>JAWNKW010000209.1:1955000-3155000 GCA_035041775.1 Chymomyza caudatula
AATTTCAGCATTTCCTAATATCTTTTAGTGCACACGTGTGCAGCTCGATGAGCCCACAGCTTGCAGACAACGAGCACTCCTGCAAAACCCTTAAACATTTATAGGACATGCATGCTATTCAAAATTACAAGACCTTTGCAGTTGCAATAAACCATTTTGCAATAAAATTGTGTTTTAAAAGCCGCCTTTTGGCACTCAACTGTTAGTGACTGACAGCTGCATATGCATGTGCCACATGCCACATGTGCATTTGGAATAGTTTATATCTTTACGTATTCAAATCAATATTTGAACTGAATCAATAACTAAATGGAGAAAACTGCTAGTACTGCTAGTGGAATACGGCTGTTTTAGAGAGCGCCTGTTTCACGCATGCTGTACAGACAGTATAGTTGCCCGATTCACCGGTTCTAAACTTGATCTACATGCTTATATCTAAGATCGTTGCCACGTTGGTGCCAAGAAACACAATGTTCTGAAGACAAAGAATCTGAACTGTGATTTTCCCCACTTGAAGGAAATCACCAGATCTACCATGTCAGATTCTCGTTCACTAGCTGCTTTGCTTTCTGCAACCTATGAAGACCACTCTTAATAAAACTATGCAGGGAATCAAGTAAGCATATATATCGGCTTGTGAAAATCTTAAATTTAGTTTAGAATTGGAGGTTTGATTTCAAATAACGAAATTAAATGACATAAGTCTTAGAAAAATTAAAACATTCTGTTGACAAGCTGTAAATATCTTTTGACTGCATTGTAAACTTTTTATAAAAACTTTTGGTTGACGTACATTTGAAGAGATTCAAAATGAAATTTATAGCAAAACCTTCTAGAGATTTTTGACACATGATGCGAATATTTCGATTCCAGCTTGTCACGAAAATGAAGATACTTCAATATTTTTACGTGCAACATTTATAGAACCGAAATATGTGATTTAGGAATGGTTAATATGTTTATTATAATTTTAGGAAAGTGTTTCCTTATATTAAAGCTAAATTTAGCAAAGTTGATTCCACCTGAAGAGGTAACGCTACAGTTATGCATGTATAACAAATCGCGATAGCTGTAAAATTAAGATTAAAAACAAAAATTCCAGCTTCTCGGCATAGTTCAAGTTTCTTTGACACACTAGGTCAAATTCTCATTGTTCTCCTTTCCACTATCATTTCACTCTCCTATCTTCCTCTATGGTCTTGACACAATGTCTGTGTGCAAGGGATGGATCAACTTTCTTCGATATGCCGTCACACCCATCACAAGCCTAATCTAAATCTTAACCAATGCCTTAGGTAATAGGCATGTAACTTTTGATATGGGATACATATTGCTGACATAATGAAAACCAAATCATTTAATTTCGCTCTCTTTAAAAGCAAACTTTAATATGCAGGAACAACTCAATCTCGACAAGCTGCACTGAGAAGGGTCTCTGTCAGCCGTTTGACAAATGAAACGAACCCAAAAACACTTTGTGTGGTCAGACAAAAAAAAATCATTTACATGCCCTAATTTGCAGCTCTGTCATTAAAAGACTTGGACAAAAGCAAAGGCAATCAGGCAGAGCAAGGATGATGCTTCATAATGATAGCTGCGATGCTGGCTAGACGCGACAAATTGATGACAAGGGCGCGACATGAAGGACAGACACTAAATGTCGCCTAATTAAACAGAATTTTCCGATGTTTGGACAGATTTGGCATTTGTTCAATGATAAATGACACCAAAGCTGGGCTTTGTTGGGTTATATAGTAAATGGTATATAGTTTTATATATGCATATATGGCAAGGGTACTGTTTTGACATTGCTACAAAGTGAGCGCATTGTTTCGCCTTGGGGGCTGTGGCAGTTGCAGCTGCAGCTTGCATATATGCATAAATGCAACGCAATTCATATGAAAACAAAAGCGGCAACTGCAGATTATGGAAGAATCACTTGGACAGTGGAAGAGGGATTGCAGCACTATTCTGCTGAAGCTGTGCGCTGAAATCCATTGAACTTTCAATTAAGCACGTTCAACTTGGAAAAGAGAATGCGAAATGAAAATGAATAACTGACAGAAGCAGATGGACACAGGGTTGGCGCTGGAGGAGATTGCAGGCAACGGGAACACTTTGGCGGCCACTTAACAATGCGCAGAGAGTTACAGTGACCGTGCTCCATGCGCCACTTAACCCCTTGCTGCCGACAGTGCCTTTGACGGCGCGTTGCTTAAACTGAAGCACTTTTTGTTTACGAGCTACAAATTGTTGGCAGCTCTTTTGGGGCACTTAACAACTTTAATTAATTGCTTTAAATTAATAAAGCAGACACACACACACACTCATATAAACAGATGTGTACATAAATAACTTAAGCCAATTGCCTGGGCGGTGCGGGGCGTGGCATTTATAATTTGATTTATGAACTTACGGCACATTTCGAGAGCATGGAGTCTAAGATTTGGAAATATTTTTGAATACATACCTGCAAAGAGCAAAAGATAGAAAAGAAAAGGAAATTAGTAAATTTATTTAATTTTAAAATGTGCAATAGTTCAACAACTTAGACAGTTTACTTTTGACAACACCCCAAACCGGAAATATCAATTTACAGCCAGCATGCCACACACACACACACACACACACACACACACACACACACACACGAACATACACTAATGACAATTGACAGCAAAATACCACAAGAAGCAACTCCCCACTCTATACCAAAGGGGCAGTTGGGTGTGTGTTGGTTCTCCGGCGGTGTGTTGATGGACGCCCACAAAACAAAAACTTCAATTGCTTACATTTGTAAAAGAGACACACGAAAGACAAACAACAAGCAACAGTATAGAGACATGTGCGTAGCTTAGATGAAGAACTCAAGCGGTTTATGGGGTGATAAACGCAATTGATTTTGATTAATTAAGGATTTGTTAATCATCACCTATTAATCATGATTAAAAAATGTAAGAATAGCAGTCCAAGTACTTAAAAACTTTTCATTGCTTCGTATGTTTCAAACGAAAGAAGAACACCAAATAGTCAAAAACTTAAAATGCATTCTGCAAGGTAGAGGTAAACTAAACTGAATTGATACGACTCATCTTCAAGGCATAGCATCAATAGATATCAGGACAAAATCGGTTCGATCATTGATAGGGTAAAGGAATATTATTGAAAATTAAACCACACAATCAACAGAAAATGCTCTTACTCAAATGTACCCAGGGAACGAAGTATAATAACAAAATTTGTTCAAGAGAAAATTGTAGTCAAAAACAAATAAACCTTTTTGCCTACTTGTAGATTTTTGAGATCACATTATCAATTGATTGGCATTGGATTGAATTATTACAACACATTGGTAAAAACGACCTTTCGGAAAAATAATGCATAATACAACATAGATAACAACAACGGAGTGAATATAACCAAAATTTCCAAAAATATTAGAACAACATACTTTCTTCTTCTTAACTGGGCATAACAACGCGTTACCGGGTTACGGCCTGAAGTGTTTCTTTCATTGGAATCTAAGTTTTACATGGTGGGTTCCAAACCCTACGCACAACCCTTTTGAGGCATGGGGTGGCTCTACTGGTCTCGAAAGAATCCAGTGCCTTTATAAGTCGCCGCATACGACAAGCTTTGACCTGCTGAAGTGGTATTCTCTAACCCGCTCACCACACGGGACATATGCACATACATAATAGAATTGTGCAAGCTCTAAAACAGCTCTCAGTTCGCCGTAGTACTAAATCGTGACATGATTCAGGTTTGAATGAATTACCAACACTACTTCCAATTGCCAGTAGCCTTTTTCTCGGTTTAAGGTCTTCGCTTGATGTCATAGGTCGTAACAGGCCTGATGGGCGAACATAACTCGCAAACCACTCCAAAATTTGTTGGCGAAAATAGCCCAGTGTAGAAACTATTCAAAATGTAGTGTATTGGTTGATTTTCCTAAAATTTGGTTGAAATAATTTGTGTTTAAGTTAAAAAATGCAATTTTGCAGAAAGCTGAAAGTACAAAGGATATTAACATAAAATCACGTATTTTGAGTTATGACAGTATTCTAGTAGAAGATCGATATGAAGGCTATTAGAAGGACAATTAGAAAAATCGTTTAACTTGATAATATTCGCATTTTTTCAGTACTGCATATTGTTTAGATCGACCGAATCCCATCGGTGCCTCGAAAGATGAAGTAAGCGATTTCGACTGTAAATGCTAAAGCAAACGAGAATGCTCATGACACTCCCTTTGCTTTCCATTTATGCCTCCACCCCTGAATGCACGCCATATGCCGCATCACATTACACAGATAAAAAAAATATGAGGAAGCCGCCAGAGCACACTAATAAGGTCAAAATAATAAAAAAACCAAACAAAATGAAAACAAAAGTTGGCTGTTGTCGTTTTGGAGCTGCTACGACTATTTATAGCAATGTTCAAAATAACTCCATCAACACAATTTCAAAGTGATCTATGGGCTGCAATTTAAAGAGTCACTGTGCCTGCATAAATATCAAACACATGTCAAATAAAAAGTGCCACGGTTCAATGCAGGCGATCGTCAAAACTGAAATAGCGTAATTATTATTAATGTGGATAGCAGCATGCACAGGCAATTCCCAACCCAACCCAATCCCAATTCCAGCCGAGAACATGCCTGATCTATTAAGACCATTTTGCTGAAAAGCAGCGCAAAATGCAGAGAACCGGGAGCCGATTCATGATCTCATGTCGTTGGCATGTAGAAGTAAGTATACTTATAAATATTTGTATGCATGTACTTGGAAATGTTTATATACAGACATAGACAACACTCATATGCTAACTACGCGTCTGTTTTACATTAAAAATGATTGCTATTATTTCATGGGGCATTTTACTTGGCTGCTCTGCTGGTTCAGTTCAGTTCAGTTCAGCTCAGTTCAGCCAGTCTTCCAATAGCTTGTCCAGTTCGGGGTTAATGAACCCATCTATACTTCTGGTAAAAACAAGTGGGCCAGTCAGTTATGCATAGTGTTATTTCTCTCATTTGCTTTCAAGAGTTTCCAAGAGTTTTTCTTCATGCATGAATGATTGGTTTTAATGCGTAGGTTTTGCATTGAAGTTAGGGGCGCCACCTTATATGGCTTTATGACTAGCAAAATCCATTGTCGCACTCAATTCGCCGGCTGGCCATGCACAACACTTAACCAATAATAAGTTATGTATAATATATATATAACTACTTATTTATGATATCACCGACTGACTTGAGCAATGATAACAGCATTGGCACAGTTTGCATAGCAATTGATTGCAGCTTAAACAGCGACTCAAATTGCTGAGTTAAGCTCATTTCAGCTTAAAAGTACTTGTAACAAACACAATCACACATCCACACACAAACACACCCACACACACACACTCACACACATCCACACACACTCACACACACCCACACACACTCAAACAGATAAATATGCATAAATTGCAAATAAATTGCATGTCTGCTTTGTGGGTTGACAACGCGTTTTTAATCGCCTGCAAGTCGCGTCAAATTAAAAAGTGAGCAACAAAAATTGTACAAAATAGTAATATAAAATTGTTGCAAATTGTTCTATGGTCACATGTTGAATGACAATTGTCGCTGGCAGAGTTAACGTAGCGACTTTTGTAATACATTGTACTGATGCAAGCAATTATTGAATGTGTTGCAGCTTAGATACGCTATTAAGGGAATTCTGAGTTTTTAAGTTAGATTTGAAAAATATACTATAAAGAACTGTTTGAGCATCAGCAAATGAAAATGAACTATGACTTACATCAATCTGGAAACAAAAGTTCATCTGAGGCAAGAGTTCATGATGACATGATGCGGAATTCCTCAGTTCTATATAATTCTTTCCGTTTTTCAACAACAAAATTGCACTAAAATTGACCACATCCGTGCATGAAAACAGCGCAAGTGCATAAAAAGTGCATTTTGACTTGAATATTCTCGTTTTAAGCACAATTTTTTTAAGTTGGTTCCAAATAAAAATACACAAATAAAGTTGTCTTTTTGTGCTCAATGTGTAGACGACCATCTTTACCGAATGAAACCATAAAATGCAGTTCCAAATAATTTCAAATTTTGCAATTGGTGTAAGAAGAACTCCCTTTCTCTCTCTCTCTCTCACTTAATTGGTTGCTCTTTCCTTTTTTTAAATGACCTACTTAAATACAAAAGCAACTCATTAGCAGTTTTTCAAACTCGATTAAAGAACATTGCACTCACAATTTTTTAATGAGTACAAATTGTACTCATTTCAAGTAATTTTAGACAACTTGTACTCAAAAATTTTCATTGTACATTGCAAGTCATTTTCTCGCTGTATACTTTAGTTGGTTTTTTCTCTCGAAACCATAATTTTGGAAATGATTTCTCAAACATAAAAATCTATATTCATATTAATTTAAAAACTTTAATTGCACTTTACTAATAAAAAACTGTCAAGAATTTAAATCTCTTTTTTCGAAACAAAAAAATGAATAATTTTAAGCAAAAGTATCTTTTACGAAAGTAAGGTAAATATGCATTACATATACTTAAGTCGCGAATTAATATAGAATTTGGAATGTTGCATTCAAGCTAAAACTTTTTGTTTCAAAAAATATTAAGATTGTTTTAATATGTAACGCCACAACTTCCTATCATAAGCAATAATGCCCTTCTTTTAGTGTTTTCAGGCGAAATAAAGATAAATTAATGCAATTTTGTAGCTTTCAGACGTTTAATTTGAAATAGCTCACAAATATTGTAGCGCAATAATAAATTATTTTGACATTTGATGAAGGACTTCTCTTTCGATAGATTTAAACGAGGCTAAATTAATTTCAATGTTGATATGCGATTCACAAGTGCATCCAAATTAGATATCTACTAAAATCGCCTCTCTATTGAGTGGCAAAGCTAAGTTAATTAATAGTAATTATAATTATTAGTATATACTAAAAACGTATATTGAGTTACGTAAAAATTGTCTATCAAATGTTTATGGCGGCGACACACACGCGCACATAGCTATAAAAAACGCGCGCGTTTTTAAACGCTACGAGCACTTGGCGCATTTTTTTTTTGACTATTTTGTTGACTTTTTTGTAGCTGGGCATTTAGCCAAAAGTATTTGCACATAAAGTGTGCGGCCCAATTAAGTTTTCCAACTTTTCAATCTCAAAGAAAATGCTCTTGTTGTGAACCCCGAAGAAATATGCAAGGCATGCGGCAGAGCAGAGCAATTGCAAATGTTTAGTTAGTCAGTCAGTCAGTCGAGTTCGTCGACGACTCTTCAGTCGTTCAGTGGGGAGAGTTCATAGCACCTTGGCATTTTTGTTAAGCTTAACAAATTTAACTTTTTGAGTCAATTGAAAAACTGTGTCATTTGACGCTGACTCAATGTGCGGCAATTTGTGGCAAGGAAGTTAAGTAAAAGTGTTTTGCATAAATTTTGCTCACCATTTTAGCAATTGATTTTAATTGCTTAAGTATGGCGTTAATAAAGCTAATTGCTGACCTCATCCAAAGAGAGCCAACACACTCAAGATGATATACAATACTATAATATGCTATATCTATGGGTTTACTTTAGCTTTGGGTTGACTCAATATGATATCACATAACGCTATCGAGACGCCGCTAGAATATCAAAAACGGGTTTTATTACACAAAAGCCTGAAAGTCGAGTCAACTCTGGTCTGGCCAGTCCATGTGTTTATATAGCAAATAAACAAGTACAACATCAACAACACCAATAAATGTGCTTAACTTAACAATTTATAAATAAATATGCAATAATTTTTTGCGTTTTTGTGCGATTTGCTTAAATTTGCGAAAGCAAATAACACAAATTTTGATTTTGATTATTATTATTATATATAAACTCGATAAATGAATCAACCGCAAAATAAGTTGCAGATTTGCCCTGAGTTTTTGTTTTGGAATGAATGATTGCCATCAATCATGCAGAACTTGGCATATTTGAAAAGCCTCAAATGAATTCTATGGCAACTGATGGACTAACACTGACCTTGTGACTGGCAATCGTTATATATGTATATAGTTGTATGTGTGTTTAAATGATTGGGTCAGAACATTCCAATGCTGTGATATGAATTGTGCGTTCCAATGTCTGAGCAAGTTAATTTGTACAGGGGGCTAATGTTGGAACCCTAGAGAGTGTCATGGATATGTCATGCCTGCCGGCGGAAGCGTCTCTTTTTTTTTGTATTACTTTATATCACAATTTGCATAAACGAAAGCAAAAAGCTAAATTGAATTTGTATGATAGGGTCAGCGGGTCAACAGTGCGTATGTGTAATCAAATGTGTTAGCGAGCTGCAAGCAATTGATTTGATTATATATTTTTTAAAATAGGACAGAGGATGGACTGTGTTGTAGGTAAATAAAAGGAAAGAAGCAAATTAAAATAAATAAAAGCTAAATACCAAAAGTTTCATTTGATAAAGATGTCATCATTTAGGAATCAGCGCTTCTTAAATATTGTAGTATAGCAATTCACTGAAGGATAAAACTAAACTTGTGAATGCAATGGATTTTATTATCTTAAAAGAAATACGACCCATCTGAAGTTCTCGTAATAGTATGTATTTTGATTAAGTTGTTAAGATTGTCAGTAAATTAATAATAGCTTACTATAAAATAACACATTAGCGTATTTTTACAAAAAACTCACAAGTTTAGCGGGAACTATATACCCATGTAATACCCAGAAGGCCTCTCAGACCGCACAATGTAAATACATATGTATCTTGAACAGCTTGACAATATGAAAAATGTGGGTCTCGAAAAGAATGTGCAATACTGAGTATTGAATCTACGTTTATTACGTTTCTACGAAAACTGTTTGCATTTATTCAATACAAAAAATCAATACACAAATTATGTCAAAACGCTCCATTATGAAGTGAAAGTGTACCTAGGGACCAAAGTTCCATTAAAAGAGTGAAAAGGACAAGGCGTCCATAGAGTCGAATGATGATCGAAGCAAACAGGAGGCGCGGCCCCCTAAAGTATTGAAAGCTTCAAGTATTTAAACCTTTACAGTTCTAGTTATAAAAAGCAATTCTCCATAGCCAATCATCTTTTTCGAATGTAGCTTTAGCGCCTCATTTGTAGTCCGCTTACATAACAAAAAATAATTTATTTCTGTTTACCTTGTATTATATCACAGTATTATGTCATAATTATGCGTATGTGTTCATAACACAGTCAAAATAGAATTTCAAGTGCCACACCTTACTTAACCCTAAACAACAATGTCGACGATTCAATTATCATTTTAATGTTATAACAGATTATTTAATTTAATCTTTTGTGTTTACAGAACATAATTTCAAACATTGTTTCATAGGTTTTATAGACGGACGTTATAAGCAGCAGCAATCAAAGTATCTCTCTCGAGCACTCCCTACAGGATTCTTGCAAATTCTAGAGCCGTTTTCAATACAATGTACTCCGCGTGCATATAGCATGCATTTCGATCGGAAAGTCGATTGTTCTACAAGTTCTGAGGCACTGTACGAACTCTTCTAGTCTCAACAACTTGTAATCTTTAACGCCCTTACCATTGTGTGGGTTCTAGACTATGAGCGGCATGCTGGAATCAAGATGGACCACCGTACAGCGCTGAAGACAGGCCAAATATTCCTATGCCCAGAGTAGATCTATGAGACTACAGTGGCGACATTCGCACCTTAACAAGAATAGTTCCTTATTGTGAATGTATTTACCTGAACTTGCTTATTTTTCGTGGTGTTCCCGGGTTCTGGTAGGACAGGTAAGGACCCATGATGCCCATTTATACCTTGAACAAGTTGATTCACAACCTCCACGTGGTGCCCATGGTTATCTGCTCTAATCACCAACAGGTGTGATCAATCGGGTAATCGCATGAAGAGTGCATTAACCCGGTAACGTGTATTTATGGCCCGTCAAGAAAAAGAAGAAGACTTATTTGTCGTGTTCCAGTATGACATCTTTGGTGCATTTCAGGGGGCTTGAAATAGTGATAATTCTAGGACGCCAAAGAGGTTCATGGCCTGATCACGAAATGGCAGCACGAATAATACAGTTGATGAGCACTCTACATTTCTAGTTTCCTGTCTAAACTGTGAGCACAATTGGACTATTCGATACTAGTAATCAAAAGATTTAGTACGAAAATTACTGTAATTCAATTAAAGACGGAACGTTTTTAGCCATTTAGCCGAACTAGTCACAACATCAATTTAATTTTCCCAAATGCCAATTTAACAGCCAACAACAAACCTGCAAACCTATGTAATCGCTTTAATGGAATACCTCGGTTAATATTCACCTCTAGTCCTAGCCCAAAATGACCCCTTCATTTAAATGCACGGTAAACTCAGCTAAACTTTCAACTCGCAACCCTTTGAAACTTAATTAGTGACTTTGCCACAACAATTTAAACATTTGCTTAGCTTAAATAAATGGAAAACAGAACCAGGAGAACCAACAACAACAACCCTCAGTGGTTACACCCAGCACTTGGTCACTTATGGCTGAGTAATTTTTTGGGGTGCTTGCTCTGACGCGCTTGGAACCAGTAGCAAAAAAAAGCAAAAGAGCACCACAAACACTACCAAGAGCCACTAGAGCTGCACACCTGGTCCCTACCCCCGCACTTGATGGTGAACTTCAAAGGTGCGCTGCATGGTTGTCGTTGGTCAGTGACCACGGGGTTACAATAACAACAACACAAATTGAGTTAAATCTACAATAGTGAAAGGGTCGTTGGCATTACGCCTGCATATATGTATACATATCTGTAATGTACTTACTTGATGAATTGACAAACTGTTGAATGACAAACTGAGCAATTGAGTTGACTGACTACCGCACAGAGTTGCCAAGTAGCAGAGTTTTGTGGTTGTACCTATTGATTTTACCCAAGGGGCAAACATGTATGGTTTGGTTTATTTTCCATGTTTTTGTCAACTTGCGAAATTTGGTGAACTTGAAGAAGAATTTGTTGAAGTGCCATTAGAGGCAACACTATGGCGTTGCCATGACAGCAATTAACGACAAACGGAAGCGGAAGTCACCATATTTTGATCGATACTAAAACTATTTATATGTTAGCTCTTAAAAACTGACTCTTTATATGTGTATAATTCTAGCAAAAGGTTAAACCTTTTAAACAAGTTCTTGTGCTTGTACAGTAACTATGTCAACGTAGCTCTCGTCTAGCTGCACTTGGCCATAACTGCACTTGAGTTTCCTGTTGATTGTAATTAGGCAAGCATGTCAGGTAATTATGACAGCTAAAGGGGCGGAGGGCAGGAAGAATGCAAATGATAGACTGCAATGCCGACTGTGTGAAGTGCAATCACGTCAAAGTGCCATTGTCATGCCTTTTGTTAAAGTGTGTTTCTGATGCCGTTGTTGTTGACAGTTAAACGAATGTGACCAAAAAGTGCATACGCTCTGATTATGGCTAAGGCCTAGAAATGGCACACAAACTTTTGACCAGGGCTTGAGAATAGTTCTCACAAACTAAATGCTTGGGAACGGAATTGTGCAATTTGTTTGTTCTTGACTAAGAACTGTACTAAAAATTTTAGGCCGAACGAGGAAATTTACCGAAAAGTAAATACCTGCTTTAAAGCATCATGTAATTCTGTTATTGATTCAATCGAATAAATGTTAAGCATCGAAACGAAAGAAATTCTTCATTCTACAAGCTGTATCAAAAATCTCAATGAATTTCTTGTGAGCATCTTAAGATATTCCACATCAAAGTATGTTCGAAGAAGCTCATTATTATTCATGTCAAGAACGGTTAATAATAAAGAATATTGATCAACATTGATTTTTTAGATCTTTTTATGCTCTACAAATTAGTAATAGGTCTAAACATCATTTGAAGTCTAGGGAATGAGATATTTGCAAATGTTTTATTGTTGACATATCTCGAACTCTTCGTTCTCTAAATCAAATATTATTTGAAGGAAACATAGGAATCAAGATATGTGCATACATTTTAAAGTTACCAAGTCTTCGAAGTTTTTTATTCTTCGATCTTTGATTATAAAATTATATTAAAAAAATTCAATCTATCGATTTTGTATATCTTAAGATGCTCTCACAAGATTAGCAGAGAATTTCGACACAACTTTTAGATTGTATAGATACGAAGACGCATTCAAAAATTTTATGCAGACAGTCGGGACGATGTCCGAAATGATAATGCCCTGTACCCATTTCTCCCATAAAATTTAAATTTTAATTCATTGATTAAGGGGTATGGGCGAAATAGGTGTCTGTAGTGAGGATGATTCGAAAAAAGGTCAACATTTATAAGCATAGTTTGTACGAGGAAGGGTCTAAAATTGCAACTTTATTACCTGTATCTCTTAAACTTTAAATTCGATCTTGACCATTTTTACACAACATATAACTAACTTCAATTGGATAACTTTTATGGTAGCCACGCCACCTTTTGCCTGTCACATACATTGCACAAATCTATAATACCCTTTTACATTTTGTGTACAGGGCTTAAAATATCAACTGACTAAATTTAATTCTGATGTAGACCCCCATTAAAAAAAAAGACATATACTTAAAATGAGTAAAATTCGCCAAAATATCTAATTTGTTTTTACTAAATTAGAAGCAATGAAATCTTGGTTCTGAACGGATTCTACTTGTTTAACCTACGAGATATAATAATAAACTTATTCAGCGAGGTAGTTCAATAATTACAAAATAGCACAATTCTTATCTTGTTGATACCGCCTCCTTTAAATGTATCAGGTTTTTTTTTAACCACTTTATAGATTTATTCTATTTTGCGTTTTCGCTTGCCCTGGGAAGACGCTTCTTTTCTTTTATTGCAAAAAATCTCCTGACGACAATATGAATGTAATAATCCGCTGAAACTGAAAGTGGAAGCGTTGCAATGACACTTAACGCAACTAATCATGTTTCAGACGAACCGAAGGGTTGAAACTGTGTGTGTTCATAGATATCAACATATAAATTTATTACAAATGGACAACTCCGTTGTCTTTTCAAGCTTGACTTGAAATGGAGCTCTCCTACAGCAACAACTACAATTCCTTCAACACGCAACACGTGCTGGCCTTTTATCAACATTTCCAACATTTCAAACATTTCACGCTTAGCTGCCTCTGATAACAACCTTAATAAAGCCAAAGCAGGCTAATGACGTCCAAAGTAAACCCAACAAACTGGATGATCATTGTTGTTGATATATCAAATCCGCTCTTTATGGTACCGCTCAGAGAGCGTGCCACACGAAACTGACCTTTGTTTAAATATGTACACTATGTGTACATACAAAGTTTGTAGTGGCGTTTCATTTGGGGATAATAGGGGAATGTGCCAGAAACGCAAAGCTGTCATTCACATGTGTCATTGCGGCATGTGTTCCCGCAGGAAATGCTTGCCTTGTAAATGAAAAAAAGGGCGAAATGTAGAGAAGAGCTGAAATGCTGTCAAGCATATTATGTACAGTAGATATCGCTCATATGCAATGGCGAAAATGCAGCGGAATTGTAGCATTTAAGCGATAATTTCATATAAGCTATAATCGGATATATGCAAAAATTTTGAAACAAGCAATAATCGGCTACAGAATATATTGCTCATATGGAATAGCGCATATAAACGATAATCGGATATATGCAAAATATTTTATAGAGGCGATAGTCGGTTGCCCGCTATATTAGCGTCTTTTAGTGGATTGAGAATGGTTATTTTTAGGTTAGAAAATAAATTATCACGATGCATTATTGCGCTATAACTGCTTCATATTTTGACGCAAAGCATTTGTGCACAGACCTTGTAAAATGTAGTATGAAATGGACTTAAAAATGCCAAAAAGTGTCCAATTTATAAGGTGTATGAAATTCTCAAAAATTCCAATTCAGACAGTTTGTCCAATGTAAGCAGTGTCCAGATTGTACAGTTTTCACTTTATATAAAAGAAAGCAGAACCATAACCTCTAAAAAAAACCCCATATCAATCACTTAGGAAAGGGACTTCAACTCTAACCCTTTCCATAAGAAAGGCGACTTGTCGTAGCCATTCAACGACTTAATAAAATATTGTAAGGAAATTTAGCAATCCAGTGTAACACTATGTGTATATTGGTAGCGTCACTCCTTTTCCTTTAATCAAATCAATTTTTACCTGACTAACATATCCAGTTGAAACTTATATTTCGCAAACCGCAAGCATTTTATCTTTCGAATGGTATAGGTTACTGCGAAGTAATCGGTACTACACTGAACTTTTGCTTAGCGTATTTATCTTCTATGACAATAAACACACAAACGTATGTATAAGTACATTATAACGATATTTTAGAATCTAATAAAGTCTTTTGCTACAAGCAGCGACATCAATAATATATCTAGGCCATCTTTACAACCATTGATCTTTCATTTCATGTTCCATAGCTTATTACAATAGTAATTAAAAAACTTTTCATCTCTGTTCCAGAACATAAAACACACTAAACGCATAGGAACCTCCATCGATATTCCACAATCTATCTTCTCTTTTATCCTCTCAAAAGACAACAGAAATACGTTGCTACGCAAGGCGGTTTATATGCAGAATTTGTTATACCTTTATTTACATAACTCAGACGCTCTCTCTCAAAGGGACACACAACACACACATGGCACACCACACCAAGGTAAACAAAAGGGCAATCAAATGTTGCGTCTCCTCTCCGCGCGCAGTGTGCGTTTTGTGCCGCAACTGCTGCGACTTAATGAGAATTTTCACTGAAAGATGCGCCACATTAAAATGTGATTTATTTGAAAATGCCAACGGGCGACGCGAAGTGAACAACTATTTTTGGAATGCAACCGAGAAAGACTAGAGGAGACCCAGAACAGGCTGAACCGAAACCGAAAACCGAAGCAACCCAACGGCAATGCACGGAAAAGGAAGTGCGCTTTATTTGTTGTTTGTGTGTTATGTATATATTTTAGGGTGCCGGCTAGTCTCATATTCTTGTTGTTTCCATGGCAGGTGTGCATTGCCGAGCTGTTATCGTCGCACGGCCAGCTGTTACGTCAGCACCAGAAGCAAATCCTCACGGTGCGTTTACCCAGTTGTCTATCGGCTAATCTTAAGCCTATTCGAGTCACCTTGCCGCAAGTTATAAAGCAACAAACCGTTAACTTAATTTGTTTGGCTTTGACGCTTGCCGCTGTCTATCATAGCCCAGACTTGCCACAATGGAATTAGTTGGCGACTTGGCTCGGGCCGAGCTAACCCAGTTCAACTAACTAGTTCAAGTTGATTTCAACTCATTGCGCTAATGAAATACTAATGAGCAGGCCCAAAGTTTGGCACTTGAGTGGGTGAACGATAGTTATGGCAGGTTTGAGAACACTGGTGGCCAAAATAATTAGCGTGCTGTTAAAAAAACTTGTGTGTTACGAAAAGTGTAATGCTATTTGTTAAAGCGGAAATTTTATATCTGTTAAAAACAGCTTTTGAGTTGAAAACAATTGTTTTCATAACGTGAAGTAAAGCATAGCAAGAAGTCTGTATTGGAAAGTATCATTGGATTTACTTGGTAAAAAGCATGTTTTTGTTGGTCAGATTGTCTGACGTCATCAGAAGCCGTTCGCAACTGCAAATGCATGAATTGACTTTGGCGATTACGATTACAAAGAAAACATTGTATGTGAATATGTCCAACGAGAAAGAAAACATTTTAATTATAATGTTTGAAACAGCAGCTACAACAGCTTTTATATGTTTTTTGAAAGCCGATTTTCCGCCCGTCTGACCGTAACTTTAGCAAATTATAATAAAAAAAAAGGCAAAGAAATTCTGTTTTCTAACATTCATTATTTTTTAAATTTATATACATATCTATAATAATGTTTTAAATATAAATTTACGTTGTTTGTCACGTCACGAATAAAAAGGTAGAATACCGATTTGTTAACAAAAAATTATGAATTGAAGTAACTTTATTCTAGTTTTTATTGATGCAGACAAAAACCACTTCTACTTTCTGTCTCGTCACATATCACCCTTTGCTCACTAACCTTCCATAACATATCGTGTCGACGCCTTAAAGCATTTTATGTAAAATGCTACTAGTGCTATTCAAAAATAAAACAAGAAGGACACTATTTTTTCTTCATACAACTGTCACGTGCATAGCCATGGAAATGCTCATATACTACTTTAAACATTACTGATTTTGAGGGGCCCCTTTTTTTTAAATATATAATTACCTCTTTTATAAACTAAAAACTGAAAAACCTTTTACCTATGCCAAATTAAATCCTTTTAAAGTTTATATTCCTTGAAATGTAAATGGCATAAATCCCTCACTATCTTTCTATTTTACATTTTGTCCGCCTTTTTAACACTCACAGTTTTCCACATTTTTATATGCATTCAGCACTTGAAATGTTTTCTATGCGCAGCAGCTGCCTTTAAAGGCCACTAGACACTGCAACTGGGACTAAGCCTGGCCAAGGGTTGTTGCAACTTGCAACATAAAGTCCTTTAACCTTTTGCTCGAGTTTCTTTTTGAATATTCTTTTATACTATTTGCAACTTCCGCATATCTTGGGCCACGTTTTAAGCTTTTTATGTTGCACTTAGGATGCCGCAGGAAATGCTGCATGCAGCTTAGCAGTCTCTTTAAAAAGATACTTTAATAGTGTATCTGTGTGTGTGTGTGTGTGTGTGTGTGTGTGTGTGTGTGGGCGCCATTGAAGTTAATTAAAACCTATGTAAATTTCACTGACTGCATCACATTACATCAAGTGCAACATGGCGTATGATTTTTGATGTTGCTTGTAGGCTGAAACTGTAAATGGGCGGCTGCTTGATAGACATTAGCATAAGGTAGGGCCTAACATGAATGGCACACATTTCGGACAGTCCTGACAGACTGTCATTCCGTCAATGTTGTCGCCAACTCGTAAATTAGTCAGTCAACAAAAATCAAGTAAAAAAAAAAACAAACAACTGACAGCAAGATTAGAAAAACCGACGCGTCTCGCCACAGATGTGGCATCAACTAATCAATGTGAATCATACTACTATGAGTGTTATACAGCTGCGCATATGTGTGTATGTATAATATATAATTTATCATAATTTTTATTTATTATAGACAAAGAGCTTTCCGCTTATACAAAAATAACAACAAGCTAAAACATTTTGGGGCGGTGTCCAACAACACTTCCAGAACTTGAAGTATAAACAGATAGCAAAAAGTTCAAATTATATAAACAAACATTATGTACAACAAACGCAACAACAACAACAACAATATGCATGATGCTTAAAATTGCGTTATAGAGAAAATTCAAACATTAGCTTTTCACATTTTATGGCTGGCAAAAAAATATACAAATTGCGAAAAATTTCTTCTGGTTTTGCAAAATTTCTTTAATATTTATATATTAAAAATTACTTTACATATACGAATACATATATATGTATGTACATGTCGAATGTACAAGTTACGGTTTTCATTGCGCATTTTCGCAAGTAGCTCACAAAATTAACAGCCTGTGAAATAATGTTTGAGAATTATTCAATAAATCTGACTGTTTACTGCTTAAAAACAAATACAAGAACTATGAAAATAGAGAGGTATACGAGTAAGTAGAGCGTATTACAAATCAAGCAAGTCCAGTTGGGTTTAAGCCAGGTCAAAATCTTGTATATTTGATTGAATTTCTGGCAGACATTAATCAATTTTATGGCCATGGGCGGAGCTCACTCTCAACGAACTTGCCAGCGTTACAAAATGCCAAATACTAAAATGTGAATGTTTCAATTTGTGGGAAAAGTTATATAGTTATATGGTAAAATGATAAATGAACACAGCAATAAGTACCACAATACTATGTGGTTTGTCTGTATCTTTATATACAAATTAATTTGCATGTTTTTGAGCTTATTTCATGTTTAGGTGTTAAAAACGCACATAGGAGCAACAAAAATCAAGGCCATAATCATGTGATGTGCACTATGAAATCCATAATATACACATATGCATATTGATAGATTATTAAAATGTTTAATTAGTTGACACTAAGCTATAGATAATATCGTATTTCAACTAGAGTTCCTAAAGAGCCGCAAACAAGAAAACGACCGCAAGGTTTTCCGCTGACACAGCCGCAGCCCAAACAGTGAAGTCAGTATTTGATTTATTTTTGCACTTTACATTTCGAAGTTTACTAATCATTGCATTTTAGTTGTCAAACAGCAGTTTAGCCAGTGGAAACGACTTTGCCGCAGCGCCAAGAGGCTATAATGTTCTATCGTATTTGTGGTTCACTAAAATTTCGATATGCCTAATAATTGATATTTGTATTTGTACATTGTTTTAAGTAAAGCATTCTTCCATAATTGAAAATAAACAGTTGGTAACCAACTCAGGCTTTTCCGCACGTTTATCAAAAAAACCCAAAATCGCCGGAAAAGTTGTCAGAGTGCTTAAATCGTCGAAAAACATAAAATTAGAAATTGTAGTTTTTTGGGCAATCTCAATACTTTTTTGCGAAAAAGTAAAACATGAATAGTCAAGTGGGTTTTAAGCTGTGCAATACTTTTGTAGTTACATCATTGATTGAGTCGATTACTTTGTTGCTCGTTAATTGTTATTTATACACACTTGGATAACTTTTATAACCGCGTTAATTGCACCATTATTAATGTTGTCTATATATGACTTTTTTAACCTTTCAAGTAAATTTCACAGTATACTGTACCTTTTTAAGCAATTGCATATTTTTGCACAAAGCAATAAATTTTATGAGGTCATTGCATGCTGTAGTAATCAAAAAAATGTTGGAAATTGAATATAAACTTTTAGTTATACTCCAAATTATTCTTGTTTTAAATTTAAAGAGCATTGACTTCCGGTACAAGTGCACTTAAAACTAAGACATTTGTGCTCTAAGCTATTTCGAGCAATATACTTTCAAAAACCAAATTCCAGACCCAAAAAAAAGAGATTTACGTTTAGCACTCAAAGGTGCTAAAATAAATTTCATTTGTTTGCTTCTTTTGCAACGCAGAAAATTTACACGCTGCGAAAAATTATAAATAAAGCCAGAAAAATCAAAACGTGTGAAAAATAAATTGAAGCAACGCTCAAATAATGCGGTAACAATAAAAATAAAAGACTTGCGAAATATATATAAAATTTTAATTATAGTGCGTACTTTCGCTGGTTTTTGTGTGAAAGCAGAAAGTGTGCAACATATTTTGGCCGGCAGTGTACATGTATCGTTATTCAAGTGCGTCGAAACATTGAATTAGACAAAATGCCGTTTTAATTTGAATAAATTAAACAGTTTAAGTAGTATGACAATGAAAAATTCCAGTGCCATGAGCTCAGATACAAATATCCAAGTATTTTAATTAATTGAAAAAGACACTGAAAAAAATAATTGCATAGAAATTGCAATAGAAAGCGGCAACTACAAATAGTATTTGACTCTTTCTGCAGTTATACTTAAGATGAGCAACTTGCATTTGACATTTAAGGTGTGCGGCATGGAGAGAGGAGAGCGCACAATGTTCGCTGAAGCAAAACAAATTGCTACAAATATGGTAAAGAAATTGCTGTAAATTGACAAACGTCCATGACAAAAATTGCGCATAGATAAGCCGCAAAAGACAAAGGAAAAAAAATTTGATGTAGACAGTGACCGACAGTGGAATACCCTGTACCCTTTTTTCCCCATAAGCACTAAATCCAGCATACGGTAAAATGGGAACGAAAGTATTTTCTTTTATGTCTCTTTTTACAAGTTTAATATGACTGTAAGCATTTTCCTATTGGGAAGTTATAATTGACAAGTTTTCCTATTGGAAAGTCTATTATTCTTCAGTATTTTTGGGACAATGTCGTTGAATTTTGTAACATAGATCAAAAATACATTTGTAAATGTCTGTGACAATTATTAAATCAATATATTGGGGGGTGTGGCAGTAATTAATGTAAATTGGAAAAAGGTGGATACAGTTTAGGGTCACACGAGTCTCCACACCAAATTTTGTAACTCTAGCTCACATGTATCCATATCTACATGCAGTGCAATTTTGGAGCAGTTTATAGGCGAGGTGGGGTGAAATTAGCATATTTTTGACTATGTATGTATTTATCCGATTTCGTTCGCAAAAATATGTCACAGGGGACTACTACTCCTGACCATTTTTGCCCATGGAACATATGGTCTGCCATGCCTCCTTCTGTCTGTTACATACATTACACAAACCTATAATACCCTATTACACTTTGTGTACAGGGTATAAAAAAGAAACAGGTAGACAAGTAATAATTAGTGCCAGCGACAGGTAGCATAACCAAACCAAAAGTAGATCTCTCTCCCTCCCCTCTCTCTCTCTCTTTCTCTCTCGCAGTCTAGTTTACATTGTTACACCAGATTTAAGAGCATTTTCATGTAAGAGCATTAAAGTCAGAGAGCGGCGCCCGCTATGTTGTGTTTGTAGCCTTTTTCTATGAACACTCGAGTTTGAATGAATGTTCGTTCTTTCAAACCCTACGCACAACCCTTTTAGGGCCTGGGGTGGCTCTACTGGTCTCGAAAGAACCCAGTGTCATTGTTACATACGACAAGCTTTGACCTGCTGAGGTGGTATTCTCTAACCCGCTCACCACACGGGGAATGAATGTTAACAACAAATATTTGATGAAAAGCAACAACTACTAAGTAGAAGAAGTGAGCATGAAGAGGTTAATCATATTAAACAACTATTTGTTTTGCTTGTACAGCGTAGGACGGACGGACGGACGGACGGACGGCCGGAGGTGCGCTTGTTCTACACTACTTGTCGATTGTATTTTCTTTATCAGGCAACAAGGGAAACAACAAATAACCCAAAGTAAAGATAAGCAAATAAATAAAGACGTAGTAATAGTAACATAAAAAAATATAATAAAAGCTCATACAACTTTGGCAAACCAGAGTCTCAAGACGCTTACAGAAAAAACTGTTATTCTAATCAAAAAACCTGAGAAAATTCTTGGTTGCTAGGTTTGGAAACCAAAACCATTTTTTCTATCACTTTTTTTTTTGTTGCAAATTTTGCAAACATTTGTTGAATCTAACTGTTTATGCATTGTAAATGCATTACAGAAGGTACAGTCAAACCTGCAAAGTTGGCCACCTACTTAAGTTGGACTCTTTTTAGCGAAACCAAAATATAATAAACAAAAACTCAAATTTTTACCTGCCTAACTCGTAAGTTGGCCACATTTTGAGCGATTTTAGAATTTTGTCAATGCAATTGAACCTGAAGGCACGAAGGCTGCATTTTCAAATCATAAAAATAAACCAAATCATTGGCAAAATTTACAAGTGAACGAAATTGGTTGCGGTAAACTCGTTGCTTATAGGAATTTGAATGAAATCCTTTTAGATGGAAGAATTAATTTGTTGCAAATCAAAAGAAAGAAAGTCAAAAGCTTATAAATAAGCAAATTTAAACGATTCTCTTAAGTTACATTAGAATTTAAGTGCAATTTTGAATTTAAAAGAATGTACAGTACTCTTGAAACAAACTATAAAACTTACACCCTTATAAGTTGGCCACCTGCATAAGTTGGCCAAAAGTTCTTGAACCGTGAGTGGCCAACTTAAGCAGGTTTGACTGTATATGGAAAAGACAGACAAGCTCTAGAGCTGATTTGACAATATTTATTTACTTCTTTAAGCAACAATAATTGTCGAATTAAAGCAATAGAGTCTTTGAAATCATAGAATTTGAAGCCATGAATATATCATTGGAATGACTCTTTCCAGCTTAATCGTTTATGCAAGACTTTTACCGTTTTACGGATGGGTATAACTTTAATCAATCATCAATCAATAAAAAAACTTGATGCACAGTCGGGATCCATTTTCCCATGAAAATCGATAAATTTGCATTAAGGTACCTGGACTGCGGGAGGTGGGTGGTTGATTCGGAAAAATACTTTGTTTGGTTTATAAGCTTAACATTAATCATCGTACCAAATTTGATGGCTCTAACATAAATGTTAGGCTTAACATTGCTGTAAAAAGTCAAATATAGTTGACGTTTATAGGAGAAAGGCCCTAAAATTGAAACATTATTGCCTATATTTTTTTAAATTTCTATCCGATTTGGGTAATTTTTACGCAGCACATGCGTTCTCTCTCACGTGAGAAGGGTGTAATATTTCGACATGATTCGATAAACTTGATCTGCTTGACACAAAAACGCAGCTTTTGGTAAAATTTGTATGCCTCTAACTCTGTCTCGACGTTCATACGGAAGAACAAACAGACGGACATGGTCCAATCGCTACCCGAGTCAATGATAAGACTTTTTTGCCCATGAAACTTATGGTCTGCCACGCGTTCTTCTTGCACAAATCTATAATAACCTTTTGCACTTTGTGTACAGGGTATAAAAACTCACATCTGTTGAACTTAATAATCCCCGAGACAGCGTCCTTAACAGCCCAAGTTTATAGCAAATATGTACTAGTCAAATGAGTCAGTAGCTTGTCTTTCGAACCCCTGCAGTCAGTGCAGTTATCAGCTAGAAGAAAGCCCATGCCGACAAATAACTTGATATGAATTTTCATTTCTTAATTTTACTATGCTTTCTTTTTTCTCTATTATTTGCGTTATTATTATTTCATTTCATTTTATTTTATTTTTTATTCACATGACGTTGTCAGAACTGGGTGTGTGACAATCAAAGATCACGACGACGATGACGATGAAGTCAACGTTGGCACATTTCCGCAAAAGAAAAAAAGAAAAAATAGTGTACCAAGTTTTTAAATGCACGTCAGTAGTTAAATTTTTGAACGGAAACCGGGGCGAAAGTTTTTTTAGGAGTTACCCATGAAACGAAAAGACGCCGACAAGGTTTGTTGGCAATTGGATGAGGGTGCAGCTTGATTGGCGCTATATATTTGAGTGGGTATTTGTACACTGAGAAAAAAAAGCAAGAATTTCATGCTCATAAGCGGTAAGTGCGGATTTCCCAAAATACAGAACGAAAATTCTTGCTTTAAGTATGCTATGAACAAAAGTTGTTGGTTTAAGTAAGTTGCATTTTCCATTTTTTCAAATTCAGATTACCACATTTTTCTCAGTGTAGTGTTAAATGGTCTTGAGTAAGGAGCAGTAAAAACTGCTCTTGTAAGTCAAACAGTGCTGGCCATAATAAAGTGTACACTGTTGTGCAACTTCAAGCGCTGCTAAAAGTCAAATGGAATACAATATTTAATTTAATCATGAGTTCAACTTTTGGCGTGTTGTATGAATGTATATTTTTGACATTATTTATATAATGAGCTGAGAGAAAATTGTAGTAGAAAACTGTAACAAAGACCAAGACAAAGCCGAGATAATGATGATATAAAGAAAACTCATTGTAGACTAAGGTCAAGTGGTCATTGTTTGTGCGGCGTTGTTATTTACGTAATTTGTAGAGCTATAAAAATGCAGACGCTGCAGCAGCCCAGCTGTTCAAAAACTACATATAAAACCGACTATGTATCCAATATATGGAAGAAAAATATATATATGTACAGTTTGATTTATGCAGAGCAAGGACCAAGCACACAAACATAAACATAAATCAAATTACTACAACAAAAAGCACTGTGGCATCTGCCGGGCGTTTTGAGCGCGTTTTTAAACGCGTTTTTTCGATGCTGGCGCAGCATCAAAGCCGATTAGCAGCCAAAAAAGTGTCAAAATCATACAATAAAAGCAAAAGAAAGTAGAATAAAGGCAAAAAAGCACATTTTGATTATGTTTATGATATAATAAGTATAGATGTAGTAAAGAAAAAAAATCAAGTTCTTGCCGGCAGACAGTCGAGTGCCAAAATTGAAGCTCAGCTATTCTATAAATATATTAAAGTATCTTTATCTATAGCAAAGACCCGAACCCAAAGTTCAATCCAAACTTTTCAAATATGTTCTAAGTCCAAAAGATTTATGAAGGCATAAAGAGCCAACAGAAACAAAATATCACCATACAAGAATCCAAATATGAAAGATGAAAACCTTTGGGGAACCAAATCAATAGATTTCCAGGATTAAATTCTTCCTACAGTGTGTTTGCTTTTTTATTACGATGAACTAAACATTTTTTTATTGCATCTACTGAAATCATCTCTTTTTTTATTTTTTTGGGTCCAAAGCTGATCAATTTTTCTTACTCTTTATTAGCAATAGCTCAGTTTTTGGAAAATTGCAAATTCATAAAGATTTATATGCATCACGAAATTGCGAATAGCTGCAAAACACGCTGACTAAATTAGT
Organism: Chymomyza caudatula; assembly: GCA_035041775.1. Lineage (NCBI taxonomy): Eukaryota > Metazoa > Arthropoda > Insecta > Diptera > Drosophilidae > Chymomyza > Chymomyza caudatula. The sequence continues at coordinate 1,979,377 of JAWNKW010000209.1, forward strand.
GCATAAAATGACCGTACAGATTGCATATTTAATAGATAACCAGATTTCGATTATGGTTTTTAGCAAATATCAGAAGAAAGTGAAATAGGTCGTCATATCATTTTTGAAATATACTCGCACAGCTAGTGTATAGATAATAAAGATAAAGTAGTCTACACATTCTGACCGCTAATAAAATATGTTTTACAATGGAATTCCTAAATTGATTAGCTATCAAAAAAGGGGACAAAGCATTAGAATAACCTTAAAAAACACTGATTATATTCGCAATATATATAATTACATAGTGGAGGAAAACAATCGACCAGCCGGCTACAGTCACATGCCACAATTAAAGACCTGTCTAATTTACTTTACCGCTGCACAAACTCTATTGATATCGTGACGGATATTATAAAAATATATGAAAATTCAACAAAACGAGAAAATATACTCGTAAAGTATTAAGCCCGTCGAAATTCGCTCTTAATGTTGTGTTTTAAATAAGATTTCTCAGAATACTAGCCTATAGCGATTAGGATAGGAAATATACAAGATATTTTTAGCGGAAGTACTCATGAATGCGAATATATAAAAATTAAAAAAGGAAAATTAGCATTACTGTAATTATGTGTTGATAGAGAATATAGTTCTTAAAGCAACCACGACTAATTCTAGCAAAAAATTTTTTATTAAAAGTGCTGATTTTCATTTTAGATTATTTGGGCCAAAGCAACAAGAGACCGAATAGAAAGATTTCTTTCACTGGAATGAAGCACGCCCCAGTGAGCAGCTAAAGTCACTGGATTGATGCCATCCGAAACAATTATGAACCATGAGCAAGAGATATGATATGGCGCAAAAGTTGCTCAGTGACTTAGTGAAGTGAAAATGAGCTGAGATTTCGCACTGTTTTTATGGCTTTGATATTTGCATAATTTACGCCTGAAACAAAGCGCAAAAAGAAAGGGAAAAAACACAAATATTGTCACAAAGCAGACACCACAAAAACAAGGGAGCGGCACACAAAAACTAGCAGCTGCCAACCCCCACGTAGAGAGGGCAGCCCACCCGTGCTAATAACGGTATAAGTGCTACTCACCAAAACATTCTTTTGATTCTCTTTATCCAACAGAAATTCCATGCTTTTGTGTGGTCGACGCACTGAAGCAATCTGCACGCCGCCAGACTGTCCAGAACATTTAATGTGTCCACGTCCATTTGCAACATCAGAGTCCACATCATCATCATCATCATCACCGTAAATGTGACGCGGATCATCATAGGCGGCACTGGCCACATTCATACGCTTTACAATATAACGCTTATGCGGCTGATTGCCCGGATTACAAGTAATATCCATAAGCGAACGCGTCTTGCCCGATATGACCGTCTCGTGTGTATCCAAATTGGTTTCGATTAGACCGATTTTGGAATCTGTTTCATCAACCGGCGACACAGCCACCGGCACCGCTGTGACCATGGTGGGTCTTATAACAACACCACCATTACCACTTAGCTGATTAAACATTTGCGTCTTTTGTGCCACACTGGCACGTGAAGGTGAAGAAGCTGCCAAGGTAGCTCCTTCCGCGCCATTCACCGTATGCCGTTGCATGCCCGCCGTCAACTGCTGTGCAAAAGCCGCATAATGTTGACGTTCCGCCTCCAGCAGCGCCTGACTGCCATTGGCAGCACTGGCAGACTGTGACACGCTCTGCGCATGCACCGAGCGCGGTGGTTGCTTGGGCAAGGGCGGCTTGCCGGTAACCAGCTTCTGCAAAGTTGATGTTCTTGGCGGCTGCTGCTCAGCTGTTTGCCGACTACTCTGCACGCTGGCCGTGCTGGCCGTGGAGACATTACTGTCATTGGCATTGCTGGTCGGCAGTGGACCCTTGAGCGGTATGTATATAAAATCGGGTGACTGCTGCGGTGTTTTGGTTGCACCATTTGACTTTTTGCTGTTGCTGCTGTTTTTCGGCGGCTTTGGCGGCGTTTGGGGCTGCTCCTTGACCTTTTGCTGCTCCAGCTGCTGCTTCTTTTTGCGACGCAGCGAAAAGCGCAAGCCGTGCGCAAAACGCGAAAGAAAACCCTTTGAGCTGGGATGCTTCTCGTCCGCCTTGAGACGGGATTTGTTTAGCTCATTGTTGTTGCTGCTGTTGTGCAGCGACTCCGGTTCGCTGCATTTCACAGCATAATTGGACTTGGACATGTCGCTGTCCTGCGTCGCGTAGCGATCGAGCAACTGCTGCGAGGCGTAAAGTATATGATGAGCACGATTTATGGGCGGTTCGCTTAGTATTGGCAAGTGTAGGCTCAATGGACGTCTATCTAGGTAGGCGCTAGTTACGGGCACATTTACCGACGGCGACGCGATCGTTGTTGAATTTACTGCGGCGTCTATGCGTTTCGTTTCAAGACTAACTGTGCTGTTTACTTCAACAGCGGCGGCAACGCTTGAAACGGGCTTCTCAGTTGTTGAGTGCGATGTTTTTGGCTCGGCGATGTTTTCGTTGTTGTCGTCGCTCTTGTCGCCGTCGTCATTATCGACGTGCTCGCTCTTGTCGTCGTGTGCGGCGATGTTTTCCAGTAACGCTCTTTGCTGCTGCTCTTCGACGATCACGCTCTTATGTTCTAGACACTCTTTTGGTGACGCTCTTTGCGCTTGCTCTTCATTGTAGCGCGCTGCTATTTTTTCGTTCTCTTTAGTGTTATGTATAACCATAGCATCAGCATTATCCAGCAGCTCATCCTCATCATCATCGTGCTCTGACTCCTCTTGATCTTCGGGCGGCTCCTCCGATGATTGCTCCTGCCAGCAGTATTTGGATACCACTGGACAAAAGCTGACCTCCTTGCTGAATGAGGTGCGTGAGCCAGCTGGCAGCAAAATGCCGAGCGGTTTTTGTGCAGCAGTTTGCGGTAACGTGTGCATGGAAGTGTGTGCACTGCTGACATATATATCGTCTTCCAGTTCATCGCCACGTCCATCGAAGGCCGAAAGATTGGGAGTGCTGCTAACCAAATTACGCTGTTTGGCTGACGATGCCTGTGAGTGAAAACGCCGCTTAGGTAGCGAGCGTGATGCTCCAGAAGCTGCATTGTGATGCTCGCTTACGCTGCTGCCACCCTCCTGGGCATCGAAATTGCACTGTTCCAGGCTCTGCGCATACGAAGTGCGCAAATTAGTGGGATCCTGATCAAAGGTTTTGCCAAAGGTACTAAAGCTAATGACAGTTGCGGCAGGCGCGTGGTTAACTGCAGCCAAATCCTCGCTGCGACGTTGGACTGCATCGCGTTTTTGACGGACGGGTGGCTTGCGAATGGTCAGCTGCACATGCTGCACCTGCGGCGCTTCCGCATCGTCACTAACTGAGTTGGCGTGTAGCAGCTTACGTGGCGGCGGAGCTGGCTTAGGTTTATCAATAGCTAGTTGCTGCTTTGGCTGCACTTCCTCTAGCTCAGCCATGGTCTTGTCATTAAGTATGGAGGCATTCTTATCATAGATCTTCGATAGTTCATCTAACAGAAAATTGCCCTTACATATGAGTTCCTCGTAGTCACTGCCACCGGCTGCTGCCATTTTGTCTACAACGCTTCGTTTGTGATTTGTCTCGAGTAGCTGCGCACTTGGCTGCTTGCCCGTATAGTCCAATAGTGTCAGATTTTGATAGCTGGCATTCAGGTAGCCCGCGCTGGCGCCCTCAAATTTTTGTCGCTCGGACCAGCTGCAACTGCGGCGTATTTGTAGACTATGGAAATCAAAGAAATCGCGGCGTTCGTCCGCCTCGTCACTGGAGCTGTAGGATTCCAAGTCGCCGATGTTGGACTTGTTGTGCCTACTGCTGTGCCTGTGCCGCCTACGACGTCCTAGCTGATGCAGCTCGTTAGGCACGCTGGCGTTACGTGCACGTTGGCCGCCCAATTGGGGCGAGCACTCGGCTGAGCTACTGGTGATGGAATTGCTAGCCAGTCCGTAGCTGTGTTTAACGTCGCCGCGACCGCAACGTTGAAAGGGCACACGCGAAGAAGAAGATGTGGATGAAGAGGCAGATACACTTAATTGGGCAGCTTGCGTGGAATTTTCCGACTTTTCCGAACCGCACGCCTCGCGTATGTCTGGCAAACTGTTGCACAGCGGCGCAGTTTTGGGCAACCATGTGAATGAGGCTGTAGATGAGCAAGAGCTTGCGCTGGCCGTGGATACATCCGATGAGACCGGAGAGGGCGAATGTGCTAGGTTGCGTCGGCATTCTCCTCTCTCAGGGCTATTTATAGTTAGTGCTAATGGCGAGCGCGGCGGCGTCGTCGTTGTCGTCGGCAGCGGTATTAGCGTCGATTCCTCCTCTTCATCCACGCGCGACTCCAACAGAAATGTGGCAACGTTTGTGTTTATTTTTGGCTGACACAAATCATGGCCGCCATTGGAGTTTTTGGAATGTGGCGGCGCGTCTATCAAGCAATGCTCTTCTTCCTCCTCCTCGCAGAACTTGTCGAAATTCTTTGGTATGCTTTTGGATTTGGCGCGTCCCAGCGTCGATGGCTCACAATAGCCGGAGTCTTCTGATAGATTCTCAGCGGAATTTTTGCCACCGCGCGCCTGAAATGCAGCCGTGCGCAAGGCTCGTGTGCCCAGACTGCTAACACCCGAATCGGTTAAATCCTCGGCCGATGGCTTCGATGTGCTTAAAATGCTGTGGCCAGAGCTATCGCTGCTGCTGCTGCTGCTAGATGATTCCGAATCTGATTTTAGCTCCGCAGTGGCCAAAATCTTGCAGGCACTGAACAAACTCGAACCCAAGCTGGGCTCATCATCGCTAAAGTTGAGTTTATTAAGCTCATAATAGGTCTGATGCAGTCGCCCATCGGAGGATTCATAGCGTTTCATCAAAGAGTTTTGGGAACCTCTACGACTATTGTTGCCTGAGTTACAGCCCGAATTGCCTTCACTGTTGGATGCATTGACTGCTTCGCAGCTAAGCAGCGAGGGGGATGAATTGCCAAGACTGCTCATGCTTTGGTGCTGCTCCTGCAGCGTCAGCTGTCGCTCCAGCGATTCAAATTGCACCAGCGAGGAGGAGCGCGAAAGCGAGTGATAGCTATCATTATCCGAGTAGTAATCATCAAAGCGGCGGCTGCCTGTGCTGTTGCGTTGACCCTGGCTACCATAGCTGTCACGCGCACAAGCTTCCAACGCCAGAAAGCGCTCTAGACTGTTGTGTGAATCTGGATCGTAGCGCAGTGGACGTCGTAGCTGTACAACATCGTCCAGACTGTGCGGCTGTTGCTCATCCGAGCGACGTGCGCGCTTGGGCGGACAGACAAAGTCGCGTTCGGATATGGCATCGAGATCTGCAAGCATAAAACAGTTAACTCAAGTTGTTACTTTTAGTTTCATTTACCAACGTACCCTTATTAACTTCGACTCTAATAACCGAACCGGTCTCGGATTCAGCAGAACTCCAGAAACCACCGCCGCCGCCACTGCTAGAGTTTTGCTGTTCATATTGATTCCAGCTATTCTGTGCATGCTCTTCATCCTCGGACGTCTCCTCCATAATGGGCTCCAGCATCTGCCTTGAGCTGGACAAGTAAATGGCATCTGTAAGCATTTAAGGAAACAAATTTAAATACCTCTCTCGCTCTCTGGTACTATTAAACAAAGTATCTTTTGTTAGTCTCTCGCACTTAGCACTAAGCCCTTCCATTTGCGCATCTCTCGTTTGACCGTCTCCAGTTGAGCGCACTTCAGAACTGACTGACTGCAACGCCACTTTCCGATGTCGCCCTAACCAAGTGAGACTGAATCTATGTGGCAAAATGCAGTTGCAATGTTTGTGCTTTTTTGTTTTGCTCGCGATCTTATCGCCGCATAGGCACTTTGGGCCGGCCCTTTTGGTCTGACTGAATGAATCATTCCACTTAATTATGAAATTTTATTAATAAATTGCACATGGGCATCGCATAAACACAGAAGACAGCTACGATCGTTGAGACAAGTGACCAGCTGTGACAGCAGCAAGCTAGCCAATGGCACTAAAATCCGATCTTATGCATTCCTAATAGTGTGTACCTATTATTTTTACCTTTATATTTATGTGCAAATGTCTTCATACTTATAAGACTTAACGGGCATTGCTCTGGGCCAGAATTCGATAATTCGGGGAGTTCATATGTTTCGAATTAACTTCCTATTTTTCAATATTGTTCTTGGGAAATTCTTATTTCTTCAATTCTGAACTGGTTGTTGTTCTCGAGATTCTTGTTGGCGAAAATATTTATCTATTTTACAAATTTAGGACTTTTGAACGCACAAAAGTCGCGTAAGCGGAAAATTCGTTTAATTTCATTAGAAGTATATTGGTGTTTCGCATTATTGGAAATCCTGATAAGCTATTTCGGCATGATATTATATAGCTCAAATATATAGATCAAATCTCGAATTCTACATTAAGAGGGGCACAACAGCGTGAAGCGAAATAACTGTAAACTTTCATTTTTATTAACTTCAACTAAAATTTAAAGTTTTTTAAAAGGATAAGATACTTTAATATCTATTTGACTGTTATACAACTTTGTTTTTGGCAATTCTTGCATTAAAATTAACTTTAACAACAATTGTCTCCAAGATAAAACTGCTTAATTAAAAATGCTATACACTATTTGGCTATTATTGAAAACGAAATCGCAAGCTTAAGGCGTGGTTTGGTTTTTAAAACTGTCCAAAAATGTATTTATTTTTTATACAACCAAACCAAACCGTTTCGTGATGGCTTCAAACTTCAAAAGGCTTAAAAGTCCTATGAATACTTTGTCAATATATAAACTTTCCTTCACTTTCCTTATCAGAAGTCTTATTCGAATATTTAACAAAATTTCAACAATCAAATAACCACAAAATACATTTTAATTTTATCTACAATGTTACAAACTAGCAACTTTTGTCTATTAAATATTATTATCTAAACCTCATCGATTGCATCATTTCTATAAACGAATTTCAACAGCGATTCGAAGCAACCACCATATTTCGGTAATCTAACAAGAATAGAGAAATTCGTCTGATCGACGGAAATTACCGAATTTACTCAAAACCGTCTAGAGATTTCTGGCACAGACCTGAGTTTTTCGATTTAGCTTTAAGTTTCCATTACAAACTGAAATTTGTTAATACCTGGCAGTATTTACATTTTGACAACTTGATACAAAACCGAGAGACACATTAACATGCAAAAGTTTCGGGTACTAAGGACCTAGTCGCGAAGGGCAAAAATAGAGCCGCAACGAACAACATTGCAGTAAAGAAATACAAACGTTTGTATGTTTGTGTGCTCCGAAAAAATTGCGGTTAATTTTGCTGTGGGAAGTGTGACCATAATGTGAAAAATATAGCAGATGTGCTATCGATGTTGGTGGCAAAACAGTTGTTATTGGGATTTTCCCTTCACTAGCAGCGCGCTCTATTCTATTCTTCTAATTGTTTCTGTTGCGGGTCGGTGTTACTGCTAACGGCAACTTTTTTGTTGATAGTGGAAAATGTGTTAATAGACATCAAATATAACTTTAACCACTGTGGGATAAAAGCCGATTTTATTTCTAAAAATTTGTATAACAGTTGGAACTATAAATAGGACAAAACCCAATATTATACAATAAAAGCTTGTTTCAAAAGTTTTTATGCGAACATCCTATAGGTGACGTATATCTTATATATAATTGCGCTTTTTCTTCTTCTTAACTGACATAACAAAACGTGTTATCGGGTTACGGCCTAATGTAAAACCATTCTTTCATTGGAATTGTGGTTTTACGTGGTGGGTCCCAAACCCTACGCATAACCCTTTTAGGGCCTACTGGTCTCGAAAGAACCCAGTGCGGTACCGATTACTTCGGAATACCGCTATGTATTCAGGTGAAACCTATACCATTTGAAAGATAAAATGCTTACGGTTTGCAGAATATAAGTTTCACCTGGATATGATGCGTTTAAATCAGGTAAAAATTGGTTTGAAGAATAAAAAAACAACAACAAAATACATTGAACACACAAACGTTGTTATTCCGTGTTTTCTTTGTGTATTAAGCCGTCAAATGTCGACGACAAGGCGAAGACTAGTATAACAAAAAAAAAACCTTTCTGAAATTCTTCCTTGAAATAGTGAAATCCCATTTAAGCCAGTTAACACTAGGCGACAATGAAATTTTTTTTTCTGCTGCGGGGAAACTTGTAGTTGTTTTATAGAAGTATGGCATCGCTGAATTCAAATCTGGCCATAATTTTGCTCCATCAGCTCTAGTTTTCAAGATATTTTGAAAAAAAAATTTTGCAATTCCCAACCATGAAATTCACTCACCATAAAGAATAAAGTTGTTGTTAAAAATTCGGAAAATTTACTCACGATTAAACGTAAATCGTGGATGACAACACATAACATTTCGAAAAATGGCGAATTTCGATAAAAAAAAGTTTTTTTTTCAACTTAAACATAATTTTTATATAGATAAACTTTACATACATACAACATTTAAATTTTTTCAGTTTGCTAGATGCCCTACCAAGCGTTTTTGTTACAATCACTTCAGTTAAAAAGGTTAATAGCTGATTGAACAAAATGGGGCGAGAATTGAATTCGGCGAGGCCAAATTACTATGAAACAACTATAAAGCAAAATGGCGGTCGTCTAATATATGGCAACAGTATTTGAGAATTGTTGGATTTGTATACACATAACAAAAGGAGAATAGCACAAATCGTGAAAGGGTTTTCGTTTGTTTACCATATAACAGTTGACAGATTTCCAGAACTTTGGCGTTCTCTGCCGTTTCCTCAAGATGTACGATCCCACGCCGATATTCTATATATCATATAATGCCTTATCGAGCATATTAAAGCCGTTCGCAAAAACAGCTTATGAAATGGCTTTGTTCCAATTCTGTAGGCACATTTTTCCTATTTTTGGCAAAAAAAAACTTGCTTCGACCCATAGTGCATCGACTGGGCATAACAACCCGTTACTGGGGAACGTCCGCGCAAGCCTTCTGAACCCCCGGATACTAAAGGTACTCAGTGTGCCATCTATTCTCATTAAAAACCCCAGCAAGCTTTCATAATAAAAATTTTACATAAGAATCGTATTTCGGTTAGGGTTACAAATTAAAATCTTTGTATTAAGATCGGTTTGTTTGCAATTTGTAAGCTTTGAATACTTTTTACTCACCTTGCTGTTCAAATGAGCCCAAATTCCAATTTGTTGGCGTATTTATATAACCCGCTAGATCCAAGTGCTCCATTTTGAATTGGCAAGATTGGCAGTATCTTAGACAATTCCTTTTTAAAATTACGTATTTATATCGTTGTTTGCAATGCTTAGCTCTCAAGTATCACATCGGTTCGTTTTAATTGTTAGTTTTTTGTTTGTTTTGATTTTTCAGTTTGAACTTCTTCAATGAATGCAGCACAATTCGGCATAGCACCTTCCATTTACCTTATCACAAAGTTTTTGAGTTTTTGTGCAGTTTTTTGTATACTTTTGTAGCAGCATTCGTCCAGACTTTTGTTGTATTTTCGATAAGCGAAAACGATATCTGAAAGCGAATACAATAAAGAATAAATAAATAAAAACAATCGTTAGTACAAATCGTCGATAAGAGTCATAATTCGCTATAGGTATATACTTATGGTACATAATATACTTAATAATTGCACCTGTAGCTGTCTCTACCCACACACACTTCGTCATTAATGGAATTATTCAGCAGTGTACTACAGTGTGTGCGGGTGGATTTTGTTGATCATTAATTACAGCACACCCATCCAGAACCCCCTTCGGAACGGGGCTATAATCAGCAATTTTGCATGCCTTGCACATGGCAAACGTTATAAATAAATCAGAAATAGCCAAGTGGCTATAGCTTAAGCTTCATCAGAACTATGGAACGTGCAACGCCAGGCAACGACCCACACAACAACTTTTATTATACGCTTTGTTTCGACTATAAAGGAATACATCTTATACATGTAAGCATGTATATAGTGCATTTCCGAGTTATAGATTTAGCTACGCTGAAATGCCTGAATTGAGCGCCAGCCAAGTGATAACCCAGTTTCAGATCGCTGCTGCAATTTTCAATGTCAAAAGGGCGCCATTATATTCAAAACAGCTTCTGATTTCCCTATAAACAGCAAAACTTTTTGCCTCAACGTCAGTTCAGGCCTCCGTTGTTTACATCGCAATTCGTGCTATGTAAACTCAAGTTATTTTTAAACGTTTCGAAAACATTGCAAAACACATGCCTCACAATTTACAAATAAATGGAAAATGTTTGTTTCAAAGTAATCGCAATTTACAATGGAATTCATATACAAATCGGTAATAAAAAAAAAACCAAAGAAATTGTTCTTAAAGAGTCAATCATAATGACTTTTTGACACTACACTGCATTTATGTTTTCAAAAACAATAGCAATTTGGAACATAATCTATATATGAATACGCTAAGCGAAAATTCAGTGTGGTACCGATTACTTCTTAATAACGCAACTTTCTTTAAATGAAACCTATACCATTCGCAAGATAAAATACTTGCGTTTTGCAGAACATAAGTTTCACCTGGATACGTTGCGTTTTGGACAGGTAATAATTAATTTGAAGTAAAAAAATCAACAACAAATTACATTGTACACACAAACGTTTTTATTTCGAGGTTTCTTTTATCTACTTCGTAATAAGCTGTTATGAGAGCGTGTATTGAATCGTCGAATGTCCACGACAAGGCGAAGACTAGTTGGGTATCATTTTTTGTATTTCTCATTGGCACTACAGAAAGAATATAAAATTCAAAATCATGTCTAAATTTCATTTTATCAATTTAAAAATCGCGTCTAGATCCAAATTTCACATATACTTTATACACTCATAACAAAAAAATTAATACATCTTAATTGTTTGATCTCCGTTTTGTACTTAAAATTTTTAGTACGAATCGTACTAAAACTACTTTAAACGCACAAAGGATTCAAAGAAGCAGCAATTAAATTTGAAAAAACTGAGCCTTATAGACAACATGGCTTTAACCAGTTATGGATTTTAAGAACCTATTTGTAAATTTTTTTGTCAAAGTTTTTATTAAGGAATCGATTAACTCAGATTAACTCGCAATCATACATTAACACACCAGACGTTTAGAAGCCGGTCACACAGTGATGGAAAAAAAAATTGATTAATCAAAGCTAACTACTCCTATGTGCTTAGGGTTTGTGCGAAGGGTTTGGGATCCACCATGTAAAACCCCAATCCCAATGAAAGAAATACATCAGGCCGTAACCCGGTAACCGTTTGTTATGGCCAGTTAAGAAGAGGAAGAACTACTTCTATTCAAATCCATATGTAACGCTTTGTTCCTCAGATACCAGGGAGCCCCAATGATAAAGCGCAGAGCCTAATTTTGTAAAACCTGCAAATGCTTCCAATTACTTTTGGCAGCCACGCCGCAAATCGGCATACCATATTTCCAAACAGGCGCTACAATCTGAATACAAATTAGAAGTCTAAGAGGAGACTGGACTGTGTATGCATGACAGGTGAAATGCGTTTTTGTCCTACAGCAGCACTGGAAGTTATTATGAATCTGATACTGTTTCATAGAGTCATAGAAATTCATATGAAATCAACACAGCTAAAAATGACAATGATAGACATTTGCCATGGCGCTCAGGACGCTGACAGACTAGGAAAGACAATTCCGAGGCTTCCAACAACCCAGAGAGAAAATGGCCACCGAATAGCATTTCAGGTGGAACTTCAGTACCATTACAAATAACAAACGCGACCTTACAGGAGATGCATACTATCAAAAGCCAATCTATAGTTTGGCGCACGGATTGGTCTCTGACAAATATGGGCATACACACAATCGTTTTTCAATCTGAGGTCTGCGCCTTAGGCCAATGTGCTGATATAAACCTGGAAAAGAATTATCAACATAGGGTAGCTATAGTATCAGACAGTAAGGCCATAATAAAAGCGGTTTCAGGAACTTGAATAAACTCCAATCTGGTTAGGCAAACCCGAGCCAAAAATAACCTCAGGATTCAGACTGGACTACTCACTGGGCACTGCTATGTGAAGGGACACCTAGGCAAGCTGGGCATCACCAGCTCTAACACCTGTAGGTTCTGTGATGAGGAGCAGGAGTCGTCATGCAGGAGAGCATATGCTCGAGAGAGCGATGAGTGCACTGGCAAGAAGAAGAATGAACCTCCTAGGCGGGCATAGTGAGATACTTATTAGAGATACGAATATTGGGAGAGCTTTAAGCTAAATAACTATACTAAATATAATTTCGAATAATTTTATCGTTTGAATGTAAGTAGATAACAGTTATTTTAATTAAACATTTTTTTAACTTTTCTCTTTTTAGCGATATCCGTCTTAACTTAATGAAATTTACAAATATTAATAGCATTAGCATCCGTTTTTTAGGTTAGTAAATATTAATTTATTTAGTACACATTTAAGCAATTATGTATTTTGGATCGTCGTCCAAAGCCATTTGACGCCTTCTTAAGCTTATTCACACATTTTAGAACATCTCTCAGGCAAGTGACAAAAATCTTATCTAAAGCCCATGTGTCTGACTGTCTGACAGCTCTTCCAAATAGAAAAAAAAAACATATGTATCATTTCTGAGCAACGGACAATTTGAGTGCTAAAACAGGGCGACATCAATCATTTATCATTTGTTTTGGATCTTTATAAGAAAAATAAATATGTGTGTACAGCTTATCAACAGTTATTATCACACAGTGGACAGTAGAAGCGTTTAAACTATAAATCTACAGATGGAATGTATGTATGTGCGAAAATAAATTGCTTCAAAAAAAACTGAAGGTGCCCGACTATAATACACCCTTTAACCTGAAAATGCACAACAGCTAATTTCAAGTGCATCATGTCTAAGGGCAACGAGTACTTTTCCCCTGGGCAAGGAGTTGGACAGTTTTTTCGCAAGCAGATTTGCCAAGAGGTGGTTTTGAGTGAAATTTACGCACAGTACCATTTTCCACAGATCGCAACAGTCGCATAAACGGATAAGCACTAAAAAAAGTTCACAGTTAGGAGGGGAGGGGTTTAAGTAATTGATTATGTTTGATTACAAGGGGATGGGCTGTTACAGATTGTTATGACGTCTTACGTGGTCTTACGTGGTGGGTCCCAAACCCTACGCAAAGCCCTTTTAAGGTCTGGGGTAGCTCTACTGGTCTCGAAAGAACCCAGTGTCATTGTTAGTCGCCTCAAACGACAAGCTTTGACCTGCTGAGGTAGTATTCTCTAACCCATGTTTCATATAGTTTTTTTTTTTGATAAATTGATCATCGTTACCTATAGTGCCTTAAAGACTCACCAATGAGACAGATTATATAAATAGTAGATCAATGTCTAAATCTCTTTATAAGATGGCTCAACAGTTAGTTAAGGTAAGGACTCGGTAGCTAAGTATCCTAGATATCTCGTTCTTTATGCCGTGGGCGATATGAAAAAGATAACCAAAATTTTTTTCTCATTTTTTTTTTCACTAAATTTTAGTAAACCTATGGAGGGGGGATTGATCTTCTGAACACCCCCCTTAAATAATTACAGATACTGCTACATATTTCTTGAGAGAATGCAAAGCACAAGGCAAACTTTAAATGGCAAATACACGGTAAAACACCTTCTCTGTTTATGTTCGCCTTCCTGTAGGAGGAGGCTCAACATCTTGATAATCCCTTTAATACCCTTCTCCCACTCGAAGTTGCACGACACGAATATATGGCTCCAATGAGCTTCAAGATTGGATTTGAAAAAAAATTATGCCAAATATTCAATTTTAGAGAAAGGCAAAGAACTACCACATCAGACGCACTTTCGGACTAAATATGCTTCTAGCTCTTGTGGTAATCGATTATTCTGTGGCTTCCTAGGCCTATACTTCGAGATGTTTAAGCCTTATATGCCCCTTATGCCTTGGGGATAGGGTATAATAAAGTTTTGCTAAATAGATAAGATACAGAACTACAGGGCCAAGGCATATAGCCGTGCGGAAAATTACCAGTAACAGCACCCTGTGTAGGTGCTGTATATAATTATACATATGTACTAAATATCGGAAGTTGTTTGTTTTGGGCTTTGGCATAATGCATCAATCACCGTTTGGCACACTAAGACCCAACAAAAGTGAACTTTGGAACGCGCGCAAAAAACTACATGACCAAAATGTGTACACCAGATACTGCAACACATATGTAGTAAATATAGTGTATATGAGAATAGCCAACATCCAATTAAAGAAAAAGATTGTCACATGTAATAAGAAAACAAAACAAAAACCCAAAAGTCATTCACTTTAAATAAAATTGTAAAAAAAAATTACAAAAAGTGCTACAAAAAGAGAAGAAATATCACGAAATGCGTCACAGTCGGGAACTAAAAATAAATTACTTAAAAAACACACAAGCCAAAAACAACACCACAATAACGGCATTAGAAGGGCAGGAAAATGTTCTTAGAAAAGCATAAATTATTTTATTAGATAGCCCCAAAAACGCGGCAAAAGCGCTGTGCAAACAAACAAGGAGTAGAATTGCGGAAATCTACGTGTTCTGGCAATTATCGCCGCGTTTTGAATCTGCGGCTAGCCATGTGGCCAGAAGTCGGAGTAGCAGCTAGACATGGTTGCCATCCCAATGTGCCCAACTCCCTGCCCGCACCGCTTAATTGCAAAAGTTCATCTAGAACCATGCAATCCAATTTTGGGTTAGACACAGAAATTCAGTTATAAATTGTTTCATACCTCAACATTTTGTTGCCGTTTCAGAGGCGTCTCTGTTTATTTGGGTTTGAATAAATGCAAAGCAATTTTTTACTTTTTCTTTGGGTAAGACATATGTAGATATAGCCGTTTAATAAACAAAAGCCATATATGAAAATGAAATATTTGCCAGGGGCGTTCGTAGAGGCCTGCGTTTAGACACGTTTGTTTGGTTTTTCTTGTTCCACGCCTATGAGTCATTTCATATGACCAAGTTTTTTTTTATACTACATAAGTTTTTGCTGCGTGGGGCTTTACATAGCGATATTGCAGCAAGTCTTTGTAAAAGACAAATGTATCTTTGTTGAAAATTACCATATTTTAGTGCACATGATGGAGAAAAACAAACGATTGAGGCAATGGATTTTTTTTCAGCACAATAAACGATTTTTTAGTATAAATATAAATGGCAATTCGTAATAACTCAAAATTTTTAGTACTTTCTTTTACTTTAAGTAGCGTATAAATTTGAGAACGGTATATACCTTTTGTGATAATCAAAGAGAAAATGATCAGCCTTTTAAAATTCTTAAAATGCTTCAAATATTTAAAAGTCTGAGAATCTGAAACGGAAATCAAGGTGAAAAACTTTGATAATGGGTATCAATGATTGCAAGAGTAATAATAATAATGTTATTGGGGAGTACTACACCGCGACCTTAAGATCTATTGTATCCCCTACTGAGAATACAGCTCCCCTGCCAATCCTATCTCTGAGACAAACTTAATTAACTGGGATAGTTTAAGCGGGTCACTTCGGTCATTGATATTTTATATTCACCTAAGAGAGACATCCTCCTCCTCGCAAGGACATCACACTCAATTTGTATGTGTGGCTCTTCTAGTTTACAAAACCTGCATGTCCTGGAACTACAGTATCCAGTTAGCAGACCTGTCAGAATCCTAAATAAAATTCAGGAGTTAAATTCTCCGCATTTTGCTACATTTATGTATTAGATGCTCATTTGGATGTAAGACGACAATCTCAATACGTGCTCTATTCATGCATATAAAACATAATTTCATCACTGGATTAGGGAGCCACTCTTTAGTCTCTAGAGTAGCTATGCACTATCGTCTTATTGGAATTCATTATACCATGCACCTTAGGGTGGATGGAGAAAAAAGGTTCAAAAAGCGCCCATCATTTGAAAGCCTTTTTGTTTTTTACATACATGGATTCCTATTACTGATAGAAATTTATCCCGTTCTCAAGAGGTAGACATGTCCTTCTCCTCCGTCTTCTTCAATATAAAATTTTTTCTGTTCGACGCATTTGTTCTTTTCGACATAGTTTTTTCTATTTGAGATATTTAATTTTCTACGACCCATTTATTTATGTTAACCTTTTACTAATACAGAGCTTAAGCTTGAGAAGCGAGAAGGATAGCAGACGTTTAAAATAAATGATTGCTGAGAAAAACCAATACCAAAGTTATAGAAAAACCTTCATATTGATGGTTCCCAAAAATGTAGTTTGTTTGTTTTGAGACACTGTCTATACAAGCATTCAAATGAGGTGCGTTTTTGTGAAACTTTTCGGAGTAAAAGGGTCAAAGTTTACACTGCTTCACTTTATGATATTTGCCGATCCATTCGAAGGTTGTAACAAGTGTTGAGATAGTGCACAAAAAGCAAACAGTGGACAAGTTCATAAGCAATGAGTAACTATAACATCTAGCAGCAGCTATGATAGACTCTACAAAAGGATATACTTTTTTGATCAGCTTATGTAGTTCATCTTTATCCTGAAGCTTAAGGTTGTAAAAGTGAATGTTCGAAGCAACCAAAACTAGAAGTCGTATGCCCCATAACGAGCTAAATCATTCGGGCCATGTATATTGTTTTGTTTATCTGTGTAAACTTCGGCTTAAATTGCTTCAAGCTCAGTTTTCTCCAATAAAAGCATTGAACACATGTTCAGAACAACTAAGCTTCACTTTGCGTATGTTTAGAACAACTTCACATTTTTAGATTAACTTCACTTTCTAGGTTGTGAATGTCGCTTAAGCTAGTTGTGTTCAAAAAACGTTGCCTGACACATGCACACATTAGTACACTTCTCTTCTTTTTTAGAACATCTTTAGAAGAACTCCACTGGCATTTATCAAGTGTTTTTATAGTGTTTACTAAAATCAAATTGTTTAATCTTTCCACGTCATTTAGTACTACAACTTTGTTCTAAGAATCTAGCCCACCTGTTGGTTTCGTTAAAAATCTCGTTTGTTTTGTAATCCTTTAACGTTGTGTTAAAAAGCTTTTAATTTTTAACACCAAGGCATTAATTTCGTATTTAACTCGTTGCATGTGAGCATTCCACGTCGTATAAAAATATATGTATGTAAAAAAACTTTAACAAATTTTTAAAAATAATGTATAGAGTAATTAACAAAAATAAAAATCGTGTGCTCTGATAAGCGTTTCTTAACACACACACGCGTTGTCGTCACTTTCTCGTCTGTTTCGTTGCAATTTTCGCACATTTCGTTTAGTACAAGCCGTTAAACGCTTTTTAGTACAACTAACGGTGAAATAAGGTGTGCGCTCTTTATGTGCGATAAAAAGCGCTGCCAAACGACGTCATTAGGCCAAGAAAAGAGGCGACAAAACGACGTAGTACACCCGGACACCGACCGCAGCGACTGAGGTGCGCTTGAGTACTACCAAACTAGCAAAAAAAAAAAAAAAAAACCACTCCGAATGCCGTTCGCGGCGACACGAACATAATTCTTGGGCCTCTTTTTGTTTTTGTTTTTATTTACAATTTAATATTTCAACGCAGCGAGGCGGCAACTTTGACTGTTGCAGAAAGATCGCAGCCAGCTGGCGTCAGACGCAGTCAGAGAACCGAACCGACGCATATTTCAGATAATAATTGTAAATAATTTGAAAATGAAGAATCATTTCGTATCAGAAAGTATAAAACACAAAAAAGTTTAGTACATACGAATAAAACAGACACACCAACGTTTCCGCGTAATCAGCAAACATTGCGATCGGCACAAAAGGCAGCAAAGTCAACGCTTCATCTGATAACGTCACCAACCAGCTGAGAGACGCCCCCGCAAACAAATAGCGTCAGTCACCACCGACCGATGCTGCCAAACACCACGTACAACGATGCAGTAGATGTTGATCAGCGCCGAGCTTCGACACTGAACTGACCACATTGGTGATAGTTGTCACCGTCAGACATTCAATTTGTAATTGCCAAGACTGATATGGTGGGCCACTTGTGGCGATATGGAACTTGGGGCTTATCAATTGTTATATCTTGTTGCCTCAGCGTTTTGTCCATTAACTAATAGTTGGTTGGCTATTGGGTGCAAGGTAAAAATAAACCAATTGGCTTTTGTGAATGATATGGCAAGCTATTGCGAGTGTACTTCTTCTTCTCCTTAACTGGCCATAACAACCCGATATCGGGTTACGGCCTGATGTAAATACATTCTTTCATTGGAATTGTGGTTTTAAGGCCTACTGGTCTCGAAAGAACCCAGTGTCATTGTTAGTCGGCACATACGACAATCTTTGACCTGCTGAGGTGGTATTCTCTAACCAGCTCACCACACGGGTGAGGAAAGCGCTCTAATAATGGTAGTAATTGCAAGTTACACCGTTAATTGTTAAGCTGCTGAGCTCTCAGTCACCGTTTATTATCAGTTTTGGGGGGACAGACGCTCAGTATGTGTGCTAATATGTACTAAATATGTGCTTATAAGACGCTGTCTTAGTAGCAGTACTAATATTGCTTTAACATACTATTGTAGTGAAATGTCTACTGAAATAAATTAGTTTGCATTCAATCATTTTAGGCAAAACAAGAACTTCAGCTACAATAGAGACATGCCAACTATAATATACCTTGCACTTTTCACAGCTCATTACAAATTTATTATTAAATTGTGTAAACAATGAAAATGTGTTACATACCGATTTCGTTTGGTTTTGTTTTTAGTGGAGCTTCTAGGAAAATTTCAACATTGGGACAGCTTACAACCGATTTTAGTGCAATTCAAACAAATAGATAACGTATAAAACGCAAAGTGGAACCAATATTGAAAACCTGAATGCAAGACAAAATTTGATGCCGAAAACAAGAGCTCCTAATGATCATTATGGTATACACATTGTAAGGACTTATGCCGCTTTTTTCTGAATACTATACACGCGTTTAGGTATCCGTTGGCTAGAGGATATAAAATACATTCAAATATCTTCCATTACATTCTGCTTGAACACTACGATTGTTAAATAGCAAACTAATTAGCTTTCAATCTGGAAAAAAAGGTCCATTTATGATAATATATGAACCAGCGTAAGCTGATTGATGATTAAGATCCCACTATGTATCTAACAAATGATCAGCATGCCAAGAATCATCGTTAACAACATTCCCGTCAGCAAAAGAACCATTCTTTTTACTGCCCATCAATGGATAAAACTGAATAAATATCGGGTAACAACTGCTGAAGAAATATCACTGATTCAAAAAGGCGCGCGGTTGCTTTCCAAATTTCTGCAAATGAGGCGCTGTTAATTTGTTAGCTACTGTACAACACTGTTGTACAGCCCATAAAAAGCCTCTCAGCAGATCTTCAAGCTACTTAACAAGTTGTTAGTGATTAAACACGAGTTGAAAATATTAAGGTTTATGGCAATACTTACTACTCATTCATTAGCTCTCCGATTTTTGTAAGTATAAATGAGATTTTGTTAAGCTTTTTAATTTTTTTAACTTTTATGTTGGACCATAAAGTTCAATTTACTACACATTACGTACTCCAACTTATCAAATTGGTTTTTTACTACTTCTTAAAAGCAATTTTAACACTTTTTTTAAGGGCATACAACTTTTGAAAAGTTGGTGAGATAAATATTTTTGTATACTTTGTACTTAAAAAAAAAAAAAACACCTGTTGCTTTAATCATTTTTGGTTTTGTAGAAGTAACGCAATTGTTTCCACTTACAAAATTAAGTATAGGAATATAGGAAATTAGACTTATGTATAGTCATAATATAACTATGTAATACCTAATTATACCCTGTTTTCTCCGAATGAATTAAATCAAAAACTAAAAAAATGTTTGAATGGATTATTTTTGGATTCCATAAATTGATTCTTTGCGAACTTTGTTTTTTTTTTTGTGCAAAATCGGTAGCGAATCGGAGAAGTTATTAAGGAATATCGAAAAAATCCACCTATCGAAACATACATTTTCCGCTAAATTTGGGTCGCTCTTGGTCGGTAAATTCTCCCATGCGACTATTGTGAACGATTGGATATGATTTCGATTATTTTTGATCGTTTTTTTTCTATCAGATTTATGAGCCGCAAGGCCATTATCAATATCTTCTAAAAAGCACTAAAAAAAAGGTACTCTCCTAGCTAAAGAAATCTTAGCAATTTAATCTCTCGATATAGCTACACTTAAGCGGTGTTTCGTTTACAGCTGCATAGCAACCCGAAAAGGCAAATCAAATTTTTGACCCCAATGTCCCAAGTGCTTAGTTAATCTGACATTAACAAGGTTGAGCAGGGGCTTAACCCTAGCTTTGGCTTAGCCATAAGCCTGGCAGCCCCTTTCGAGCATAGATAAGTGCTATTTACACCTTTCGCTCCGCTTTACTGTTACATTTGCATTGCATTTCACGAAGCAGTCAAAGTTGAAAGTGTAATAAACTTGCGTGTGAAACGCACGAAAACTGAACAATGGGTTCACCCGCTCGTCTTTTCTTATACTATTGTTGTTTTTATTTTTGCAAAAATTACGCTCGCTTTTTGCTGGACTTTCACTTTCCAGGCAGTTTTTGATTTGCAGCAGCACCACAAATTTAAAGATTCATTAACTTTTTTTTTTTTTTGTCTATAGATTGTGGCATGTAGTTGCGAAGTGTTGACGCGCGGTTGCATGAATTAAATGCAAAAAAAAAAAAAATTACAAAAAAACAATAGTGAATGCGGCAATTGGACTCCCACACAAAAAAAAAATACAAAAAAATACAAAAAAAAAACAACAAAAAAATTTTAAAAATAAATCAAAAACAAACGAAAAACTTCCAACTTTAAACTTTGCACAATTGCAAGCTCATTCGTTGTGGTTGTTGTTTTTGTGGTTGGGGCCGCTGCTTCTTCTTTTTTCGTTTTTGGGCTATTTTTGAGGTTTTACGAAATCCGAATTTTTGTTTGTTTGTTGTTATTGTTGTTTCTCTAGGTACTTTGTTTTTGCCGTTCTCAGGCATTGTGCAATATTTCAAACGTGTTTCACTCTGCCGTTTGTCTGTTTTGCACTCTCGTCTACTATGTAGCATTTCCTATAAAAGAAAACAGCAAAAAAAAAAAAAGAGACGACCCAAATAATGAAGCGCTCTCTAGTTTGGACTCTCAGAAGTAGCAGGAAACACACAGAAAATACAACCAGTGTGCAGCGAGCGATCCCCCTTAAGTACAGTGATTTAAAAGAGTTTAAGCACACCGCTAGTTGTAAGGCTTATCTGTTCATCCTTGTTCCGCACTTAGCATACGAAAATAATTAGAACTTTATTTATGTTTCATAAAAACATTTTATTAACTATTTGCACAATAGTTATAATTGGGTAGTTTATATACAGTGGTCGGCATATATATTTTGACGAAAATAAAATTGTGAATTTTTGTATTTAACTTTTAGTTGGCTTTGTATAGCATCACGATTTTTTTTTCTACCTCTATTCAAAAGTATTCTTGACCTAGTCAAGTTTAATGCTTGCCTACTATATAAGAAGATACCCATTTAGTATGTTTTATATGGAAAATCGTTTTTGTCGATATCTTTGGCGTCATATATTGGAATTCGTCCAAACTTCACAAAAACCTTCTCCCTAATACTGTCTACAATATGTGAAAATTAAGTTTAAATCGGTCCATGCGTTTTCGAGTTTAGCGAGCACATCACTTTTTGACTTTTTTTTATATATATAGAAAAAAATACCTAACGAATGGGAAACATACATTCTATATATAAATTAAAAAATGATGTCTCAAAACTTTTTTATATCTTAGGACGAGCGGCAAAATATTAAGGAAAGCATCGATACCTAAAGAAAATAGAAATATCTATACAGAGATGATTATCAAGGACGAGCTTCTTTATTTATTTACCACTTTATTTCGGCTATGAAAAGAGAAAAAGAGGGGGGCGCTCGCCAAATGGCACATTAATCGGAATCGTCAGAATCTTTTTAAAAGAGTGTGTTATTTAGACGGCCAAAAAAGTATTGCAAAAACTAAACAAAGAACTTAATGAAACTAATCATTCATTGTAAAGTGTGAATTTTTTCTTTCAAAATGGAATCCAAATTATGTTTTTTATGTTTAGTAGCGCCATCCAGTGTGCGCACATGCAAGAGCTTTCTCAAGCTCATCGCTGTGTTGCTATCACTGCATAGATGTTTCACATTAAAATTGATGTGCAAACATCCAAAGTGAATACAGCTCGGAGCCAGTTCGATATTTAACAAATTCATCATTTGTCATCAACTATATCTTCGATTCTAGTTCGTTTTGTTTAAAGCTACAGATTCGTAAAATTTCATCACGATTAGACGTAAATTGCGTTTATGAAAGCACATAGAATTTCGTCACAAAATTTATTCGAAAATTTTCACATTTTTAATAGACAACTTCCCATACTTACATTTAGTACGCAAATTTGAATGGTTGGATGTATAAGATAAGATGTATAAGATTCAGTGGGGTCGAATTACTTAAAAAAAATGTACATCTTTCTCGCAGCAAAATGGCTGTCGATCAGTATAATGTTTCTTTGGCTGTATTTGTATATTTGTATTTGAATTTAAGTGAATCAAGTTACTAAGCGAAAAATTTTAACTGTGCGTTAACTTTTTCGATGCACTGTGTACACTACGCTATATATAGGCTACAGATACTTTTCTATCCGCTTGCACTCTAATTGATCTCGTGTTTTGTATTTGGCCATGCGCCACGCCTCATTTTTCACTTTTATGCAAATTTATTATGTCTTGGCTCATTATTAATCACATTTTCTGCCTTAATGAAACGTTCGCTTTGGTTCGATACAGTTCCTATTTGTATACTTGACTTGGTTCGACTTACTTTTGCAACTAACCTTGCAGTTAGCGTTTTGTTTTGGTCTAATAATTAGCTTTTTGCATTGTGCTTTATAATTAGTTTAATTCCTGTTAGCCAAGTTAAATGCAAAATACAAGCATATAAACTGCTTTGCAAAAGCATTGCAAAAGTTTCTTGCAGTGTATTGTGACATTTTATAGCTCTTTCGTTGGCAACAAAAAACAAGGCTTAAGCAAATGAAGCCCAAATCGCTAAATCAGTTGAACAAATTTAACCAAGAGTTCGTGGGAAAACCGCAATAACGTTCGAGTCGTCAGGTTGTCTAAGTTGAGAAATATTGGTCGAAACTTTTAAATGTTCGTTGTTTGTTTTGGGTTTAGTTCATTATGCAAAAATGCAATCGGCTTTGAGTTTTATTTTGTTTATATTGTATTTTTTTTAATGCTATAAATATAAAACATAATCTGGAACACGTTCTTACTGCGTTGCGAATAAATATATTGAAGTCTAATTTCTGAGAGCATGGCATTATAATAGGATTATACATATAGAAGATGTCAGTTAAAATATGCAATCTATAAAATAAAGAAGAAAGTGGTGAAGCGTAACGAATAAAGCTTTTTTCTTTCCGGCTTAAGGTCCAACAAAGAAGTTAAAACTTCAGAGTTTTTTAGTCAGAAATATTGGAAAGTAATAAAATAACATCAAACATTAAAAACTCTGAAGTTTTAACTTCTTTGTTGGACCTTGAGCCGGAAAGAAAAAAGCTAAAGAAGAATAGCATATATTTACAGGTACAACCATATCTATGCATATGTCCCAGAAAAAACTTTAACGCGTTAGCGTGTGTTCCAAGAGGTACATACAAAACGTGTTTTAACACCACGCTACTTTCCTCTTGCATTACCAAATCATACTTCTCATAACTAAAACATCCAACATCCAAATTAAATATTTTTGTCATGTTTACATAAATTCCTTGTTGATTCATGCAACAATGGCTGTCATTGTATATAAATCACTTTATAACAGACAATGAGTGTAAAAAAATATAAATAGTACATAAACCCAAATATGACTCACCGAAACATTTATACGCTTTCTACTTATATTTCAAAAACACTCTATATTTACCTATTGATGAATATGATTATTATTTATTCAAATTAAACTTATTTAAAATAATTAATAGCAAAAAAATTTAAAAAACATTGCTTTATCGTTTACTTATTTTAATTGTGAAAATCGAAACGTTAAATATTTGTGTATGTAAGATGGAACGTATTTGTCAAACTGCAAAGCTCTTTGTTTTCTATATTGCATACTCGAGTCAAGGAAAACTAAAATAATCTAGTGAATAATTCGTTCAAAATTAATCGGAAAAGGTATGTTTGAGCCAAGGTCCTCTCATTGAGCTCAAATTTGTTGCCTAGTGTTTAAAGGAAGCGAATTTACTATATTCAAATATACAGTACTATTCTCGTTGTCACCTTCAGAAGGATTCAAAAGGGTAATGAATGGTAATTCCGAAATCATTTCGGTCAGATTTTAAGTGACGTTCAATTGACAGCGTTTATACTCGTAGCAAGGAAATTCGCAACACGAAGTTATTAAAAACAACTTTTAATTATACTGGTGGCTCCCCCTCCTAGATTTTATAAACATTTTCATTGTGACGTCATGTTTTCGGTTTTAAAAATGCCAGTACATCATTAGTTGTACAATAACTACTTTGAATACGGTCTTTTATTGCAAGCCTACTCTGTTCTCACACCCTTTGTCTTATTTCAACTGTCCTTTCTCTCTCTTAACTTCCTCTGTCGGGCATGGCACAATCGGCAGATAGGGATAGGGATGGTTCCAACTCTCTCTGATGAACCATCGCACCCACCACAAATCTTATCTAATCTATATAATAGCTGCTAATCTCGTTAAAAGTGAGACACTAATAATACAATCTGTTTCTCGCTCCCACTTCTTTTTTTTTGTAGTAATCTTTTAGCAGATTTTGTCAAAGAGCATAAATGTAATACACGACTTGCTGTAAAGCGCCAACCCAAGACAGTGCCTAGTTTTTGCCCTTTCTCGGTCCAGGATTCCACTCTATTACTTTCAAGCTCTTTGGTTTTTGTACAGGAACCGATAAACCGAAACATAATCGTAACCATATCCGAAATAAGTTTCGGTTTGAATCCCTGGCTTAAAACAAATGTTAATATATGTTTGATATTAATTTTTCGAAGGATGATGAAACGGGCAGGCTGTAACCTTTTACATATAGGTAGCACCATGTGTTTACTTTAAAGAAGATCTTGTATCATTGCTTAGAGATCGATAAACCCTTTTACCTCGATAGGAGCATATGATAAGTAAAATATAGAGGAGAGAAATATCTAAAACGACCAAGATATTTTACGGTTACATGTTTTTCTAACTGCAGGCTGTACTAAAAACTGAAGATCACATTCACTGTAGCTGAATTTATCTTCAGAGATTTGTTCATATACCAAAGAACGGTCTTAAAATAAGAATGCGTTCTAACAAACCTACATTAATATGGCACTTAATAGATCGTATAATAGAGTTTAAGTCAACGGGCCGCGGCAATAAGTTCAAAATGATTAAATGAATTAGTAAACTAGTTTAAGAACTAAAAGTAAAGTAGACCAACCGAAAACTAGTGGCAAACTAAGAAATAATCGCAAAAAATTTGGCTACGCTTTTCAAATTTACATTGATATTACTTCCTAAAGAATGTGTCCTATAGAGTGTCCAAATTCCTTTCATAACTACATAACTCTCACTAATTTTTTGTTATCCTTAATAACAGAGCCCTTCTTTCGACAAAAGGTTTGGAAGCTGATAATAATACCCAACTTCACGGCTATGGTTCTTAAATACATGATTCCAAAAACGCGACGACTTTTTAAGAATTATTTTTGCCAAAAAAGTATTTTGCACATTGTGCCAAGAAATTTTCGTCCTAAAACGAATTTTTTTTACGCGTGGTAGCTATACATACTACTGTCCCATCTATCATCATGCTACATTTCTACTTATTACTATTACTTCTTTTAAAAGAAAAAATGCATTTTTGGCATTTGAACCGAACAGCGATCACTTCTATGTCACACAAGTTTAACTTACTATGAAAATATGAAATTTTGCTTATGATGAAAGAGCATAAAAAATTATATAAAAAAGAATTATTTGTAAGGAAACCATAGGCTTCGAATCCGCGAGAAAAAGCTGTTTTGCATTCCCGTTAATTTGAGCTGAATTCAATGTTTTGCACAAGAAAGTTCCCTTATTGAATAAACTTAAATTTGACATCCATTTACTTTTGGTTGGGGGTCAAATATTGGGATAAAAAAAATTTGATGCAGT
Source organism: Chymomyza caudatula (assembly GCA_035041775.1). NCBI lineage: Eukaryota > Metazoa > Arthropoda > Insecta > Diptera > Drosophilidae > Chymomyza > Chymomyza caudatula. The sequence goes on from JAWNKW010000209.1 coordinate 2,005,685, forward strand.
ACCCATTTTTCTTTATAAACACTAAATACGGTAAAATGGAACCGGAAGCATCCACCTTTATGTCTCTTTTCATAAGATCGATATGCCTATAAACGTGTTCTTATTGGGAAGTTCCAATTGACAATTTTTATACCCTGTAAACAAAGTGTAAAAGGGTATTATAGGTTTGTGCAATGTATGTAACAGGCAGAAGGAGGCGTGGCAGACCATACGTTCCATGGGCAAAAAGACTTATTATTGACTCGGGTAGCGATTGGACCATGTCTGTCTGTCCGTCCATCTGTCGGTATGAGGGGAAGATGCGCGTAATCTAATGTAAGATGAAGTTTGTCGAATCAAGTCGATATCTTACCCCTTTCGCCGTGACAGATTTGCGAGGCTTACAACCGCTTCATTGAGTCTATCAACTCGATATATATAATCATAACTTTTGATGTATTTATCCGATTTCGATCATCGATTTTTACGACGCACACCTCTGTCGAGATTCGAGTTGATAGATTCAACGGAGCGGCTGTAAACCGCGAAAATCTGTCACGGGGGAAGTGGGTAAGACATCGACGAGATTCGATAAGCTTGCTCTTTTTCGGGAAAATGCGCTTTACTGAAGCTAAACCAATAAGAAAAACCAGGAGTGTTACTTTTTGGCAGGCATTTCTGCTTTAAACTATCATTTATTTTGTAATCGCTTTTGCCGAAACATTTCGCAAAAACAGGTTAGCATTCTGTTAGTACTACAATGTAATAAAACACCTTTTGCTTTGCTTTGCTTTGCATTGAATATATAATGATCAAGTGAACATAAATCTTTCAAGAGTACAAAAAAGTAGCACGAGAAAATAAATGGCACATGAGTACTATATGCATAACCAGCAGAAATACAACATTTTATGAATTGAAATGAAGAGCGCTTCGGGCAAAGAACTGAGTAGAGACAGAAAAGTATGACTCCACCCTGTGTGTGTGCCACATTCACATAGAAGTGGCACAAAATCCAAGCGCCAGCGAAGAAATGAATAAGCAGAATCAACGAATGCAACTGGCAGTCAGCAGAGATCTTCTTCGTCTAAATCTTGGACTGGACACGCCTCAGCGCATGCGCAGCAAGATTCAGCAGCTACAAAGTGCCACTTAAGAACCCACGAAGACGGCTGCCGACTAAAAGACTCTATGCAAGACAGGGAGACTCCAAGACTGAGTGACTGCAGAAAAGAGCGCTTGAATGGCTGTCAGTCAGGCAAACCAAAGCTACAAATGATAAGCCAACCGACAGACTTCGGGAAAGTAGGTGGGCGTTTAATCAACGGCTCAGCTCGTTTCTCGTTTCATTTCCATTCCATTCGCTGCTGGGAACGTGGGTGCAATAGCATTGCACCATGGGATGGTATTATTTCTGTATTGTGGTTTTGGTACGTGCTCCGCTTGCAGATTGCCTTAATCTTCAGCAATCTGCTGCATGTCGGTCGGCAGCCGGAGCAGCTGTAGGTTTGAAACTCATAAATTAGTTGCTACTTTGAATTGAATTTTCGTTTTTGGTTTCGGTTTTTTTTTTACCCTTTACTTCCATTGCTTGGCTACCTTTTCAGTGTGCTCTCATGTTTTATTTTGTCTTGATTATGTTTGATAATTTACTTATTTTTTTCACTTTTTTTCGTCGACATTTTGCTGTGTGCGCTGCTTTTGTTAAATGAAACCGCAAACAAAAAAATAAAATCGTTAAGCAAATGGGCTAAGTAGTAGCCAGGGCCGGTGCACAGTGGTTCTGTGGGAACAAGGTCATTGCGCATTGGAAGTTGTAAAATTTCAGTGTTTTGTGGGCTGCGAGAAACAAGTGAATCAACTGATTTGCTGACAACAACAAGGGAAACGCAACGGATATAGTCAGAGCAAATTAAGAGATTAAGATCTTAAATTTGTCTAACGGGAAAACACAAAATTTCATTAGTTAAACCGCAAAATTGCAAATGTTGTATCTAAAGTGTATGGATTTCAAGAGTGAGCTTTAAGCGCTAACCTCGGTAAATTTTGGGTGGCTGATTTCGAATCCGGAAACCATTTTAGATTTTCTAGCACCGTTTCGAATTATTATTATTTCAAAAAATTCGAGATTTCGGGAGTTACGAAGTCAGCAAATCTCATATTACTCGACTTTAAAACACAGACGGCAATGTTTTTCCCAAAAAGTAAAGAGTTCTAATTTTCAAGTTCTCATGAGTCGACCGATTTTAGCTTTAAAAAAACTTCATAGAAAGGTGGTTTTGAAGCAAACGGGTCTGAAGACAGCGAATTTTATGTAAAAAACTGATTGTTGGTAAAAGACTAGGGCACACATCATGATCGAGAAATAATCTTGTATTGGTAGTATTGGAATTATCGTCACCATCGTTGGCTTAATTAGATTACAATTGTAGTGGATCAGGTGGCTCATTGGAGGATGTTGGCCCATTCCTAGCTGTATGGCCCAAATGGAGCTATTATAGAAGAAAAATAAAAAATCCAAAATTCTTCATGATGGCCACAACAGCAAACTTTTCTGGTAAATGATTATTTTTTTTAATGTGCTTTGGGTAAATCCGGTAAACGTTTTTATTTCGGGTGCGAGAAACAGATTGTGTTGTCTAGTGCTTATATAGCAGCAGCAGAAGCACCAATGAATGTTGCCGATAAGAAGTCAGAAGGCCCCACTGTTCTACGAAGATGAAAATGCTTCAAGAAATGATGGAATTTAAAACACAACATTGAAAAATGACTCATGTCCGTCTGTCTAATTGAATGGATCTCGGAGACCATATATATTTAAATCTATTATCTCTGTAAATTGGTCAAAAGCTGTATTCTAAAATGTACCAATTTCGATCGCTTCACCTAAAAACTGCTTTAAAAATGTTCAACATTTTTTAACGTAGGCACTCCGTCAACGGATGTCCAAATACTTAATTTCTAGTGCTGTGTGTGAGTCGCAGATCTGTAGCAGAAGTCTACAATTCTGGATACAGTACAAAATGTCTAATATGCAGTTGACTTTTGCTAACTTTGTTCAATGTTTAACCTTCATTTACATGCATTTGCAGTGACTTTTAAGTCAAGATAAACTTTTCCAACAAAAGCAATGTTTTGTAAGCGAATTCAATATTTGCACCAAATCTGTTTTCTTTTTCCATAGTTTTAGATACTGTAAATAGTATACCAATATGCTGGCAAAAATCATACCCCAAATCCTGCATCTTAGCTGTGGTTACTTTTAACTTATAAAACCATGTATTGCTTTGATGAAATGACATTTTTTTCTTGGCCAAAAGCGATCTGTTTTTCTTCAAATGTAGAGCGCCTTACACATTTGTAATACTATTGGCCACTGATTGAAGCTCGTCAATAAATCAAGGTCAACGTTTGTTATATTACAACCCAAAAGCAATATGACCAAGACCTTCACACTTTATAATGAACGATCTACAGCTTTTATAGATATTACTTTTAGCTGAGCGGCGTTTGTTACATCAACAAATCAGATAAAATAAATATAGAATAAACCACAATTGACATAAGCTCTCGTACTACAAGTCATTTAATTCCAATGAAAATCTTTAAAACATATATTTAATCAACTTTTTTTATTAAATTATTTTATGGCCCAACAAAAATATCAAACACCTGGTCTCTATCACTCTTCTTGACTTTGAACAAAGTCATTGTATCAATAGTTCTTATATAGGGAGTGTTAAAAGCCAAATTTCAAAAGTGTCTTATAGTTTTGATAAGCACTGTATGTTGAACCTAACCATTTAATCAACGCCTTCGAAGCGTTTGCAGCACATACCTTTATTCATGCTCCAAGCTGTCTTTCCAAATAATCACATAGTTTACCCAAAACTAAACTATTTGATATTTTGAAAAGAAAAGTTAAGAAAAAAACTAAACATTTGTTGTTTATATTTGGACAAAAGCCAATAAAATTGAGCACAAATTACATAAATTATGCAAATTAGGCCAAGTCAACCAAAATTGGTAGCCCCGAGACGATAGAAAAACAACAAATCAAAACAAAAACAGTTAATAAACAAAAAGAAATCGAAGATCTCAAGCAACACCTACACAGCGAGGTAAATCAGGTGTCAAAACCATAGAGCATAAAAAAAAAGTTTGTATGTATTTCTTCTGACTTTTTCAAGTGTATTTTTTCGACAAAATCTCGAACAAAAAGACGTTTTGTGCTTTTGAAGCTGACGCATTTTACAACCGGAGGCAAATAGTAACAACAAATAAGTATCTTACAAATATAAACAAAATAGATGACAAGACGTACCAAGGAGTCATGTCACTTATGAAATTATTTTTAATAACTTTTTGAATGGTGAAAGTTGCAAAACAAAACCTCAAAAGGCAACTCCATTTAAATTGCATTTCATTGTGCACCACTTAATTTCAATGATTTTTTATGCAATGACAACAACCTGTCATATCTTAAAGATACCTTTCATAGAGAGATCTAAGCCTATGGCCCCCGCTGTAAAAGAATTACCAATTGTGAAATGGAAGTTGCCGAAACATCATTATCAATATGCGTGCAGAATACTATAGATAGAGCATAACAGAATAGAAGTAAGATGCGTGCATTGAACTCAGCGAGTTTAAAGCTAATTAAAGCGTAAAATAATAGATGTGATGCACAAATTAAGTGCTCTGTCCGACAGTGGAATACCCTGCAAATTTGCAATCATCACCTTGCTTTTGTTTAATACTTAGTGAGACGTCAAATATCTTATTCGCACCGTTTAAATACATTGTAACATTACTTGTTTTTTTCCACCTCTTACGGTCACCGAGGTCTTGGTGTCGCGGGCAGTCAGGGCTGGAAAAAAATCGATGGCGCTATCGATAACATCGTTGTTCTTCGATATTTGCCAGCATAGTTGTTTTTTTTCGGATTGTTTCTGATTGATCATCAAATGTAATAGTCTTGATCACTTCAAGTAGGCATTTGATTAACGAACAGTTGTTTTTCGACTGTACCTCTGAATTCCAACCAATCGTTATTTTAAAAGACCTAACGCATAAACTATCAACATTCTACGACGAAACTCATTCAACTTAATTTCATTTGAGAGCTGCATTAAGAAATTAATGACATGAAAAATAACCCAGCGTAGAGTTATGTAACTCGATAGGCATTTTCCAGAGTGGTTTTTCCACTATGAGATCTACATTACTCGAAAGACTTCCATCTGGCTTGATCCACATTTCGAAAAGCGAGGGTTTCTTTCAACTGCATATGCGTATCAGGAAGCTAAAGCAATAGTGCAGGAATTCTGCACAATCTGCACAACCAGGCACAAACACCAATTAAAGAGAAGAACCATTCAAAACTTTTTAGAAGAAAATGTGGTTCCAAAAAAAAACGATACCAAAGTCAGCTGGTAAAAGGCTTTAAAAAATAGGAATGTTATAATTATTTCCAAGCATAAATTTTACATTTTTACAAGGAAAATCGATTATACATCGATATTTTGTTTTAAAAACATCAAAAACATTATCAATGATTGTGAACTTCGATTGTTTTCCAGGTCTAATGACGATGTTCGACTCGACTACTAATCATCTTTGGCAGTGATACTAATGGTCTGCCACGCCTCTTTCTCCCTGTTACATACAAATGCACAATTCTATAATACTCTTCTTGAGCTACGTGCAAAAAGGTATAAAAATAAAAAACAATAAAAAAATTTTCCCTGTGGCAAAACCAAACATCCAAACAAAGTTGGTTTTTTTTTCCTTACAGTGGTACGGAACGCTTGGAACGTGTTGCTGACCAAAAACAAATTAAGTCATTTTTGTAACGATTTGATACGATTTCAGTTTTGGCCAATTATACGATTTTGATGCAAGCTGTAGCGCCAATTAGTAATTAAGTTATTGGCGTTAATTTGATGAAGTTTTTTTCTACGCTCTTTTTTATAAAGCTCTATTAACTTTAAGAAAAACTTTGTACAACTTTGCGGAATATTAACGCGTGCCGTTGCTTTATATGCACTTTAAAGTTTAACAAATAAAACAACAATTAATAGTGCTGTTACATTTACGGCTATTTTTAACGTCCACTAAATGTGCATGTGTTGTGCAACACATTTTTACCAATATTCCAATCGTAAAAATAAAATAAATAGTATTTTGGATACAAATTCCTCTCGGCTACTTTTTCATTGTTCCTGTTTCTACAATCGCTGTACAAAATTGCTCTTAAATAAAAATATAAGTACTAAAAATTGGTAAAAGTGTAACTAATAAACTGCTGGATTCTGGCAAAACGAAAGTAAATATGAAAACCGGAACTGAAAGGAGCGTATTCATTTGGTTAGTGACTTCCTACCTTGCACATTGGGCTCAATCGACAAATTATTAACATACATTTTGTGGAAATCAAACGTAAATTTGATATAACATTTTTAAAAGTATGCTAGGGGTCACCCTGCAGTCGAATCCCAAAGTAATATCTGTTAAAATAAAGTGTAAAGTGTGTATTTATTATCTTTAGTAGTGCTTTATGCAACAAAAATTTCTATAGAAATGTAAATATTAAAGCTAGATCCAACACATTTGGTATGTAGACTCATGTTAGGCTTATAAACCAAACAATGCTGACATTTTACAGAATCAACAACCGTAAAACATACGTTTTCCTGTAAATTGTAGATTCCCATATATCTCGGGAACCTTTCTACCGATCCAAAATGAATTGTGACTTGAATTGTAGGTAATTTAATATCAAATCAATGTCTTTCAGACGGTTTTGGCCTTACTTTATTCGATTGCAAGTTGCGGAGCAGTGAACTCAATTTGATTTTTTTTTTTTTTCGGAAAAAGGGAAATTTTTTTTTTTTTTCCAAATGAATTATCATATCAAAAATCAAAAACTAAAAAAAATTTTAATTGGTAATTTTTGGATTCAATAAATTCTTTGCGAACATCACCAAATTGAGCAAAATCGGTAGCGAAATGGAGAAGTTATTAACGAATATCGAAAAAATGCAATAAACGAACACTTTTTTAATTTCCGTTAAAAAAAAACACTATAAAACGTGGTGTAAAGCATAACTTTTCTGGTAAATTGACTAGAGTCACACCAAATTTTGTAACTTTAGCTCTCATGTATCCATATCTACATGCAGTGCAATTTTGGAGCAGTTTATTGGCGAGGGGGGGTAATATTATCATATTTTTGACTATAACTTTTGATGTATTTATTCGATTTTGATATTTTTTGAAAGATAGATGCACAATGACACGACGCATGCCTCTGAGATATTGTTGTTGTGAGGTCGTAAACCGCAAAAATCTGTCACGGTGAAAGGGGATAAGATTTTTTGGTAAATTTGTTTTGCTCTAACTCTAATAGTGTCGCAGAAAGCTGGCCCAACACGCACAGACGGATATGTCTATGTCGGTTCGACTATTGCTCCTGATCATTTTTGCCCATGGAACATAAATTCTGCCACGCCTCCTTCTGCCTGTTACATACATACATTGTACAAATCTATAATACTCTTTTACACTTTGTGTACAGGGCATAATGATTCATATCGGATAAGAACTTTAGAAGATATAGCTAATATATAGCCAATGGGTATTTTACTGTCACGACTGTCTGCATTAAATTTTTTTTATATACATAATTACAATCTTCTATTTTATGTTTATCGTTGATTCGCTGAATATAATCCTCAAAAGCCGCTTTAAAAGTGTCAAATTTTTTCAAGATGCATGATATCCGGCACAATAACTATCGCTACGTAAGAAATTACGCAGAGAAATCTAAACAAACACATTCTGACATATAAATATTATTGGAGAAAGGAGATTAAAAAAGTTCCAGTCGTTAAGCCTTGATTATACTATTGGGAAGTCAGCTGATTTTTCACTCGTCTAATCTATTAACTTTTGATCTAGACATGAAACCGATACTTAATACTGTCTTCGAAGCCGATGGATGGAATTTCCACGAAAAAAAATGCAAAGGTTGCTAGATTCGATGAGGCAAGACTCAGCTGCTTCTTGTGTGGTGAAAATGAAGCTTTATAATATCTTAAATCATAATCCAAGTTATTTTAAATTCAAAAAAGCTATTTCACTACTTTTTTTTCATAACTATCAAATGGCGACAAGAAACTCTCTCTTTCTCTCTATCTGGCGATAAAAGTAGAGCGTATTTAAAAGTCTAGATTTACCAACTCTAGCGGTTGCTCCCATGAAATCTATTAAGTTGGTAATTGGTATTCGCTGCATTTGTGTCCGCATCTGGACAGCTGTCAATTGTTTCATTTTTCCAAATTAATTGCACATAACAACGTAAGTATGTATATAAAGTTTTTTCTATACATAAGACTAGATAGCAAACTGGTTCACGTTTTCACATTTTGCAAATGCAACTTGAGCCATACACATAGCTATATATCATGACACATATGTATGTATAGATACATGCATACATCATAAATAGTTAAGAGTTAAGTGTATTTCTTTGTTTGGCATGCAAAACGTTTGTGAAGTATTAGTCAATCGTTAAAGTCATTTATAGTTTAGAGCGGCCTTCAAACTGCCTTCGGCAAAGCAAATTAATTTGCCATGAGGTGGCCCAAAAGGGGGCGTCAAAAATGTTTGATTTGATTGGTTTTGTTTGCAGCTTTTAAACGCTTTGCAATTACTAGATGAGAGTCGGTTTGAAAGTTAAAATAACAATCAATATATGCTGACTCAAACAGACATTTGGATGATCAGCGCCCAATGTGGGGCCTTAAAATCATATGCACTTTTATTGTTCATATTTTAAATGCATTTTAAATGTTAGAAATGGAAAGTTCATTCGAAAGTTATATATATAACACTCGTATTTAAAAGTAATTGTTCAAGAGACATGTTTTAACGGATGTTAAAATTGCTTTAGTGATACATTAACAATCAACATATGACTAAAAAATACACATAGATATGTTGTCCAAATTGGGTGCAAGACTGCATTGAAGTGATGCAAAACATGATTCACTTGCAAATTAATTCGCATATAATTCCCTTATGCTCTAATGAAAGAAAAGAACTGCACCCTAGGTAGGAGTAACAGAATATGGCTAGATGAGAGTCCACCATTGACCACCATTGAAAAGACTGTCGATTATAAAGCAGCATATAATAGTTCGGTATCTCTGTAAAGTTGGTGCGACTATGCAGAATCACGTTGAGCAGGAAAGAGCTTCTCCTAACCCTTTGATACTTAACGAGACTTCAGGCAAGATGATGCCCTCTCCTGCAACCCCTTCAACTTTATGATGGAGAATGTGTTGCGAAAGGCCGAGGTACCTCAAAATTGGTCAATATTGAACGCTGATGATATCGATATCATTGGTCGTACTAGGCCTATTCAGCTATTGAAAGAGATTCTGCCAGGGTGGGTCTGGTTGTAAATGACAGCAAGACAAAGTTTTTTTTTTCTTCGAGTAGAGAGGAGTCCTCGGTTGGAATCTCAGATTGATGTCGAAAACTATATTTTTGTTTTTGTCCATAATTGCGTCTACCTTGGCACCACCGTCACAATGAAGAACGATGTCAGCATGGAGATGTTATATTGGACCATATGTTACTTTGGTCTCAGTAGTAGGGAACATTCTCGAAACTCTATAAGAAGCTAATCATTTCCTTTGTAGAAATGGGTGATGACGCAGTCTGACAAAAAAGCGGAAAGTACTCCGTAAGACCTTTAGCCCTTTACGCGTTGGCAACAACTACCACATTTGATGAAACGACAAACCCTATGAGCTCTACGACGACATTAACATAGTCAAGCGAATGAACATCCAGCGTCATGTTGTGCGTATGGATGAAAGGTCTTCGATTCAAAACGATCGATTCGAAACTGAGTTCGAGCCTAAGCATGATGCACAATTAAGCTAATTCTCTTATAAACTAAACCTAAAACAAAATATAACAAGCTGCAAACCTGTATGAATTTCCTTTTGATAAATAAAAGTTAATACTGTGCGTATTTTTATGCAAATTGTTTATCTGAACGGCCTAACACGGGTCGATGAAAATTACATGGCGATTGGCTTCGCTTCAACCTTGAGAACCTTCTTTTGAAGCAAACTATAATTAAGTGTGTATAGGCGCTGTTGAAAGTCAGGCCAAAACTAAATAAACAAACCACTCAAGAATCTTAATAGCGAGCTTATCAAATATAGAGCATAGGAAATGCTGGAGCAACAGGTGAACAATGAATGAATAATTCAGTGCTTGCCCGCCCAAAGTGGGGCGCTGTAATAAAGAATTCGCTGTGCTTAGCAGTTGTTCCAAGCATAGAGAACGCTGACCCCAATCCCGGCAACCGTCACAGCAGTCGCATGAATCTTACGGATCTAGTCAGAAATAGCGCTGCAAGCGCCCAACAACAAGAACTACTCTAATTAATGCTTCAGATAGATAGAAATTTCTTTTAATTCATTAAATTTCATTTAAGCCGAGCCAAGCGAGCATTACGTCTGTTCAGAGTCAGTCTTCGTCTTCGCCAGTCAGCGTCTTTAGCCTTTGGGCAAAGTTATTAATAATAATTTTTTATTTTATATCTTTTAGTTTTACTACCTCTACTTTGTGTATTTATGTTGACCTGATTTACACTCACACACGCACAGTCAAAGACCAACACTTGGCTTAAATGTAGAAAGTGTCGCCACTCTCTTTTGGCCGCAACGAAGCTCTACACACTCTGCACACACCAGTGACGTACATAGCGGGGATCTCCATCGATAATCCTATGGGAATTATGATACAAGTAAAAAGTGTCTGTATCTGTTTTGCTGCCCACGAAGTTGAAGAATTTTACATAGAAATGCTTTTACAAAATTTACTTTTTTTGACTATGTAAAGCAATCCAGCAAACTACCTCAATTTGCTTGTTTTTAATTGCCAGCCAATAATCGTTCATCATAAAAGTAGAACTATAGTCAAATATTACTAACTAATACAAATAAAGTCAAATGTAATAAAATTTTATGAAACCACTGAAATTTTTAAGGTAAAAAAATGATTGTTCACCAGTGTTATTAATTTGGTTTATAGTTTTATTCCCATTGAATCCTGAATTTGAATATGTGCATTTATTTTTGTTCCAAATCATAGCTCTCGCTAAAGATTTAAGCTCCGAAAATATTTACACATTAAAACAAAACCCAAAAGAAATGTGATTAGACAGAAGAAACGTTAAATACTCACAAAAGGAAAGCATGGTAGATTACTTTTACTTTATGGTTCTGGAGATAGACGTTCCTACTAACGCGAATTTACAGCTTTCAATGTAAAAAGAGAGGATTCATTAAAGAGCTGCGGTAAAATTTAACATTTTTTACAGTTTCAAGGAAACCGGACAAAGAAGGGATTTTTACCGCTAGAACGCACAGTAGTAACAATTTGGCTTTATAAAAGTCAATTTTTGAAATGTCTCACTTCTAGTTTATAGAGTTTACCACTACTGAGTACTTTATAGAGTTTAATAACGTTTTTTCTTTTTTGATGTGATTACTATATTCGTACAGCTTGTTCTTTACTCTTGCTAAAAGATATATTAATTCGAGCACAAATGCTTATAATAAAGGGTTAGGTTAGGTTTATATGTGTATATGTACATTTTGGTGTATTTAGAAAGGAACTTGACGCTTATCGCCCGTTCTTGCCTGCGACTTGCTTCATATTCGAATGCATTCTAATATCGTGCGAGATTTTTGAGAGATTTTTTCACTTTCTCACTTGAAAATCTCCTTTCGTGTAACAAGCGCTTAAGTTATTTTTAGTGAGCTTAATGTTAATTGTTAACGGATCGAACACAACTGTTAAAGGTTAAATATGTTAAAAATCTGAAATTAACTGCTTCTTTTCGTGGACTTTAAGAAGTTTTTAGGTAATGTAAAACTGCATACATATGTATGCGTGATAATTAACAATAGTTCAGATACGGATAATTTAGTTGCTTTATTAAAATATCGTTTAAAACAAAAGTAAATTTTAAAAAATATTTAATTTATTGTTATAAATTATATTGTACATTGTTTCTATGTTAACTTACTTTTATTTAAAAACCAAAGCTCTAATGTTGGTCTATTGTTACTGAAGGGAGTCATTTCACTGTAGAATGTTTGAAATCTGTTCAAATCAAAAACGAACTTTCTAAAAATCCCGAAAACTCGCTTATTTTTTATAATATTTGAAAAACGAAACAATTTCTATCATGAGAAGAAAAAGAAAAAAGAATTCCCGTAGTCAAACTAAGGCCAGGGTCCCCCCATGAAAAGAGCTTGCTACGCCACTGACACACATACACACACACACACACTCTCTCAAGACGCTGGTTGATATTTTGTATTTGTTTGTAGCTTTTATAATTTTGACATTTCTCGAAACTCAAAACGGCTTATTGAACTTTCTGCCGTGCCCCTTCTGTGCCTCTTATTTCGGGGCGTGCATCAAATGGAATAGAGTAATATAAAAAAAGCCATTAATGACTTTCAACTTTGACATACAAAATAAGAAATACTCATTGCATGACTCTTGCTCCACGAATACGTCAAAACTTCATTGCAATGTTTACTGCAAACAAAAACGTTAAAATGTTTAAGACCATGATAGCTGGCAAATCTTAACTGAAATGAACTTCAAATGTGCGTTGAAGCTGTTAATTAATTATTTATGGCCAACAGAATGGACATTGGCCAAGACTTGGCATTGTTTTTGTGGCGAACCAAAACAAAAAAGTTGCTGTTGAAAAATTCTAATTAAAATGTTAACAAAAATAAAAAATACAAATAAAAACAGCAGCAAAAGTGTTCTGAGAATCTTCTCACATTTACTTATGTGCTGACTTAACTGAATGTGTTTATCTTTTGGATAAGCCATTGTTGTGATGTGAGTTAATGTGTGGCAATAGTGTGTAGAGGAGCATCGTTACTAGATATATTGCGTATGAGCTGAATTCAACACCAAAAAAAAAAAACCTTGTTTTTTATTATTTTAAGGGCTTCACTTTGGGGTTCGTTACCACAAAAAAGCTGTTAATTCGTTATAATAAGAGTTAAGCTGAAGCTTCATGAAATCATTCGAGCGCCAGTGGGGAGGCAAACATTTGTATAGTTAGGAGAAATTCCAGGGCGCTTTGAACTCATGATATTAAAAAAATAACATAAGAAAAGAATGTCAGTTGGTAAATATACATAAAAGAGAGGAAGCGCGACAAAAGACCCTACATCTAAGGTAGAGTGCCTGCTTATCTGTATTTAACGCCAACTTCTGAAATTATAAAAGCCAGAACCGCCAAATAGAGTGGGGTGCGTGACAAGAAATGGTCGCACGAATTTCAAGATCACGACACGCAAGTTTTCCTCATGATCTTGCAACAACTATTCTTTTTTTGCTGTAATAAATTTCACTTTTAAGCGTAAATTGGGTAATTTGTAAAGATTTAATTATATTGTTCAAGAATTACTAGTACACGAACTACGCGTAACTTAACCCATTTGGGACCAACTAGTAATTTTCGTTAGCAATTCTATTCTTGCTGGATCAAACATGAAGTTTTCATTGTAAAGTTTGGTATATTTCCAATACAATCTTTTCTTGTTTTATTTATTTATGGCGTCTAAAAGCAAAAACAGTCGCAAATCACAATAAAAAGGAAAAAATTTACAATAAAAAATAAATAATTACTTGTATTATTATCTTTAGATTGGCGATGTTAAGCGGCGGTGCACACCTGACACTCTAATGGGTTCAAAGGCTTCGTAATTCCGAGCACACGGCTTGAGTCGAAAACTATCTAAATATCTACAGCGACGATACTGAATTTTGAAATTTACAGGGAAGAAACGGCGATTCAACATCACCAGCAATAAGCTTTGGGAGGAACCATCATTTGAATATCCGCAGTTCAATTAACATCAGACGGCTTTGTTATGATGGAAAGTTAGAATGTTGAGTGGATGGTTCCGCTTTTGAACTGATTCGATTTTGTCAGGGTACACAGCATATTGAGGGTTCCAAGCAGGTGACCCGTATTCTAAGAACTTGCGAGCAATATATATGAATAGGCTTTTCGTGACATAAGGATCCAAGAACTCTTTTGACCACTTTATTAATAAATACAAGTAGATATTTCGCTTTACTGACCATGACGTCGATATGCTTGTCGAATGCTATCTGAACGTCTAGCAAAATTCCAAGATCTTGGTGTCTACCATGGGCAACTCCGGAAGTAACATTAATCCCGTTAGATAGTGCTATATTAAATAAAACCTGTTAAGTTCTACCCGGCAAGTAATACTTGTTGCCATAATAGTACCTTTCTTAATTACAAAGTTCATTTTAGTTGAAATAAAAGGTAACATGCAATTCGGTTCAAATGGCATTTCGGGTTTGGGCCAATTGAGCTTTGTGCGTGGGTAAATTAAGATATTCTGCTACGGATCTACCCGTATAATGGTCATTAACCTCACGGTTAACAAACACTTTCCTCTGTGTAACTATGAATAGTTCCGAGCTATCTCGCGAAAGCCGAGATGGTGACAAAGATGAAATCGGCGTATAAATGGCATATAATGTATTTATGGCAGGATCGAAGACAAGGGAGACATGTTCTCATCAGGTTAAACCATTCAGAAATTCTTATGAACAGTTGTGGCTCTCTGCCATTAAAAATAAATATGTCGAGATCGTTCCAGGTGATTCGGTAATGGACCTAAAGAGTGAGTAACTCTTAAAGCAGAGGCTTGAATATAAAGGTGCACCTAAAAAATTAGCAAAACGGCACAAAAAAAAATTGTTAAGACATCTGCAGAAACATAAATGAAATTTTCTCATGTGGTTTTGGAAAATTGCCTTATTAATGAACCACATAAAGCCACTTTAAATTATTTATAAAAAATATTTGAAAAAATTCAGTTATTACATAAACAAACGTCAAAAACAATTGGAGACTGGGAAATTTGTGGTTTCGAAAGGTCTAAGACATTTCTGAAAGCAGTAGTAAGACATACATATATATGAAATATACTTGACCAATAGCCAAAATGTTGTAATATTTTAATGACCTGCAGCCATAAAACTTGGATCTATCGTTTTCCCTTCACATAAAGTCCAATGGAGACCTTGTTTGTTGCCTGGAAGCGACAACGAGGTGTAAAGATTTGTGATCTGTAATCAAAGCTCTTTATACGAGACACACCTTTTACACCTGAAGCGAAGCTTGTTAGTTCTCTGCACTTAACTTTTTAGCATGAAAAAGTTGCAAAAAATATATAAAATAAAAACAGTTACCAACAAATTGTGTGCATACATGCAAGTAACAGTAAAAACATTCGTTAATCAACAAAAAAAAAAAACTAATGTAGGAAATTACATAATGGTGAAACTGAAACAATCACCAAACTTTTTCTTGTTGCTATTATTGACTCAGCCCCAACCTGCTGCTAGCCATCAAAGGCAACATAAACATTATGTTTAAAATAACTTGAAGCTGTATTAATAAAAACCCACCGACTTAGATAATAACGCAATGCAACATTTTGAAGTTCAGCTATGACAAAAAAAAAGACCATAACACGCAATACTTCCAAACAAGGCAAAAACTACTTCTAAATGACAATAAAAAAATATATATGAAATACCAGAAGGAAACATTTAATTTAACACGGCAAAGTTCATATACCCTTTCGTATATCTTTCTAAACTAGCAAACAAATAAGAATGCCTCTCACACTTCCTTCTGTCGGTCAAGAACTTTTCAATGCTCTTAAGCACATTTCTGACCCATCGACGAATTTCTTTTGGCTTCAAATTTGGCTGAAACAGATAACGGGCATACTTAGGGATGAGAGCTGATCTGAAATTCTGTTCAACGAGATTTCTGGCACTCCACTAACTGTGAATATTTGGATGAATTAAGTGTTCCTATTTCGTCGGACTAGACGGCTTTATCTTCAAATTGGACTTTGCAAATCTTTCGTTCACAAGCTTTTACAACAGATTTCGAAGGTTCTCAAATATATTTATGGCTTGCAGAATGCTTTTTGTGTGTAATTCGGTTGAAGAAAATATGTATATCTAACACTAATGATTACTATTATTATATATTCTATGATTTGGTAGAAAAATATGTACTGGAATAGGTACAAAATCACTTTTTTTCGATCTCTTGGTTTTGAAAGATTTTTACATTTTGGAAAGAGGAGATAGCCATTTTATTGATATCGAGTTATCGAAAGAAACGTTTTATTTTAAAAAATTTTTAAATTATTTTAAAAATAAAAAAAACTGAAGTTTAGACTCTGGTTTTTGAACCTTTATATATTAAATTTTTTTATCAATCGTTTTCAAAAATAAGGTGTACTTAATTTTTCGCGTTCAAAATCAAAAAGAAAAAGTTAGTAATATTCATAACCAAAGAAATGTATGTTGTATGTATGTTTTTTTTTTTTGACTGCTTTCGCCAACTAGCATAAAGGTAATCCTTACAGGATTCTAATCTATTACTTTCATGCTTTTTAGTTTTTGTGTAGGAACCGGTATAAGCAGTAAACCAAAACAAATATCGGTGAATCGAATCGAAACCAATATTATTGAAAAAAGCAAATCAAAATAAATCCGTTTACCGGACCAGGAGTATCGGTACTACTGTATTCGTAACATTATTCGAATACAATTTCGGTTTGAATCCATGAAAAAAACTTTTAAAAAAGTTTGAAAAGAAGACTGCTGATTAAACTATCCTCAACCATTTGGTTAAATGTTTCAAAACTCTCACCACTAGAAGGGATATTATTTCTCGGCTAGCTATGCTCCGAAAACTCACGATCAGACTTACTAATTGTCGCTAATAAATTCTTGAATTCATTTTGCGGTAGTAAGAGTAAGATTAGGAAAGTGTATCTTTAAAGGATTTAGAAAGAACGCGGAATGTTTCGCTAAGGTCGCAGTTTTTAGATCATTTACTCGAAGCGTTTGTAACACGATGAGAGGTTGCAAAACGAGTCCGTGCGGTTTGGATTCGCATCGTTTGTAGATGCGTCAATATTAGTGTAAGTTGTCATGCCTTTAAATTCTATTATCATGAGAGTTAAGCACGCGATTTTTAGTTCGGCGGGATACAACTAACCCAAGTTGTCTGACTCTCCCATCTATGTCAAATAAAAAGACAGGAAAAAAAGAGTTAAAACCGGAAAAACCATACATTCATGAAAAGACTTATATGCCCTTCGGCAAGTGTATACTAGATACAAAAACTAAAACAACTTAAGAGGTAGCTGACGTTTGGTAAGGCATACGATGATGCTGACAAGCCTACCACAAATGGCTAAGGCACGCGTGATTTATGGCCATAATGTCTGCCGGATTGTCTGTTGGCTGCGTGCGGTTGGCGTTGTTAATGTGACTATGGATGAGGTTCAAGCGGCAGTTGCTTGCCAAGAATGTGTAAAAATGTGTGTTATATGCTCTACCACTTATGGTCTGTGCAGTTCAAGCATAATTTCAAAAAGTACCCAACAAAAAAAAATTAAATAAAATTATGCGAACTGTCGACGGAGATTTTCAAGTCAACTCATTTTGGTTGTTTAGCTGGTTACGCTTGACAGCAGCTGCCTGCCAAATACAATTACAATGAGCTTGTTGCTGTTGCTGTTAATGCTCTTATTGTAGTTGTATTTGTTGTGTTGGCAACAATTTGCAACATGCAACAAGAGCAACAATGCCAGCGGCAACGGCAGCGCCAACTCCAAACAATGCAAACAACAAACATTACCAATCAAAATTGTTAACATATTGTGAAAAAAGGAGAAGGAAAAAAATTTGATGCAGACAGTCCCGACTGTGGAATAACCTGTACCCTTTTTCTTTATAAACACTAAATACGGTAAAATGGGAACGGAAGTATCCTCTTTTATATCTACTTTCATAAGATCGATATGCCTGTAAACATTTTCCTATTGGGAAGTTCCAATTGACAAGTTTTCCTATTAGGAAGTTGGCTATTATGGGGGCAAAAATTACTTCTATACCCATAACTCCAGTATTCTTGGGTCAATGTTGTTGAATTTTGTAACATAGATCAAAAATACATTTATAAATGTCTGTGGCAATTTTCAAATCAATATATTGGGGGGTGTGGCAGTAATGAAGGTAAATCGATTGCGGGGCAAGGAGTGGTTCCATTGAAAAAAGGTGGATACAGTTTTAACGTTTAGGGTCACAAAAGAATTTTATAACTCTAGCTCACATGTTGTGGAATTTTGAAGCAGTTTAAAGGCGAGGGGTGTGAAATTAGCATATTTTTAACTATAACTTTTGATGTATATATCCGATCTCGATCATTTTTAAAACATAGATGCACATTAACACGATGCACAACTCTGAAGAGTTTCGAGTTGATGGACTCAATGGGGCGGTTGTAAACCGCGCCAATCTGTCGCGGGGGGTGGTAAGATATTGACTTGATTTGACAAACTTCATCTTAAATTAGATTACTCGCATCGTTTGGTAAAATTTTGTGTCTCTAGCTCTTATGGTCTCGGAGATCTATCCCCTCATACGGGCAGACGGACAGACGGACATTGTCCACGCCTCCTTCTGCCTGTTACATACATTGCACAAATCTAGGTGTAAAAGGGTAACGCTTTGTGTACAGGGTATAAAAACACTCAACAGTTTGCTTTAAAAGTGATTAACATGGTCTATAGAGAAGCATCGCTTGCAGCTAGCCCATATACATACACACAAAATGTGCTCCACGGCCATTAGTAGTATCTACAGTGTGCAAAATAATTATGCAGCCCTCATGGTGGAATATGTATTTGTGCAAAAGCCATACAAAAATTTGATGTTAAAATGCCAAATTCAATTGCAACAACAGCATGCAGCTAACATTGCTCCAACATTTTTGTTGGCTTAAAAAAGGAAGACAAGTCAGGGCACTAAGATGGAACACAATAAGTGGAAATTTGATCAAAATTGGGCAACTACTACAGTGTTCGAAAAGTAAGATGCATTTTTAATTTAACCTGCGCCTGCTAACCGAACCGGGCAAACATTTTTTTATTTTTAACTTGGTACTACTGTCAGTAACATCTGTGACAAATTTTATATTGATGCCATCATTTGTTATATAGCTATACTTGTTTTTTCAAGACTCAAATTGATTTTGGCGATTTGTACAATGTTTGATTTTGTTGAGCAAAGAAGTTTTGTTTGCGGAAACGTCCAGAATGTTGTAAAAGGCGTTTGGTGAATTGACTTCAAAGAAGGCAGATAATTTATTGATGACTTGAAAATCGCCGGACGCCCGTCGACTGATGAGCAACAGGTCAAGAAAACAAAAAAATTGGTGCTCGTCTATTGACAATTTGACCCTGTTCATATGGTTGGCGATTGGGCCTCAGAGGAGTCGAATCTCGTTTGCTACCAAAAACCCCCAAAACCACCACCACCGTCTCACACGGCATTAATTCTTCGCGTTTTTTTTGCCGAAACTTCCACCCAAATCGTTACGCAACCGCCTTATTCACCTGACTTAACTCCGTATGTCGTCTGCCTATCTAGCTTATTAAAAAGACCGCTCAAGGAACATCGCTTCTACTCCAATAAAGACTTGCAAGGTGAACCGCCGCGCGCTTGAAGGCTATACCAAAAATTCATTATTTTGGTATGCTTTAAGGACTAGAAAAAACGTTGGTTATGCCATTTGGGCATTTTATCGAAGTACTTTGAAAGGGATGAAATTGATTAAGACGAATATATAAAGATTTTTAATTTTATAAAGACCTCTTGCCATGGGAGAATAATATAACGTATGATTACTCAAAGTAATTTCATCTTTTCAGACACCTTCGTGTACACAAAGCAGAAATACATTTCTCTCACAAAAATTGTGGAGCCCAGGCCGAAGTGCAAGCTCAGGCCGTCGCTCAATGCTTTTGCGAGAGTAATGCCAATAGCAGCTGCTATAACTAGTTAACTTTACGCAAATACTATTGCAGATGCAAATATTTGTAAAAACATTTCCATATAAAATACAGGAATTTAGTTTTTTACTTATTTTATCTATGATTTGGCAAAGGCATTTATATATTTGGGAAAATATATATCAATAAAACGTATATATCGCACAACCTATAGAAATTCCCTACAAAATGATATAAGTTTCATCCATTATTGTTGCTATACAGTTAGTGAAAAAGGGTGAACAAAGTTTTCCTAAGCCTATTTAAGTAATAGATTTTTGATTTTTAGAAAGGTCGTCTTTATCCTATAGATACCATGCAACTAAACAATAATGAAAGAAACCGAACATGAAATAAAGATTGCAGTAGTTTTGAACATTTTTTAAACTTTTTTTTCGAAAAATTGTTACAAATTTTTTGGCATTTTCTACGCTTGTAATTAATACTTGAGTTGATTTTGACAATAATTTTATATGACATATTGGTCAGAAATTAATTCATAAATCAGAAATGTTATATGAAGATTTACTAAAAAAAACTTTCACAGAACAAGAGCATGCAGGAAAGATTTTAATTAAAATTGCATTTTAGCAATTGAAAATAATAAAATAATACGCATAGAAATTTGAAACACAAAAAAATTAAAAACGGTCACCAAGGAGTTAGATCGACTAAAATGTCATGACGCCCGTATGCCGTGACGCTCGGATGTTGTTGCGCTTTCATAGCTCTACACTAATGAGAGAGAGTTTTTACATACAATAAAGAATTTACTATACAAAAAAAAAACTGCATTAAAAGTATGTTGTTTTGAAAGTTAGCTTAGTAATAAAATATTAATAAAAAAAATATTTGCAATAAAATTACTGAGTTAACATCACTGTTTACCTTTAATAATAAAAATATAAACTAGGTGTAAAAAGCGCAAAAAAAGCAGAGCTAAACGAACTTAAATTCATCAACTCATTGAAAACTATTTAGAAAGCGTTAGCAGTTTTTCCCTGTTTAAAAATTAGTTTCGATAATTTGTTAAGCTTTGTGAGGCGAATAAAATCTGAAAGACTTACTATCTATACAGTATAATAAACGACCTTGACAAAAGTATGAATTACCCTTCCGATTGAGAAACAGAAAAGTAAGCTCTTTGAGTTAATTGACGACCAGTTCTGCAGCTGCACTTTACAGAGCTCTGTTAATGAATATCGTGCGTCTGTTAGAGAGTGAAGTTTCTGCTATGCTCATTAACACACTTATATAGTATGTTGATGCAGTTGGCTGTTAAAAGCTATGAAAGTTAATCCATGTATATTAATCTTCTAGATCTATATTACTTATATATCTACAAATCCATAATATCTTTATTTTCTCTGATTGTTTGCTTATGATAAGATTTTGTGCATGTTTTTTTTTCTTATGGTGTTTGAATGGTTCTTCGCATTTATGTTTTGGATTGAAGGCTCTTATACTTTGTATTTCTGAAACCATTTGCAAAAGGGAGCGCCACACCTTCCTTACCAAACTTTTTATACTGTGTATCTTAAGAAAGTTTTGAAATTTAGTGTTATATGGGATATCCAATAACTCTGGAACTTAGTCTAATAGACTATTGGGGTTTAGTAGAGAAGCATAAATTATTCTGTTTGCAGGCAAGCACTGCTAAAAGTGCATCGAAATTGGTTATTATGCATTAGGGGCTTGTCTTAAATGACGTCACCAACGAGAGGGGAGGGGTTTGGCTAGAGAAGATTTCCGTAACATTCTTTCAAAATGATTTTGCTGCTTAAATTATTATGCAATGCAATCCCTTAGCTGACTTGTCCCCACAATCAACGCTCTAATCATGTTGCGCACTGTAGCAAAACAGTTTTTAGTCAGAAACGCCTGCATTTTCGGACAACATCTGAAGCTGCAACTTGTATGCACATAAACACATAGACTCGTCTGGGCCAAGTTCAATCAACTCTCTAGACAGGCTTTAACTGCCTTGTCTTACGCCTGGTCCTAACTCAGTCATTAACGTTTTTAAGTTGCTGTTTACCTGCACACAATAACTCATTCATTGGATGATCTAATCTCCACGCTTTTACAAAATAGATACACACACACACACAAACACAACACATGCATACAATTAACACTCGAATCACACAGCGTGATAAATCACAAACAAGCTGCAATTTCTAATGCAAGTGTGAGAGTCTGTCAACGGGGGCTAGCCGCTCATGACGGAACACATTTACAACTAAAAAAAGGCTGAATCACAGTATAAAAGTATAAAAACAACAGAAATTTTAATTATAAATTAAAATTACAAATACAAATAGAAAAAGAAAGAAATTCAACATGAGATCGACAACTTGTAAATGCCTAGCAAACGTATAACGACTGTGACTTATAAACTTTTTCATTTTGAACCCTATATTTTTAGATACATTTCATTTTGAAAGCTGTGCTTACTCTTTATTTTGGCAACAAATATTCTTTAAAAATTCATTTTTGTAGCACATGGTAGAATCGTATTGCTGGCCCAAAAATGGTTTAAACAAGTTTTAATTTTGTGAAGCTTCAACTAAATTTGTTATAAAAGACATAAGATTTTTTTCTTAGATGCTTTAGTAAAAATATAATAGCTTCCAATTAGATGGAAATTCAAAAATACATATTGCAAAACACTTACATCTAGGCAGTGACGTAGACACTGTTTTGCCAAGGGGGCCTAGGACTTAGTGTAAAATCATATTTCTATTTCATTGGAAGCTACTCATAGATTTTCCATCAAAGATATTTTCTTTTTTATGCTACAAAAACAAGCAGCATATAGGTCACATTTGTACTTACAAGAATCTACACATTATTGTACAAAACTTACAACAATATAAGAATAAAGTTCAGTTCTCTTTAAGATTTAGAGCTCTCTTTAAGAATTATTTATGACTTTGTCAGCTTTAATTCAAATGTCACGATCATTTGCCCGAGTAGCGAAACCACATGCTTTTCTACTGTATTTGAGGAAGCAAAATTTCTTCGACACTTTTAATTTTGGATATAACTAAACACTTTTTTCACGAAACACTTAAAAAATACTTTCAGTGATTAGTAAATTCCTATCTATGATCCATGAAGTGTACATAAATGGATTTTTGTCCGTTGTTAATTTCAAAATTTTCGGAATCGTGTTTTTTTCTGTAAACTTATAAAAAATTCGTAATCATAGGTTTTTTCAAAGAATAACTCATCAAAATCCTTTACTTAACATCCATAGAGTCGGATTAAATCTTCAAATTTATATACTTCGTTTAAAACTTTAGAGTTTATCTTAGTGTAACTAGAAAAAACTAAAGGTGCTATTGATGAAAATCCATGGTCCACGGACACTTAGCTACTGGGAAGATCTCATAAGTATGTAACAGTAAGCTTTAATAAAAAAATCTTAAAAACGTAATAGATTTACACTACACGATGTGAGAGGAAAATGGCTGTTCACTAGAAATTCGAATTTTCTTGAAAAGTTTTAATTTAATAAAGGTAAGAGGCAACAACAAGGGTGCCTCATGGACGGTTTGATCTCCTTCATCCGCTCTATGCACGGCCCTTCATCTGGGATTCAACCTAATTCATGGTCTTTTACAACAAAGTGGTTAATTTTTTTGTACGATAAGATTTTGCTACTTGTGGCGAGTATGGTTAAAAGTATCTTTTAATTGTAGAACCCAAGTAATACGAGTGAATGTTGGAATACAAGTTTTTTTATTTGCTTATTCATAACTTACAGTCTTTCAAAAAACAAATAAGTTCTATCACATGAAACATACCATTTTATTCAACACCTTCTTCTACGGAAAGCTGTATAAACTCACAGACTTGGAGCGCAGAAACAGATAAAAGCCACTACAAGTTGCGACTTAACATATTCAGTTTCGTAACTTGATACTAGCAAAGTATTATAGAATAAATATTGCATTTTTCAAATTCATTACAAAGTTAATATACCCACTAATATGAAGTCATTATAATAATAAAAACAATAACATGTTTTTTGTATTTGGCCGTTGAAAATGCATTGCCATACCAGAAAGAAGAAGAAATAAATATATGAAAACGTCTTGTTACTCACTTATTTAGCGTTATAAACTAAAGTATAACGTAAAAAATATTCCAAAACGCTGCCAATTCGATTCCCCAGTGAAGCGTCTGCAGTTAATCCACATAAAATGATTCCAGGCGCAGGCGCACCAGGAATGCATGTAGTAGAGAGGTTAGTTTCTGAAGGCGGAGTTTGGGGAACAGAGGTACCAAAGTAACAAACCAAGTTGCTTAAGAAGGAGACGAAATCTTTTAAAACGAGATAGAGAGCAACACGAGCTCAAAGATACTTTATGTTTAAACAAATTTCTTTGCAGCACATTTTTTATTTTATGTATATGATTTTTATAATTATAATATTATTATTATTAATTGCCTAAGCAAGCACTTTTTGTTTAGCACTCAAAGCCACTTCTTTTGTTGTTGTTGTTGTTGTTGTACACGAAACGAACGCGCATTTATGTATAGAAAAAAAGTTAACGCTGCCTTTATTTTTTTTTTATTATTCTTATTTTTAAAGATACACAACGTTACTCTATAAACTGGACCGAGTGAGTAGCTGGCGACGTTTCAAAAGTGACTGAAACACGCCGAATAGCACGAAACGCAACCAAGCTGCAAACGTGTCTTAAACGCAAAGGTGTGTTTGGCCGCCAGGTAAAAGACAACCCAGAGAGCGGCAGAGAGAGAGAGAGTGAGAGAGAGTAAGAGCAATAATGAGAGAGCGAGCGTAGCGAGTCAGATCGTGCAGCTGTTGTGAACTTTTGCACAGACAAAACGCAAGCGCGCCAGTAAAAGCTAACAACACAAAGAAAGACAACAACAAGAGCAAGTAAGAAGCAGCGGCGCACTTAGAGCAACTAACAGATACTCTATTTTATAGAGTACTAAATGAACCAGCGGGCTCCGCTCCGTCAATAAATTCATTATATAAATTAATTCTTCCCGTTCCCATTCCATTTCCCGTTCCTCTTCCTTCTCTTTCTCTCGCTCTTCTTTATACTAAGTCAAGCTGCGTATATTGGTACCAATATATTTATATCCTCTACCTCAATTCAAAAGAATTCTTTACCTATTCAAATTCAATGATAGCCTAGTAGAAACACATTTAGATTTACATTTTATATGTAAAACCGTTTTTGTCGATATCTTTGGCGTCATCCATTGGAATTCGTCCAAACTTAAATAACAACACTCTCCAACATAATGGGAAGCTATCCTCAAAATTTCATCAAAATCTGTCCAGTAGTTTTTGAGGAGAAGAGTCACAAAGAATTGGCAGTTATTTTTATATATGTAGATGTAAGGAAGATTTTAGCAGTAGCCAGTGGCAACTTCTCTGCACACTTTGCCGAACGTTGCGCTCTATAATAATGCTGCAATTAATGATACTTATTCAAACATGGCAGTAAAAGCTTTTCTCCAGTAACACATGCTACTCGGTTGGGTAATTTAAATAAATTCTTGTTTTTATCTTATTTTACAATACGTCTCGAGTACCAGGTCAAACTTTTGGAAAATACATATTGTTCAACTGTCTTTCTTATAATCTTAACTAAATCGGAATCGACGATATTCTGAAGCTAAAAATAATTTGTTTTCTTCGTTTTCTCTTTAACTTCTTAACTGGCCATAAAAACCCGTTGCCGGGCAATAGCCTGATGAAGATCACTCCTCCGGGCGCCTCTGTTTTGTGCAGTCCTTCTTCTATGGGTGATACCAAAAGTAGCTAGTTTGATTGTGGTCCTTCCAACGGAGACCAGGTCTGTTCCTTCGTCGCCTCTCTCTCGACAACCGCATTAAAGACCTTTCTCGCAGTAGCTTTTTCATCCATATAGCCAGCGGAACCGCTTGACGGTAATTCGCTTGACTATGTCAAAGCCGGCGTAAAACTTATGGAGTAAGTTCGCTTCTTAGTTTTAGTCCAACTTAATTTTTAAAGTTTTTTTTTCTAAAAACTTTATTTCTAAATTCGCAACGATCATATTGAAATTTTGCTTACTTTTAGTCTAGTGCATATTGTAACAAATGCGGCTGTGTTTTCCTTTGAAAAGAAAATATAGTTTATATGTCCGTACGAGTAAGAATTGTAAATTGAAATGAAAGAACGCGTTTTGAGAATTTGTAATATTTGGAATAGATTATAAAGTAAAAAAAAAGCAAAAAAGGCGGACGAGTCCAAATTGCATTCGTCTTGGTATATAATTTATGCAGATTCACAAAGTTATGTTTCGCTCATATAGAGTATAGAGTAGAGTATAAGCAACAACAACAAAAGAACTGGTTATGAGCTTGGTGGAACCGGCACAATTCTGGCCGAGCGTCGCGTCGTTGACTTTTAAGCTTCTTTGCTGACTGGCCAGAATCGAAAGGAAGCAGCAAGAAGCAGCAGAGGCTGAAAAACGTTTAAATAAAAAATGCAAACAACAAAGTCAAGCAACAAATGGCTAAAACTATGTACATACAAGGTAAAGCGGCGAGCTGGCTCCTTTGGACCACGCAAGTTAATGGCTTTTGCTGCATGGGCAAGGTTAATAACATCATTATATATAGACACAGACAGCAGAAAATGTGCAGACAATCTGCTGCATGAGTTGCAACTTGTTGCATTTACTGTTAATGAGGTGCAGCCGCTGCAAACAAATTGTTTATGAAATGTTAGACAACTAGACAAGCTGCAGGGCAAAGACAATAAATTTAAGTGTAAACGGGAAAGCAACAACCAAGCTTTGCTAGGGTTCAGCCCAGGGCGCTCAGTGGGAGACATAGAGAGACATTTAAGCTTGGCTTGAGTTCGGCATAGGGTGCATCATTGTTGTTGTTCTACGGCGAAACACTTCCTTAACCGATAAAAACAAATAAAACTCGTTTGCTCAATTTGCAATTTTGTGTGATGTTATGCAAAAAGAAAAGGCTTGTTTTTCAGTTTCTCAGCTTTGAAAGTGGGCGGTACAACGGGAACTGCATACGAAATGTATATGTGAGTATGATTTAGTCAGTAGCGTAGATGGAGGATGCCGTTTAGGACGCCCCTCTCTCAAGAATCATAACAAAAATTATAGAATTAAATTCGGATTCGGAACAGAGAACTTCATAATGATTTAAATTCAGGCTTGGTTCAAAAATAAAATATGCCAAATAACAGAAAAAAAAATTTTTTGACTACAAAATTAGCTGCGGAACACAATTAAAAACCGATTCGATAAAAATTCTGCAACAAATAAATATTTCCCACCAAGACGTATTTTTCAACCGATCGTTTCTATGACAACTATATGGTAAACTGCTTTAATTCTGTTGGCAAATCCTATGATGATGCATGGAGATTATACTACAATATACAAAATTAATAGTAAATATTGTTAAATTATTAAATTGTAACGCAATTGTATGTGAATGACGATATACGATTCCCTGCGGGCATCGATATATGTTGGTTGATCGAGGATCTTGCGATTAGCTGGATCGAATGCAATTGAAATTGTGCCGGCATGAAGAGCAGTCAGTGGATTGTATAACTAACCATATTAACCAAAATAAATCTAGTCAAATTTGAAAAAAAGATATAAACAGTCAAATTTATTACTCAACAATATTAAGTTTCAAGGGGGACAAATTTTTTCCGTTCACATAAAAAAACCAAAGTCAGCATAGTAAAAAAGTCGTTTTGTATGACGGTGTCCTACCCATTTTGAAACTTCTTCATAGACCTTAGCTATTGATTTATCAATTCCAAAGTATATTACACGGAATTTAGACCCGAAATGTTGAGTTTTCTTGCTGCTAGATTATCTTATGTCAACTGTATAAGCAATATATACTGGTTCACTCTACTGGCAATACGTCATGACATTGGAATAACAAATGACAAACATACAAAATCATGAGGAAGAAAATATGTAGGGCCCCATCGCAAAAAAGCTATTTACGCCACTGTCTCGAGTAGTATTAAAAACAAATGCGGCACATACCCGAATTCCTGTTAGACAAGAGCCAAACGAGTTGTGTGCTGTTGACCGCATTATTTATTGTCTGCAACGAAAAGAAAACAAACATTATAGTAAAAAGGCCAATGAGTGGCAGCAACTGGAAAGTCATGTTGTAGTATTTTATGCTCCAACTGCATACCTCATCTCATCCAGCCAAGACAATGTATCTTAAAGCAGTGCATAATGTCCCATTGGCATGAGCACCTGTTGCTAATTGTATTGCTTTGCCACCAATTGGTAGCGGCTACGTTGTTAGTAAATTCCACTTTGTCTATTCTGCCGGCTGATTGTCCAACAAGTGGCTTGGTTTGCCGGCTGCAGTCAAGGACAGCATTCTAATGCCTTATATGGGTGCTTTCGTACTTGTACAGTCATAGTTGCTGCCACTGCGGCAACAATACATATTAAGACATGCTTTATGCTGCACATATTTAGTGCTTTGAGTATCGAATGCAATTTCATTTAAAACAATTTAAATGCAGTTTGACACTAATTTACTAAATGCCAAAGACGCATTTTTGGTATTCTTAAGCAACAGCTGAGCGCTCAAAGATTTACAGCACTGGTCCAGTAACGATAACACACTATTGTTATCGATGTAGCAGACGATGTATTCGCTTTTCATTTTTGTCTTGAAAAGACAAATTAGTATTGTTAAAAATTGGAATACTGTCAATACACAGCAAATTTAGGTTATTTGTTTAATGCATTGTTTTTGAACTAAAAACTTTATAGGTGCAGCTAGGCTCGATAGTTTAAAGTGCACATCGCCTTACTAAACATCGAAAAATAATCGAAACTGAAACCCCTATCATAAATAAATTTATTCTGCCGGGAATAAGATGCCTTGCTGGTATTATGACAAGAAGGAACTACGAGAAACACCGTCAATTCTTGATGGCGTTACCTTTGATACGGAGCGTCGCTATCGCAAAGAGGGCGCACGTTTCATCATGGAATGCGGCACAAAAATGGGACTTGGCCACAATACCATGGCCACGGGTGTTGTGTACTTTCATCGATTCTACATGTTTCACTCATTCAAAAGTTTTCCACGCTACGTGACTGCCTGCTGTTGCCTTTTTCTCGCCGGAAAAGTGGAAGAAACTCCTAAAAAGTGTCGTGACATTATTAAAACCGCACGCAGCATGCTCAACGACAACTATTTCTTTTCTTTTGGCGATGATCCGAAAGAGGAAGTCATGACATTGGAGCGTATATTGCTGCAAACCATCAAATTCGATCTGCAGGTTGAACATCCATACACGTTTCTACTCAAATATGCCAAATGCTTCAAGGGTGATCAACAAAAACTGCAAAAAATGGTGCAAATGGCCTGGAACTTTGTAAACGATTCGCTCAGCACAGTTGTTTGTCTACAATGGGAGCCGGAAATCATTGCTGTTGCACTCATTCACCTGGCCAGCAAGCTCAGTAAGTTCACAGTGGTCGACTGGGTGGGCAGGCAGCCCCATCATCAACGCTGGTGGGACATGTTTGTCTCCGACGTAACCATGGAAATACTCGAAGACATATGCCATCAAGTCCTGGATCTGTATCAGTCAACGCAAAAGGATGGCCAAGAACTTAACAGTCCGCCACAAAAGCCGCCCAGTCGTGCGGACAGCCCAACCAATATAAAAAACTTGCCGCCAAATAACAGCAGTTTAGATAGCAAGCCAGCGCTACCCAATCCCGGCTCTTCCGGTGGCAATGGTGGTCCTACTCTAAATAGCAGCAATAGTGCAGGCGATCTTAATAACATACAAAGCATCAAGTCGCTGGCCAGCGCTGTACCTGTCGTTGCATTGGCCGCTGCCGTCGCCCCTGAGCCTGTATCCTTGGCTATTGCAGCTGGCAGCCTTAACGCGAATGCGAATTATCATCTTTATCATGCGCCACCACCGCCGCCGCCTCCAGCACCCTTAGCGCCACCGTATCTACCTAATGCCTGGGCGCAGGCGCCGCCTCCGCATTATAATACCGCGCCGCCATTGCCACCAAATATGGCTGCAGCCATAGGCGGAGGAGGAGCAGGACCCGGAGGCGGCGGCGGCAATCCTGCTGGCTACTACAATGCTGGCCGTCAGCAGCAGCACCAACAACAACAACGTTACCAATAGCATTTCAGCTTAGAAATTATGCAAATTTATATGTACTTTAAATTTTTAGGAGCATAATAAAAAATACAATTTATATAATAATATTAATAAAGCGTAATTTTATTAAAAACAAAAACATGTTCTCTCACCATTGCATTTCTTTTTGGGGCGGTTGGGGGACTTAGGATCTTGCTCATACTGTCAATGCTGATGCCATGAATGTAATGAAAATGTACTTATGTGTGTAAGTGCGTTCGTAAGTGTGTGTGTGAGGGTGTGTGTGCGGGTGTATGTGAGGGTGTGTGTGAGGGTATGTGAGTGCTGGCTTTACTTGGCTACTTAAAGTTTAGTTTAATTTATGTTTTTTATTTTGTATACAAGCTAAGCTATGTACGCTATATATGTTTGTATATATTATATATGGTGACATATAATTAAGTAGGCATGGAGAGGGCGTGGCATATACATATACATATATACTTCATAATATTGCAATTGGGTTAACGGTTTTTGAGTAACGATATAAGGATAAATACGCGTTAAACTCTTAAGCTGTACTTTTGTTTATGACAAGACCAAGACCCACTGAGTGAGTGTGTTGTGTGTATGTGTGCCAGTTATTAGAGATGGACGCTAAATTCTGAGAATTCTCAAAAATTCCTTTTCAATAAAATCTTATTTTTGCTCTTCAATGCGTGTTTACAAATTCTCTGTATAGAAAATCATTTTAAAAGAACTTCATCCGAAGTTTATTTCAATTTATCGCAATGAAGGACAACGCGTTTACCTTATAAAAGTATTTCCAAAATGTGATCCACAAATTAGTTTTTGGAAATTAATAAAAATGAGTACAAACAAAAGTTATTATTTTGAAAATTAACACATTTACATGCATTTCTCAACTATCATAAGGAAAGATTCATTTGAATTCAATCAAAACATTACGTTTTTACGTGCCACGTAAGCGGATTAGAATGAGCTTTAGTATTTTAAGCGCATAAATCAACATCCCCATCGAAATTTGGTCAAGCTTGTGACTTACTCCTAACTTACAACGAAAACGACTGAATTGTAATATTTAAAAAAAATCAACAAAAATATCGAATTCGTTTCTAAGCCCGATTTCCACAACTAACGAGTTTTTGATCGTATAATCAAAATATCCTCCAAAAATGTGTTATCCATTAATAGGGTCCCTGCTACATATTTATAAAAGAATTTGTCGCACGGAAAGACAAAAGATACTGAAACTCATTCAGATTGCGGAATCAGAAATCACCAGAAAAGTTCAAGGGAAGGTAGATTTAAAACTAATATAAACATTGT
The DNA here is from genome assembly GCA_035041775.1 of Chymomyza caudatula. Lineage (NCBI taxonomy): Eukaryota > Metazoa > Arthropoda > Insecta > Diptera > Drosophilidae > Chymomyza > Chymomyza caudatula. The sequence goes on from JAWNKW010000209.1 coordinate 2,037,197, forward strand.
CAATATTTCAACCCGGCAATACGAATTGATTTTTCAAAGGGAAATTTTCAGAAATAATTCTTAGCAATTTGGCTTTGGTTTGGTTACCCAATTACCCACGTCCATCTCTGGTGTGTATATGTGTTTTTGCCAGTTTGAGTGTGTGTGTGTGTGTGGACTTAGCATTTTCGACTCAATGTTAATTCACCACAAGCATAATACTGCGGTATCATTAGAAATTCCGGTAGCGCACGCCGCGATGAGTTACTGGAGGAGGAGCATGAAGGCGAGGACGACGCCACTGCCAATGGCTGCTGTTGCTGCTGCGCTTGGCGCACTATGTAACCGATTTTACCTAAAAAAAAATATAACAAAAATTAATACATAGGTTTAAAGGTACGGTAGACGATGTCAATTTGTTATGTGAAATATTTAATCCTAATAATTTGTGTGTAATTTTTTCTTTCAAAAGACCTCTGACCTCTGGCACACTTTTGGATTAACACAAACAAAATTTGCATCGTTTAAACGCGGCATAAGCATTATCTTACCCAGCACATTGGCCTGATGGAAGCGTTTATTAAGCTGCCGCAGCACGGAAAGATCACGATGCCGTGCCCATATAGCCAATATATCCGATACCTTTACAGGCACCAACGGTTCACTAACAGAGTTATCCTAAAATACAGTTTGTCATTATTATAAGATGTTTATAAAATACGAATTTTAGCGTGCATTTACCTGTTTGAATTGCACATTAACCTGCTGTTGGCTGGCCACTTCAATCAGCTTCTTCAGCTTGCGAGGATTGCTCTGCTGCTTGGAGACATGCAGCAACAGTTGCTTAACATTGGCATGATGAGTTGTAACTGGCGCTGCTGCTAATTGGAAATAACTTTGCAGCAGCTCAGCATCATAGGAAATGTGAAGTTTATCCAGCGCCTGCACCAGTAGATCCTCACTCAAATGCGCTGTGGATAGTCGCGCTACCAGCTGTTCCGGTTCAGTCGAAAAGCTTTGCTTGGGCAGCTGCGGAAAAATAAATTGTATTATATATAATCAAAACCCAGCTTGTATAGAGGGTTGTCAAGTATGAATTTTCCGCTCTATTAAATGTTTGAGAATTAAGATAAATTATGATGGTTTATGCCACGTGTTCTAAATTTCAGCATGTTCATGTTGTTTGAAACTTTCCTACGAAAATAACCTCAAAAATAACCTATGTGGAGCAAAAGGTCCGAAGAAATCAATACCGTCTGGTAAAGAGGTTTGTGCTACAAGAAACAAGCTCGATTATTATTGTGAGAAACTTATTCTACTCGCAAAAGGAAAATTCATACTAAACGACGGAGGGCTCTTGTAACTTACCTGTACGCTGCCAAAATTATTATCACACGAAATAAACCTTTGGTTAAAGAATCTCGAACTACCGCTGGACGCTGGCAATGTCGGCCAGCCATCGGTCATGCTTTGCCGTGGCGTGCCACCAAAAAGACCGCCAAACTCTTCAAAATAGCCACCGGGTGAGCCGCTCCGACAACGCGTCTGTTCGGCCCGCGCATAGAGCGATAGACTGCTGCCACGCTTGCGACACTTAACGCAGTTGCTCAGATCCAAGGCTTTACCAATGGTGTTGGCAAGGAATTCCTTTTCCAAACAGTCCAAGCAGGTTTCCTCATTGGTGCTGAGATCAAAGTGTGCTGCAGCTGCCGACGCAGCTTCTGCCGTGGAGACAGAGTTAGCCATGGCAGCGCTGGCGGCAACAACGGCTGCAGCGGCCACCAGCATAGGCGCCACATCGAGGCCTTGCTGTGCGTTTGCTGCACTAGAACGAAAATCTGTACAGCTGTAGCAGCGTTCATCAAAGCTAGCACTATTGCCGCCATGCGTGGGTGCAAATGCGGAACGCAACGAGCTGCGTGATTTTGAGGAGGAATTCTTTGATGATACGGACGACGAGGTGGACAGCGTGGACAGACGCTTCGGCTTGGCACCGGTTATTTTTGAAGGACTGCTTTGCTGTGCCGCCGGCTCGCTTGTGCTACGTCCAAAGCTAGTATAAAGCGTATTAGGTAGCGAATGAGCCTGTACCTTTTGTGCGTTTGCCAAGCTGTGCGGCTCATCAAGGCTGTCATGATCGGTTGACGCATCTATGCCCACTCCTATAAGATCATCATTTCCGCAGCCGTCCTTGATTTGATCCAAGTTAAGGCTAATACGAGCAAATTTTTTACTTAGACGCTGCTTTTGCTGCTGCAGTGCTTCTTGCGGCGGCATATCATCAACGGGCGAGCTATATAGCTGACGCTGTATGGGTGTTTCCTGCAGCGACATATTTGTAATAGAACGTCGACCGCTCAAATGATTATAGTCGCGCTGCATAAGCAGCAGATTAGCATGATCCATGCTCGGGTCATCCACATTACCGCTGGCAAACTCCAACTCAGACGGTGGATCCGGTTCAAAGTCCATTTCAAGGAAATCGGTTTCATCATCACCACTTATTATGCCTCCAGCGCCTCCCACCACGCCAAAATCCAATTGGCGTCCGCCGCAACCTGTGGTAGCACCCAACGCAGCCAAATCAAAGTCAGCGCCATCGCCGCGATACGCATAAACACAATCATCCGAATTAAGTGAGATTTCCTCCGCCTCCACATCGTCATCATCCAGCAGTATGAGATCGTCTGGGTAATAATTGTCACTGGCATAGCTGAGATTCTCCGTTGAGTTGTTCATGGAGGTGCGACTGGAGCTGACGCCGCCAATGGCTGCCTCAGTTGGCGATAGTGCGGAGGCAGTTGCAGCTGCATAACCAAAGGCTGCCAATTCCAAGTCGCAGTTTAGAGGTTGCAGCGTATTTGTTACTGCGTAGGCTGCGCCGTTTTGCTGCAGCTGCAGTTTAGATAAAGGGAAAACATTTAAAATAAAATGTATGCATTGTGGGTTGGGTATGGCACAAAAATGAAACAAACAAAAAAATAAAAGCACTTGCCTTATCAGCGCAGTCTAATGCTGCAGCAGCTTGAGCTGCCCCCTCTGCGGCAACCGCAACGACACCATCTGCTCCACCACTCTTGTCATCCACATGAGCAACACAAGTGGGCGTAACTGCGCCTATTGTTGCTGTTGTTGTTGTTGTTGCTGCATTTGTTGTTGTTGCCTGTTTCGCTTTTGCCATTGTACCCGCAGCGCTGACGCTTTGTCTGTATATTTTTGCATGCTTCTCCACATCTTCGCTCACAAAGTTATGCCCAACGCTGGTCTCCACCAGATTGTTATTATTGTTAAGACTCAATCGCCATAGGCCATCGTGTTTTAATTTATTTATTTCATTTGCTTTGTCTTCACTCACAAACCGAAAATCCATTCCATACCATAAAAAAATTGTAACTATCGAAACTTGATAAATTCTATCGATACATTTTTATTTCATGAAAACCTGTCAAATCCGATTATTAAGTTAGCCATAAACCTACGCGACATTTTGTGACAAGTTAAAACAACGCTCAGCAGACAAAAAGCAAAATCTGTAATCGAATATTTTTAAGCAAGTACCACTAAATTTATAAATTCGGGTTCTGTATATGTAACTAATTCATGCGGTCAACAACACATCTAGCCGGCAACAGAATGGAACTAGAACTATATAAGAAACTATATCGATTATTGTCGATAAAACCTTGCTGGTTCACAAGGCTCGTGTTTATTTTTCAAAAATAAAAACAATGTAATATATCTATAAGAAGACACGTACAAAATTCAAAATATAAATGGACTAGAAAACACAATTCATTGGAGTCTCCCATAAACCTCAATGCTGGTTAAAAAAAAAAAAAAATAATAATAATTTTAAAGAATTTAAAAAAATAACTGATTCATATTTACCGATATATGCATGTAATATTAGCGCCGTGATTTGAATGAAATGTAAATATTAACTTTCTGAAAGAACGTTTGTCGTTTACGTTATAGCTCTGTGTGCGTTTGCTGGGAAAGTTATCATAAGTCCAGTTTCCAAGCAAAACAGTCTCTTCGTTATTTTCCGATATACCCTACAGAATAATTATATTTTACAAATGCTAAATAGCAGAGGCAAGAAAGGCTGCACATGTATATATGTCTAAATTTTTTGTTAGCTTAATAGCTAAACAAGTTTGAAATATCCTTCAGATACATGAGCATATAAATACAGTATGTATATGAATATATGTATACTTATGTACATACAATGGACATGCATGCACAAGTCAACAAGCAAATTCAATCTAATATGCCTACCTGAACATCGAAGTTTTTGGGCGCACTGTTTACAGCCATACTGGGTTTCATCTCCTTAGATACGTGAGTTAGCGAAATGGTATCAATAAATATAGTCTTGGCTAAATGCAGCCAAACAATGGCTTTGGAACCACTATAGCCAAAACAAGAGCCCACCGATAAACTTGGCCGTATCATATTTATAGGTGGATTAGAACAGTAGTCTAGGCCCAGCAACGATTTTATAATATTTGCGCCACCTATGGGTTGGGCATGGACATTATAAATTCGTGCACCCAGTTCCTCAGCGGCGTAGTTAATACGGTTATTGCTCGTAGCTAATGCGTCTTTTGATGTCTTTAAATGGTTTATATACGAAGAGCAGCCGGATCCCATGACTTGCATTTTTAAATTGTTGATATCGTCTATTAGATTTCCAACTTTGCGCCTTACCAATTCATTCACGTAGGAACTCATTTCGCGACCTTGGCATTCCGATTCGCCAGCCCCGCAATCAAGTTGGCCCTTACCTTCTAGTTATATTTATGTATATTTTAATATATTATTTTATATGGTATAAATATACTTTGCTTACCTTCTTTCTCCAAGCGCTGTTGCGCTCTCAACATGACCTAACAGTAAGTAAATAATATTATACTGTTGGGAAAAAACATTTGGGGTATTTAAGCAACTTACAGATATATCGTCCACATCCTCACGCAAGCGGTGGAGACCCATCATGTTATTTTTAGAATTTACAAGTGTAAAATAAAGAAAACTTATTACAAGACTAAAAGTCACAATATATACAATAAAAGTAGTTTTGTCGCTTTTACGAAATATGTCCATCTTATTTCTTTTATTTTAAATAAAATTTAAATTATTATTGAGACGCATTACTTTTTTTTTTTAAGTTATAAGCATATTTTTCAGCGCCTCCTCTTTTTAAAATTAAATGGCAATTTGATGATTCTGTTGAGCCTCGTGAACTAGTTCCGTCGACTATTGCAGACCGAATCCTCTCTATACCACTGTTACTTTACAGAATTGCAAAAGAGACTATGAGATAGAATTATGTTAAATGTGCATACGAGATAGCAAGCGTAAAATATTTTACTGAAACTGGTGTGCATACACTATTTTAGCAGTCTGCGTTTGTTGGTCTTTTGTCATACCCTTTAACTAAGATTTGGTACTTTACATCTGGATAAGTGTATGCAACAAACAGAAGAATTGAATACAAATATTTATAGAACATCGGCATGCTTGTAAAACTGCTTGCGCAATGGGTTAACTGCAGTCACGAAAGCGAAATCTCATTACCCAAGCTTGCAGAACTACGTAAGTCCTTTTTCGCATTTACACAATTGAAATATTTAAAATTTATTAAAGTTCAATATTGAGCACATTTATATAGATATTGAAACACTTTGCTATACCTATGGAAAACTCTTTAAAAATATACGTATTTGTAGACTTTTGTTGGTTTGCCTAAACAAATACTTATTTAACAGTCGTAATTCGACAATAACTCTTTTTTTTATTATTAGAAATATGTTACTCTGTAGTTCTGTCTACAAAAATATATTAAAAATAGAAGAAAGATGGACTTATAATTTTGTGATTTAAGTTATACTGAGTTTGTTGAAAAATACGCATATCAAGCAAAGTTTAAACCAGTGATACTGGTAATAATACTGGTTTAAAGTTTAAACCATAAAAAAATACACTCTACAGAGTATCTGCAAGTTGGCATGCAGTTCAGCTAAGTTGGCATGCTAACATGTTGTTGCCATGAATTTTTCTCTTTTATTTTCTTAGCTGTCGCCGTCGTGTTTGCGTCGTTGTCGCTGTTCGCAGCGTAAAGAGCGAAAATAAAGAACGCCTCCAACTTATGGAGTAGATAAAAAGAAAGGCTTTCTTTGCGCAACGAAACTAATTTCAGCCAGCTGCAGTTGAAAGCACAACAAATGCTGGGGCTGTCGAAAAAAAACTTAAAACTGTAATTTAAAAACAAAATAAAACAGCTGAAAATATAACTGCTATAAATTTGTGAAATTCATAAAAAAAACATTTGTAAATTAATTAAATTCTCAGTTCTTAACGAAAGCAACTTTTTTAAAAAAAAAGTCCATAGTATGAACAACCACAAAAAAAATTGATTTTCAACTTGAGTCGTCGTGCAACAACGACAACAAAAGCAACAAAGCCGTCAGTGAAAAAATAACAACAAAGCAACAAAAAGTGAAATATAAAAATAATTGAAAAAAAAAAGTAACAAAATGGTGCAAAAATTTCAATCTCCCGTACGGGTCTACAAACATCCATTTGAGCTTGTGATGAAGGTGTGTATTGGGTTACGGGGTTGTTATAAGCGTGTGGAGGCGTGGCGCAGGCACAAAAACTGTATCTTATTTGCTATAGGCGTAGGCGCCTGATGTTCGCCCCTTTTGGTGTGTGTAGAAGCACAAATTATTAATTATAAGCCAGCTGTCGCTTGAATTTTCATATAATTTTATACACCGCAATTACCCATGCAAATGCATTGAGAAAAACTTCCGCTTAAATTGCATTTTCTTTCTTTTCTTGTTTTTTTTTTTTTTGTCGCTGTCATGCTGTCTGTCTGTCTGTCGCATTGCTTGCATAAAATAAATAAAATTAACCTTCAAGTTTTGTTGTCGCATTCAGCGCACACTCCGCTCCGCTTGCGCTCTCACTGGCCTAAACGCGCTCCGGCCCTGGCTCCGGCTCTCTCTCTCTCTTTCAGCAATTGCTCGGGCTATATAATTTCATGAATGAATTGCTGCAGCCATAAATTGTTGACCACGGCTTAGAATTTCGTGTTCGTGATTGGCATATATAAGACCAGCTTGAAACTCGCACAGGAAATATGTCATTATTCTATTGTACAATCATCCAATAAATAGTTAAATAACAAAGCAAGCACATATAAATGTATGACTGAACTTTGTGTCTGGTGCTGATAAGAAGGTGCGCATCGGGTTGTACTGTCAGCTCCAAAAAACAGCCAGGGACGGTTTTGGAAACAATATTCATATCTTTCTTCTTTAGTGGAATATGTTTATATCTTGAGCTTTTGTTACTGGAATCGTTCGTCCACAAAAGTTAAAGTGGTGTCGAGAGGAACGAAAAAGAAATTCTTCCGAATTGACACTCTCCAACTTCAAAATTTAGCATCGCCATTTTGCCTCGTCTACGAATTTAGACTTAATTTCTTTAGGAAATCTTCTTCTTAACTGGCCATAACAACCCGTGTTATCGGGTGACGGCCTGATGTAAGTACATTCTTTCATTGGAATTGTGGTTTTACGTGGTGGGTCCTAGACCCTACGCACAACCCTTTTAAGGCTTGGGGTGGCTCTACTGGTCTCGAAAGAACCCAGTATCATTGTTAGTCGTCTCATACGACAAGCTTTGACCTGCTGAGGAGGTATTCTCTAACCCGCTCACCACACGGGTCTTAAGGCAATACTACATAGAAATTGAGCACAATTTTTCTATCGATTTAATTGATTGACTTTGCATAAAACTGAAATTAATGATTTGGTCTAATGAAATTTGTCGTACCTAAAATTTATGTAGCTAGTTGAGCGCCTCGCACTCAGACCGCCCCTGATAACGGTTTATATATTTTACTTATATATTCGTTTAGATATAATTTATGGCACATCCTAAAATAGAACAAATGACGCATGATTGGATATATTTTGTATCTTTTTGGCAATGGGTATTTCCATTTACAAACGTACATACGCACACACATATGTATATGCAAAAGTTTTAATTAAATTTACCTAACACTTATGCGCTTATCAATGCCGCTGCTTACTAGATGGCGCTTTAGTGTATTCCAATTAGTAAACCGTTTTGTTGGGTATTAATTTTGATTGAATGCACAACAATTTCATTATCAGTTTTAATTTGTTTGCTATTAAGTGCAAAAGTTAAATTACTGGCAGTTGCTACGCAGTACGATAATGTCATTGACTCAATGACGAGAACATGACAAATAAAAAGCTAGTTTTTTATACCCTACACTCAAGGCTTAAACATGCCTAGAGCTAAACACTTGTCGGTGCCAATGAACTTTCTAAAAATAAGAACAAAATTAAAACAATTATTTTTGACAAAACGATTTATAGTATAGTTTAAAGCATGTCGAATCATGAAGATGGATTCTAAGTGCGCAAAAGGCTTTCGTTTCATCGCCAAATGCATTTTTCCAAAAGGGTAAAAGTGATTGGCGCTTAAAATGCGCAATCATTTGGAACCAACGCCAACTTTCTTGGATATTCTGCCCAGATAGGACAAATGGAAAGCTTCTTATCGAATAGGGAGAAAGGTCCGCGATAACAAAGTCTAAAATCTTCAAGTTCGAGTTTTAATACTAATATTATAAATTCGAAAGTAAGCTTCAGCCTAGACGGCTAAACTAATTAGTTTGCATTTTCGTGTAGATAGGACCTTGAAAAAAATAGGCTTTTTTGTGGCAATATCTTAACCACTTCGCCCGTGACAGAAACGTTACAAAATAAAGTTAGCGAATTGAAACTTGGCACAGCTTTGCTGTTACTGTGCATGTGCGGTGCAAAAAATATCATTTGATGGACAAAATAGCTTAGAATTACATAAAATGATACATAATCTCAAAGCCAACTTTCATTTTTTCCCAAACTTTGCACGGATTCCAGCAACACCTACTAATAGAAAGGGGAAGGGGAACGAGAAGAGGAAGAGGAAAATTGAGAGGATTGGAAGGTGGAATATGATCGAGAATGGGGCGAAGTGAAACTTTAATCTGATTGTTTCATCTTATAGATCTTGAAATAAGGATGACGGTAGAGGTAGAGAGAGACGATGAGAAATAAGAAAAGGAATAGGAAGAAGATAAAGAATAATTGGTAGGTACTGTTGATGCCGAAGTCTAAGTTGCGGGTGAGAAAGTTACGAGCTGCCGAAGCAATAACTACGCTTCCAATAGATCAAATATCCTGAAACGGTTGGAAGTTGGTAAAGGTGTGCCAGATGTCTCTTTCAAGCGAATTTTTCTTTTTGTCAGATATGATTTTAAACACAATTTTGGCTAAAAAGCATTTCATAATATATAATATGCCAGAAATATCGTTGCGAGCGTGAAAAATCTAACGCGAAATCATTTGGCAATACGTTCTAGAGATTAGGAGCACATACTTGAGAGTAAAGGATATAGCTTTTTAACTTACAAAGACAACCGAAAATGAACTGTTCCAAAAGTTATGTTTCAAATATCTGATGGGTTTCTTAACAAATAAACACAAGTCTAAAGTTATCGAAATACACATTTCAATCACCAAAAACTTTTATAAGAAAGCTTTTCATTAACTGAGATATCGATTTACCCACTCAATCTGTTTCAAATAAAAAAAACTTCGAATTGATTTGAGAACTCAGATACATAGGTAGTTGAACTATATAAGTACGCAGTCAATTTGAAGAGTATGCAGGGCTCGGCGCCCTTTCAATGGCTTACCTTTACTTTACCTGTCTAGTCTAGTAATTTGCTTTAATTGGCTTAACAGTAAAATAGTTGCACATAATCGCTTTATTATATTATGGGCTATTGCTCTATGTAGATTGTCTATTGGACGGACGGACAGGCACATTTTTGGTGAGCATGTTGAATTCTAGCATGATTCTATGTAGAACGATATATAGTACATATAATTTTGTACCTGCTTTTCTAAAGGTAAAATGCAAGTCAAGGCTATGGCTAAAGTTTGTTTTACCTACAAAAATTCAAGGCCAAGCGCAAAATGCTGTACTGTACGCTATATTACGGATACGTCATATGTACGGCACGTCATGTGCACATTTTCTATATTTAAACGATTTTAAAAATGTAACACAGCGCCATCCGTCGGTTCAGACTTTACATTATATTTACATAAAAACAAACAAGTTAAGTTTTAAATAGGCAATTAGCATTTTACATTACTTGGCAGCCATCGGGGTAGTTCTAAAGGTATACAAATAAAAGCAATAACTGACTGTTGTGTACTCTGTGTTTGATTGTATTCTGGGAAATTATAAAAATACAAATATAAACACAGATACAAAGTATTGCATATACAAGAAATGCTGGTGCAAAGAATGTTTTAATATTTTATTTATTCTGATTTATTATTTTGTTCAAACAGGAAGTTTAAAATGTTTGGTGCCGATTGTCTGCTGTCCGACATTGGGATACCCTGTTCCCTTTTTTCCTATTATAAACGAATTTATGTGCAAATTTTTGCACCAAAGATTTGAAGGCTATGGCCGTTCTTAAGGTAATTGGACTGCTTGGGGTGGAGTGTTAATTCGGCAAAATGTCAACATTGTTTCTTTTATAAGCTTAACATGAGTCTTCGTACCAAATTTAGTAGCTCTTAGAAGGTGCCTAAAATTGCCACATTATTACTTATATCTCTTAAAGTACCTATCCGATTGTAAATGCATGTAATTTTTACACAACATATGCATAATAAGAGTGTGCATAACTGTGCCAAGTTTCAATCGGATAGCTTTTAGAGTTGTTTAGGTGTAAATCGCGAAAATTTCTTACATGAGAAGAGGGCGAGATATCGACGTGAATCGATAAACTTGCTCTTTTCTGTGAAAATGCGCATCTTATGGTAAAATATTTTGCTCTAACTCATATAGTCTCTGAGAAACATCTCCAACACGGACGGACAGACAGCTATATCGACTCGGCTATTGCTCCTGATCATTTTTGCCCATGGAACATATGGTCTGCCACGCCTCCTTCTGTTTGTTACATATATTGCACAAATCTATAATACCCTTTTACACTTTGTGTACAGGGTAGAAATATGTTACTAAAGCAAAGTTCAGAACTCTGGACAAAACCCATTTTACTATTCTTTTATATTTTGAAGCAACATAATTCAAAAATTATGAATTGGAAAGTAATTTTTTCGTCTGATAGGAAAGTTTTATTTGAACTTAAGAAAAATTACTTTGATATAGCGAAATACATCTTTTCATTCAACATAAAAGATGTCATAGTCGGAAATGTTGTTTCTGAGAAAAAGCTTGCCGCTTGAAATCATCCTTATACATAGATTCCACAGAACTATTTAAGTGTCAAAAATATTGATGTATTTTTGCTATGCTGATGAACTTAGCATATTTTAAGAACACATGAATGGATTTACTTGTGAATTTTCTGTATAGCACACACTTATTCTTTGACCTATATAGTGATATATCAAGTTACCGCACTTAATTAAATTTACTTAAGTTTGTTCAATCCCATTTTCTAATAGCTTTTCAAATGATATTAGTAGTGTTAACTTCAAAACCTCAACCCCCTTTAATAATAGCATTAAAAGTGATATTAGACTTGTTTTTATACGCTTTGAGTTGAGTATGGCGTGCCTTTATTTCTATTTTGTCCCATTTAACATAAGTTATTTTCATACACATTTTCAGTGCTTATGTTTTTCACTTCTTTTCCAGTTAGTTATCTTTGAGGGAAAACGCAAACACTAGTCAATAACTGAAGTGCATATTACCGAACATTTTTTAATACTGGGACAAACAACATCATGAAAAGAAATCTAACTTTCTAGGCTTATTCTTTTCCCCTCTGGCTTTTTGCAAAATGGAGAAATATCTGGTTGTTACACTTTTCTTTATTCCTCTCTCTCGTTATCCCAGCAGTGTCGCTTTCCTTTTCGCTCTCAGGCACCATTTTGGTTTGTCTTTCCCTTTCAGTAATAAATCATCTCTGCTTTGTTTTTTGGTCTGCACAAATATGTGTTCTTTTCCTTGTCATCATTGTGTGACGTGACATGAACTACATGCTCACTAGGGTGAGTCGATCCCAACACAAACGTGACACAACTCAGTCCTTTAATCTTGTTCTTTTCAGTCCAGCTTATATAGTGACTTAAGCATGATAACTGTTTTTAATTTTGACAAAAAATCACGATCGAGCAATAATCGTGGTTCAAAAGCCATGAATTGTAAAAATCCGGGCGCTTTTTTTGTATTTCTACACGCAAATGTCGCACAAGTTCAAGCTAATATTGACCGCACGAGCTTGTGACGAGAACTCACGATGCACTACGCCAGTATAATCGAAAAGTAAGCAACGGTTCACATTTAATCGAACTAGGCGTGCTTTTTTGGGTTTTGGCGCTTCCGGTCACTTCCATTAGGATGATTAGGCTTTGTTTTTAACGTTTAAACCATGTTTCGTCACTAATTATGACCCGTTAGAGAAAATCGTGATCGTTGCTGACGTCATTAAGCAGATTCTCATCCAAATGATCTTTTGGCCACAATTTAGAATTGTTGGTGTAAAATGTGATCAAATGAATCATGAAATTCAAAATAGAGCATTTAAAAATTCGTGCCTGAATAACGATAAATCTTTCAAGTTTTAAATTAATGTGAACACACTTTAATTCTGAGTTAAACTTACATATCTACAAAAATTAAGAACCAAAAAAGTTTAAAAATACGGCTTTACAAAATTGCTCTTCGTTCGTGAGTTTTGCAATATATATCGATATGCTCTATATCTTCAGCGTAGCTTCATGGTTGCTACTTTATGGCACTTAAGAATTTATATATCATATATATATATATATAAATTAAGCCTTAAAAAGCGATGTGCTCGGTAAACTCGAAAACGCGTGGACCGATTTTCACACATTGTAGCCAGTATTAGGGAGAAGGTTTTTGTGAAGTTTGGACGAAGGTACAGGTAGAGGTGGAGGAGAGGTAGAGGACATAAAGATATTGGTACCAATATCCGCAGCTTGACTTAGTATGAAAGAGATGGAAGAGGAACGGGAAGGAGAATGGGAACGGGAAGAATTAATTTATATAATGAATTTATTCACGGCTTTATCAATGCGCAATGGAGCGCGCGGGTTCAGCTAGTATATGTATAAAATTTCAATAAAAGCCGGACCATATATAATCATCGTACATCAAATAATTTGCATTCTATGCTTTCGATAGACAATATTTAACAAGCTTTTAGAATGAAGAGCCACATTTGTATTTTATTAACTGCTGGCCACAAAAAACCCATAAGTAATTTTTTATAGAAATGAAAAGGCTTTCTTTCCGTGTGTGTCTGCTGTTACCTACAATTAATCACTCAAACGTAGTACAACCTTTTACCCATGCCCTGTCTAAAGAGCATTACAAGGACACGGAGCGCTCTAGTGGCGCTTGGTTTATGGGGACCGCAACAAGGGGTTCCAATGAAAAAACCTTGCTAATGGCATTGTTTGCTGCGCCTCCTGGCCATAAATCTCTTGACCCGTCGCTGGGCCACTTTATGCTGCCTGCAGCTGTAATAAATTGTATATGGCTACGCAGACATTCATAGATACACATGGCACCAGGAGGAGGCATGCGATGCCAGCATGATGTACATTTTCACACGTTCGTTCCCTGAATAATTAAGCGCTGCTCAATAATAAAAACATTGGGGCAACATGTTGCAAGGCTCAGTCCATGTGTTCGATCCGTACATGATTTCTCACCAAACGGATAGCACGTGCCGACAAATGTCAAAAGAACAGGTATAAATGAATGCTTTGCCTTTTTAAAATACTATTGAACTTGCTTAATTATCGTTAGACAAATTAAAAATTTAAATATGCCTTCGTAAATCATAGTGTTTTTTGAAGGACTTGAGTCCTCCATGCCCTTGGCATCAGCTTTAGACTTTGAACTTATCCGGCTTTTGTTTGTACCCATATAAAAGTTATTTTTCGTTTTTTTAATGTTGGTTTTATAACTTTTATGGAAATTTTCTCAAGTAAGAATATTAAATCGATAAAGTGCCTGCGTGAGAAATTTGTTGTGTTGAAACACATGATCAAAGTACACACAACAAACATATACATACATACATACAAACAAGCATGAAGCCAGCTGATAAATGGTTCTGCATCTGTATAATGTTGCGGCGTAGAAAGTGTCGGTACATATATGGGTTTGGATTTTGTTTACAGCAACTCATCAAAGATAAAAACCTAAAGAGGCACGGTGCCCGACAGTGGAATACCCTGTACCCTTTTTCTTTATAAACACTAAATACGGTGAAATGGTAACGGAAGTATCCACTTTTAAATCTGTTTTCATAAGATCGATATGTCTGTAAACATTTTCCTATTGGGAAGTTCCAATTGACAAGTTTGCCTATTGGGAAGTTGGCTATTATGGGGGCAAAAATTACTTGTATGCCCATACCTCCAGTATTTTTGGGCCAATGTCGTTGAATTTTGTAACATAGATCAAAAAAACATTTATAAATGTCTGTGGCGATTTTCAAATCAATATAGTGGGGGGTGTGGCAGTAATTTAGGTAATCAGGGGGTAAGATATCGATTTGACTCGACAGACTTCATCTTACATTAGTATACTCTCATATTTTGGTAAAATTTTGTGTCTCTAGCTCTTATGGTCTCGGAGATCTATCCCCTCATACGGACAGACGGACGGACAGACGCACATGGTCCAATCGCTACCCGAGTCACTGATAAGACTTTTTGCACAAATCCATAATACCCTTTTACACTTTGTGTACAGGGTATAATTAAGCAAATGAGTAAACAATAAAGTATAAGCGGTTGGGGTTTTATTACCCTATAATGAGTGGTTAAGAGGATTTATGGTTTTTCGTTTGCTTGATAGTAGTAAAATATGGCAAATTCCAGCTTTTAACTTTGTCAACATAAACTTCTTATCACTGTTAAGGTGAAGATCCCGTGCGTAACCTTAGAGTTATGGACGTTATTGTGCCTAGGTTTTATGTTAGTAGCTCGTTTTTAAAACTTTGAAATTGCTTTTGAGCTCCCGTTTGGGGGTTCGGACCACCGAACAAATGTACTACCAATGTGTTATTAAGTAGTAGCTTATCTTTTCTACAATATTTTGTTTAAGTCCCAAAACTATCCGGATATCCCGGTTCGAACGAGGTTTGCTGCCTGCTTGTTAGTAAGCCCATAAGCTTGATTCACTGTAAGCTGATTTTAGGAATGAAAACTGGGCTACCCAAAACCATAAACAATTAAAGAGTAAAAAGGTGTCTAGAAATCTATACTATTTAGATCTTATTGCTAGTTGTTTTGTTTTTTGGCGCTTTGCACAAATGTTGCAATATTTGGCCAAATTCGCGTCATAAATATGTAGATACATGCATGCCAGCTGCCAGCCAAGTTCAAGTTCAACAATGAAAGTCATAAATTTATAATTGGCAGCATTTCAAGGTCCAAACACTGACGCGACTATACTTACATAATTGGCAGATTGCCTTTAATTGCAATATGTGCTCACATTGTTTTTTTTGTATTGTCTCCACAGGCCTATGAGAGGCGCTTTCCCAAATGCCCTCAAATGCCCATTGTGCTGGATTGCGATATTGTTAAAATTGAAGTGCTGGAAAAGGGATCGAAGCGCAATACCACCCGACGTTGCAAGCTTGCTGTTGATGCGCCTTACATCTTTAAGAAGCTTATTGGCGTGGATCATGTTTACTTTCTGCAGCATAACTATCTAGACATGTCGAATCGTACGCTTAACATAGAGGCAGTCAATGAGAGCTTCTCCTCACGCATTGAGATCTTTGAGCGCTGTCGCTATTATGCTCATCCAGATAACCCGGACTGGACTTGCTTTGACCAAACCGCTACGCTGGATATTAAGAACTTCTTTGGCTTTGAGCATTCCATGGAAAAAATGGGCATGAAGCAGTATACCCAAACTACGCTCAAAGGCAAGGAGATTATTGAGTACTTTATCGGTCAGTTGAAGGAGGAGGGTGTTACACATGTGGATCGTTGGGTGCCTCACTTGGATGCGCCCAAGTCGCCTATAAAGGAAACCACAACTGAGGAGCGTCATGACATACTGTTGGATGGCGATTTCATTGCGCGCAACTTGGGCCAGCTGTCTCCCATGCAGGAGTCAAAGCTGCTGGAGCTGCGAAAAATGCTCGATGGTGTCGATGATCTGGAGCGTATGCCCAGTTATCAGACCATATTGCGTTTTTTGTCAGCACGCGACTGGCATGTAAGCCAGGCTTTTGCAATGCTTCGCGATTCGCTTAAATGGCGACAGGAGCATCGCATTGATGCACTTCTAGAGGACTACACTAAGCCGTCGGTTGTGATAGAACATTTTCCAGGCGGTTGGCATCATCACGATAAGGATGGCAGGCCAGTTTATATACTGCGGCTTGGGCATATGGATGTTAAGGGGTTGCTTAAATCCCTTGGTATGGAGGGCTTGCTACGATTGGTAGGTTATAAACTTTTTTAAAGTGTATTTTGTTGGATTTTTTCCAAAGGTTTTGTTTTTTATTTTTTCAGGCCCTACACATATGCGAAGAGGGCATTCAAAAGATCAATGAATCAGCTGAACGTTTGGATAAGCCTGTTCTTAATTGGTCACTGCTTGTTGATCTCGAGGGGCTATCAATGCGTCATTTATGGCGCCCAGGCATTAAAGCTTTACTTTACATCATTGAGACTGTAGAGCGTAACTATCCGGAAACGATGGGCCGTGTTTTGGTTGTACGGGCCCCACGTGTATTCCCCATTGCCTGGACCATTGTTAGCACTTTTATAGGTAAGTTACAAAAATTGTATAAAGGTGCCGATCAGTGGCATGAGTTTGTTTGATTCTTAATTTGTTGATGATGGGTGTTTCAACAAAAGATGTAGGTTTGGAAAGACTATTATTTGTCAGCTAGTTCGTTGACAGTTGCGTTCTAAACTCTTGGTAAATTTAACATGAGACGCCATACAGTGAAAAATAGGAATCAACTACATATTGTTGATTTTTATAACGAAAACCGGTGGATGTCAATTCGCTTCACCATGTCAATGTAGTCGTAGAACTCGTAAAGTTTGTCGTTTGATTAAATGTGGTAGTCGTTATAAACGCGTAAAGGGCCAAGGATCTTAAGGAGTACAAGCGTCTTATAGAGTGTTATTTTTGTCTACTGGGACCAAGATAAGTAGCATCTATTGGCAAGAGTAATTTTCTGCTTAATATCCATGCTGACATCGTTCTTCGTTTTGACAGGGAGGACAATGTAGACGAAATCCTCGACAACCTTTGAAGATTTTCTTTGAATAGCCACAAAGACTCCATTAACTGTTTAGTACGATGGTGTCAAATGGACACTTTTATAAAAAAAAGAACCCGTTCCATCACAAATTTGAAGAGGTCGCGGTTAAGGGTGAAGCCTCGATTTGTATCAAAAGGTTTGGAAAGCTTCTTTCCTATCATGATAAATTTTGTAGTAAAACCGAACTCAGACAGAGCAGCATATTCGCGAACCTCAACGGGCTATCAATTGCTGCTTTTTAATTGACAAAAGAGATGGTACGTGTCGATTTCGTATTCATGGGTTTTTACAGGAGTTGCCGTTGTGTGAATATCTCGTCAATGGTGGGCTTACCAGGCCTAAAGTCAAACTGATAAGGTCCAATCAGTTATTTCGCGAGCGGCTTTACTCATCTACAGTAGCCATATTTAGCATGAAAAAAAAAAACTGGGAACACCTTACACACATATCTCTAAAGGCAGGACATATTCGCCAGCAGGTTTGTTCTTTTTGAGCCGCTTGATTGCAACCCCTACTTTGTCATGGATAGGCGGCGGTTAGGGACGTCGTGAAGTTAATTCCAGAAACGGCATTATCTCCGCCATCGTCCCAAAATATGCCGGAGAAGTGATTCTGCTACAACGTCAGGACACCCTGTGCATCCACTGCCAGATCGCAGCTACGATTCCCCTAACTTCGTGAAAACTTAATGTGCCTTCTGAGATAAATGTGCGCAATTTAATCAAAAAATTCAAAGAAACTCTGGCTTTTTGCGAAAGCGCAAAAAGATCTTAAAAAGTACCCAAACTAGTGATTTAAACCCAGACCAAAACGTCGATGTTTACCATCGCAGAGTCCATCGACAATGGACATCGATGTAGGTCGATGCATCGGACTAAAAATGTAGTCGATGCATCGATGGTTTTCCGATATTTTATATTTACAAATTTTGCTTTTTATTATACAATTATTAGAATATGTAATATGTGAAACTAAGATTTTTAGATATTATATACTACAGATTAATAGATCTACTACTTAATTATGTCAACATAAAAGTTTTGATAACCGTCCCCTTAGCAGTCTATTTCGCTGAGAATTTGGCCTTTAAATAAACTTTGAGATGACACTCTCAACTCTGTAAACAATATTTGTAAAACTGAGAATATGTTACTTACTTTGGCATGATCTTGAATAATAGTAGGTTGACGTAAGAGATGGTGAAATGTTTGATGGTTTTAAGAACATCGTTGTTTTGCCGATGCATCGTATGTTCGAGAACATCGGAAAATGACAGGCGAACCATCGATTTTTTCGATGCATCGATGTCTTTTTTACACCACTAACAGAATAGTTGTAATTTAACCATATGAAGCTCTTGATAAGAATAGTTTTAGTTTGAAACCAGTTTGGAGCGTTTTTAGCACTGATTCCAATGTTAGCACTTAATTACTAATAACTTGCATTCCAGATGAACATACGCGTTCCAAGTTCTTGTTCTATGGACCGGATTGTGAGCACATGAAAGATGGCCTCGCTCAATTCATCAATGAGGAGATTGTGCCTGATTTTCTGGGTGGACCTTGCAAAGTAAGTGAGCAACTAGCATCTAACAACTTGTTAATCGTTTTGTTGTTGATAGTGATGCCTGAGAATTGGTTTAACAAACATTTAACAGTTACTTTTGTATATAATCTTTTATTGTTATTTCCGTACGTTTGTTTTGTATTCTCCCTTTACTGGTGCTCAGACGCATATGTCGCATGTGGACCAAGTCTATCAAAAATACTTTACGCATTGTTATTTAGCTAAATGCGATTGTGTAAGCAGCTTCAAATATTTCTATACCAAAAAAACAGCAACAACAATACGCAAAGACATTTGTACTTACTTTGTAAAGTGCCGTTATATGTATCTACCATTAAGTTTTTAACACTTGTTTCCTTTGTTACCATTACCTTATTGTTTATAAACTATGTCAAGTCTATATGGTTTTTTTTTAACTCTTTGTTGTGCGACGCCTTGCTGCGCTTAGCCGTGACATACACTTAAAAAAATATGTAAAAAAAGAATCCTATTCATTGTGTCATAGTGTCCATGTGGTCCTTAGTCTTTGTGCCAAAAAAAAAAAAAAAAAAAAAAAACTGTTAACAAAACAAAAGCTTAGCCAAGCAATTGCAAAATTCTTATTTACTATTAAAGTGTTTTCATAGTTGGAAGTTACTTTAAATGTTATTATATATTTCATGATAGACCATGATACATGAAGGCGGACTGGTGCCTAAATCGCTCTACAAGATGAACTCCCTGGAAGAAGATCATGATGATGAAACCGCAGCTGTTTCGTGCATTCAAACTGAAACTTCTGTTTCCATAAAACGTTTATCAGCAGTAACACATGATCATCGGACACTGTACAAGACCGTAGATCTGAAGGCGGGCTATACTCATGAGCTGCTCATACGCAATGAGGATCCGAAGAGCGTGTTGACTTGGGACTTTGATGTATTGCGCAATGATTTGCATTTTACGCTCTATCGTGTTACCCAGGAGCTACCCGATAAAAGTGGTAAGTCAAGCATGGCTGGCAGTACTTTAGAGCTTCACTTCTATAAAGCATCGAATTTAATGTATTTTTCTATATTTACTGCAGATGCTGCCGTCTCGTACTTTGACATGCATGACTTTGTAGAGGGTGAGCATTATTTCCGTGAGGAGCCCACGCTCGTATGCAGGCATAAGGAGAGTGTGCAGGGCTCGCATGTAATGCATCATAGCGACAGTTATATAATGCACTGGTTCAGTCCCTCGGGCGCTCAACTGAACCTCTTCTATGAAGTTTTGAGCTCAGTGAACTACAAGGGTTCCATGACAAGCTTGCAATCGGCTTTTTCATCCAACTCATCGGCAGCTAGCTCTTGTCAGAGTCGATGATATGAGTCGAAAAAGCACGGCGTTGATAATCAGGCCACAACGCCAGCTGCTTTAGCTGTGGAGGAATCGGAGGTGGATATGGAGCTGCTGTCTGGCACGCTGATGGAAAAGAGCCTGAATCTGTTTGATACATCGGATATATATTTTTAAGATAGTAGGTTGCAATCTCATTATGTACTATATTTAGTTATTTTTGTAGCAAGCTAATTCCGTTTATTGTATTTAGCACTACTTCGTTTTATGAATTCCCTATATCAGCAAAGAGCATATGCTATAATCTATACATTTTTAAAAGACAAATTTAGCCAAAATGAAACTTGTGAATTACGATTTGAGTGCAAATCGCAGTTACTCGAAAGCCAATCGGAAACGACTTTTTATGTACGGTTGTATACAATTTCAACAAAAAATATCAAGCGCGTGTGCAAATATTTTGTCATTCATTTGGAAGCGTCAATTAGTCCATTTTAGCAAGTAGCATCAGCATTAGCTTATGATATATACATACGGACATATATATTATATACATACAATGTAATAATTATAGCGCAGCTCGATTTATAATGCTTTTTATAAAGACATAAATTTTAAATGCCATGCAGCTCAAACAAATTACAAAATTCTAAATATAAATAGCCAAGGACTACGTGTTACCTAATTAAATTACTCAAAAATTAATATTTTAGTACATTGCAATGATTCTAGAATTAAGATTTGCATAAATATAAAACGAGAAGATTTTTGTTTAGATTAAAAAATTTGCTGCGAAAACAAAATCAACTATAATTTATATAATATTTATAGCTAATAGCATGATAATCAGTAAATTTGAAAACTATTTAATTAGCAAAGTGCAGTGCATGTTAACTAAGTGTGTAAGTTAAACTAATAAAGTAAATTTAACAAAATACGTGTTGATTTTTAAATGCGAACAGTATTGGAAAATAGTATTGAAATGTTTCAGAACAGGTTTAGGTTAATAGCTGGCTGCTTTTGTACAAGCGTAATCTTTTTGTTGTATTCTTTATATCCCGTACACAAAGTGTAAAAGGGTATTATAGGTTTGTGCAATGTATGTAGCAGACAGAAGGAGGCATGGCAGACTATATGTTCCATGGGCAAAAATGGTCAGGAGCAATAGTAGAGTCGATATAGACATGTCCGTCTGTCTGTCTGTCCGTGTTGTCGCACCGTTCTCGGAGACTATAAGAGCAAGAGCCAACATTTTTTTACCAAAAGATGCGTATTTTACCTATTCATTGCAAGTTTGTTCAATTATGTCGATATCTCACCCCCTTTTCCCATGACAGATTTTCGCTGTTTTAACCTACACCATAAAAGCTATCCAAATGAAACTTGGCACAGTGGAAGTTGGCACTATTACTATGAATGTCTAGTGCAAAAATGATTTATATCGAATAAGACTAAGGCACCGTCCCGACTGTCTGCATAAAATTTTGTTTTTTTTGTTTCATGCCTCTGTACCATTACGCGTCAGGGGTCCTTTCATCCAGAAATCATGGTAACATCTTGGTAACTGACTTCGAAAAGGCCTTTGATCGTGTAGGAGTGCACACAGTGCTACAACAACTCTCACATTGGGGCGTAGGTCATAAAAGCTTCAACTTGGTGAAGGCTTTCGTGACGAGTTAGCTTTCTCAGCATTTTAAAGTACACAACGGCATCCCTCAAGGGTCGCCTTTATCGGTAATTTCATTCGTTATCGCCTTTCAGTCACTTTAATCTCAGCAAATACAAAGATACAAATATCGTGACCAACATGTTCAAAGATATTCTAAACATAATTCAAAGTCCTCTGGAGCCACATATGTAAAAAACAAAATTGTATATATCCTACACTAGAATTCACAATAGAATATGTAAATTTCTTAAAAATCCTGGGCCTCACCATCGACAAACGACTAACTTTTAAGCAGCATTGCAACGAATTTAGAGCCAACTTAAATAATCGACTTAACCGTACCACACCGCAGCACGCCGCAGTATTGGAGCATTCCCAACATCGCCAATTAAGTGCATCCTTGCCGAAGCTGGACTGCCCGATCTGCTCACACGAACCGCTCAAGTTACTTTCAAACTAATACCGACTTTCAAAAAGACTTCCAGATAGCATACAAAAATCGGAGAAAGTTTAATGTTATATCAACCATTCGGAGATACGTGCAATTTGGTAAACAGAACAATATTTACGCACCCTATCGCTGGAATAAAGTCAGTCCCTCTTTACCATGGGGCCTACCGACTGACTCCATAAACACAACACTCCACGAATTTACAAAGGCCGGACACCTGCCACAGTATATAACCAGATACTCGCGGATAAAACGGCTAAGCTGAAAAACTGGAACTGGATATATACCGATGGGTTAAAATCCAACTCGACGACATCGTTCTCCCGGAAAACTACTTCGTATTGTCAGCTGAGGCTGTTGCCATTTTAGAAGCAATTAAATACGCAAAAAGTCGCAAGGGGATCTGTACAGATAGTTTGTCAACGCTACAAGGTGTCCGAAACTGCTACAACAACAATAGTAAGACACTATTGCATCAGGCACAAAAACAAAATAAAGCTTTTGTGGGTTCCAGGCCACAATGGCATTGAGGGTAATGAACTCGCCGACAACGCAGCCAAAGAAGCAGGACGTCTTACGCCCTGCCTTACAATTATACCTGGCGTACAGAATGATATATGGCGACAAATAAACAGTCTCTTTAAAGTCAAAAGTCAGGAACCACTGGTATACGAAACAAAACCAAAACAATTCGTGCATAAAGTACCCTGCGGCTTGCAATCGATGGCACAGCAGTACTATGGTACGCCTCAGAATCGGGCACTCCAGCCTCACTCACCAACACCTTATCACTGGCAACTGCAAGCCCCCAGCCCGTAATGCGGAAGTGAAGCAACAATAAAACACCTACTAGACGGTTGCCCCAAACTGGAAAATACCAGGTCAGCACTCTTAGGGCTATGCCCACCATCAAACCTAATCAAAAACCCAACACCTCAAAACATTCAAAAACTAATTTTTTTAGTTATTATATTATAAAGATTTGTGTATAATAATTAAACTAGTAAATCAATAAATGAATAAATATCTTAAGGAATTTACTGTAGTTCAGAAATAATGTTTAAAAATGTTATATCTTTTCTTAATTAGAATAAAAATAGATCTTAAGAAATCAAAGCGTTCGGTCGTCTCCCCCAAGTGCTAGGCCTAAGGCTTCCCAGTAGGACTTGATTGTATGAAATTTGTATTTCTTTCCACAGGATTTTGGAAATTGCAAGTAGTGATATCTCCGCTTCTTTTGCGCATTGGCGTGGCCGCGAAAATCATGTGTGATTTTTTAGCTCACCATCAGTTGTTGTTGTAGCTTCATCTTCGGGTATCGTTCGAGTTCCGCTTCCCCTTTCTATTGCCAAATTCACTGCATCTGATGTAGTGCGTTCTCAAGGAAAAATGGCGTGCCTGAATTGCTGGCTTCCAAATTCACGCATTATGAACAACATAAGTTTTTGTATAACATTGTTCTTATAGTAGAAGTGATAAAACTGATAAAACTTCTTAAATAACTTGCTTAAGGTTACAGTCTTTGATTATCCTAATTATAGAGCAGGTATTGATACTAGCCAGAAAATAACGATTTTCTGTTAATTTTTTTTATTATATTTATAATTTAATTATATTTTAATCGACAATATATCATTGTATATCAAAAATTCAAAATTTTTTTTTAAGAAACACTAATGACAAAAATAATTATTTTTTTCATGGTGCTTATTAATAAGTTCAGTAGTCAGTAGTTTAGTCGCAATAATTCAAGAAGAGAAAAACACGTTTTTTTTTAATTATAAGGTAACGCGCTTTTCACCTACAAATTGATCTGCATCTTTAGTTTTTAAAAATCGTCGGAGGAGAAACATGGAATGGAGAAACAAAATTCTATCAAAAAAAACCTTTCAAGCATTTGATTAGTCGTAATATAATTTAACTATACGATTTTTTAGGTAATATAGAGGAATTAAAGGTGGCAAAAGGCTATATTCATTGATTTAACGAGTGGCAACGAGTCTCAAAACCAGCATAATAACGTTTTTTTATCATTGATAGTAGCCGTTTTTCCCATAATAAACAAGTATCGATTCTAATTATTAGATTAGAATCGATATAATAATTAGAATCGATACTCTTTGACTGTTGTACTCATTTTATGTGGATTGTCCATATTTGCATATATGCGCTTTCATCGATGGGTCACACAGCGACAACGGTGACTATCGCAGCTTTCAGCGTTGTGCAACACTAAAGGCCGTCCCTTTTGTTTATCAGCCGAAAACGCGTGTATTTCTTGTGGCATGTAATTGAGTTTTAACAAACAACATGAGCAGGAAATCCAACATACTGCAGTTCCATGAACTCGAGCTAGACCAACGGATATTAAAGGTAACATTTTCAAACATAACTCATGGGCATTGTAACACATTGATTCCACTGTCCATAGGCAATTGCCAATCTTGGATGGCCGCAACCCACACTAATTCAATCGACAGCCATACCTCTGCTTCTTGAGGGAAAGGATGTAGTGGTACGAGCACGCACTGGTTCTGGAAAAACGGCCACCTATGCGCTGCCCCTTATACAAAAGATTCTAAACTCCAAGCTTAATGCCAGCGAACAATGTGTAAGCGCTTTGGTGCTAGCACCCACCAAAGAGCTTTGCCGACAGTCACGAGATGTAATTGAGCAGCTCAGCGAGTCCTGTGGCAAGGTCATACGTGTTGCAGACATTGCGGGCAGCTCAACCGATGCGGTTACACAGCGTCATGCACTTGCCGAGCGTCCTGACATTGTTGTCTCAACGCCGGCCAAGATTCTGGCGCATGCTGAGGCTGGTGGAGTTGTTGATTTAAAGCAAATTGAAACACTTGTGGTGGATGAAGCTGATTTGATTTTTGCATTTGGCTACGAAAAGGATTTTAAGCGTTTGCTTAAACATTTGCCGTCTATATATCAGGCCATCCTCGTTTCAGCTACGCTCACCGAAGATGTAGTAAAAATGAAAGGTCTATGTCTGCATAATGCTGTCACACTTAAACTTGAAGAACCCGATATAGTACCTCAGGATCAGCTAATGCATACGCGTATTCTCATTGAGGAAAACGACAAACCGTTCATTTTGCTATCACTCCTTAAATTGCGGCTCATACGTGGCAAAACCATCATCTTTGTCAACTCTGTGGATCGCTGCTATAAGTAAGTAATGTTTTTACCTTGATAAAAGTCTACTTTTAGCTTTCATATGATGTAAATCTCTAGTAAAGGTAGTGCGCATCTGGCAACAGTTGGCGCATGCATGACTACGTTTCTAATCTTCTCGCTGATGATAGTATTTAATACTTGCTTGCGATATAAGTAACACCTAAGCACAAAAATTAATTCTTCGTTTTACCTATAGAGTACGACTGTTTCTGGAGCAATTCAGCATACGCGCATGTGTCTTAAACTCGGAACTACCAGCCAATACGCGCATACACACCATTAATCAGTTTAACAAGGGCATGTATGATATTATCATAGCCTCTGACGAGCACATGCTAGAGCGTCCGGACGGTGGCGGCAAAGCAAACTCACGCAAGTCTCGCAAAGATCACGAGTCCAGCTCTTCGCGTGGAATTGATTTCCAGGCGGTTAATAACGTGGTTAACTTTGACTTTCCACGAGATGTCATCAGCTATATACATCGTGCCGGACGGACAGCGCGTGGCAACAATAAGGGCACAGTCTTATCCTTGGTTTCCATAAAAGAATCTCCGGTTAACGATGCTGTGGAGTCTAAGCTGTGCAGCAGCTTTGGTCTGAAAGACGGACAAGTCATTAAGTAAGTGCTATTATTTGGTGTTATTCCAGTAATCCAATTGATAATAATTAACTTCATAGAAACTATCAATTCAAAACGGAGGAACTAGAGGCCTTTCGCTATCGCGCTCAAGATTGCTGGCGTGCTGCCACACGCGTTGCCGTACATGACACTCGCATGCGTGAAATCAAAACAGAGATCTTAAACTGCGACAAGTTGAAGGGCTTTTTCGAGGAAAATCAGCGTGATTTGCAGGCGTTACGCCACGATAAGCCAACACGCACCATCAAAGTACAGGCCCATCTCTCACATATGCCCGATTATATGGTACCAAAAGCACTGAAACAATGCATCAACACAACAGTTACACGAGATGATTCGGCACCAGACAAAAAACAGGCGCGCACCTCACACAGTAAGGCAGTCTTCGAGCGACAAAGTAATGATCCCTTGCTGGTTAGCCAGGTGGATTATGCAAAACGCGGTGGCAAGAGGCGAAAGAAGGCATAGAGAGGTTCACGTTCGCCTCTACTCCGTAGAGGAATGTAATACGGGAGATGACAGTTATCGTTTATGATTACTATTACAAAACTGTCCGCTCATAGCTTTTATGTAACATAATGTTAATTCTTTTCTAAAACCATGTTGAAAGATTGTAAACAAAAATGTTTGTAAACTAAAGTGCTACTTTTGAAACGTCAATCTATAAAATATCTTGTTTTTTTATTTTCGATCTAGGAAAGTTATTCTTCCTTAGTCCGCAAGCTAGGAGAATTATTTTTTAAAAAGCTTTTTTACTCAAAATATTGTATTATTTCAGTCAGAGATAGCTTTTATACTCAAAACATGATGCACACAGGTTGTGAACGCAACTTAAAGGTATTTCTGGAACTGTAAGAATATAAATTTGGATTGCAGTACGATAGTTTCACTTTTAAAATAAACTATAGATACAATATTCCTAAATAACTTTTTGTAATGCCTATGACAAATTATTTATGCAAGTTGAAAAATTGACGTTACGTAGAACGAAATTATACGAATGTACTATTATAAATGCATGTATTTGGACAGCTATCTTATATAAAACATCATTTCGATAGTTATTTCTGAAAGAATAATTTAACAACGAACGAAATACGATACTTTTGAAAAATATCTTTCGTAATCAATCAAAAAGTTTTTAGACTTTATTTTTCAATTTTTGTTGGCCAAAGCAAGGCTTACAAAAACATGTATTATTTAGCCAAAGTTTTTAAGTTACATTGGAATATAAATTTTTTTGAAAAAAGTTTCAAGATTAATATAGAAATTAGTTTCAGTCTGATCTTTTTCAGCCTGCAAATGAAAAGGGTAAGTAACTGATATTCTTTTGGAGGCTCCTAGTGCCACTAAAGAACTCTTTGTTCTGGATAAAAACCACATTGTATTTGTCGTTTGTTTTCTATATCGAAAAGCTCATCTTTGTATCTCTCCCTAAAAAGTGTCAGTCACAAATAAATTCAAAAAAGTACAGAACATTGCTTCTAACAATCTTTCACGTCAGGACTCTCAAAAGCTGATATGTGTGTAACGAATTTATATGACATCGATATTTTGCATCACTTTAATAAAAATCGTA
Organism: Chymomyza caudatula; assembly: GCA_035041775.1. Classification (NCBI taxonomy): domain Eukaryota; kingdom Metazoa; phylum Arthropoda; class Insecta; order Diptera; family Drosophilidae; genus Chymomyza; species Chymomyza caudatula. The sequence goes on from JAWNKW010000209.1 coordinate 2,065,015, forward strand.
TCGATTGTTATTATTAGTTTGGAAATAAAGAACACACAGCAACAATTAGTCACCTGGAAATTAAAAACAACAAATACGCTTATCATGCCGCTTATCGACGACGGTGGTTATAGTTGAGTTAACTTGGTCTACGCGAGTGCAGTAACGGCAATAACAGTGTCTATTTTTGCCAACGGAAGGGTTCATAAACAGCGCTTAATAGCGGATAAGCTTTATCTCAATTAGCTGGCCAACTAAATTTTTAATAGCCTGGTCAAATGCGATTTTTGACCAGTTAAATCTTAGCACTGATACTTAACGGTCGCAAGTATTAAAGCACAAGTATGGCAGCATTCAAGACAGGCAAGTGAGTAAAAGTATTTACAATATTTATACTTAGTACTCACAAGTACGTGTGCCTCAATGGAGCAAGAAAACGCAACAAAGCCGCCAACTAATCATTTGGCTGAGATTATTAATTCTGCATTGGCATATTACAGAAACGAATTGGATAATGAAAATCCCAAAGCGGAGAACATCTATGAGGATAAGTCAATATTTCCCAAGTTCAGCAGTGGGCCACTGGATGCCTATCGTCAGAAAGCCAGTTTCTGTTATAAGCGCATGAATGTTATATTAGAGGGGGCAGAGTACATACGCTTGAAGGTAATTACACGTAATTAAATGTTAAACATAAATTTAATAAATCGCAGAGCATTAGGCCAATTCCAAAGTTCAATATTGGATCGGAGTTGTGCTGTGCATATTTATATATAGAAATGGGCCATTAAATAAGGCTTATCGTAAAGTGTTTATGCCTTTATCAATGCTGCAGCGGAGTCTATTCGTCTAATCACAGTGGAATATTTTATACCCAAAAGTCGCTTTTAGGCTGATAAACTAATCACACTTTTTACTATATAAAAATTTCTAGCATAAAGTTTGGCAATGGATGGAAAAACATCCGGACTTTCAACGTGAACCGGAGGCGCCTAGTCTAGAGCGCACTCGTCAGTTGGCCAATAAGCGTAGTCATTTGCTCTGGGAACAGCAGTTTTTTGGTGTAAATGAGGTGAGCATTAAAATACCCTTTCCATTAGTTCTATTATTAATACAAATATTTTCTTTCTCATCTAGTATCTAACCACGCCACATTTGCTGCTTGCTTTTGGGCAGGCTATCTTCAGCTATGACTTTAGCGCTTCTGTCAAATTTTCGCTTTCTAATGGCATGTTTCCCAGCACTTTGGTCTCCAATGGTACGGGCCGTTTGGGAAAATATGTAGCTAAGATTGCGGACAATCGCATATTGGGTGCCTATGCTCTGACAGAGATCTCTCATGGCACAAATGCGCTGGGCATGCGAACGAGAGCTACCTACGATGCCAAGACACAGGAGTTTATTATACACACGCCCGATTTTGAGGCAGCAAAATGCTGGGTGGGCAATCTGGGCAAGACTTGCACGCATGCGATTGTGCATGCGCAGCTATATGTGCCCGATAATAAGCATCAGGGCTTAAATGCATTTTTAGTGCCCATACGAGATGAACGCACGTTGCTGCCATTCCCCGGAGTAACTGTTGGTGATATGGGCGAGAAGATTGGACTGAATGGCATTGATAATGGGTAATCAACACATAGTGCTATATACATATAAATACGATTTACTGATTTTGTGTATTTTGCAGATTTGTCATGTTTAATCAGTACCGCATACCCAAGGACAATTTGTTGTCCAAAACCGGTGATATTGATGAACATGGCAATTACAATAGTCCCATTAAGGATAATCGCAAACGGTTGGGCGCTTCCTTGGGTGCCTTGTCTGTGGGTCGCGTCAACATCTGCGGCATTGCATATGTCGCGCTGAGCAAGGCCATATGCATTGCCACACGCTATTCGGTTAGTCGTCGTCAGTTTGGTCCCAGTGAAACAGAGGAGGAGTGGCCTGTGATTGAGTATCAATCACAGCAATATCGCATATTGCCGCACTTGGCCACCACAATTGCCATGCGCGTTGTTACGCTCTGGATCGGCATTGAGAACACCAATATGACCATGAAGGGCTTTGCTGGCGAGGATACTTCCAAAGAAGGCATGGAAATTCATGCTATTTCATCGGCTCTAAAGCCTATTTGCACCTGGGCGGCACGCGATGGCATACAAGAGTGTCGAGAGGCCTGTGGTGGGCATGGCTATCTCAGGGTTTCCGGTCTGGGCGATTTGCGCAACGACAACGATGCCAATTGCACATACGAGGGCGAGAATAATACGCTTATACAGCAGGCATCCAATTGGTTGATTAGTTTGCGACGTGGCAATGCAGATTTCGAAGATGTTTCACCTTTGGGCACAGTAGCCTTCCTTAAACAAGCCAATGTGCTGCTAAAGACCAAGGCAGAGGAACGCACTGTTGCGCAGGCTCTGGATGTGAACAGTGCGTTTTGTAAACAGACTATGACTACTTTAATTATAATTTCTGACACTGTTTTACAGATATTTTAAAAGCGCTTAACTGGCTTACCGCCTGGCAATTAGATTTTACCGTTGCACGCATGGAGCAACTACAGAGTTCGGGCATGGATACTTTTGAAAGGCGCAACAATATACAAGTTTTTGCTGCTCAAAAACTATCGCTTATCTATGCGGATGTAAGCTGCCTATCAAATTTATTGATTGCACTGATAACACTTTGTTTGGCTTACCCCCTAGCGCACTATGTACTATGGATTCCACAAGTTTGTGACTGGACTGCCCAGTTCTTCAGAGCAGCAGGTGTTGCTGAAGGTGCTCGCTTTCTATGGTGCTAATTTGATTACCAAATATACAGCACTGTTCTACCAAGGCGGGTACTTCAAAAACAACGCACATATTGAGCTGTATCAGCGAGGCATTTTAGAACTTCTTCCCGTACTTAAGGATGAGGCAATTTCCTTGATAGACGCCATTGCGCCAACTGATTTTATACTTAATTCGCCGCTGGGCATGAGCGATGGCAATGTAAGTTTTATTATTTTGTTTACTAAGTGTCATTTTATCATGCTATCTTCAAAGCTTCAAAGATCAAAAGTGAAGGCAGGTTATATTTATTCATTATGTTGGTTATTTGAGAGTTTTAAAGGGATATATATATAAACCAAAACAACTTTATAAATAAAACATGTTTTATTATTAAAATGCACTCCTCCTTTTTTTTCAGGTCTATCAGCATTTGCGGCGCTCTATTGAAGCCACACCTGGCGTCTACGAGCGTCCCGACTGGTGGCGTGAAGTCACCTATAAGGAATATCTAAAGCGCGCTAAGTTGTAAACAAAATTGAAAAAATTTGCTTAGCACTTTGCACCGTTCCAGTAGAATAACTTAATTCCAACACCCAGCAGGAAGCATCTTTGAACTAATCGAGTATATAGTATAGTGTATTCCTAAAAATATCAAAAACTTTAGTTGCAGTCTGCAACAAACACTTTTCCAATACAGGAATTTATGTCCTTAAATGAATAATTGTTATTTTTAGCTTAATTAAAAAGTCAAGAAATGTTGCATGTCTTACAAAAATCAGCCAATTCAATTAAAATCAATGTTCATCAATATATCATTCTAATTTTGTTGCTGAACCCATCACTTGAAAACTCGGGTTTCTGTAGAGCCTTAATATTTAGTGAGATGAAGTCAACCAGTATTACAACTGGTAATGATTTTAGAGATATCTAAGTACAGTTTAAGCGTCATTACTTTTAAAGATGAGAGATTGGTCTTTAGTGGATTTCTATTTATATTCATTCTTTTACACTTTGTGTTATTATATGGTCTCTGTTTCTCAGAGACTATACGAGTTAGAGCAACAAATTTTACCATGAAATGTACATTTTCCTGGAAAAGAGCAAGTTTATCGATTCATGTCGACACCCCCTTCCGCCGTGACAAATTCTCGTTTTACAACTACACCATAAAAGCGGTCCGATTAAAACTTTGCACAGTCATGCACACTCTTATTGTGCATATGTTGTGTAAAAATGATTAAAATTGGATAGAAACTAAAAGATATAAGTAAAAATGTGAGAATTTTAGGCCCCTCCTCCAATGAACTGCAACATTGTTATTATACATTTATGCTAGAGGCACCAAATTTGGTACGAAGACTCATGTCAAGCTTATAAATGATACAATTTTGACAGTTGGTCTTCAGAATACATAAACACTAGTCAAATTTCGCTTTCTTGCTGGTCTTTATTTTATATTTACATTTAATCTTACACACGGGTGATTTGTGCATTATGCAGCTATGTAGAAAATTTTTGTTAAATATTTGGTTAATTGTTTACTCTTAATTACGATCACAGTCTGAAAAACGACCTTGTCGTCAAATAAGTTATATATATACACACAATTTTACACATTAATAAATAATATACATAAATTTTGCTAATTCCGTGGGGCATAAAAGTTGCCACCATGTGCGCTAAAGGTCAGGGCAAAGCTCCTGAACCGGATTCATAAAATTCGGGCGGACTTTGCGCGGCAAATTGTTTAACTTGAGCAACTTCAACGCCTTCAGCCTGTATAAGCATGGGTATCTGTTGGGGCAAGTCGCTAGTGGCCCACAAATACAAATCGAGAGTCTTCTCCGTGCAATCCGCTATGAAACGCACAAAGGGGCGTATGTCGCCCTCGTTGGCAAGCTTGAGGAAGTGATAGTATTTGCTGCGCTGCTGCTTGGGTATGATAACGGGCGGATAACCAGCACGCATGAGCAGCGTGTTCATCAGCAGACGCGAGGTGCGTCCATTACCATCGATAAAGGGATGTATGTGCACCAGTTTGTAGTGGGCTAGAGCGGCATAGCTGCAAATAAAAAGCGTATGCAATTTTAGAATGGTTTTAGAAGCTCAGATATTTAATTAGACTCACTTGACGGGATGCAGTGATATACTGTGTTCCGAGTTTAGCCAGCGTTCAAAGCGCTGCATGAGCAGAGCCAAATCCCCGGGTCCCGGAGGCACATGACCGCCAACATAGACCTGATTGCGTCTAAATTCACCTCCCTCAATGGGATCTACATGGCCCAATACGCGACGATGTATTTCCAAAATGTCTTTGAGCGAAATTTCCATTCTAAAGATAAAAAATAAGTTTTTTCTTGTTAGCTTAATTAACTTACACATTAAGTAACAGTAGCTCTTTGAAAATTGTAATTTTCTTTTACTTTCTGTTTTTACTTCTTGGGAAATTCATTCGGCTCACCACAACTCTTCTTACTTACTTTTGCACTAGGCTTGCGTTAATATACTTCATCGCCAAATCCATGCCCAGAATTTCGTTGTGCTCATCTATGGACTTGCCATCGACAGCCATGCGCGTTTCCAATATAGAACGCGTTTGTGCCAGTGTCATGGTATTACCTTCTATGCCCACTGAATGATAAATGTGCTGAAAATAAGCCTCTTTCTTTGCACGTCGCAACGCCGAATTCGCCTCATGTATAGCAGATAATGCATCCCGTTTGGCATCCAATGAGGCTAGCCGACGTTCGTCCAGCGTTTGCACCACACCTGCTGTACGCTGGTGATTGGCTAGCGCCTCCGAATTACTGGGACTTATTGTCAGAGCCTGAAAGTAATACTGATCGGCCAGCACTATGTTACGTTGATTGTGCTCCAGAAATTCGCCATAGCGCAACAGCACCTCCGGATGTTTGGGTGCCAATGCAAGCGCATGTTCAAACAAACGTGATGCCTTCTCCTCCTTGCCACCCAAATGCATATCCTGAGCCAGACGCAGCGAGCTCAAGGCCTCCTTAATGTTAGCATGTTCCGCTTCGGTGAAGCTAAAGCCTACGCTATCACTGACGCTCTTGTCGTAGTACTCCTTGAATGCGTTAAGCTCGTCTACGGAGTATACAGCAAACTCATCACGTGTCTGCAAATATTGGGCTGTGGGCAAATGATGCAAACGCAGGCGCCAGCCTAGCAATGCACCCAAATGGAAGTTCTGCAGCAGCGCGTGGAAAACAAATGCTGCCAAGCTGCCAGCTAGGAAGAACAGCGCAAAACGATAGGAAGTTGTAAATTGAATAGTTTGTTGTTGTGCATTATTATTATCTTTCGTTTTTGTTTGCGTCACAATCTCTGCAGCTGATTTGGCTTTGGATAATTCGCTGCCAGCTGCGGCGTAGCTGTGACGACGTGTAGTTTGCGTGGCAAAAACCATTGTTTTTGTTTATAAGCACAGTGAGAGTTTTTGTTTTACATTAATTTTGAACACTTCACTTAGCAGGTACATTTTCAAATTGTGGGTTGTATTATATTTGAGTTTTCATAAATCCAAATTTCAGCTCCACGTATTTCCTAGCTGCTTCCTTCATTTTGCAAATTCGTAATAGGCGAGAAATTTCTTTGTTAATCGATAACTGTAGAAAATTGACTTATGCATTTTCCCACACTAAAATGTTAGCAGCTTATGTAATCCTAAAGTTATTTGCTTGTGCACAATAGATGGCGCTTATACATCTTAAAAGTTACACAATTTATTTGTAGATTCCAGTTTTCATTTTTATATAATTAATATTGTTTTTACAGGATAAATCAATAGTTTAATAAATGCGTAACCGTGTTCAGGATTTTTTCAGCTGAGATGCCAAAGGTAATTCATGCCTGAGCCTCTTATAATCAAATATCTCTTCCAAACGGAGACGAGTCAACGGAGGTGGCCATAATTTAACTTTTAAATATATAAAAGCAATTGTTTGAATTTTTTGAATTCTATAAATTCTAATATATTTTCCTGATTAGTAACTCGCTTCAACGTCCATGAAGTAGAAATCCCAAAATCGATGGAACACCGTTTATACGGATTATACGGATTTGGCTAAATAACATGTCGAATAACTCATAACTTTCCTATATCTCAATAGATTTCGATAGATTTTGCATTGGGAACAATTCATGTCGTATTGTGAAAACTGTAAGCTAATTGTTCTGCAATCCAAAATCAAGTCATTACATTTCATTTGAATTACAATTTTTTGATCTGACGTTAGACCTCGAAACTTATTACATATCGCTTTTATAGCGTTTCGCTTATGTGAAATTATTGCTTATAAGCAAAAAAGTTTGAGTGTGTTTTTTCATTTCATGTAAAAATGTTGTTTATATGAAAATAGCCTGCGTACAAATTATATGTCATTTCATTTATTGAAATCGACTGATTATAATCTTTAAAAGAAAAAATAACCATTTGTCAGGTTTTACACGAATGTCGTATAAGAAGTGGAGCGCTTACATAAAATATTTTGCATATAAACGTTTATCGCTCATTGGATTAGATTTGATTTGATTAGATTAATTTAAATTATATTAGTGGCGGATGCGATGGCTTATCAGAGAAAGTTAGCCCCTCCCCAACACTCAGGCAGCCTTGACAATTGTGCCATGCCCGATAGAGGAAGTTAAGAGAGTACACACCTCGCTCATGTTGTATCATTTCCCAAAAAGCCCAATCGTGTCCTTGCAAAGGCTGGACAGTGATACAGAAAGTGTACCGAGGAGTCGCTATCGCTCATTACCGCTTATTTGAAATCATAGTTTACGGACAATAACTTCGCTTCATTTTCTTTATTGAAAATAAGCTATAATCTTCAAAAAACCGTCTGTCATGCTGTGTTTAGTCAAAAGTTGCTGCTGTTATGCAATAGATGGCGTTGCACCATCATATAAGTGTTCTAAACTAAATTAGTCATGTAGACATTATAAGCCAATACAATCGTAATAACTTTTGTTATAAACCGGCTCTACGTATTAAGTATTTGAGTACACATTTGAATAATTTATTTTTCAGAAACTGCGCTGTGTATGAGTAACACATTTTTGTATATGTGTATTGCTCTTGTTTTTGTTTGAATTATATTTCAATTGTTGCGATTTTCGACTGACGGACAGCAGTCATAACACATTTTGTCACACGAAAAACATTAAACATTCGTTTCAAATAAAAGTGATCAGTGATTAATGACTTGTTCTGCGATATTTTGTTTTATTCTTTTTCAAATATGAGACCAACATTTCTGTGGTTAGCTTAAAATGCCACTAAAACTTGTTCCAAATTTAAAGAGCAAATACGAAATAGGATATACTCGGGCTTGGTTTTTCCACAGTTACTTCTGGTTTTTGCTTTAATTCCGTTTAAATTTTTCTAAAATTATAAGACACAATATTTAGCTGCTAATTCTTAAAAGGTAGCTTCAATGAGTTTGTTATTATTCTACTTAATTGTTTTGAATCACAGCTGTCTCAAACACCCAAACACACTCGCTGACCCACACACTCGGATCTTGAAATACAAATGATTTAACCCCAAACAGAATGTTGCGCTTGCCTGTCATGTAACGAATTCAAATGCACCGCATGAGATCACGCCCTCAAATTGTCACCTACAAAAACGAAAAACGCTTATTTTTGATCTATTGGCAGTAATTGCAAACAAAAACAAAGCAGCGCGCCGGCTTCCGTGGGACTGTGATTCACTTTTTTGTTTATGAAGTCATTTCGAGGGGCCTCGAAAACCGGCCTGGCTTTAAACTATGACGTCGATTTAGCATTTCTAAAGCAATTTTAACGTTAATTAATAATAATATTGTTGGTGTTATTTCCCAAATCGTATTATGTTTTTATGCTGATAAGACGGTGCTTTGCATTCTTAGAACTAGCGCTCTTCTATTGAACTCATCTCTCTTTGGCTTCTATCTCTTGTTCGAATTGCGACGTTTTCGGATGCATACGCTTGTTGAGAGCATATGCATTTTGGTTTCCTATTTGCATCAACTTTACAGTAGCATTTTATGACATAAATATGCCATTTTATAGTAATAACTTCTTCTTAAAGTAAATTAAATTTCAATTATTTGTATATTAATTTTGTTATTTTAGAAAGAAATGGCTACCACAGTAAATTTATCATAGAATTTGTTATCCTCACTTTATATTTCCAACTCAACTCTCTCACGCCAAACTGAATTCGCTACGTTTTTGAACAATTTTCAGGGCTGAATCACACCTTCAAATGAAGGTAGCTGATAAAAAGGAAAGGAAATAAAAACAAAAGGCACCAAGTATACTAAGATTAGCTGCTTACAGTCACATAGAATTTTAAAGTGCATACAGTAAGAATATAGAATTACTGTTAACTACAGTTAATCTAACAGTATACACAGTAGCAATATCAAGTTGCAGTAAACTTCGATAAAAACTAATTTTATTTTCTTTTTTGGTTTGGCGAATTTCTAAACGACATTTGTGTTACATTTACTACTGCGAAAATACTCCTTACGCCAAAGTTACTGCCAAATTTGGTTAGTTTAACCATTTTTTTTGGCCGTCGCATTGCTAATCACCTATATTGGTTAGATTCACTGTAGATTTGTTTGTATGAGGTATGGTATATTTAAGTTTTTTCTTAGTTTTATCTGTCAAAAACTTCTTATGTCTTTCATTCCGAGATACAAAAAAATATAAAAATTCTTTAACGAAAACTATTTTATTTTTCTGACGAATTGATGAAGCATTTTTTTTTTTACTTAACAAACATCTACTGGCGCGCCTTAGGTGTAAGACTGACTCGTTTGGAGTGACGCTCACATGGCTTTACGTCAGAGGTTGTCATAAATTAAGTCGCTGCTACAGTATTTTGTCTTTTCCCCGTGTGGTGAGCGGGTTAGAGAATACCAACTCAGCAGGTCAAAGCTTGTCGTATGAGGCGACTAACAATGACACTGGATTCTTTCGAGACCAGTAGGCCTTAAAAGGGTTGGGCGTAGGGATTGGGACCCACCACGTAAAACCACAATTCCAATGATAGAATGTATTTACATCAGGCCGTAACCCGATAACGGGTTGTTATGGCCAGTTAAGTATGTAAGTAAGTACAGTATTTTGTCTATGTGGTAAAATCGACTCGTAATTCGCGTACAGCCATAACTAAGAACGATATAAATTTCATAATTAAACTAATACAATTTTCATTTTTAGAGTAATGCCAAAAATCAAATCTGTTTTATATTGTGATGTTTTTAGTAGTTTTAAATAAATTCATAACTATTTTGCAGCAAAATTTAGTGGTTTTAAAGATATTTCTTGTGAGTGATGCGCAGCTTTAGAGTCCGCAACGCAAAAAAAAAAGAAAAGTCTATTATGTTAGTTTGCAAAGCGTTTCAAACAAGTTTGTGTATAAGCACACTAAGAGTTAAACAAACAAAAAGAGTATAGAAACTTCGGCATTCTCCGCCTAACCGCTATGCTCTCGTTTCAAATAAATACGCTGCGTCTCCGTTACAGCTGTCAGTTGCTGTTCGGCAGCGCAGCGAGGCGCTACAGTTCTAACGGTTGAAAAATATTGAAAACGAAAATAGTGGAAAGTGAAAGTTCTGCTTTTGGCTGGTAGATCCTGCAAAATATAATTCCATTTAGATAATAGTTTAAATGGTAATTTGAGTGCAATCAAAGTGCCTAAGTTAAAACACAAAACAAGTGAAAGTGAGTAAAAACGGAAATGTTCTCTAAAATTATAGATCGAATTTTGATGATTTACGAAACTAAATTAAACTTGAAAAAGAAAATCTTGTACGCCCGCTAAAATTAAGCACATGCAAGTCAAAAATAGCTCTGCTGCATTTTCACAGACAGACTGACAGACAGACAGACGGACAGACGGACAGACGGACAGACAGGCGGACAGAGATAACCTGCAGTGGCATATAGACTAAATTAGTTGATGGCACAAATGGATGGGGCAGCATGTTCCAGGAGGAGTAGGTGCAGTAGCAATTCTATAGATAGCCACAGCTTATTAAAAATACATTCAATTTTGTCTATGCCTGGCCCAAATTATATAGGCAGCCATTGCGGGCCTTGATTTATAGCTTAAGGATGTGCAAACAAAATGTGTTTAGTGAATCTCTGGACAGCATACGTGGGCAAATACTAACAGACTTATCACCGGATGGAAGCACGGTGCTTATTTGAAATATGGTCCAACATATTTTTTTATTAAAGATGATTTGATGCCAAAAATACCAATACAAGCACATGTACATATATAAAGCAATTGAAAAAAAATTGAGCAAACCTAGAGGAATTATCGGCGCCTGCTTTGGTTTAACCTTTGCTGCCCCAAGCCCAGTGATAATCCAACACAGGCTGAACTAGATTCCAGTCGACTTCTTATCAGCAAACAGCACCGAATTTGAATTGATTTCTCTGCGGAATTTCATTATGTGAAGCAAGAATTTTTACAATATTTACAACTTATGAATGACATGGTTTCTGTTTTTATTTTAGCTCTAAAATGCAAGTACTCAGCGTTTGTGTGCTCCTGGCTTTGGCGCTTGCGGGCTGCCAGGCCTACGGTAGCTCATATCCTCACGGTAGCTCCTCTGGCTACACAAGTGGATATCAAACGCAGACCAGCTATAGCTCCAGCTCCTCGACGCCGTCAGCGATTTCCCGAGGTGGCGCCCAGCTAAGCAGCTGGGCTTTCAGAAACATGCGTGAGGTGCGCGAATTCGCTAATCGATTGAAACTGGAATATATCTTACTAACTCAGGGCAGCAGCAGCTATGGCAGCGGCAGTGCCACAGCATGGAGCGGTAAGTTAAAAAAAACAAAACAAACTGGATCATTCTAGAAGTGTAGAATATTACGTAATACAATTGAATTCGTTCGGGTGCGGCTTAGGGGCATATAAGTAGAGTGTCAGTTGATTAGTCTAGATTAGTGGTGGCTGCGATAGCTCATAAGAGAAGTTTGACCCATCCCAAGCACCTATTGCCCATTATGCCATGAGCCATAGAGGAAGTTAGGAGGCAACACAATCTACCCGACTCCCGTAAGAATTCGTGAAGACTGCCTAACGAAGAGCATACGGTTTTTTAAAAGCTTCAAACAATAAGTTAAAACTTCAAAGTTTCTTCTTCTTCTCTGCGAAGCCCGTGTTCTAGAAATTTTTTACACAACATTTATCTGTGGAGCTCTTACTTAAACTAGTTAAAACTTGTCGTCTATGTGATGACACCAAGTCATGCGAAGATCACCTAATGACAATGCACCCAAAAAAAGTCGAAAAGTTGGCTGTGTGTCTGTGTATCTGTTTGTTCCCTTTTCACGCCTAAGCCGCTGAACCAATTGTTTTGCATTTGGTGTAGAGCTAGATAGGACCTTGGATTAAAAAATTTCGTGGGTACCGAGGTATCCAGGGCAATGAAATTGTAGCTGAGCTGGCCATTAGGACCAGAGCGAATCATTCCTGTCAGCGCGGCAGAATTAATTGGATGGATAGCGGTCCAGGCTGGAAGTCCCCCACTGGATGCGAATAACAAAATAATTTTTGAAAGAGACCAACCTAAAAACCTTCAGATATCTTATATTTCAGAAGAGGAAAGATCTACTGGTTAGATTAATCACGGGTCATAACCCATTGGCCAATATGGGCGTCCTGTCTTGTAAGGACACGAATGTTAATTTTCAAACTGAACCAATTATATACTCTCCAGCGTCTCATTGCTAAAGATTGGGTTAAAATTGGGTTAATTATACCATGTACACAAAGTGTATTATAGATTTATGCAATGTATGTAACACGTAGAAGGAGGCGTGGCAGACCATAAGTTCCATGGGCAAAAATCTTATCATTGACTTGGGTAGTGATTGGACTATATCTGTCTATCCGTCCATCCGTCTGTCTGTATCAGTTAATAGATCTGCAAGACACCCATTTCCCTCTATCTTATAAAAAGGATGGAAATCGGCTAAATCCATCAAAAGTTATAGTCAAAAAGGTGCTGATTTCACCCGCTTTCGCCTATAAACTGCTCCAGAATTCCACTACATGTAGATATAGATATATGTGAGCTAGAATTACAAAATGTGGTGTGGAGCCTCGTATGAGCCTAATCATTAAAACTGTATTCACCTTTTTTCAAAAGAAGTAATCGATTTACCTTATATTGATTTAAAAATTGCCACAGACATTTATAAATGTGTTTTTGATCTATGTTTCGAAATTTAACAACTCATAAAACCCAACTTTACAGTCATATTGAACCTATGAAAAGAGATATAAAAGTAGATACTTTCGTTCCCTTTTCATCATTAGCTAGATTTAGTGTTTTTTAGGGTACAGGGTATTGTTGGGCACCGTCCCGAGTGTGTGCATTACATTTTTTTCTGAACGTCTATGATTAGAAACTTTGAGGTCCTGGGTGTAAGCCCAAATACCCGACGCTAAATTCGCAAAGCTGAAGTTTGCCAAAGGCCGAGTTTTTGTCGACAGCGTGGAGTGGAGTGCCTCGGACTCACCTGCACACTCTCATGTTCACGGACCAAGGCGAATATCCAGCGATTTCCAAAAATGCATTCATAATTCCTTGTTCTAATTCCTTATAATTTTTTTTGACGAGTTAGAAGGGTTCAAACGTTCACTAAAAACATTTAACTGATCGTGAAAATCTTGGAAGATAGCGGACTAATAAAAAAACTTTCATTTCGTTTAAGCCACAATACTGGAACTCACTGGAAAATCGTCACGCGAGCTGGATAACCTGTGCTCAGAAACCAGCCGTCAGTTGGTCAATGATATGCGTCAGGGTATTATCAGTTATAGCACCATTGCACAGCAGAGTTTTTTTGATTCAAAAGCTGCGGAAATTTTGGAGCGCCACAATGGCAGCGTTCAACATACTGTAGACATAAGCAGCCACTTCCAACCCATGGATTTAAGCCACTTTGACGAGGTCAAGAACTATGCCTATCCCGCCGAGGTCAAGGTTGTCGATGGCAGGACTTATGTGGTGCACAAGAACTGCACAGAAGCTACTAAAATCACACCTTCCTATAACAATGTTGTCATAGGAGGTGGCAATACTGCCTCAGAGCTTAACAATGGTTACTTTGTGCAGAGTCCTAGCACTAAGACAACCATAACCCGCAAGAAGACAATTTACGATTGGGTTAACGAGAATATGGAACCAACGGTTATGGACTATAGGAATACCATTAATGTAGATGGTCTTGCAGGTGGCTATAATAGCATCGCTGCACCTAGGGGCGCTTCCACAACTGTGATCAGAAGGGTTAACAAGACTATAATTACAAATGCAGATGGCACCAACTCTGTGGCGGGCTCTGAGTCGAACCAGCGTTTTGTTAATGGTCAGCTGGTCTACGACAATCTCAGACCCTTTGGACAGTGGTCGGTGCCGCGCGATGAAGCCTGGAAACGTGAAGAGCGTGAACATTTCTTTTGGTTCCTGTCACAAGGTGCCATCACGCCACAACACCTGGAGGCCTGGCAGCGTCAGCAAGAGGATCGCCTGCTGGCAGTGGCTCAACGTTATCAGACCACTGTGGATGTCATTGAACAGTTCCATCGCGATGAGGTGGAGCGTTATCACGCTTTATTGTCTCAGTATCAGTCCCAGATCAATGACGCCAATGCCTGGCAGCGTCAGGAACGTGGTCGCCTCGATTGGTTGATACATCAAAACAGCCTGACTGTGGAGGACTTTGAGAGATGGCAACGTGAGAACAGTGCCAAGCTGGTACAACTAGCTCAGCAGTATAGAATCACACCGCAGGAACTGCAGCAATGGCAGCGCGATGAGCTTCAAAGACTTTATATGTTCTTTAATAATGTAAACAATTCCATTGGTCCCTCAACTACAGTGCCTGGCTCTAGCTCGCTGGTTGTTAATACCGAACAGCAACGTTTGGATGAGCTGATACGCCAGCACAACCTCACAATTTCCACTCTGCAAAACTCCATAAGAACAGATCAGCAAAAGCTAAAGGACTTGTCTGTTAGATACCATGGCAATGTGCAGAATACGGGAAAGTGGCTTAAAGAAGAACTGGCGCGCATTGCCGGACTGATAAAGGAACAAAACGATAAGATGTCGCAAATAACCGAATGGCAAGGCTCGGAGCGCACGCGTCTTGAATCCATACTAAAACAACATCAAGGATCTGTCGGTGAACTGCAGCAGCAAATGTTACATGATCGCAGCTATATACAAAACCTTGCTGCGAAGTACCATGTGAGCATTGAAGAGCTGGAGAAGTGGCAACGTACGGAGCTGGAACGATTGCAGCGTGAGGGACAGCAGTCTTTGGAGGCCAATATCAAGGAGTGGCAGCTGCGCGAACGTGAACATCTCAAGACAATTGTGAGCAAAAATGATTTAAGCATTGATGAGTTCCAAGCACGCGTTATAAACGATCGCTCGCGACTGGAGGACCTGGCGCGCACTTATAAGGTGCAGGTAACCGAGATTGAAGACTGGATCAAGAGTGAAATCAAGAAATTTCAATCGGAGGGTCTGCTGAAAGAGGTGGAGAAAGAGCTGGCCTTGTGGCAGCTGCGTGAGCGTGAACGTCTGCAAAACATTGTGCAACAGAATTCACTTACGGTGGAGCAACTGGAGCAGAAGATCAAGAACGATCAAACGCATTTCTATGAACTAGCCCATACATATCAAATACGCGTGGAGGACATACAGAACTGGCTAAAGAAGGAGCTATTGCGTCTGCAAAGCGAGGGACTGATCAAAGCTGAGGCATTGAAAGATTGGCAAGTGGCCGAACGGAATGAGATCATGAAGATCGTGCAATCTAACAAGCTTACCATTGGAGAATTCGAGCAAAAATTGCTAGCCGATCGCCAACGTTTGCAAGAGCTATCCAAGACCTATAATGTGCAGGTGTCCGACATAGAACGCTGGATATTATCCGAGGGTGAGCGTTTGCAGCGCGAGGGTCAGCTGCATATGCAGGAGCAGTTGAACAACTGGCAGAAGATTGAACGGCAGCGCTTGCTGGACTTGATTAACAAAAACAATTTGTCCATAGAAGAGCTGGAGGCGCGGATTAAGAAGGATCAAGTGCATCTCTACAGTCTGGCACAACAGCATCAGGTGCGCGTGGAGGAGATCGAGGAATGGATTAAGCAGCAAATTAAGCAACTGCAAGCCGATGGTGTTTTGGAAATGGAAAAGCTAAAGAACTGGCAACTCGATTGGCGCGGTAATCTTACCAATATGGTGCAGGAACGCGACTTTACCGTAGAGGAGTTCCACAAATGGCTGCTGGAGGATCGTTCTCGTCTGCAGAGCCTGGCCATGCAGCATAATGTGCAAATCGAAGAGATTGAACAATTTGTTAAGCGCGAGGAGCAACGTTTTGTCAGCATGGGTCTCTTAAAGCCCTCCGAAAAGCTGACTAACTGGCAGGAAGTGGAACGAATTTACCTAGAGCGCTTGGCTCAACAACAGTACAAGTCCACGGAGCAATTGGAGGCGCGTTTGCGTCAAGATCGTGAGCTTTTGGAAAAAATGGCTCGCGACTACAGCGTTCAGGTGGAGGAGATTGAAAAGTGGATGAAGCAGGAGCTGGCACGTTTGCGCGATGAGGGACAGCTACAAATTGATAATCTTACCACCTGGCAATTGGCAGAGCGCGAGCGCCTGGAGGCTCTTGTCAAGCAGAATAAGCAATGGAGCGTGGCCGAGTTTGAGGCCGCTTTGCGCAATGATCGCGAGCATATTCAAACCATGGCCTTCCAGTATCATACTTCGGTGGAGGAAATTGAACGCTGGGTGCAATCCGAAATTGAACGTTTGAAGAAACAAGGAAAATTGGACATTGAGCAGCTGACAACATGGCAAAAGACGGAGCAACAACGCATTATAAATCTGCTGCAACAACAGTCGAGCATTACAGTGGAGGAGTTTGAGCAGAAGGTGCAAAAGGATCGTCGGTTTTTGGTCAATCTGGCCGATCAGTACCATGTCAGCGTATTGGAAATTGAGACCTACATTAAGAAGGTGAATATTAATAGGCTATTTATTAGGTTTAATTGCAAAGTGAGGTTGGGATACGGTTGTGATCTTTAGTTATCGTTGCCAAATCATTTTATTGACAAACCGGCTTGCGATCCATTCCATTAATTATAAACATTTATTTAGGTCAATTAAATTTGCGATTTTATTTTAACATATGTAAAACTTTCCCATTTTCATTCATCCCAAAAGGTCATCGAAGATCTGCGCAAGAAGGGTCAATTCGAAATAGAGAAACTGCAAAACTGGCAGCTCGTAGAACGTGACTATATCAAACAGCTGATCTCTGAATACAATAATGGCTTGTCCACAGAGGAATACGAACAGAAGCTGCTTGCGGATCGCGTTCATTTAAATCAACTGGCCGATCAGTATCGCATCAATGTAGAGCAAATTGAGCAATGGATGATCGAAGAGCTGAAGCGTCTACGTGGTGATACCGAGACGGAAATCAAAAAGCTAACTGCCTGGCAGGTGGGTGAAGTGGATCGCCTGCAAAAGTTATTGCAGCAACAAAATCATCTAAGCTATGTGGAGTTCGAGGTGGAGCTGCAAAAAGAACACAAACGATTGGAACAGCTGGCACAGCAGTATTCCGTAAGCGTTACCGAGATTGAGGAATGGCTGCGCCAGCAGCTGGTTAATCTGAAGACCACAGGGCAGGTCAAAGTGGAAAATCTAACCAAGTGGCAAGCCAGCGAGCAACAGCGTTTAATTGAGCTGCTGCTCAAACAGCAGCAGGATATCAGCTACGCTGAGGTAGAGCAACAGCTGCAGCAGGATCGGACCCATTTGCAGGGTTTGTCCCAGACCTATCACGTGAGCATTGAGCAAATTGAAGAATGGATGCATAGCGAGCTGGCACGATTGAAGAACTCGGGCTTGATGCAGGTGGAGCAGCAGAATAAATGGCAGCGTGAAGTATGTAATGGCTTTAACGATTGGCTCAAGCAGCAGCACAATGGCGCAACCTACAAAGAATTTGTGGAGTTCCTGAAGCGTGACAAGGAACGCTTGTCCAGCATTGCTAGCGAGTATCATGTTACTGTAGAAGAGGTGGAAAAATGGGTGCAAAAGGAGGCTGCACGCTTGTCTTTAATAGGTGTCATTCAGCGTCCTGAGGATAATTACAACTATGAGGAATTTGTCCAAGTCTTGCGTCAGGGTAATCAGAGCAATGGCGGTGTAGTCAATAACATTGTAGTGAACAACAGCGAGGAGCTCTGGAAACAGCAGACGGGAGCTCACTTGCAGGCCATATCGATGGTAAAGCCCATGACTTGGCAGGATTTTGAGGTCTATCTAGTAGAGAATCGTCCCAGGTTTGAGGAATTTGCACGTCAATACAATGTTACCGTGGAGGATATTGTCGTATGGCTGCGTGAGTCGGCTCAGAAGCTGGCCAATGAAGGTTTCATTACAGGCTCACTAACCGCGGAGGAGTGGCAGCTGCAGGAACAAAATTATATACAGGATCTCATCAATCAGCAGCTGCGTAAGCAACAGCAATGGACCATTGAAGAGCTGGAACATAAGCTGGAGAATGATCAGCTGCATATAGAGGATTTGAAGCGTCGTTACAATCTGAGCATAGAGGAGATACAGGCATGGTACATGCGCGAGCTCAAGCGTCTGTTGGATCAACGAAAAGTTTTGCCTGGTAATCAGGTTGAATGGAAGACGACTGAGAAGGAGCGCATTTACCTAGCTGCTGTGCAGCATCCTGGCTCCAGTCGTACGGTCTTAGAAGAGATATTGCTGGGCGATGGCAATGCCTTGCAGCGTCTGGGTTTGGAGTATCACATTACGGTAGAGGAGCTAACCACGTTTATACGCCAGGAAGTGCGTCGTCTGGCCGAGCTGGGCTTTATTCTAGATGGCGAATCAAGCGTTCAGATGAACAATCGCTGGAAGGAAGAAGAGCGTTTACGTTTGCGCACCATTGCAGCCACAATTAGCATTACAGAAAACGAGCTGCTCGAGTTCATTTCCAACGACAATGCCTATCAGCAAATGCTGGCTCGTCTCTACGGCGTGGGCCTGGACAAATTGGCTCCCCATCAACGCCTTGCCATTGATCACATGAAACGTGAAACGTTGCTACAGCAGATCAGGCTTAATAAGTTGCAGCAATGGCAGCAACGCGAGCGCGATCGTCTCTACGACTTTATACGTAATCAGAACTTTAATATACGCAACTTACGGGAGTGGCAACGCCAGGACATGCTACTGAACGAGTTTGCTCGCAAGTATGGCATAACGGTGGATGAGCTAAAGGAGTGGCAGCTGCGTGAGCTGCAGCGCATTATGCAGGTGGCTCAGCACTATCAAATGTCTCTTATAGAGCTGCAGGACTTTAGAGATAAGGAACTACGTTATCTGACCTATGTTATGCACAAGAAGACCAGCACAGAGAATGAGATTCAAAACTGGGAGCGCAATGAAGCGGCGCGAGCTGTGGCTCTTGAGCGCAAATCAGGCTTATCGGGAGCGGCTTTGCTGGAATGGCGTCGCACTTTATACCTGCTGAGTCAGGGTCTCATTGACTTACAGGTAAGCGGCACAGATGGCGGTCGAATCGTAGATGCCGGCAGCACTAATGCCACATTTGTGCACAAACCTGTGTATTCCAAGGATCGTGGTGATCAGCCGCCCAATGCCTATGAGGAGACTCTGGATGACGATGAGCCTGGACTTGAGGGAGAAACTAAAAAGCCCGTACCAGTACCAGCGCCCATAATTGCCGTGCCCACACCCTCACCCACGCCTTTGCCAAAACCCTATAATGGCCGTGGAGTTGGTGGCAGCAATGCGGGTTATGTATACCGCAAGCAGGAATATCAATTTACAGTGCCAGTAGGCACAGCACAAGCTGCCGCGAGCGCCAGTTCTAGTGGCTCCTCGGCTAGTGCCAGCATTGGCGGAGGAGGAGTTGGAAGCTATGGAAGATTGCAGTCCGGCTCTTTGACCAGATCTGTGGATAACCAAGAGCCACAGCAACAAGTTGAAGACTTTGGTCAACAGCAACAAGTTGATTTGGGCTGGAATGGCAAGCTGCAGCAACAAGAGGAAGACCTTGGCCAGCAGCAACAGCTGGAGGAAGTTGATTGGCATGCCAATTATAAAGCCGGTGCGGATGTGGGCCAGCAGCAACAGCAGGAGGAAGTTAATTGGCATGCCAATTATAAAACTAGCGCGGATGTGGGGCAGCAGCAGCAGGAGGAGCTAGGAGAACTGCAAGTTGAGGATTTGCATGATTCTTCCAACTACGGCGCAGCTCACAGCTTTAGTTCCAGTTCCAGACAGCTGCAGACAGTGTCCACAGAACCTACGGTAAGTTCTTCGTATCCAATATCCAGCTTTCAAATTCTCTCATAATTATACTTTTACTCATAGATTGAGGTGCAAGCTAAGCCCGAGTCCCAATCATTTTGGAAGAAGGCCAGCAATTTGTTTGGTTAATTCGCATTACAAAACTGCCATAACGTTAAAGACTTTTCCAGCGAATACTTAAAAAAAATTCGAAAAATCATATTTTTTACAAATGTTTCTTTAATTTGTAGTTTAGTCTTAAATAAAAGTGTTGGGCTTTCGGCCCGCACTAAAGGTCACATTTGTACCGTTAACTACTACTATATATACATATGTATATATATATATATAGATAACCATATATGTAATACTCTTTTTCTCTATAAGGACGTAATTGTAGTTTGTTGCTTTTTGCCCAATAAAATTTTTGAAAAATAGTTTTTACTTTTGTATAGATCAAAATATTCTCTTTTTGCTTAACGGCTTTTGCATAAAATATTTTAAAACGTAACGCTACGTTAACTATCAAGTGATTAAGCATAACCTTTAGATGTCCCTATTTAGTTGTGTAACTATGTATGAAGGTATATGGCTTACAGCGATATGCTTCGTTATTTTTTGTTTGTTTATGAGGTTTAGGCTGTAGGGGAGGAGAGGTGGTAGTCGTGGCCAGAAAATTTATGAGTTTTTGGCAAAAGTATGGAAATACTGGTGCTACATTATAAATTGGAAAGAAGGAAAGCATTTTAGACTAAAACCAATTAATTCTTTGTTTTTATTTGTTGAAAATTACAAAAAAGTTTATTGTTTTATGATAACACTGTTCTAATTCGGAATACGAATCAACATTCTAAGCTTCAAAAAACATAAGACCATCTGTTTCTCGCACCAAAATTTTTTTTTTATAGTTCTCTCTTAGCGTATATCTTGCATTATATTCACATATTGGTAATCGTAACCCTATTCGAAAAAAGTTTCGATTTGAATATCTGATTATCACTAATAACACTACTCAACACTAGTTCATATTCCCCAATATCGTTTTTTTTCAGCAGATTACAAAAAATAAACTGTTTTTTTAAAACTTGTCGAAATTCTGAATTTTTTGGAACTAGGAATTTACATTCAAAGTTCAATGTTAATTCCTTGAGATATATTAGAATTTGGAAATCGATACTGAGGAGGACATAACCACTAATCGACTGATTGACTGTTTAAGATTTCTAAACGTTTAATGCCAACAAAGAACTATCATTCGTGGGCTCTAGATATAGTTTATTTTGAAAAAATCTAATCTTCAGTTTGTGGATTTCGATAGCCTAACGTAGCACCAGTTGGAGGGTCTTTTTTGTGAAGAAAAAATTGAGTACTTTGCTTTAAGGCTAGGCACTTAATTGCATGATTCTTATAGAAGTTTCATAACTAATATTCTAATATAATAAGTTAAAACTATTTGGACTGTTGCGATACTTTTATCAATGTTGTTATATACATTATTTACCATATCAGCTTATATGAGCCTCAAGTTCTGTTGTTGTGCCCGTGCCAAAATGTGTTGCTCTGAACTGCAAGCCCTCGCTCAGTTCCTCTGCAAACACATTAACACCTATGCCCATGCTTAGACCATCGCCTGTTTCCTCCAGCACATGGTTTTTCAGCTGCTCAATTTGATGCAGCAGCTTTAAGGTCTCATCATCCAGATTATCGTCTTCCAGACGCAGCTGTCTTTGTTGCTCCTGCTCGCCATCTATATCCCATTCGAGAGATTCCGGCGTAGATATATGCGACCAGGAGTTCTGCGTAGAGGAACAGCAGGAGGTGCGCGTAAAGGAACCATGACGATGTCCAGCCTGCATACGATGTTGACGTACAGCATGCCGTACTTGTGCTGCACTGACCGTTGCCGTGGTAGTCAATTGGTCCAAGGAAGCATAACGTGGCTGTATGGCCACCATTGGTGGGGCATGGCTCTGTGATTGCTGCTGTTGTTGTTGCTCTTGTTGCTGCTGCTGATACTGCCTAAGCTGCGCATACTCATGCTCCCACTCCAAATCCAATGAGGAGCTAGCTCTTGAACTGTTATTCACTATCCTCGTATAGCAGTGCAGTTCCGTTTCCTTATTGGGCGTGGCATTGTTCAGCAATTTAAAGACATCCAGGTTCTGCAGCTGTATGTCCGACAAGGCACTGGAAAAGTCAAGGGTTTTGATATAGTAGTAGTAGTGCCAAGTATACTTGGCGGTGTGCTCAATGTGGCAGGTGCAACTCACCCGTCATTCTGCAGCTTGGCATAGCTGGGCTGTTGTTGTTGGTCCCAGTACTTGTCAATGAACTGTGGGCACTTTTGTTTGCGTTTAAACTTAAGTATGCGATAGACCAGACCATGATGGCGACAACGTTCGCTGGCATGCGATATGAGCTCGGCGTCTTGTTCATCTGTTGCACGACGCCTGTAAGTGTGCAAGAAAGGGAGAATTTTCATTACTTTTCAAACTCTTGGTTTAGGTATCTTAAAATTGTCATGTAGTATGAGACGTCCTCAGTTTCGAAATCCCGCCGTGTCGTTTAATTCTACCAAAACAATAAGTTAATGCATTTCATCAATTAAACTGTTTCAAAATATGTTTGATTAGACTTAATATTTTTCGGTTCGAAAGAATTGAAATACAACTTGTTTCAAAAGACCATAATTTGTATCTTTCTATCAAAGTGTTCGGTTGAATGCGTTAGTCAGGTCCCCGCCCCCAAGTGGTATATTTTTTAATAGGGGGCTTCGCTCGCTTCTCTCGCCAACCGCGGTGATACTAACAAGAGGATTCCAGCCTGATTAGTCATGCCGATATATGTAGATATGTCAGTACGAACACCTAGATTTCGTTGACCAGCAGTATCGAGTAGAACCGCAACCTGCAAACAAATGCTCAGCGATGTTTTCCGAATCAGTAATAAAGCTGTCTGAAACTTAATTTCAAATCTTTTGGAAAATTTTTATGATAGAAATCTAACACTTTCAAAGATATTAATGGCTTGTAGATAGAATGCTTAAAATACTTTGAATGAGATTGCTAGAATAATAGAAAAGCTATAGCTCTGTTCGGAAACTGCTCTTGCTCGCGATTCCCTGTGAGTACATTTTGAGTTCCCCAAAATATAAAAGTTGCCTTTACTAGTATCGCTATATTGAGTATACCGAGACTATAGTCTTGCGAGGGTGTAGCAACTTTGTCTATTCCAACTTAGCCATTTCTTACTAGTATTCATATCACGTTTACCGAGCAACCCCCTTTTGAGTAAATAGAAGCTATTGCGGCTATTGTTTTGCTACAACACGCACTGAGGCGTTGCATACTTTTAGGCTGTTGACCTTTAAGTGCTAACTCTGCTACCTGCAGCTTGTTGCACCGCCGGTCCGCCTAAATTAGGTTTACCCATGCAATTTAAGCCAAATGGACGACATTTGGGGCCAGGCACAAATTTGCGCTAATTAGCAAGGCGGGATTGGCTCACTAGATGTGGGTTGGAGGTGGCGTAATGTATTGTGTGATATGTGCTAACGCTGGCGGTTTCTACACATTTTATTGATTGCCAACTCAGCAGCAACCTAAGGCTAAGTGCCTGAGTTTCATGTTCCACGGTTTTTTTTCGTTTTAATAGCTTGGCTTATTGGATTTGCTTAGCATACTTTTGTGCGTTTCAATTGAATGGCAACGTAACACACACACATGTTTATAGGACGAGGGTTGCCTACTTTCTTTCGGAAACGCGCAAGCCTAGTGTTGATAGATCAAATGCAAAGTTTGCCATTTATACGTATCTAGTATATCGAGTATATGGGTCTTTGGAGACAAGCCAAATGCCACAAAACTTGTACGAGGACGAAGCAAATACTCGCCTGTTTCTTTTTAAAACAGGAAATGTGGGCAATGTTGTTCGATGAATTGTGAAAAGGACAACCCATTCTTCAACACAACAATGCGAGCTCTCACCCATCGAGTTGCAGAGGTGCAACCAAAAAGTCGAATTGCTAACAAACTGCGAGGTTTACGTTTTTCGGCGCCCGATGGTTGATGCGCAGGTATTGGGGATACCTTACTTGAAGTACCAAAAGTATTGCGATGATTCAAGCAAACTATACCTTGCAAAACAATCGGGAAATGTACCAGAAATCAACCGAATTTAATGTAAATCCAATAGCCGTTGTCAGGTTGTCAGGCACCTCTTTAAGCTAATAAGATTTCTGGGATACACCCGACTTAAACCATTTCCGATGATAAATGTTCTTTCAAGCTCTCTTTTCGCGATATATAAGACGCAACCCTCGTTCACATATATGCGCATATGTACACATTCAAAGTCAAGCAAATTAAATTTTAATTAACAGTGTAGGATACGCGTTGTAGTCAAGGAGTGCTCTATAGAGAGTCAGTAGCTTGGTCTCCTTATGGCACTCACCACAGACAACTGCTCGAAGCGGCGGCGGCTGCGGCAGCGGCTGCTGCAAACGTTTGATGCGTAGTCGTTGACGATGACGAGGATGTGGGCAATGAGGACGACTCCGACGAAACACAGCTGCTGAGGCATGAACCCATGCTCCACTGACAGCGCCGTAAAGTAGGCCACGCTTTTGTGTTGTTGTCACTTATTTGTTTCTCCCTGTTCCTGTGTGCTCTGCTGCTGCTCCTGATTATGTCTTCCTGTTGCTCTCACTTTGTTAGTTTATTACAAATTGCTCGACATTAGGTTTTTATGCGCATAAAATTCCTTCTGTCATAGTTCAGGTTTCCAGCTCAGTACGCTTTGTAGCAATCGTTGTAATTCTTCGTGTGGTTGTAGTCTTTGTTGTCCTTGTTAAGGCTCTTGTTGTTGTTGTACAGGCGCTCCTAATTGACTGGCTTTGTGCGGGCTTCATGGCTGGCGGGCTGGCAGGCTGGCTGCACATTGCCGTGCCCTTTGTCTGTTTGTAGCTCTGTTGGCTAACTTTTTGCCTGGCATTAGTTGAGGTCAAGGCTTAGTTTTTTCTCTCTCTGTATTGGCGAGCACTGTTAAGTGTTTTTCAATTGCAACTTCACAAACACACGCGTAACTCTTTTGTATGCTTGTGGCAACAATGAACACGACGTCACTTGGTGACGCACCGCATGATGTGCCAACTGAAACAGTTGCAACTTAGCGACCGACCGACAAACCAAGCAACGCAGCGACCAAGCGATGTATGTGTGTGTAAGGCAAAGAGCAGGGCGAAGGGCTTGCATGTGCGTTTGACAATCAGCTGTTTGGCAGCACAGTTTATGTTGTTGTTTTGCTTGCTTCAATTTTTGCCGTTCACTTTTACGCTTTGAAGTCAAAAAGGAAGCGTAAAGTGAAAGCTTACTTCAAAGCTTCAAAAAAAAGTTAGTTACGAGCTTGGACTTTGAGGGTAACAGCTTTTAAAAAGCTCTGTTAAAATGGAGAAATAATGGTAAATTTATTTAACATAACGTGATACTTACAGGTTGGCATAACATTGTTTCATTGTATCATGGGCATGGGATTTTATATTTAAACAAAATGTTACGCATGGCTGTTAGCGTGGGGTAACAGCGTTAACATTGCCGATATGAGGGTTAGTGTTAACAGAAGGGAATTTAATTTTAAAGCAGGTTAGAATGTTAATGTAATGTAAAGTTAAGCTTAGTCTCAAATCTATTAATTTGTGAAACTGATAACATGGAAAAATGTTTTCTTGCTGCCAAGACAATTGCAATCAGTTACTGCTTTAAATTAGGTATTTTTCACAAATAATATGTAACTTTAGTAAATTTTCTATTATTATATGATTCAAAAATAAACAGTTGCTAACCAACTCAGGCTTTTCCGCACGTTTATCAAAACAACCGAAATTAGAAAATTATTTACTTTTATTATTATAGCGACTAGAGTGCTCAAATTCAATAGGAATCCCTTTGAAGCCATGCCCAACACGATAGAAAAACATTTCTTCTTCTCTTAACTGGCCATAACAACCCGTTATCCGGTTACAGCCTGATGTAAATACATTCTTTTATTGGGATTGTGGTTTTACGTGGTGGGTCCCAAACCCTACGCACAACCTCTTTAAGGCCTGGGGTAGCTCTATTGGTCTCGAAAGAACCCAGTGTCATTGTTAGTCGCCTCATACGACAAGCTTTGACCTGCTGAGGTGGTATTCTCTAACCAGCTCACCACAAGGGGCGGTGACCACATTTAGCTTGCTATAATCGAAATTACTAAAGTTATTGGAATATAACGACAACGACAAAGCACGAACACAAAAACAACGCCAAATCGCCGGTAAAGTTGTCAGAGTGCTTAAATTGTCGAAAAACATAAAATTAGAGATTTTAGTTTTTTGGCAAATCGCAATACTATTTTGCGGAAAAGTAAAATGTGTTGTAGAGTAACTATTTGTGTTAAGTTACGGCTGCAAACAAGGTATTAGCTGCATCCAATTTTGCTTTAGTCTTACAAAGATGGCGATTTATGATTTATACAAAATCACAAAAAAATTCATATAAGGCTACATACAATATACATTGCATACTCGGAAATGGTCAGCTGCTGTTCGTATTTTCCCATTAATAAAGACCTTCATAATTATTTTTGTATTCTTGACTGAATACAGAATACATTCTTTATATGTAGAAGCTGAGTGTATGCTTGATTAATATTATCAGAAGGGCTTACAGAAAGATCAAAACTATTTTCTGTTTGTCTTTAGGTTTCAACTTTTTCCCATACATTTTATGCTCAGCTGAGAAACATAAAAAACAATTCGTTCTGCTTGCATCATCACATGCAACAATCTAAACAATAAACAGAAAAAACTTTACTAAAAACATTAATATTGATAAACATATTTGAACCCCTTCATAAAAAACGCTACAAAAGCATGTAATTAAATTTTCAAATGCTTTCAAACCGTCACATATGTTAAGCTAACATATGCACTTAACAGACGGCAAATGTTCATGTAAAGTGCTAGAACACAGCTTGCACTTGCCAACTTTCTCTTATGCTACACGCTTAACAGCTGTTATGCGCTAACATAAATCACAGCCCAGCGGCAAGACAACAGCAAAAACAACTACAACAACTAGCGCAACCGCAACATTTGTTTACCTTTTTAACATGCCGCAGTCGGACGCACACATCAAAGCGCAGCCGTTCGTCTGCTGCCACTGTTAGGGGGGCGTTCAAACGAACGCAGCGCTGCAGTCGCCGTCGTCGCTGTCGTCGTTGTAGCAGCCGTTAGCTTCGTGCTACAATTCGGATGCTGCATTCGGTTCGTATGTGCTGCGCTTCGTGCGTGCTTTGGCACTTTCGTTGCTTTCGTTTCACTAGCAGTTCGGCAATCGTGGCGCGCGGTTCTTTTTCTGATCTTTGTCGTTGTGTTGCGGCGTTTCAATTGAATTTTCGCGCGTCTGTGCCGCGTGTTGTTGTGTTGCTTATTAATGTTTGTATAATTATCATTAGAATTTGGTAATTGGTAATTATGAAGCATTGTGTGTTGTGTGTAGTACAAGTCAAATCAATGCCTATGCATTAATATATATGTGAAAAAACAGCTAATTAATACAATATACCGTTCAAAAGAAGCTGCCGCTTTTTGCCGGTAGTGTACTCCTAGCTTCCAGCCAACATCTATTTGGCTAATTAAGGCATGTTGGCATAAAAGCAGCAAAGCATAAACCGTTAAAACAACAAGAATAAAACATGCCCCATGATGCACTATTTATAAATTGACTGTCTGCTTGTTGCTGACATTTGCTGATGGCACACAGCTGCTACACTCCGTTTCCAGACATCTTGCCACCTCCAAAGACCTCATTGCCACGGTAAGTTTGATTAAACAACACTTTCCCCAAGTGCTGCATTATTATGAATTCACATATTCAATACAATGCATATAAAGTATTTGTGTTGTTGCCTTGTGTTTGTTCAGTTAAGATGTCTGCTGCACAAATGTTGCCTTTTGATTGTTTATGCATTGGCTTCCTGTTGCAGTTGCAAATACTTAAGCTGGCGGCGGCAAATATGTTCTAGTGCATTTGGAATTTTCTATTTTCCCCACAAAACATTGTAGAACAATACAGCTGCCAACAGTCCGAGCCAAAAATGCGAGGGTTGATTAATTGCTAGTTGAACATGATTCACTTATGTCATTAATGCACATTGCCACACAATTGTACTTAAGCTTATAGTTTCGAGCGACTCCATCTTTTTCTTCTTAACTGGCCTTAACAACCCGTTACCGGGTAACGGCCTGATGTAAATACATTCTTTCATTGGAATTGTGGTTTTACGTGGTGGGTCCCAAACCCTACGCACAACCCCTTTAAGGCCTGGGGTAGCTCTACTGGTCTCGAAAGAACCCAGTGTCATTGTTAGTCGCCTCATACGACAAGCTTTTACCTGCTGAGGTAACCCGCTCACCACACGGGGTGTGGTCCATCTAGTTAAAAGTTTTAACAGACTTTTATAATAATTGATATTAATATCGAAATCTATAGTTTTTCGCAGCGAAATAAACATTCGAAAGGTTTTCAATTTGCTGGTTGAATTGCTTCAATTTGATAATCATATATAAAATAAAAAAAATTCTTACAGAGAAACTAGATAATTATATGGACAACAACTATATAAGTCGTTGGTGTTGTCGTTGTCGATGTAGTGTGTTATTAAATAATTTTAAATTATAAAGTAAATAATTTAAAAAAAAAATTTTATAACTGTTTATATATACTATATTTTTTTTCCGAAAATTGATACATATTTGATTATGTGTAAAATGCAAACTCTCTTCGAAATCGAATTTCAAATGTACGTGTAAGTTGGACTTTGCAAAAATTCTGATTTTCTGAGTAGGCACAACCATCGTGATGCGTCGCATGCACTGCGAAAAGGAGTGTCTAGTCACTGAAATAGCTCAAGCTTGACAATAGCTTAAAAGGAGCATCCAACATAATTCAAACACAAGTTTTTCCATTTAAGATAAATACGGATTTAATGTACACGATCCAGATCTTTTTTTTTCTACTGGTTTGCTAGATGGTTTGGATACTTTGGGCTGATAGTTACGATGTATCTCTTAATTTTTCCTCCATACGCTGTCTGATAACTCAACTTGTTATAAGAATCCAACTTTCGAATGAGTCGCTTAATTTGCTCATGTTAATGGAGCAGTTTTTGGACCTAAGTTTGAGCTACCTAACGTAGGAACACCAATGAATTCCAAACTTATCCCAGCTTCTTGCATTTTATTGATCTTTCTTGGCATTTAATCCGATAGTTCGCTTTTACAATTTTTCAAATGTTATAATATTGGTTCATTCTTTGAAATATTATATGCTTAGCTACTCCGCTTAGAGTTTTATAGCTGATTGGTCCAAATGCAGAATAATAAACTATGTTTTGATACTCGTTGCGTGTTTATATACAACTTTGGAACAATATGGCTAAGAACACCATCCAGTCCATGATCAAAAAGTATTAATTTTTTTGTAAATATTAAAAATTTCATCAAAAATACATTTCAGTGTCTATTTTTTTTATGTTCCTACAAACTGTTCAAAATTTTACGCAATTTTAAAAAACAGAGAACAGTTTTAGAGTTTGTTGCTGTTTCTAAGTTGTGAAAAATAATTCATTGCAGACTTAATATTTTCGGAAAATATTTAAGAATTTATAAAATTGTAAAAAGTTCAAATAGAATTAAATTTAAACATTTGTTAAAAAATTTGTCGTAAGCACGAAAATCAGAAATTTTATCATACAAAAAACTTTGTTATCCGAAAAACCAATAAAAATATGTATAATATATTTTAAATATATAAACATATTACATCTTTTAAACTTATCTCCTCCTAAGATCAAGAACAAGTGCTAATTACTAATAACTAATAAAATTTTTTTTTCAAAATACTCGAAATTATACTCATCCAATTTAAATTGAGAGTTAAGTGCTAATATGAAACCAACATAATTCTCTAAGTGAACATTTTTTTTATGCGAAAATAAAAAATATTTAAAAAAGTAAAACTGCAAGTGCAAGTTTTTAAACGCGTCTCGTAAAAGATTTATTTTTCTTTTATTCCGAATTTTCATTCGATACTATGATAAAATATGATAACATTATGACACAAACTGCAACTTATTTGCTTTTTCATTGTTATGAGTAACAACACTTATTTAGCATATTTTATGCTCATTAAGTGCAATGCAACAACCAACAACTTTATGGCCGCCAACAAACTGGCAACCAAATTGCCAACTTCCGGCGCCGGCGGTCATCATCTTGGTGAAGTTGTAGCCGTATAAAGACATACATAGTATAAACATACAGCATACAGATTCCACGGGTTCTTTTTGTTGTTGTTTTACTGTGCTTTACATTGATGGCGATCAATTCTGTTGGCTGTGTGATTTAAGTGCGCGTAAATCTCTGCGGTGAAAAGTGGTTCGGAGAGGTACGAGTTGGCAGTTGGCGTCGCTTCATGGTTTGTTACCATTATTTGCATTGCACGGCAAAAGGGTAAAAAAATGAGCAGAAAATAAAATGTAAATTGATTTATTATGCACAGGCGAATGAACGTTGTGGGCCATGCAAGGTTCTACAGTAGTCGATCCGTCTATAGAGCTACTGAGGTACTGGGCATTTCTTTGGAGGCAAACGTGCGTGCATTTTGTAAAAGGTAGAAACTGCAATGCCAAGGCGTAAACAGCGCTATTAATATTGATTTAAATGCAAGACAGCTAAAGTGCATATAAGGGGGGAACGTACAACAAATGTGGGAGTTGCACGCATATACGAGGGCTGTCCCAGAAGTACCAAGTTCAATTTTTATCAAGGTGAATCTGATTTCTACTTGGGGTGAGTCTGCTGATTCGCTTACACCAATCGAATATTGGGTTGTGGCACTAACAGGAGCACTTCTAAGCTGTACGGCTCAATGGGCAATGCCAGAAATGAAAAAAAGATCCACAAAATAATCGTAGACTGAAGATGCACGAAAGAGTGTGTCTTGTGAGGCATTTAAAAGGTAATTTACATCACATCAAGCGATATTTATTTAAGAGATGTTTCAATCGAATGTTTCAAGATGTCGGAAAGTGTATTTTTACGTCGATTCATAACCACATGTCCATCATTTTACACAGGATTGAAAATGGGGCTTCGTCTGCAAAAAGGCAGACACAGTTTCATCCATGGGGAAGGTTATGGCGTCTGTACTTGGGAATCTTTTTCTTATTCTTTTTAACAAGCCTTTACTGGGTTACAGTCTGGTGTAGAGCTGTGTATCTTTCTTTGAAAAGAGTTTATACGCGATGTATAATCCCAAACCCTACGCATAACCCTGGGGAAATTCGCTGAGCATGTTAGCTCACAACCTTACACCGTTCTAACAGAACACTTGTTTAACCCCAGACAAGGCAACGGAAAAACAAATATGCGTTGCAACACTCTCGCCGTTCCGCAATCTTCTGTAGATGCCCAAATCACACCAACCGATTAACACCATCCGAGCGTGACGTGCCCTTCAAGGCGCGGCTATGTAAGTTTTGGATCAAAAAATTCGGTTTTTGCAAATTTGCAACTTCTAGGCAATCCCTCGCAATACATAGCGATTGCCAGCCAGTGCCAGACGCAATCAGAGGCATTACTCATTGTCAATGCAATCAAAGTTGCTGCTGCTTCTGGACTCTTATATTGCTATGGAAATGCTGGGAAAAATCACGCATCTTTAAAGTTTTAAGCTCACGTGCCAAGGCAACCGCAAAGTATGCAACACAAATCTATTCAACCTCACACAGACACATACACACGCACTCTATATACATTTATGTATATAAAATGTATGCTATAATAACTTTTGGCAATAATACAAAAAGCATGTTTGTTTGAGTGCATCCTATGGGCGGTTGAGGGCGTGGCATGCTCTATGGAGTGGGTTTTTCCTTGTATCAAAAATTGTTGGGGCGTGAAAAATGTAAAATATGCAGATGTGAGTATGAGTCTGCGCTTTGCCAGCTAATAGACATGCCAAACATGTTGCAGTTGCTGTCGCTTTAGTTGTCATACTCGGTGCATAAATGTAGCATACTTTTAGGCAAATTGCTTGTCGCGCATATGTGGCACTTTAAAAACATAATAAACTATATAGTTTGTTGCACGAAAATTCAATTAGGCACTTTTGCACATATGCATACAACAAATTGATTTCTATAAATCAAATATAAGTAAGCGGTGAAGCCGAAAGCGCATCCTTACAACAGCTGCGTGCTGCTCTTTGGCATCGCTTAAGAAAGCATCGAATCTCGTTTTAATTAAATTGCATGCATATTGACGACAAAAAAACCACCAACAACAGCAACTTATACAGAAGGAAAACAGCTGCAGTGAAGCAGAGAGTGGAAGAAAATGGGAAATAGGAAAAGCTTCAGACAGACTGGCAGACAAATAAGTCCAATAGTCAGAGAGTCTCAAGACCAAATTGCTTTACGCTTATGACACAAACAAATGCAATGCAAACCGTTATGTATGTATGGAATGATGACATATAAAGCATAAAGACAGGCAGGCAGTTATGGGTATCACAACGCGAGGGTTGCTAGGAAAACTCTGGCGATGTTGAAAGGTTAACACACCGCGGTGCTGCATGGTCTGCCATGATTTCGTTTTTCCAAGTAAAACGCAGAAAAAATATTTCCTAAAATTTTAGGAATTTCGATTTTATTACCTTAAATTTACGTAAAAAATATTAGGAATCAATGGCCTTAAATATACTTCATAGTGAGATAGGATGATTTACAGGACATTGTTGTCCCATCCTACATGTATATTTAGGTCTCATTGGCCTACTTTGTAGGGCAAATAATTCCTAAACACCAAAAGCGGCAATTTTATTTATGACCCACATAAAACTAAATCCCATTTTCCTTAAATGAAAAATTACGTAAAATTTCCTAAAATGTCCCATTTTAGTTAGTTTTTTTTAAACATCTATTTAAAAAAAAAGTTTTTAGAAAGAACGATTATAATCAGTGTTGCCAACGTTTCACCATCAAAAAAGTTAGATTGACAAAAAAAGGCAAAAATAAAAGTTAGTCATTTGAGACTCTTTCAAACCCTATTAGGGTTTATTAATTTTGAAGATACATTCCTGTTACAAAAATGGTCAACAACCAAAACGATTTAGGCATGTCTATGCTTTGAGTTAACTCCCTATAAAATAGTTAATGATAATAACTTTGTGAATAAGGCAGGTAATCGGTTCTGACGTCATTTATAAGCAACCCATATTAAATTATACACAAAACATAAAAGACAATTTTTCAAAGGTATGACAATGGTGCTTCTGTTGACTCCAAATAAGATTTATTGGGTCTTATTATTTTTCTCAAAAATAGATCCATTTTTAGCCAATGTGCCTTATAACTAAAAATGGGCCGTTTTTACTCGATGTGCCATCTCATCCACCACAACCATAATCTAATTAAACTAGCCATAGAAGATGACTAATATTCCATTATTTCTTTTATAGATCGTTTCTTGATGAATCCGACAAAAATTCATACAAAGTAGTAATAATGCTTGTTTTACGCTAATCTTTTGTTAACATTTAGTTCTTTCACACAAAATTAAGACTTACTTAAGAGCCACCTTTTTGTAAAGTTGTTGTTGTTGTTTTTCCGATGGATGTCAACTTTCTTTTTTATTTCACGATTTAACACTTAATTTATTGTTATATGTTTACATAAAATAAAGCTGAAAAGAACTAAACATACTGTCAAAAAAAGATAGAATTTCCGCTATCCGCTATTTGAAATTTTTTTCCGCAACCAGGCTTGAAAAACAGCTAGATCTAGCGGAAAAAAATAAATTGGCAACGCTGATTATAATCGTGTGTGGCTGTCTTAAAATACACCTTGGGTCGTGCGCCGGTGTCTAGCCCACTACATTTACCTGCAATGACATGTACATACATTGGGGTATGACAAAAAAAATTATTTTAGAAAAAGCACATTTATATAAGCTAATTTCGAGAGTATATGAAAACAAGCAAAATTTTTTTATTTTGGTTCACTCTAAAACCGTTAAAATTTGATTTTTTTCTTTAACTTTGGTATTTGGTATGAACAGTTTTCAATGGTGGCTACATTTTCTTTTTAGATGTTAGGGTTTCATGATGTTAGGGTTTTAGATGTTAGGGTTTCATAGTATCCATTTCTTGTATACATTCCAGCCGCTTTATTTTTTGGGGGAATATCAGTATAAAACCGAATTAATTTGGCGGTGAGCAAGTTTGTATTCGATATGGATGTAACAAATGCCCGTACAGTCAAGTCCGAAAGAACGAATTTGTTGGAAAAAATTACTTCTATTCGGCAAATGGTCATCATTGTTCTGTTTGTAAGCCTAACATAATGGCAATAGCTTATGTAATATCATGTGTACAAAAAAATTTGACTTTGTTGCAGTTCGTAGGAGGAGTGGTCTAAATTTTGTATATTAGGGCCAATGTGTATGCAAAGCTGTGTCAAGTTTCAATTAAATAGTTTGTATGGTGTTGGGGTAAACTGCGAACTTCTGTAATGGGAGAATTGCGTAGGACATCGCAATGATTGACTAAATATATGCATCTTTTGGTAAACTTATTGTGGCTTTATCTTTTAGGCTCTGAGAAGGATATGGATATATCGAATCAACTATTACTCCTGAATATGCTGTACCAGATTTCGCAAGTTTTTCATGGAGCTCAATCTATGCAAGTGAGCTTGGAAAGCTTATTTTCAGGGGTAAGGTTAGGTGATTAGGTTAGAACGGCTGCCTGGCTATCTGCCTGCCACACTTAGGCCGATTTCGGCCCGTTGTGTTACCGTAGGATCTCGAGCTGAAAAATGAAAATTTAGGGTTAAATATATAACAAATTATCTTGGGAATTGAATTTATTTGAATTTTTTGTTTTTGAAGTTATTATATTATTGAAATCTAATCATAAGTTCAGCTGGCTTTAACTTTGTTTTATATGTACAAATATAAAAGTCACATTTGTCCATAAAAATTACCAAAATTAAACCGCTAAACGGATCAACACTACCGTTACGACGTTAATCGTAATCGTATACGAAATTAATATCGGTTCTTAACTTTGAGTCTTTTCAACAGATTCTATAATCTCTCCTTCCATGACATGTATTTATTTATTCATGTATAGTTTTATGCCCAATTTAGAGCAGAACACGAAACAAAAACTAAGTATAGTTTAAAATGAGAAGTAATTTGACTCAAGCTGACAAAATAGTATTGGGCTAGGCGCTGGTAAAATCTATTCTTGATATTGTGGTAATTCAGAGCTGCAAACCCAAAGGGTCAAAACAAGGATCTTCATTTCACATTAATGCCAAGGTAAAGGGACACATTTTATTTTAAGTGAAGATTTCTATGTCGTTCAGCAGAATGAACGGATTCAAAAAGAATGTTCCGCAAAGTTGACAGCATAGTAAGAGAAAAATCAGCGCCTCTTAAGTCAAAGTATGTTGAGGTGCATTTCTTCGTTAACAAAATTATTGGATCTCAAATTAGTATTAAACTTTGCTTGCTGAAAATGAATAGGCTTTGTATCTTGAAATTCAAATTAGATTTAAAGTATGTCTGTTGAGATGCACATACATATCTTATATCATTTAAAAATTGGAATGTTAGTATCGAATCCTTTATCATATAGGTTTGCAGCGGCCAGAAACTGGTGTAGCGGGGAATCTCTTAAAATTGATGCACAAAGTAGGGTTTATCAGATTATATACGCATGTCATTTCGAGATATAGAGTCCAATGCAGCAAAAATTTGATTTTATTATCGGTTTATTAGGCTCGCATGAGAATAGGTTCCACATTTGGTTGCTCTAGCTTATATACTTTTTACAAGAAGTGAATTTTTGGTGGAAATTAATATTAATATTTATGACTTTTCTTTATTCTGCACTGGAGTTCCAGTTTTTCGTGGTCGTTCCCAAACCTTATATACAACTCTTTTAAAGCCTGGGGTGGCTTCGCTGCGTACATTAGCTCATTGCACTAATACTGGATGCCAACCAGTGGATACTACGATAAGGTTGTGAGCCAACTTAGCTAAGGCGGAATTAGAAAGGTGATCCCATGGTGTGCGCTAACTACCATGGCATCAGTCTTCTTTTTATTGTTTGTAGGGCCCTATCGATCGTATTGTATGAAACACTAACGCCATTCGCGAAAGAACTGATTGGACCTTATCAGTGTTGATTTAGGTCTGGTAAGTCCACCATCGACTAGTTATTCACACTACTATGAAGTGTGAAGAATGACGTTGAGCAACACATGCCGCACCGTCAAGGTAGGAAGGAGCTTCTCCCCGCCTTTTGATACCAAGCGAGGCATCAGACAAGGCGATGCCCTCTCCTGCAACCAGTTTAACTTTTTGATGAAGAGAGTGTTGCGAGTGGCCGAACTACATATGAATGGAGCCAGTTGCTCGCATACGTAGATTATATCGATATTAATGGTCGTAGAAAGCGAGCAGTTACCGGAGCTTTTGCGGCTATTGAAAGAGAATCTGCCAGGGTGGGTCTGGTTGCAAAGCAAAGCAAAGTAGATGTATTCTTCGTGTAGAGAGTCGCTGCGGTTGGACGCTGATTGATGTTGGAAACCCCTTCTTATTTTGTCAAGAATTTCGTCTACCTTTCGTCTACGTCACAATGAGGAACGATGTGGCATGGAGATCAATCGGAGAAACAATCTTGCCAATAGATGCTACTTTGGTCAGAGTAGGCAAATTAATAGTAGAGAGCAGTCTCGCCAGACGAAACTAATTTTTTTCAAGACGCTCGTCCTTCCCGTTTTGCTTTATGGCGCTGAAGCAAGGGTGGTGACGCAGTCTGATGCAAATGCTCTGGGAGTGTTTGAGTGGAAAGTACTCCGTAAGATCTTTCGTACTTTACGTGTTGGCAACGATTACCGTATTCGATGGAACGACGCACTTTATAAGTTCTACGATGACATTAACATAGTCAAGCGAATTAATATCCAGCGACTCCGGTGGCTAGGTCATGTTAGAAAAGTGGCTCCGCTGGGTAGGTCATGTTGTGCGTATGGATGAAAAAGTTAGTGCGAGAAAGGTTTCAATGCGACTGTTGAAGGAAGGGGACAAAGGGGCAGACCAGGTCCGGAAGCACAGAGGGCTCACCGATTGAAGTGCTCTACATCAGGCCGTAACCCGAGAAGAAGTTGTTATGGCCAATGAAGAAGAAGAACAAGCACAGTTATTAAAATACTAAGATATTCTTTAGTCATTAATTCTTGTTTTAAAATCAAACTCAATTAATTACTTACTGAATTTGGGAGAAATAAGGGGTCCCTTAAAAAGCAACCTCTTATGCGTATTGCTTAAGTCTGGAAATCAATTAGGTTGAATTTACAATAGACATATTTTGGTTTATTTAATAAACGTTTAAATTAATGGAATTATGTCTAATTTTCTAGGTTGTACAATTAAACTGTGTCTTCATTTAATTTACGCAAAGCAAATTTTGTTGCTGATTTATCGGTTTGCAAAAAACACCAAAATATTAATTTTTGCTACGCCATTGAAATTGTCAAAAATTAATTGGGAATTAAAAAGCAAACAACACAAAATTATACTATTAAATTAGGCATAGAGCAACATCAGCTTAGAATATGGGACTTAGTTAACTGTCGGGGCGACCCACGCAGGATGTACTACTTGGGGGGGAGTTTGACCTGGCTTAGACGCGCCACTTGTCTGGACAGTTTTGGAGCGCCAAAGCACGTGCCGGAAGCTGCTGAGATGTAGACGGAGTCTATGGAGTCTGGCCCAGACTGGCCAGCTCATTTCCCGCTTTGCGTTTCAATTTCACCCCCAACCCTTGAGCGACGCCGTTTTTATGACTTAACCGTTATTTTTGTTTTATGCTTTTTCTTCATAGATTTTATTTTTAATCCGCTTACGTCAGGCAAAATTCAATCAAGAATTTGCACCGTTTTTTATTTGCCGTTGCTTGCGCTTTGTCCGTTGTTTCTCTGTTGTCCATTGTGTGTTTGCTGCTATTGGCGGCCATCTTGTATTATGCACATGTATACAGTCAAACCTGCTTAAGATGGCCACTCACGGTTCAAGAATTTTTGGCCAACTTATGAGGGTGTAAGTTTTATAGTGATTTTATGTTTTCAACTTTATATTATGGATTATGATTGTTTTTAACAAAAAATTTGTTTAATCGTGTATGTTGCAGTCGAAGTTTCTTTCAAGAGTACTGTAAATTTTATAAAATTCAAAAT
Source organism: Chymomyza caudatula (assembly GCA_035041775.1). Lineage (NCBI taxonomy): Eukaryota > Metazoa > Arthropoda > Insecta > Diptera > Drosophilidae > Chymomyza > Chymomyza caudatula. The sequence continues at coordinate 2,103,536 of JAWNKW010000209.1, forward strand.
TGCACTTAACATCTAATGTAACTTAAGAGAATCTTTTAAATTTGCTTATTTATAAGCTTTTGACTTTCTTTTTTTTTATTTCAACCAGTTAATTCTTCCATCTAGAAGGATTCCATTCAAATTTCTATAAGCAACGAGTTTACGGCAACCCATTACGTACAGTTGTAAATTTTGCTATTGATATGGATTATTTTTATGATTCGAAAATGCAGCCTTCGCATTTTCATAGATAACATGTGGCTGTGGCCAACTTACAAGGGAAAAATTTGAGTTTTTGTACTAATATATATTGGTTTCGCTGAAAAGAGTCCAACTTAAGGAGGTGGCCAACTTTGCAGGTTTGACTGTATATGTGTTTTTTTTTTTAAATGCCGTGACAGCCAAATAAATCAGTTGGCTTGCTGTTAGGCGCTGTATATATTTAATATGAATAAATACAAGCAAATTGAGGGCTCAGTGGAACATGAAGCGTACCATTTAATTTGCTTAAAATTTATGTGCGCATTGATCAAATATGGCGATAGTATTTAATATTAATATTTGCTTTTTTCTCTCACTGTTTCTCTTTCTCGTTGCAGCAAAATTCAATTAAATGTGCAAAGTTTTGATAAAAGTAAAAATACATAATAGTGGAAAAAAATAATACAGTTTTTTGTTCGGTATAAGCAATTCGCTTCAAAAAAGATGAAATTAATATAAAATAATAAAAACACATAAAACGAATAATTAACAAATAAAAAAAAAAAACCGTTAAATTGCGCGCACTAATTAAATACGCACGCTTTGGCTTCAAACGTATAAAATAACATAATTTCGGGCTATAATATAAAATCACAACGTTCCGTTACGTGAGTCGGTATAAAATTAATAAAGCGCCATAAATTAAAATTCTCACACACACGCACACATATACAAAAAAATAGCCACAAGCGACCGCAACATGTCACACAACTTGGGCCATGTGCTACACATGACAGTTGCCATCATTGGCACGCTCCTGATGAGCCGCATCCTTATGGCGCTGGCCATGTCAACGGATACAGGCGGTGGCAGCAATGGCGGCAGTGCCGGCAGCAGCAATGGCGGCGTATCGGGTGGCTCGTCGGTCAACAATGGTAAGTGAAGCAAACATTTTGCCATATTTTATACAATAATTGCATATTGACAGGCGCAAAAAGTAACAAGGTGTTTTTTTTTTGTTTTTGAATAATACACTGCCTCATAATTAAAGGCATATTAGCTATGTGCTATTGTTGGTCACGAGGCAGCGAAACAAATGTACTGTACCAGTCATATCTCTAAATCAGAAGGTTTGACGATATTGATTGCTGGCCGAATGCAAGATTCGTTACTTGTAAGAGATAAAATGCAGCATTGACAATCTGTTTCTGCACATGCCTGCTTTAAAGCTCATTTAGTTGAATGTGATCCACAATTTCGAAAACTTTTGCTCTGTTGAAACACAAATACTATTACAGCAACTGAAATTCTGTTCTTTTTCTAAATCCTTGTAGACTTTTAAATAGCTAGAGAAATGACCCTTTTTATTCTTACTAAAACATTGAATCAACTGTAAAACTCTTGTGTCGAACTACTTCTGTACCTACTGCAGTGGCTAGCTTGCTTGCGATTTGCAACTAAAATGGTCTAATCCGGTGCCCCTCAAATACTTCGGGGTCTGTGTGTCTAGTCTGACACGCTTTTATTTGGCACATTGCGATACTGCCATGGTCTAAGTTTTCCATGTAGTAACACCTAGTACTGATATCCAAATGCAAAGATGTAATCTACGATCCATCTGGGACTCATTTCGCAATAGTCCGAGATATTACTTAGGCGCTTATTACACGAAGCGAGATTTTCAAGCGAGACAGTCTCCCGCGCGATTTTCAAAATATTACAGGCTATCTTACAATTGGCACCAAACGAAGCGGGTTAGATTTTTGGCGCTTCACTGATAATCGCGTTTTACAATAGTTATAATTTCCATTTAAAACACTGGCTTAAAAATGTGTTATAAACTACAAAAAAAGTATTAAAAGAGTCAGAAAATTAAGGTTTAAAATAACAAAATTCTCAGAAAAACATGCAAAAAACAAACGAGGGGGAGCAAAAAGATGCCGATGTAGTATTTGATGCCGTGAGGTTGTGTTACGTCTCACTAGGAGCACAAATCTGTGGGGTGCAATACCACACTGAATTGCACTCTACAATACATTGCACGAAATCTCGCTCGATATTAGAATGCATTCTAATATAAAGAAAGTCGCATAGGGTTGCAGACGCGACCGTGACATCAAACGGTGTGAGATACAAATCACACGGAGTCGCTTGAAAATCTCGCTTCGTGTAACAGCCCACTTAAAAAGTCCCTCAATCTACTTGAAGTTAATTAAAAATGTTTGAGAAAAATAAAATGTGACTATCAATATAAGAAGTTTAAACCAAATTGACAAAAGTTGTTCTCTGAATGGTAATGAAGTAAATAAAGAAAAGGGTAACCAAACAACCAAAAAAAGGAGGAAAAAGACAAGGACACCATTTTGTGAGCTGTTTTACCTCGTTTGGTCTACTTTCTATGTCACATAATGAGTTTGACTCCCTAAAGGGACTATCAGCAACTTGAACTTTGTGTTTTTTGTTTCCTCCCCAGGCATTAATCGGGACTTAGCCATAAGAAACTATATTTTTGCTTCTACAACTGCAAGGCATGTGCCTATATTTTTAAGAACTCAGGTAAACATAGCTAGTAAGCATCTTTTTCTGATTTTGGTAGAATTGAATCATTTCTCAGTATCTACTAATGCTTTAATTTGAGGCTGTATGAGCTGAATAAGAACATCCAGGCAGTTTTAGCAACGAAAATAGGAAAACTCGATCGTGCAAAAAGGATTAAACTTAAAGAAGTTCTATGATTAGTAAAAAGGTTTGACAAATTAACACAAAAAAACTTTCAATCTGGAACTAGTTTTATTTTTATACCCTGTACTCAAAGTGTAAAAGGGTATTATACATGTCCGTCTGTCCGTGACTATAAGATTTAGAACAAAATTTTTTTACCAAAAGATAGGCATTTTCCTGAAAAGTAAGAGTTTGTCGAATTATTTCGAAATCTTACGCCTTTCCCCGTGTCAGATTTTCGGGCTTTACACCCACACCATAAAAGCTATCCATCTAAAACTTGGTACAGTTATGCACACTGTTACTATACATGTGTGGTGTGAAAATCATCAAGATCGAATAGTAACTTTAAAATAAATAGCTTCTCCTATAAACTACAACAGAATTTCACTCAGAATCATATTAGTGTTATAAACCTAACCATGTGTAACTTTTTTTCCGAATCGTTCTGCCCCTACGCCGTAGCACAGTTATCGAGAACGCAATGTATAAATTGCAAAGAAATTTCATTTTCATAGGGAAAATGGATATAGAGTATCCAACTGTCCGGCCCTGTACCGACTGTCTGCATCATTTTTTTTTGTATATTTTAGGGTATCGAAAAGCTAAAAGACTTTTAGAGCAATTTTGTCCTAATTAGGATAAAGCTCGGATTGTTAAATTATGTATTTCTTTGTTGCAACAATTTGTTGGTTTGCGTATGTCTATGAAATCCTGGGACAATGTATTATTTGACATGTTACATGGCATTGGACAAATTAAATAATGTTGTTCGGCAACTCTGACATCGTCAATGCAATTAAAAAGTTTAATGTAATGTGTGGTTAATGCAATGGACTTTCATTGCTTATTTTAATGAGTAAATTGAATTATACAAATATTTGGTATTTATGTCGCAAAAGAAATGGTTATGTTGCCAATATATTGCAGGATATTTTTTGTTGTTACAATCAAAGTCAGCATGTCATCAAACAGAATCAGGAAAATTTAAATTTTTTTCTCCCTTTTTCACCACCTATATGGGAACGAATATGGGTGGAACTTATATCGCTGTGTAGGGAATTTTCAAAGGTTGGGCGATAGTTAAGTTGTATTCATATATTTTGCAAAATGATAGGTAAAATTAATAAAAAACATTTTTTTTTTTTATATTGAAATGTCTTTACATGTATTGGTAACTTTTCATGAACGTTTTCTCCGTTAGCTATAGGCATCTACAATAGTACTTGTGTGATGAAAGAGAATAGTTGTCAACTGTTTTATATCTATTTGTGACTCACAGCTCAGTGGCTGATTTAAATCATAGTGAGAGAGAGAAATCAGAAAAGCTAAAAGATTTTGAATAAAAAAAATGTTTGGATCATGGAACAATAATACAAGCAACGCGCATTATGCTGACGCGAGTGCCAAAATTTTTTGTAGGCCTAAGAGAGCGAGAGAGAACGTGGTAATGCACACTTTGCATACAACTGTAAACATCACACTCAAATGAGGCAAGTCAATAACATGCGCGGCTTTGACATTCGTAGCAGAACATGAACAGAATGAAAAATTGGCACGCGAATTGTGTGAGAGCAGCTTTATGCGAGTTCCTTGCATTATTATTCCACGACTGCGGGTTAACCTCTATAAATGCGGTAAGCAAAAATTCAGTGTGGTACCGATTACTTCGCAATTACGCAACGTATTCAGGTGAAACGTATACCATTCGAAAGATAAAATGCTTAGGCAATTTCATTGCCTATATCTTTTAAAGTCGAAGTTCGATCTTAATGATTTTCAAACCACACATGCATAGAAACAGTGTTCATAACGGTGGCAAGTGATAGCATTTATTGTGTGAGTGAAAACAGCGAAAATCTGTTACGGGGAAGGGGGTTAAGATATCGATATAATTCGACAGGTTCGTACTTTTCCGGAAAAATGCGCATATTTTGATAAACAACTTTTTGCTTTAAATCATAGTCTAGTCGTAGAAACGAGGTAGCCATTTAAAACTCTTTTATACCATAATTTAAGAAACGTTGCAGATGCGTTCCTTATACATTTACGTCGCAAACATTTACAATGAGTGTTGCCAACTAGACAGTGTTTGTGGAACTCATTAACAACTGGCATTTTTGGCTTCTCAGTTAACATTAAGTTTGATACTGTTCCGCACTTGCATAGGGTAGTCCACAGCGCGTCCCCGACTGGCCTTTATCGCTATGTGTTTCCCATAAATTGCACAAACACAGTTAGGATTGATATAAGTCCTAAAACGCCTGTGCCCACTCTAACATCGTTTCTTTGTTCTACGTTGTAACTTCTTTTATTCTGTGCACCCCCTCTTCATTCATAATATAAATTTGCATTGGCAAAAAATCACAAATGATTGCGTGAAACTAGAAAACACTAAAGAAAAATTGCTGTCACGATTCTACATAGTTGATTTGCGCCCGGAATGCGCATCTCTTGGTATCATTGCAAAACCTCAATTGTTGTCCGCATACAATTTTGACTTGAATTAGCCCCAATGAACATAAACTAGATGTGATATCGTTCGATCTAGGTGGTTAGTTTACCGATCCGTTGCGCGAAATTTTCTGTTCCCCGATCCTTTTTCTCAATTGAATACAATGGCTTCATGTTAAAAGCAAATGCCGACAGGAGCTCGGGTCTCTCCTTTCAATTTCACGTAACAAATAGTCCATTATCATGACACGATTATGAGTTCAATTCTCTTTAACGTTTCGGCCATCGTAAATGGTTACCTGATTATTCTACCGGCCCTTTAAGTACACCTACAGCTTTGTTTCCTCTTGATGTAATGGCAGCTCTTAAAGGGTTTCAGTTGTCGTGTTTGTTGACTGCAAAAAAATGTTGGTCTAAAATAGCGGATCTTCTTAGAGCATTTCAAGAACGCAATTACTGAATCAATGAAAGAAAAGCCAGCCGGTGAAATAGCAACGAACAATGAAATTAAGATTTAAAAACGCCCACTTTTTGAATCAAATTTGGGTTTATTTTTTAATAAGGATATTTTGGTATAAGCAACAACGATTCAATTTGAATGCGTTAATACCAGTTAATTGATACGGTGCCAGTAACGGTTTATCATGATACATTTACAGCTTTCTTAATGATATATCTAGCAGAACGACGGATTGCTGTAGGATTGAAATTTGTTTACAAATATCTAGCAGACCGGTGATTAAGCGAATTCAGATAAATTATGCTGAAGACCTTGTGCAGCTTAAACTTCAAAGTAATGATGGTAATATGCTTTTGTATTTATTAGCAATATGAAATTAGACTTTGTTGTTTAACATTTAACTAAGCTTATAAACTTTTAAAAGCCTGCTTAGCAGCTCAATTATCAATAGCATAACCCGATGCATACACACAAACACACACTAAGAACATACAACTTTGACTGCACTTAAAAGTCATCAAAATTTCATAAGCAATTCATTAACTCTCATTCTATCTCGCCGCCTCTAAAACTCCCACTCGCAATACACAAAGACTCACTGACCACAGAGTAGTTGCCACAATATTTCAAGCTTTTTGTTGCCTATTTAGCTGCGCAAATATTTAGTTTCAGTATTCAGTAGATACAAGAGAACAAAAAAAATAAAAATTTGATGCAGACAGTCGGGACGGTGCCCGACAGTGGAATACCCTGTACCCTTTATCTTTAAAAACACTAAATACGGTAAAATGGGAACGGAAGTATCCACTTTTTTCTCCTTCCATAAGATCGATATCTTGTAAACATTTTCCTATTGGAAAGTTCCAATTGACAAGTTTTCCTATTGGGAAGTTGGCTATTAGGGGGGCAAAAATTACTTTTATGTCCAGTAGTCTTGGGTCAATGTCGTTGAATTTTGTAACATAGATCAAACATACATTTATAAATGTCTATGACAATTTTGAATATATAGGGGGATGTGGCAGCAATTAAGGTAAATCGATTGTGGGGGAAGGGGCGGTTCCATTGAAAAAAGGTGGATGCAGTTTTAACGATTAGGGTCACACGAGTCTCCACACCAAATTTTGTAACTCTAGCCCAAATGTATCCATACCTACATGTAGTGGAATTTTGAAGCAGTTTATAGGCGAGGGGGGGGGAGGGGGTGAAACTAGCATCCTTTTGACTATCGCTTTTGATGTATTTGTCCGATCTCGATCATTTTTGGAACATAGATGCAGATTAGCACGACGCACATCTCTGAGGAGTTTCGAGTTGATAGACTCAATGGAGCGGCTGTAAACCGCGCAAATCTGTCACGTGGAAGGGGGTGTGGAGATATCGACTTGGTTCGACAAACTTCATCTTAAATTAGATTACGCGCATCTTTTGGTTAAATTTTGTGTCTCTAGCTCTTATGGTCTCGGAGATCTATCCCCTCATACGGACTGACGGACAGACGGACATTGACGGACCTTGGAACTTATGGTGTGCCACGCCTCCTTCTGCCTGTTAGATACATTGCACAAACCTATAATACCCTTCTACACTTTGTGTACAGGGTATAAAAATAAAATAGACAGCCTATTGTGAGGCCGTCATCTTTAAACACAGATACGGATACACACACACAGATACAACTGCCAGTGTCTGCCATTATTTAACTCCAGCTTGTCATTTACCACTTTTCACCCACACACACACACACACACACACACACACACACACACAAGCCATTTACTCATTATCATTATTGTCTGGCAAACAGTTTGTTTGTTTGGCTGTATGTCAGCTTGTCTGTGTATCTGTGTCTGTTTCTGTGTATCTGTGTGTGTGTGTGTGTGTGTGTTTGTATCTGTTGCTTTTGCAAATGAGAATTTCATTAACGTTATTAATATTTTCATTGTGTTCCGGCGTGCTTTTTGGCGCCTTCATATCCGCTACTTCACCCTACGGCTCGGGCCTTTCACTGTCTGCTTCGCTTGTAATAACTTTATTATGACATTTGGTTCGCATTCTTCTTTTTGTTGGAATGTTTTTTTTTATTTTTAATTTTTCTTAATTTTTTATGTATGGCTTTATAATTGCGCATTTCACTCGCAGCTGGCTTGCTTTTGTTTGTTGTCAACAATTATGTGGCTACTTAAATAAATTTTATTGCCCTCAGACCAATTGTAGTTGTTGTTGTTGTTGTGGCTGTCTGTCCGCATCAAATTGACAATGTTGTTCGGCCTGAGGTTGGTTGGACAATGAAAAATGAGCTGAAAGGTCAGCGGAGGGCGAAAAGTTTCCTACAGTTCACAGGGTCGCAAAGTTTTGGGCGTCATTTTGATTTAGTTGAATTTGAGCAGCAACTAGTTGAACTGTGGCCGACAGGATTAGGATTTTAGGAAGATAATTAAATGGTGTATCCATTATATATGGAAATGAGAATTAGCCAAGCTATTGAGCTGTTAAGGAATTATTATCCAGCACCTATAAGGACCATACACTGAACCCATTTGTCGCCATAAACATTAAATCGATAATACAGTAAAATGGAAGGAGAGAATCTACTTCTATGTCTCATTTGACAAGTTCGATTTGTCGTTAAGCATTTTCTTAAAATATAAATATCGAAACATAGGTCGTAAAGAGTTATATATATATATATATATATATATATATGGTATTTTTGAAGTCGTGGTAATTTTTAAGTCAATAGGTTGCGGGTTGTGGCAGGCGAATAAGGCTATTTTATCTATTGACAAAAGATGAACACCGTTTTGTTGATTAGACTCATTCAAGTCTTCACACCAAATTTTGTAGCACTAGCTCACATAAAACTAAGCGAGCAGTTACCGAAACCTTTGCGGCTAATGAAAGAGAATCTGCTACGGTGGGTTTGGTTGTAAGTCAGAGCAAGACGAAGAATATGCTTTCTTCGAGTAGAGTGACTCAGCGGTTGGACTCTCAGATTGATGTTGAAAACTATACTTTTAATGTTGTCAAGAATTACGTCTACCTTGGAACCACCGTTGCAATGAAAAACCATATCAGCATGGAAAACAAGCACTCTTGCCAATATATGTTACTGTTGATATTTATTAGCGCTTAGAGTTTATTTGTCTTCTGTTCTGTTCTTCCTCTCAGCTACACCGTTTTGCTGTGGAGTATATTCGACTGTTAGTTCATGTTTTATACCTTTTTCTATGAGGAGACGCTTTAAATCGTTGTTTACGTATTCTTTTCCGTTATCTGTGCGCAACGTGCGATTGTTGTGTAAAAATTACCAAAATAGTATTGAAACTTTAAAATATAATAAGATATAAATAATGTGGCAAATTTAGGCCCCTCCTAGAAACTGCAACAAAATTTCACTTTTATACCAATGTTAACATTTATGATAGAGCCACCAAATTTGGTACCCCATACCCTTCAACGCTTTTGTACAAAAATTTGCACATAAATTCGATTTTCATGGGAAAAATGGGTACAGCGCATTCCATTACCGAACCCCGTCCCGACTGTCTGCGCCAAATTTTTTGTATAATACAGATACCCATAATCATACGCAAAACTCTGCCAAGGTTTGTCTTAACAGATTCAGTCACGCCGGTTGTAAGCCATGAAACTCTGCTGGGAGCAAACGTGGGAAAATATCCACCCAATTCGACAAACTTCATTTTAACAGGGATTACGTGCATCTTTTGGAAACATTTTGTGTCCCAAGTTCTTATGGTCTGCCAAATCGAGCGACTTATACAGACGAAAGGCCTCCTACTGCGCGATACTTATATTTCAATAATCTATAATAATATTATCTATAATAATATTAATAGGGAGTTGTATACTGCTACCTTAAGGATCTATTAATTGGTTATTTAATCATAGGCTAGTTAAGAAGAAGAAGAAGGTGTATATCAGCAAATAGGACTATGATGCAGACATCAGCTTGTAAAACGAGACCCGTCCGTGTATAAACTATGTTATGTCTCTTCATAGGATACATATCCCCTAAGTTTGTCCATGCCCGTTTATTACTTGCGATGGCACTGAAGTTCCACGTGAAATATTATTCACTCGGGTGCTCGAGAACTGCTGGACCGATTGACACCAATCTTGGATAACAGGTTACGGTTGTCTGTAGGCATGTTTAACGAAGGTTAAACGCAGTAGTGCAGACATTTGTAGTATTGATAAAATTCGAAAATTAAATTGAATAAAAAAAGTTCAATGATTAAATTTTACATTTACTTATATTAGCAAATAAGGAGCATATCGTGAACACCCTAATAATAATTTCAAGAGATTTACTATCTATGTGTTTGTTTTATTTGAGTTTGACTTCAATCTAAGGTCATTTAGCAAAATTTAACCATCAATCTGTTATAGATTAATACAAATAGATATATATTTGCAGAAATACTTAACGTGTTCAAAAAAAAAAAGAATAAAGAGCAAATCTAACCCAAGAGCTAATCTTGCACTAAAATCTCGAACTTGCGAATCGCGTTAGTAAAATATGTGCTGGACGAATTCTCAATGAACAAGCTGAACATCTTGAGTCGCGAAGACTTGTTTGTCAACGTTGTCTATGTGTTTATATCAACAAGACGGATATAGAAATCGGTTGAACGGTTGAAACCCGCTTGTTAGTATTCCGGAGCTGGCGAGTACCGCTATTATTGGGCGAAACACTGTCACTGAAGGAAAGGACGGAACCAATTAGCTAAATAAATAAATATAATGCTTCTAGAATGATATCAAAAAATCAAAACAAGAAGTAAAAATTTTTGACTTTGTTTTCCTCCATATTGAAGACGTACGACTGTGCCGTGCATAATCATGTAAATCCCCATATGAGTTATGCACTTTCGCTCTTTATGCGTAAAGTATGAATTTTATTCTAGAATTCCTACCATTTCATACTTGAAAAATTAAGCACAATTCGTCTTTGATAATACTTGAATTAAGTATAAATCAATCTTAATTTTTAAATTTAGCACAAATATGCTTAATATAAGTGAAACTGATCTTGTCGTAAACGTGCTTAAATTAAAATCAAGAACAATATTTCTTATAACAAGACCGAAAGATCATTAGGTTTGTTGGTGCGGGGTGTGGGAAGTGAACTATGGCAACAGAGCGAATTGCAAATGAGAGCCTTGGTCGATTCAAACTTAAATGAAGAATTTTCGTACTTAAAAAAAATACTTGAAATAAGAACTCTATGCTTGATTCACTACTATCGTCCGTACTATCGTCACAACTTGTGCTTGTTTTTATCTCGAAAATTCTTAAAGAAAGTGAATTGTGCTCAATAAAGTTTGAATCAAACTTAAAATAAAATTCTTAAATTAAGAATTCCGTGCTCGATTTCACTAAACCGATACTCACCGTACTATCGTCATCGCTTGTGCTTGGTTTAAGCACAGATTGCTTGATTTTTTCTCTGAGTGTAAATTCTGACGCCCTTTATAAGCTCGGATGATGTTACACCCCGTGTGGTGAGCGGGTTAGAGAATACCACCGCAGCAGGCAAAAGCTTGTCGTATGATGCGACTAACAATGACACTGGGTTTTTTCGCGACCAGTAGAGCCACCCCAGGCCTTAAAAGGGTTGTGAGTAGGGTTTGGGACCCACCACGTAAAACCACAATTCCAATGAAAGAATGTATTTACATCAGGCCGTAACCCGATAACGGATTGTTATGGCTAGTTAAAAAGAAGATGTTACAACATCCCGTTAGCATATGCTATCATTTCGAAATGTCCGGCATTGTTGCTTAAGGCTCTTATCAACTGGCAGCTATGACATAGCCCATTATATATCCCACTAATTGGGCGAGCAAGCAAATTATACTTGCATACACAGATACAAGTGACGCATGAGCACACACACACTCACACACACACACACACACACACACACACACACACACACACACACACACACACACACACACACACACACACACACACACACACACAGACACACACACTAAAAAAATAGTTAAATTGCTCTAACGAGCTGAAGCGCTGCCAGCGGCGCCTTAAGTGCCAAAAAAACAGACACACACACACACACACACACACACACACACGCACACCAAAAGCAACAAAAAAAGCCAAACTGCTTGTCGCTGTCAACTAAATTTCATATGCAAATCCTTGGCCCTGACTATCGCTACCTGATAATCTGCTTGATTTATGCGCCTGCACAGACGTTGGCGGCATCGGACACTGAGCCAGGAGTTGGCAGCCACCCCAAAGTATATGACCAACACACTAATAATGGTCCATCGCTAACTATGTTTACATGTACCACCGTAAGTGTGTGTGTGTGTGTATGTGTGCGTGTAAGTGGGCTCGCATGCGTGAGTGTGTGTGTGTGTGTGTCTGCGATGTCCTGCAAAAGCACATCATTAATCTCGACAAAAACACGAAGGCGTAAGAGCAACAGCAGCAGCCGTCCTGGTCGTCGTCGTTGTCGTCATGCGGGACGCGGCCTGACCAAGGCAGAGCCATTCCGCTATGGAGCAAGTCCCGGAGTCGTGGCAACTGACCTTCAGCATAATAATTCAATGCGCATAGAGTGTAGCCGCACGCGCTGTATACAAAGGACACGTGCTAATTGCTAATCAAGCAGATAAGCAAGCTGCACAGGCTCGCTCATTCGTTTCCATTGTATCTGAGTAGGCGTGGCATATACAGCAACAGCACATGTAGTACGCCTTTAAAAACACACAAACACACACACACACACACACACATACAGACGCATTAGGCGGTTAACTTGAGCGTGTTATTTTTATTGCTTTTCCTTTAAATTGCGTTTGTTGTTGGTATTTCAGGGTTGCATGATGAGGGGGAATCGTAGTTTATCGCTCATCTGTCAGTTTTAAGTGTCTGGTATATGAGGCACCCTTGTGTTGACTTGAGTACGCTTACCCATCAGCATCTTGAAGCGCGCATAATGGAGAAAACTGATTTTTTGGCTGGGATTTGTAATAAAATGTGTGCGAGTAAGGGAGTGGGTTCGGGCTAGACACATTAGTGACGTTGCCGTCATCGTCACTACGAACTGCCTGACAAATGATCTTTGCTTGAGGAAATACCCAATTCACTAGATAGCATATCTTATTGTTGAACTTTATCTGTCACTTGGCGTAACATGAAATATGTATATATTTTCCGCATATTTTGGGGTTTTATGATATTCGATTTTAGTGGATTAAAGTTTATAGGATCCAACTTTTGAAATTATTTTTATTGTAAGCATATTGGGATAAGCTTGATAAAATGTTTTTCTGTACAACTAGTGTATTTCGTTTGTGCAATAAAAATTGTGTTAAAACTGTACTTACTGGCAATTACAAAATCCATAAGCTACTTTAGCGCCTATCATTGGACATTTTGTTTTATTAATACCGAAGCTAAATTTATAGACTTTTTATGACTGTGCACCCTCTCGAAAGCGAGAAATATTTAACAGTACCGAATATATTTTTTGAATTTCTTGAAACCATAAACTCGCATATATGCTAAAAGTTCTCAGCAAATTAAATCTTCTAACCAAATATTTTCGTTTTCTCTACGATTCGTCAACAAAAATATAATTGTCGTAAAATCAGCACGTTGTCAAGAACGATATCACGTCAGTTACAAGAAGGATATCAAAAGCAAAGGGCTATTCATTAATGGCGTCACCACGGACTTGATACACTATGTGAACGGTGCTAAGCAACAAAAGAATTCGGTCTGAACTAGGCATCAGGTGCTTTAGAGAAGATTTGATTCTCACGAGCTTCTACCAGTATGCCAATTCCCAAGCCAGAGGCGTAGATAGGAGGATTTAATGGATCAATCCCCGCGAAAAACAGAGCCTTCTACTATATCTAAAGAATTATGGCAGTCTTGACAGCTGCGAACATGCAGCTGGAGAAAAGCAGCAGAAAGAAAGGTCGAAGTCACAGGACTAGGAGTCGCAGGACCGAGGACTCACATGTCAGAATACATGGGGGTCCATACCAGCGTATTTCAGGCTGAGGTTTGTGCTATAGGCCGAAGCGCTGAAATAAACCTGAATAGGAACTACCGGAACAGAACAAGAGCTATATTATCGGATAGTCAGGCCGCCATATTGGCGGTTGCAGGAACTAGAATAAACTCCAAGCTGGTTCGGGAAACCCGACTGAAGCTGGACCTTCTGGGACAATATAACTCACTATCACTCAGATGGGTCCCTGGGCACACCAATATCGCTGGAAATAATCTTGCAGACAAGCTAGCGAGGCATGGTGCTGCGAACCCACTGTAATGACCAGAACCTTTCTGTAGCATTGGCAGACACACATAATCAAGCAACTTCTAAGGGAAGAGGAATGAATAAGACGAGCCACGAACTTGATAAACACTCCAGGTTTGGTCAGACAGGCCAAACAGTTACTTGGGTCTTGCAACCAGATTAGTTTCAAGAAGCTATCGCAGCTAAGGAAGAACTTTATCAGAATTCTTACAGGTCTGCTTTCTGGACATTGTAGACTTAAAGGTCACTTGAGCAAGCTGGGCACCACCGGCTCTGCTACCTGCAGGTTCCCAGCACATTATAGCCGAGTGTGATGCCCTGGCAAGACGAAGGCTGGCGCTCCTAGGCGGATACAGGATCTCGCTGGCTGATATTACCTGGTTGGAACCATCCCATATAATTAAGTTTGTAACAGTGATAGGACTGACAGGGGAGCTGTAGGCTCAGTAGGGGGCACAATAGATCTCACAGGTGTGGGAATCACCAATAACACTATTATTAAGGTCGAAGTCACTTCATCACAGAGATGGATAATATTAAAGGCTTAATTTGTGATAATTATTCTTGGTATTATAGGTAATAGTACTCGAAGACATAAGTAAAGTTATAAAGATAGCAATTATACTCTACCCAGTTTAATTCCCTTTGTTGGGGTTTCTTGTTTCTAGATACATTTTATAGCGCTTTAGCTAAACGTTTTTATTTGGTATCCCATGCGGTATGTTCCCTACGCCCCTGCGCACTTATGTAATACAAAACTGTGTCCCACTTTATTTGATTTTGACTTTTGGCCACTTGACGTTAATTTATTTGCGTTTCTTCAACTATTTTCACACGGTCACATTAACAAAGCCATCAAAACACTAACACCAACAGACAAACAAATCTGACAATGGCTTTTGTTTAAATGTCACATTACATAATGACACTTAACACGGAGCACTCGGCTGTTAACACTTGGCTCTTTACGGCATGAAGTAGTGAGTGAAGGAATCCACCATTTTTATTGTTTCACTTCTGGCATTGTTAACAAAAACAAGAGCTGAGAGAAAGGAGCAACCATAAACTGCCACATCGTCGCCACTTAAATACCAAATTAAGTGTAATTTTTATTGTGTTTACAGCGCACACACACACACACACACACACACATGCATACACACGCACACAAACACACACACACACACACACACATGCATACACACACACAAGCTCCACTTGACAAATTTGATTTTGCCGGGTTGACGTTTCGCCCTTGCTCCACTTTTCTCCTCTGTTTTTGGTTTATCGCTTTTGACTTTCCTCATCGTGCTTCCCATGTCTGTCATTAGTGTTTCTTGTACTGCTGCTTCTTACTCTTCCCCGAGCTCCTCCTCCACTTCTTGTTATTGTTTGTAATTGTTTATATAATGTTATGCATATGTGTATGTTAACTCATTTGACTGACAAGTGCTCTTCCCACTTAATGAAGTTAAGTGACAGTAAAGTTTGTATATGCGTGTGTGTATGTGTGCGAGTGAGGCGCCAAGAGTGTTGTGATTGAAACGAATGGTTTATGACAATTTGTACTGTGTTGGGAACGCTTAAGGAAACTTGCAACGACTTCAATTACCATAGCGCAAAACTCATCATTGATTTTTTAAGTATTTTGTATTCTGTGAACATGAAATCACGACTAACACAAGCCAATAAAACTTTTTTTTTAGTAGATTTTGTGAACTTGTGCAGGAATTCTCGAAACACATATTAGGTAGGAGGCACAATAGATCTTAAAGGTCGCGATGCACTGCAGCCCAATAAAATGTATGGATTTATGTTAGATTTAAGCAGTGGGTTAAATTTTTTTTTCTCTTTTCGACTTTTTTTTACAGTTCCATTCCAAATATATGCACTTTTCTTAAATATCTACCTGAATTCATTTGTTTATGGGGGATTTCAAGGGAAATCGATTGCGGTAGTAAGGGCTCAAAAAAAAAAAAACCAACTGATTATTAATTTTTCTTGTCTCACAGGTGCATATTGTCACGCCGCTTAGTAGTAGTAGACTTCAATGGCGCATCTTTGGAAAAATTGGGTGTTATAACAGACTTATCCTTATGCTTGTAATATAAGATTATATGTATGTACGATAAAGTTTAATAAATAGTCGATAACCTTTTTTGGATAATTTCTTGATTAAACCTAGAAACAAACGACTAGCAATTCTTAAAAACATAGAAAGAGCTCAAACAACTTCCACAGTTGTTTAAGAATTTTTGCGGATGATGTCAACATATGTTGGGAAAATACGTACCAGGAATGCAAGTCACCTTTTTTTTAAATGATTCGGGAAAAGCTCAACTTTATTTGGCTTATACGCCAAAAACAATTTGATAGTGGGTATTGATAATGCATCCATTTTCCCCATAAATATCAAATAACTGTGCAAATTATGGTATCGATTTGTTGAGGGGTAAAGGTAACTGTACAACGTGAGTAGGGGGGTGAAGGGGGAAAAAGGTCATCATTATATTTTATAAGCCTAACATGTGTCTGCGTACCACATTTGGTTAACATAAATGTTAACCTTAACATTTCTAAAAAAAGTCAAATTCAGTTGCAGTTTATAGAAGAAGGGGTCTTAAATTGGCATTTTATTAGCTATATCTCTTAAAGGTACTATACGATCTTAAAACCCTTTTACAATTTGGGTACACTGTATAAATATTCTACTTATTCACTTAAAATATAATTATGTCATCTATAACGTAGCTATTTAGGGTTTGAAGACTCTATTCAAACGGGTTTTTACTTTTCCACAAAAAAGTATTGCGATTGGCAAAAAACTAAAATCTCAAATTTTATGTTTTTCGACGATTTAAGCATTCTGACAAATTTTCCGGCGATTTGGAGATATTTTTGGTGCGTGCGTTGTCGTTGCCGATGTGGTGTGTTATTCCAATAACTTTAGTAATTTCCACTTTACCAAGCTAAATATTTTATATCGTGTTGCGCATGTCTTCAAAGTGTTTCCTATTGAATTTGAGCACTCTAGTCGCTATAATTGGGTCGCCAGAGGAATAATAAGAGTTTTTTGTTGTTTAAATTTCTCCTAGCTAATTTCGGTTGTTTTGATAAACGTGCAGAAAAGCCTGACTGACTGTTAATTTTAGTTTCTAAAGTCAAATGTACTGAACAAAAGCATACTTTTGTTTACTATTCTCCTTGTTTTCATTATTTCATCGGTATATGTATGTACTTTATGTGTGCATTAAACCTTATTAGAGAGCGTTGCGAGACCGTTGGCCGGGTGTACATGTCGGAAACTCCAATTCTTAAATAAGATGTTCATTCGATTTGGTATGTTTGATCTTATGCCCAACTAAGACACATACATCATTTATTGTAAGACTTGGCCTCATTCACTATTCTCTATATATGTCTCTACGTCTGTACGTCTGTACGTGTCTGTTTGTTTTACCATTTCCAAGTGGTGTTACTGCTTCTGGTTTTCTCTTCTTCTCTTTTATAACTAAGTAATCCTATAGCCAGTCGCGCTTATAACTCAAGTGACGCCGTTGCACAAAAGCACACTACAGAAAATGCAAGAAAAAACAACAACAACAGTAACACCAACAATAACAACAACAATAGACACAGAAACAACACTCACACATCCATACAACTTAGTCACTTCAGTGCGCGCAAGCATAAGTTGTTGTTTATGTGTGTGTGTGTGTGAGAGTGTGTGTGTGAGTGTGTGTGTGAGTGTGTGTGTGAGAGTGAGTGCACACAATAGCATAGCTGTGGCAAGGGCGTTGTATAGTGGCCATGAGGGCGTGGCATTAAATGCTTGGTACGCTGCTCAGTGAGCACATTGCCACAATTCTTGTGGGTGCGTATGCGTGTTAGTTGGTTGTTGCCTTTAGTTGTGGCATTATTTGCATAGCGTCGCGCCACTTGAAACAAAACGAAGCATACTTACCAGCGCATAAAGGTTGCAACCGCGCGCGTCTCTGCCTGTGTGTGTGTGTGTGTGTGTGTGTGTGTGTGAGAGTGAATTGCCATTTGACTTTTGCCTTGGCACATTGCAAATCTAGCTGCTCAGTTTATGATTACCACAATTTGATGTGTATTTGTGTGTGTGTGTGTGTGTGCGTGTGTCTCTGTTAACCTTTTGCTTTGCATACTTTGCAGCGTTTTAAGATTTTATAGCTTATGCATGTGCGTACTTATAAATGTTTTAACATACATATACATATATATTTGTACAAAGATGTGTGAGTGTAAGGGCTGCCTAATTAGCGTAAAAAACTTTTCATAGCAATAATAATCTGCTGGCTTCTAACCGCAAGCCAAAACACTCGCAACAAACACTGAGAGAAAAAAATTTGATGCAGACAGTCGGGAAGGTTTTTTTCCATGAAAATCAAATTTCTGTGTAAATTTTTGTATCGACGCGTTGCGGGGTATGTGCGTAATAACGGTAACTCTCCTTCGAGGGGAGGGGGGATGATCAGGAAAAAAATCAACATTGTTTGGTTTATAGCGCTAACGTATCACATTAGGTTAACATAAATGTTAACTTTAACATTTGTGTAAAAAGTGAAATTCTCTTGCAGTTCATAGGGGAAGGGGCCTAAAATTGGCAAGTTATTAGCTATATCTTCTAAAGTTCTTACCCGATATGAATCATTTTTACCCTACACATACACAGTAATAGTGTGCCTAACTGTGCCAAGTCACAATTGGGTAGCTTTTATGGTGTGGGTTAAAACCTCAAAAATCTGTCACGGAGGAAGGGGGTGAGATATCGACATAATTCGACAAACCCGTATTTTTCCGATATATGAGCATCTTTTGGTAAACAAATTTTTGCGCTAGCTCTTATAGTCTCTGAGAACGGTGCGACAACACGGACAGACGGACATGTCTATATCGACGTGACTATTGCTCCTGAGCATTTTTGCCCATGGAATATAGTCTGCCACGCTTCCTTCTGCCTGTTACATACATTGCACAAATCTATAATACCCTTTTACACTTTGTGTACAGGGTATAATTAAAGAATGGCTTTAAATTGACAGCGACTCTTTTTAGCCATGGTTGGCTCACATACGTAGATCGAAAGCAGGTAAATACGTTTGTGTCATAAGAGTTCCTTAATTTTGGGCTTACAAGTGCTCTCTGTCTCAAGAAGTCAGGCAAATTATGGAATTACCTTCAATGTCCCCGTGACCTGAAAGCCATATTAGTCTTATAATGAACTGTTGAGCCATCTCGTGTTGGGTTTTCCCGATTTCAAAGTCGCTGATATTTATATTGGAAGACTTATTAATGAAGACATGATATTGCATATTTCTGATAAGGACCACCTCCAGTGATCCATTAGAGTTAGAGCCCAGTTTATGTTAAAGAAGAGCAAGAGACTATTCACGCCTATATGTAAGAAGAGTCTGCAAGGGTATGCTCATTTAAAGGGGTGAGTTGCGCAGCTTAGTGCTAAGCTTGATGTAAAGACTACCAATTGACTAGTTAAAATTGAATGCCGAAGTCTTGACTCACACTCAAAACCGAGCTGGGTAAGCATAAGAACTTAGGTCATGTGACTTTTATTTCAACACACTAACGTATTCTATTGCTGCTTTCTTGCAACAAGCTCGTAATTGTTATCAGATTTTTGACTCATTTGTTTGTTACGCATTTTTGTTCGCTTTAGTTTACTATGTGGATTTTCTTTCAGTGTACTAAAAAACAAACAGGCAGACAGAAAGACAAACGCGCGAAACTCAATGGGGCAACTTCAAGCTGCAAATTTGTTGGTAACGTTGCGTTGGTTTTCGGCTTTTGCTTGGATTTTGGCTTTAGTTTGGCTTGCTACTGGCGCGAGCTTTTTGGCATTGCCAACAGATAGCGCCCAACAGAAGAAGAAGCGAGCGTGGTTGGCGTGTGGCATGCAAAGCGCGATAATTGACCTGTGCTGTATGTGCTGTATGTGTGTGTGTGTGTGTGTGTGTGTGTGTGTGTGTGTGTGTGTGTGTGTGTGTGAGTATCTGTGTTGGAGACCAGGCAACTGTGCAACTTTATGCTTTGATAAAGGACCTTGGCGTCGAGTCCTTTAAGGGGCAACGAAGCGTGCCCAGCAGCACAAAACTAGTGTGCCACATCAACAACATTCAGACATACATAACCCATACATTTGTAACTGGCGCGCCCGCATAGCATACTTTTTAGAGTTAGCAGCATCCTTAAAGCCGAACTTGAAATGGGGCCACAATTCTAAAGCGCATTTAAATAATAAAATAAAATCAGCATTAAAAAGCGGAAAGCCACAAAACAAATCCAAAAATATGGGTGGAAAAAAACAATACAAAATAAAGTCCACCCCAAGGATTTGGCTATTATGCTGCAAGCAAAAAAAATCCCACACCAATACGCACACAGCAAAAAAAAAGGATATCAAACACACAAGAAGCAAGCGGAATCTGTGCGAAAAATGTTAAAACAATAAACTCTGCTAGGAATAACAAATATAACAACAAACAGACACAACAGCAACAAGAAGTAAACAAAACGCATAATTCATTCGAGCGCATTAAGCGAAAATAAACTTGCTTAGAAGAAACAAGGCAACAAGGCGAATAGATTTATATATAAATATTGGCATTGTCTTATGCTAGAATAACTGTCTATATTTGGCTGGGAGTTTCAGGGTTGCAACACATTGTACATTTGAGTTACTTTTTGTCACTGTGGAGTGTCGAAGTACTAGATTTTAGCTTGTTCTAAAAAAGTTTTTCAAAAGATCAATACACGTCGATATACGGTTTTGTTCTTTCGTCCGTTGCTTTTCCTGCTGTCAGCCATTCCAACCAACAAAGCGTTTCAGTTGATTTCCGTTTCAGTATTTTTGACATAGAAGAAGCGGCGATACTTAGCAGATTCAACTGATCGAAAGCGCGAATCTCGTAGGCAGTTGAGATTGTTGGCGTGTGTGATGAGATGATTCAAGTTCAGACTACGAACTCCTAAAAATAAAGTAAGATTTTTACGCTGAACTATCGAAAAATGAGGTATACTGTTTCTCGAATCTTTATTGCCATTAGTGTCACAACACTACAAAGTACGTGGTTCTCGAAATTAATGCGAAGGTCCAATTGAGAAGTTTTCCTATTGGGAAGTTCGTTATTATTGGACTATTAATGTTCAATTTGGAAACATAGATCGACAACAACTTATAAATATCTGTGGCAATTTTCGAATCAATATTTTAAGGGGAAATAGGTGCAGTAATTAAGGTAAATCGATTCTGAAGAAAGGGGGCTTCTATTGAAGAAAAGGAGAACCAAGTTTTAATGATTAGGCTCACACGAGACTCCATTTTGTAACTCTAGCTCACATGTATCTTTATTTACATGTAGTGGAATTTGGAGCAGTTCATAAGCAAAAAAGAGTCAAATCAAGAAGAGTCTTTATCTGATTTTGCTCATTTTTATAACATAAATGCACATAAGACCCATGCAAACCTATGTCATGTTTCGATTTCATAGATTACGCGCAGCTTTTGTTAAAATTTTATGTCGCTAACTCTTATGGTCTCGCAGATCTAGCGACTCATACAGACGGACAGACGGAAGGACGGCCATGGTCGAATGATAAGAATTTTTGCCCATGGAACTAACCTCGATTTCAATGCAAATTACATCTTAGATGTATAAGTTATTTTATGCTATTGATTGTAGAGTAATAGATCTACATTTTTCTGTTGTTGCTCTTTTGGTAATCGACTTAGTATCACAACAAGCATGTTTAGCTTGTTTCGACAGCTGCTGGAATCCCTGGTAAAATCAAAGGAAAAGGAATTCCACCTACAATATAAAAATAGCAAAAATAGACAAAGGGTTCCTTAAAGTGACTAGGCGGCTATCAAATTCAAAGGATTGCCTTTTACAAGCTTTGTTTTTGTTTTTTTTTTTGTGACATTTCAAAATTAGGCAAAGGCAAATTTGCATAAAAACAAAGCAAAAAACATACTTTGAACATGTCAAAACATTTCAAACTTTTTTATGGCCATTGTCTTTATAGAGATATACTTAAACGGAGAAGAACTTTATTGGGCGTAAAAATAACATTTAAATGTTAACACGCCGTTTAAACGTAAATTTGCAGAACATTTACAAGCCTACTTTTAGGCGAAACGGGTAGACAGGCAAGAACGGCGGAGGGCAAAACGGTAGAATAACAAAACGCGCCCGTAAACTGGCCAGAAGGTTGTCTGTCTCTTTGTATTCTCTAACAAAGGGTGTGTGGAATATAGTACACAACTTGTAAAGCAAAAGAGATAGTGTCTGTGGCTGTATCTGCTGGCGCAATAATTCCAACTTAGCAGATGATTATGATAAAATTGGCAAATGCTTCGGTTCTCAGATGTCAGGTGAGATGATTTTTTTAAAGCCTTTTTTAGTTAAGTCTTACTTATATGGGGATATAAGATTATACTTCATTCATGACAATTAGCCCCAGTTCCACTTGTCGTAACTATAGTTGCAATGCCTTTTTTCCGACATTTGTAGCTTAAAAGGGGCGTAAAATTTTAATGTTTTTTAAGTTCGTCTATATTTTCTTCTATTGCTCAACTAAATTATTTAATAAAAAGCACATTTAATTTGATGATTATTTGCAATAATTTCCTCTTTAATTTCCTCTTTAGCGGAACGGAGCACATACACACACATTTTAACATGTATATTTCTTTCTTTACGTGGGAGTTGCACGTTTGGGAAACAATGAGCTCTGACGGTAGTTGCGGCATGTGGAACTGAAGCCACTCTGAATAAAAAACATTCCGATTCCAGATTGACATGGTCAATTCGTCTTCATAATAAACTCTCTCTGTTGTAAAAAACTGGGATAGGGGGTAGGAGTGCCTTTTACTCGCTCTGCTCGCCAACCCCCGTACCTCATTCGAGGTAGATCAAATTCTTCTTCCCGTTCCTCTTTTCGTTCTCCTTCCTGTTTTAGTAAGTGTTGCCAGACTTGTGCACAGTTTTGGGGGAAATAAAAGTGGGCTTTGATATTTTGTGTAGCTTTACGCTTTATTGCGGGGGAAGTGGTTAAGATATTGCCACAAAAAAGATCGACCTCTACACCAAAATGCAAAACAATTGGTTATTGCATAAAGCGATATCTATTATAACCAATTAGCGTTTATTTGAAACATATTGAATTTATTTGATTATTCGTATATGAAATAATCGCTTATATGCAGCAACTGAACTCATTTTCGCTATTGCATATAAGCGGTATCAATGTTGCTACTAAAAGTAAGATTTCTAATCTAGAATTCCTACAATTTCATACTTGAAAAATTAAGCACGATTCGATGTTGATAATACTTGAATTATGAGTGAATCAATCTCGTTTTTTGAAATTAAACCTAAAAGCGCTTAAAATAAGCATGTACATTTTGAATTAAGAGCTTAAAACTTGTAATAAGTCATAAATGTACTCAATTTAAAAACAAGTACAACATTTCTAATAGAAAGACTGAACGATCTTAATGTTAAGTCCCGAAATTGGATTGCATTCAAGAAAACTATTGACAGAGTGAGAGAGCCTTCTCAAATTTTTTATCATTCATGCATGGAATGCAGCGGAAATTATTAAGAAAAAGAATAAATTTAAATTTTACAGAGCTTATTCTGAGATTAATGTCACAAACCTATCGGTGTATCGGTTGAAGGAAAACTTTTTCCGTTACTGCTGACGTTTTTAGTTTGAAAAGAGAACTCTTGTATTTTCTTTTGAAGTGTGGGGCTTATTTCAGGCGTATTTGAGTCGGAAAGTGAACAATTATATCGATATAATTTGAAGAGCATTGATTGTGCTTATTATAAATAATCATTTTAAAATGAAACAAATATAAAGTTCTTTGTTTTTAAAAAGAACTTATTCTTATTACTTCCACAAAGAATGGACGCCTTCCAACCTTTATGAACCCAGTTAACATGGACTAAATTAATGCAGCGTAGCTGTACACAAACTCTTCAAAATAAAGAGTTTACTTAACATACAACTTCAAATGTATGTTACGCCTGTAGAAATAGAGCACTAAGGCTGCTAGTTAGGGTATAATGATGTTCGTTTTCTTTGATGCCTTCGCAAAGCAGCTGAGACAAAACAAAAGCTTTTGGTTGCTTCAAAGTATGCAGCAAAAGAGAACAAAAAATCACATCAACAAATTTATGTACGAAAACAAAGTCAAGCACTATATGAATAAGAAAAAAAATTGCCAAAAAAGGAGCAAGAGATGAGAACCAAAAGCCGTAAACTGTATACGGCGGAGATTGCAGCATGTGTGTGTGCGTATGTGTGTGTGTGTGTGTGTGTGTGTGTGTGTGTGTAAGGGTTTTGGCGCCCGATAAGCTTAAGCAGCGGCAGCGCCATTAAGTATGCTACGCAGCATTCGCTGCAATGTACCGACAATTCAAATGTACAGCAACAACAAAAACAAGCTTGCCAATGGGCGAAAGAACCATACAGCAGAGTCCAACTATAAATCTATCATGTTTACATCGAGAGTACCAAGAGTGTCGACGGCAAAAAAAAAAAAAAACACCAAACTTGACGAGCCAAACCCAGTTCCGGACCCACGCCCATTGTCTTACATACCGAAAGCGTTACTCCCATCGAACACTTGAGCACAATTTGTTTATGCAAGTCGTTGCGATGTAGGAAACGTTGCTTGAATTATGGCTTTGTTTACCCCAAGTCGTATAAGAAAAATAAAAACTGTAAGCTTTTTCCTCAACAACCTCTGTGATGTAACCCACAGCAGCATTTTCCCCGAGCCGATGTGATAACTTTTCAGACGGAAAAACTTTGCCGCACTGCAAGCGGGCGCCCATTGTGGTCGCTTCATGAAGGTCCATGTCGGTATGTTTGCTATTTGGGTGTAGGGTTGAGGGCCTGTTAGGGGCAGTCGTGATATGTTATGGCATCATAACAATTGATTTTATTTGCCATGCTTATTGATATCGTGCGTTATACTGAGTTTTATTAGCAACCCAACCAAAAAGGGGACCAGCATCATTTGTAGAGCTTATCAGCATATGTCTGGGACTTAATTTTATTACGAGGACACTGTTGCCAGCCAGCGGGCTTCCGCAAATGTGTCCTACAGTTATCTAACTATACCGTAAGTCGTTTTATGTCTTTCTTTCGGGTCTGGCTATTTTTGGTTTTCCGGACAAATCAATTTCAATATTGCTGCTTGTGCAAAATTGGTTTCATTTGCATTTTATTGCTTCAACAGATTAGACATAAACTTGTTGCCCAGTGTTGTAATTTCGTCTTCTTATTGATGTTATAACTTGTACAATCTATATGGGAACCTATATATATTTGTAGGTTTAAAATGAAAAACACTTTGACACTTTTCTGGCATTTTGACAAGTGTTGGGTCGCTGGCCACCAATGCCGCAAAGTTTTTTTTTGCTTTTCTTCCTACCTGTGCATCTGAAATATTTGTGAAAATGTTTTTGACACGTTTTTAATAAGATTGTCGTTGTTGTTGTTGCTATTATTGTTTGACACTCATGCAACATTGCAGCGCCTGCTTTTGACAATTCGTGTTGTTAATTTAATTAAAAGCGACGCTGACGAAGGCGCCGTCAGTTTAGGTTACTATCCAGACCGGCAAGCAAACTTGAGTGAAGTTTCAAAAAAGCCAAAAATTTCCCAAAACACATTGCATTACAAGGCATTTTAAATACTCTAACTTAAAAGTAGAACCATAAGCGAAATTGCTATTTTCGGTTTTCCAATGAGTGCTCAAATTAGTTTGCATTCTGTTATGTCAAAGGTATTATTGATTTGTTAAGAGGCAATGGAAGAATTTAATTTGTTTGTACCAAAATTTTATCGATATATTGCCACTTTTGTTGTCTACAACAAGTTTGACAGAAGATGCCACACTTTCTGACGATGCAGAACTGACTGCTGATGTCAAATGTTTGGAGCAAGTTTCCAAATATTCGTATTTTCATTTATCTCAGACTTAGAGAATAATCCATTGAATCTGCCTCTTACTATAAGATATACCAATCCAAGTGAGCTCTCATCTGCTTCTTTACTTCGACTGCCAGCTCCTCACATTTTAATTTTCACAATGTTCTGTTTGATTTCCAATTGTTTTCACAAATTTCCGCACATTATAAAATCTCTTTTTAGTTTTTCCATGTATCCGAATAAAAAACAACTTTCATATTATACGGCACGATTTTCGTATTTATTATTTGACATAAAATATGTCGATATATGATATTATCGGGTATACCGATATCGATTTTACCTACTTGCCAGTTGGAAATCTTCACAATTGGAAAATAACGAATGCTAGAGTAATACTTTCCACTATCCAGAGATAAGGAAGATGGAGTGAGCAGGAAAAGCGCGAGCTTGGCTGAATGATTTAGTGTCTTCCTGTAGAGATGCAGAGGGAAATCTGGTAGTGGATGCACAGAAAGCACTGAGGTTGTGGAGGGAACACTTCTGGCTTACTATCTGGCGATGATAATGCCACTTCCGGAGTTAACGCCTGACGCCAGTCAGGGCCGCAATCAAGCGGCTCAATAACAACAATGCTACTGGCGCAGATGACCTGCCTGTTGAGTTGTGGCGGCAATGAGTTGGTAACATGGCTAGATGAGAGCATGCCCGATGATTGTGAGCTTGGCGTCCTCTGCCCTGTTCTCAAGAAGGCTGACCCCACGGTTTGCGCTTCAGTCATCTTTCTATTGCATAAAAGGCTCTAACGATCGTTCTATGTGATAGACTAAAGACATTTGCGGAAGAACTGATCGGACATTATAAGTGTGGTTTTAGGCCAGTTAAGTACACCATAGACCAGATATTTATACTACGCCAAATTCTAGAAAAGTCCCACGAATACAAAATCGAGTCCCTCCATTCCTTTTTTGAATATAAAGCATTTGAGCACACAGCTCCGACAAGAAGAGTCCATTTTGGGGAAAATGAGACATTGTCTTTTTATATTGACAAAAATTTGATTCAAGTCCTATTTTAATCAGGGTCGAAGCGGCTGGATGCCTGTTAACCCATCGTTGTTATAAAATATCATATAGCATTATGCACATTCTTGTAGCATTTTTTTGTTGTGTTATAAATTAACTTAAAGAATTTTAGTGCGAGCCAAAACCTTCGTTTAGTGTTCCACCGCTCCTTAAACATAAGCCCGATCATGCCATAAGTTCGGACTTGGTCACCGGAATTCAAAAGAAATGCAGGGTTTGCCCCAATTTTCATTTGACATCTTTTGGAAAGACTTCTTTTTTTGTCAGTGGCATTTTTAGCATCGACGGATATCTTGTAGATTCAAATTCGGTTAAAAAATCTAGGACACCGACGCGACAGCTGGCTGATGTATTGCAATTTGTGTAAAAGAAAACATTTCTCTCTGGTTCACCAATGAAGCAGTGTATTGAGCTTTGGCTATAACAGTTAATCGATTAATATTGGTAACTTAAACCGTAACTGAAATTCAAAATTATTTAAACCAAAAACCATAACTGCTGATTCAAGAGGGTACTACATAACTATAATCGAAACCTACTAATTATTCGATATAATTTAGTAAGATATGTGTACATTCTTCCTGAACACCCGTTTTTTCTAACAAAATGTCTTATGCCGATATAAAAATTGATTTGATCCTTTTAAAGGAAAAACAAACTTTAGTTTTGGTTACAAATATAATACCAAAAAACTAAATATAAACAAATGTATATCTCAACAACTCTTACTTCTTTTCATTACAGGTAAGAACCCTTTGTGTTATAAATAGTCATCTGTCTAAGACTACAGTAAGTACAAGATAATTAACATTTTCAACATTTTCCATTTTTGTCTCACTATCGATATTTTTTCCCCTATCAACAGTTTAAACACACGCTACTAAGTTTAGGAAGGTAAGAAGAAAAATACTATCGATAGTATCAAATCTTTGCGAACCGATGGTACTATCAATATTATCCAATCTTTCTCCTCAAACTATCGAAAATATCGAATGGCGCTACTATTTGTAGTTTTGTATGCTATGATTTTTAATGAATGCCTATCATTCGCCTTGCAACGCCAGCGATTTTTGAATGTTTTTTTTTTCGATTTTTCTTCGCTGCCATCTAATGGGTCTAGCTGGTTAAGGTACCCAAAAGTACCCCAGCGATTTTTAAAAACCAATGATGCAGATCGATTTTTACGTGGAATTTTTTTCCTTATTTTAGATTAAAAAAATAATATAACACAGCACAGCTGTTGTTATAGTAGAAGTTATAAAACTGATAAAACTTCTTAAATAACTTGCTTAAGGTAACAGTTCTGATTTT
Source organism: Chymomyza caudatula (assembly GCA_035041775.1). NCBI lineage: Eukaryota > Metazoa > Arthropoda > Insecta > Diptera > Drosophilidae > Chymomyza > Chymomyza caudatula. The sequence continues at coordinate 2,132,064 of JAWNKW010000209.1, forward strand.
CTTAATTATATAGTAGGTATTGATACTAACTCAAAATTAACGATTTTGTTATGTTAAAAGTGGTTAATTTAGATTAGCAACTTATACAAATTCATAATTTTTATTTTATTTGGCCATGTGCTAAAAAAAAAATAATAAAATTTTTAGATTTTTTTTAAGAAAAAGTAATGACTTAAAAATAAAATAAAAAAATTCTTTTCATTGCCCTTATTAATAAGTATTATTGTGGAAATTTTGGTTCAAAAATATTTAGTAGATTAGTCGCAATAATTCAAAAAGTGAAAAACACGATTTTTTAAATTAAGCCGTAACACATTAATTTTTCGATCTGAAATTTTTTGTAGAATTTTTTTCCCACGCACAAATCGATCTGCATCATTAGTTTTTAAAAATCGCTGGTGCACTTTTGGGTACCTTAACCGGCTGGACCCTTTCACTTTTTTGTACTTTTGTAAACAACGAAATCATGTTTATGAATTCCAATGGAACCATTTGTCGGTCGAGTTGCATGATTTTAGTTTAAGAAGCCCAGTGGAACCAAGTGGTAAGAAGCTAATTTGAAATATTGCAGTGGATGCCTTATATCATTCACTACATTCGGTACACATTGAATTTTGGATGGTAGCTAACACAATACAACAGTTTGTTGGAGGGGCAGAATGATTTCAACTCAGGATGAAATTATTAGATGAGTTGAGTACAATAAATCCGCTAGAGGAATCTTTGCGTTCCCTCTTTAATTTTTGTGTAGTTTTAGATACTTAACTTAAAGAGTTCCATTATAACTCAAACCTCCTCTCTCTGCTTTGCGCACGCCTTCTACAATCTTTGATACCAAAGGTAGCTAGGGTCCTCCGTACCTGGTCCTACCAACGGAGACAAGGCCTGCTCACTTCAACAACCGCATTGAACATCTTTCTCGCAGTAGTTTCTTTATCCATACGAAGAACATGAGAACATGTTAAGGGCCAAAAATATGACGGAGTACTTTCCGCTCAAACAATCCAAGGGCATTTTCATCAGACTGTGTCATCACTCATGCTTCAGCACCATAAAGCAGAATGAGAAGGATGAACGTTTTATGGAGTGTCTCTTATACACATTCCGTTTGATCTCCATGCTGACATAGTTCTTTATAGTAGCGGTTGTCCTTGACCACATCATAAGTATACTTTAGTTTTCAACATAAAACATAGAAGAGATGCGGAGAAACCGCCTGATTCTGACAAGTATGTTTCCTTTAGATTTTGAGGTTATTATGGATACCAAGTGTGCATTCGAAGCACTCTAGTGTGCTTATGGCATTTAAGAACGCATGTATCCTTTCCCAAAAATGTATGCAAGAATCTGAGCTACGAAAAGGTTAGTCATAAAATAATGAAGCAATCAAAAGGCCGGTAAATCAATTCCATTCATAATATTTTCATATTCCAGTTAAATCTTGTTTCACATGCATACAAAATAAGCGGTGTGTATGAATTTGTAAGAGTAAATTGTCTCTCTCTTTCTCTCTCTCAGCGAATACAACTACGTTATACATATAAAAGTAGAGCAGCTTTTGGTGTGTTACCAATATACGTGCATTTTTATTATACCCTGTACACAAAGTGTAAAAGGGTATTATAGATTTGTGCAATGTATGTAACAGGCAGAAAGAGGCGTTGCAGACCATATGTTCCATGGGCAAAAATGGTCAAAAGCAATAGTCGAGTCTGTGCGTCTGTCTGTCCGTGCTGTCGCACCGTTCTCGGAGACTATAAGAGCTAGATCAACAAATTTTTTGTGCAAGTTTGTCGAATTATGTCGATATCTCACCGCCGGTTTTAACCCACACCATAAAAGCTACCCAATTGTGACTTGGCACAGTTAGGCACACTATTACTGTGTATGTGTAGGGTAAAAATGATTCATATCGGGTAAGAACTTTAGAAGATATAGCTAATAATGCGCCAATTTTAGGACCCGCTCCTATAAACTGTAACAGAATTTCACTTTTTACAGAAATGTTAAAGTTAACATTTATGTTAACCAAATGGGGTACGTAAGGCTTAAAAATCAAACAATTTTGAAATTTTTCCGCACCATCCATTTAACGCATCGACACAAAAATTTGCATAAAATTTGATTTTCATGGAAAAAATGAGTACAGGGTATCCCACTGTCGGGCACCGTCCCGACTGTCTGCATCAAATGCTTTGTGTTTGTAGCTTCCATTGCCATTTTTGTATGTTGTGAATTCAATTAAATTTCGGATTTATTTTTTAATAGTAGCTGTCATAAAACAATCATAGAATATGTAACAAATTTGATTGAAAAATGCATAAAAATTGCGAATAAAAATAGCAATACAAATAATGCAAATATCCGTAAATTAATTTTATAGCAATTCTAATTTTATGTAAGAATACATTCTTGGGCTTATAAGAATTCTAGATGTAGTAAAACAATAATAATAGTTTTCAATAATCCGTCAGAAGATGTTGTCTATTGCTTTATTTGGAACTATTTCAAATTCTTCAAAATTAAAAAAAGGAAAAATGCACCAAAAATAACAAAGAGACAGCAATCTCAAAATAATTTGTGTAGTGACTTCAGCGAGGTTGGCTCGAAAATGTTTGGCTTAAATATAAAAATGGATGACCATATATCTCTGTTTAAGATAAATATACTAATATACTTGGAACTTGACCGATAACCATAAGAAAAGTTTCACTCGAATGTCATTTATGAATGATAGGTGAGACTTTAACATGATTAAACTTCATCTGAATAGAGAATATGTTGATCATCTACTGGTAAAATTTTTGTGTCTCTATCTCATCAAATTCGATAAAGGGCAACAACATAGCGGTTGAGCGCGCCAGAGAGAGGTTATATGCCAATCAATAATGTCAGTATGTGGAATGCTTGATAAATATCGCCAGAAGTAAATAACAAAAGAACACCTGCGCTCTGCTCCCTCGGTAGGTAGAGATGCTCAATTGCTGTTAGAGGCACTACTGGCTAGTTGGTGCCCATGCAGCTAGGGTTCTTGCCACGTACAATGATTCCTGCAAACGCTGTGGAGAGGAGAAAGAAACGGCAGAGCATTTCTTTTGGTCTTGCTCTGACCCTTGGAAAAACATTATAAGTACCTGAGTAGGTCAGAACTATCCAAATTTAGCTCCAAATGGATAATGAATTACATTTTAGCATCTGAATGGCCCTCCCTATAAGCATGCATCCCCAACAGGCGCAAGAAGAAAGGATAAATAGATCCTACGGTATCACAATCGGCCGACTCTCGGCCTAAGTGTTACACAAAGATATGTCGCAGTCGTTTTAATCTAAACTATGTTCTCCGAAATCTATATGTCCATAAGTACAATAAATTTTGTATTTACACCGGTGTTTATTTTACGTGAAAGGTACCTGTGGAGGTTTAAAATCAAGATGTTCGAATATGTAAGCATATAACACACGTATTGATACGACTCGTCAATCAGCGATCTTATGGAAATTATTGGTGTTGTCAACTTATATTATACATACACTATAATGGATAGATATGTAGGTATATCTTGATATATAAATTCGTTCGTGCAGAGTAAGCGTTAATAAAACTCGAAAACCACTGAGCCAAATGACTTCATATTTGGACCATATATTCGTTTTGTCTGCAGGAAGGTTTCTTTCCAGTTTGTGTCCGGTAGGTGTACAGAATCAGCAATATTCCTAAGTGACATAATAAATTCATATTATTTATACTTATATAGTAGGCTGGCATATTAATGTGATTCCGATTCACAACATTGATTAGTTGAACATTTTAATCTGAAATTTGAGTGGGAGACGATTCAGAAGAGGAAACATTCACAGAAGTACTCGAGACGCTCGACGAAATAGTGGTTCGAGAAAATTCAACACCGGAATAACGTTTGCAAAGTATTTAAGATCTTGCAAATCGTGTAGCTCAAAAATTGCATGGGAGGAGAAAAACTAAGAGACAACGCATTACTGATGCGAATATATTAGCAATTAAGAAAAAATGCGAGGGAATTGCGCATTAACATTGTTTTCATTTCAGCGTATGGCTTTCACCTGCGAACCCAATATATATGAAAATTGCTATTAGTGACAAACGAAGAAAAAGGTCTAAAATTCAGGAATGAATTATATTTTTGGAAAAACGATGTTTGTCGGCCAGCTAGTATAATATATAATTACAATATGAATTAACAATTTCCATAAGTACCAAGCGAAGAAGTTGAGTAGGGCAACCTGAATTCTGCCTTGGTTTGGCATTAAAACGACAGCCACCACGAAACCAATCCTAAAACAAAAGTTTTGCTGGTTTTACTCACTTCACGTGTCACCAGAATAATAATCCTGGTGAGATTTCATGCCCAAGGCGGGTTCTACCAGCCTCAACTCACAAAGGTTTAAGGCGACTAAACTGTGTACCGATTGAATTAATGATAAAATTAATAGAGGTGATCTTGGCCAGCATTATCCTCCTATTGGGGAGATGCAGACGGATATGACGATGTCAAATCTTTTCCCACTTCACTACTTTTGGCATGCCTGGGTGGAGAAGGTTTGTGAAGAGCAGAGCCGAATGCGGACTAACGAGTTGCTATTGTCAGTGAAGAAGTAAAAAGTGGTCCATAATTGGACGTCCCACAGAGACTACTTACAACTTAGTCGTGGTCAAAATTTATAGTATATTTTTGATCATTTTTAACCTATATTTTTTCACATAATAACAATATGAGACGATTAAATTGATTAAGCAGCTGATGAAGTGTTAGTAAGGTAAATTACAATTTTCCGAAGGGTCCAAGACAGGTCTTTGACACTTACACAAAATTTTCAAAATGTCAACAGTCAACAAAATAAGTAGTTTGGATACACAAGCAAAAATTAATGTACTATAAAAATAATTTCCTGTTACTCAAGTCACTGACAGAAACTTCCTTCATTTCATGTCATTGCACTTTAGTTATCCAGTTTTTCAGAGAAAAGTCCTTGCAAGTGTTTCCACATTGAATTCAACAACTAAGCTTAACCTTGTGAAATATTTTCTGTCTGTTCATACTTATTGTTATCATTGTGTATTTTTCCTTGCAAGATATCATATGACTTTTGGGTATATTTATTTACATTACTTCATAGTTTACACATTTTAATAGCAAATATTTATTTTATCTAAAGCTCTTACTGCGATTCCCTTTGATTAGTTTTAATTTGTTTTTTTCCATCATTTAAAGTGGTCTTCGTAGCGCAACTAATTATTCCGTCTATTCAAAAATAGATACAGTGTCAGCTAACTAATCATCATCCACTTAGCATTTCATATCCCAACCCATCATTGACTTTTGCTTAATAATTCATAGCACCAATGCTAAACTCTTTGATGTTTGCAAGGAAGCGCACACCTTGAAGTTGCTTCCATTAGTTCATGAAGCGTCCAGTTCTACAAACCCGGCTACTCTTTGCCATCCGCACATCTACCCGCACCATGGACCACCAGCAATTGCTCACACCAACCTCGCTCGGCATTGTTCATGTTGCATACTTTACGGCTCTATGCATAAGTAATATCCATGTTAGTGTCAATAGTTGTCAACGAAACGTTGTTGTCATTCGACATGTCCTACGCCCCAAAGTGACTCTCATCAGTGCAGCCCGGCAAACCCCAGCACCCAATGCTTTCGGCTTGCTCAAGTTGATTGTGTTTTCTATACTCTTTGAGTCGTGAAGAGTATTATGAGTTTGTCAAGCGGTTTGCAACTCATTAGACAAGTCTGCCTTCTAAAGTAATTCTCGACTGTTTGTGTATTTTTTCTATTTGTAGAAGCCAATATTGAATCACAAAGTCGCAAGTCGAACACCTGAGGATCTTGCAAAATCGAATGACCGTATACGTGCTAATATGGCACAATTGCGTGCTGGACGAAAAAGAAGTACTGTCACGTGGCATTGCACTATTTTCCAAAATGATCCATCAATCGTTTACAAAGAAATTCGCAAGAAAATGTCTGGATTATGTTGCTTAGCAGGCAAAGGGAAATTTACGCATTTGACAACGCGTTCAGAGCCTTTGTAGACGTTGCTCAGTGACACCGGAATCGAAGAACATTCAGAAAAAAAAAATGTTTTCAGATAACGTAACCTTCAAGGTAATAACATCATATCGCATTTTAAGTTTTCCATCTAAATATTCCGATCCTAGCACAAATCTATAAACGCGCTGGATCTTTATTGGTGCAGCAAAGCGCAGAGCCCCTAAGTATAATATATTTAGTTTTGAGCTGATTTTAACTTGTGTTGTTACATATTTAAAACTTGGCTTGAACCATAACTTAGAGGTCAGAAAAGATCTTACACCTGTACCATATCATATTTTAGGTTACAACACGCAAACCAAACCCCACAATATATTTCGGTAGTTTTCAGCCCTGAATTTAATGTTAAAGCCGTACTCTACCTGATGCTTCATTTTTACATATGAAAAATGTATGATTTGCTTGAAATTGCGATTTGTAGAAGAATCCGAGGTTCAATGTTTTACCCTGCAAAAGGTGTTGGCTTCTAGTAGGATAATTCATAATAATAATCTTTACTGGGCATAACAACCTATGCCTGGCTTCCAGCAGTATGTAGTATGCTCCTCTAGGTCGCTCCGTGATACTAAAGTTAATTACTGCACACTCTATTGACCCTTTCTTTTCCTCGTTATCCTTTAACAACTGCATAGAAGAACTTTCTCCCAGGAATTTCTTTGTCCATAAGCACATTAGGTCCTTATCGAAAAGTCATACTATTGATATAATAAAGAGTGTGTCAACTTCTATGCCACAAGGTGAGCGCCTTTCAAGCTCATGCTACTTACATTTGTTTCGTGACAGTTCGTTATCGTCACATACATATGCACCTCTGGACTCCCCCTTCCTTGGACTGGCTCCACACAATGTATTATTTTATATTGGCATTACTTTTGGTGCCAGTGTTGCTGCTAAATACAACATATATCTCGTTAGTTTTGCTGTTGGCGTTTTTCTTTTTCCACGAAGCTGCCAACTTCCGGTTTTCCCCACACATACACACACACACACACACACACACACACACACACACACATACACGCACACATACATACATTGTGTGGGTGCTTGTTATTGTTGCTCATGGCATGTCCTTCAACGCCCTGCTAGTTACGTACACTTTTGGCCATCTCTCTCCGTGTCTGTGTGTGTGTGTGTGTGTGTGTGCGTGTGCGTGTGTGTGAGTGTGTGTATGTGTGTGTGCTCTAGAGGGCCGCATATGTTACTTTATTGGCATTCAATTTGAGTTATCGCTATTTTTTCCTGTTCATATGCGTTTTTGCTGGTGTGTGCTATACGTAACTGCGCTTGTATCTGTGTGTGTGTGTGTGTGTGTGAGAGTTGCTGTTAAAATGAATTTTCTACTTTTCAAAAACATTAAAGTTGTTTTTGCTGCTGCTTGAGAAAATGGCATTGTTGTTGCTTTAGTTGCTGCTCAATGCAAGCGTCATACTGAGATTTTCACCAACAACTGTGTTTGTATAAGTGCGGCTAAGTTTACTTTGGTAGCTGGGCACGTTTTTGTGCAGGGCCTTACACACACACACACACACACACACACACACACTTGCATGGCCCAGACCGGCACTAACATATAATCACATTTTATTTGAACTTTTATTTTATTGTATGCCATTTCAGTTCGCTTTTCTTTCAAGTTTATTTGCCAGCCATTTTGTTTATTGTGCAAGAATGAAAAAAAAAAGTTATTTCTTTATTCAGTAAAAAACCAACAGAAAAAAAAAGTTCAAAGTTTATTTATATTGATTGCCTGTCGAGGTCATTTGGGCATAGTTTAAACTAAGTCTAGCATCTTTAACGCATCGGCAAACTGACTATTATTTCAAAAAAGCATATTTGATTGATGCATTTTATGGGCCAGAGCCTGTTCAAGGCTTTGAATTTGTTTACACTACGAGCACAGTTTATTTTACTTTAATTAAAAAATGCCTTGATTGGCTTCAACTGGCTGAGACCTGACCCAGACTGTTCCGGTCTGGGACTTGGGGCCAAGCAAGAGCCAGCTTTGGCTCTAGATTGTGGCACGAACAAGAGCTATTCGATGGCTACAAAGCGGATATTGAAAAAGCTTTAAAATAATAAATATTGTAAAGAAGTTTATGAGGATATGATATTTGGGCAGCTGCATATACATATGTGTGTGCGTGATGAATTCTAAGAAGCTTTTTTTTATAACAATTTGCTATTAGATTGATGGCTTTCAAATAACTAAGTTCTTCAGAAGCAAATTAATTTTCACGAAGCAGTGAACTAAAGTCACCTATGATTATGCTATTAAAAGTAAACGGGTTTGGAATAGCAAATAGCACAGGCTTAACATTAAATATCATTAAGAATTACGTAAAAGTTTCGGCTTTTTCTTATATTAGATGTAGAATTTTTAAGAACATTTTTTGCACCAAAATCATAAGTGCTAGCGGGAATCCTACATTTAAAATACTCAAATGTTCGATTATAATGTGTTTTTTATATAGAGGTATGCGTGTATTTTAAAAACATTGGTGTTTTTTCTCATATTACAGATTTGACCTTGAGAGCTTGTTTTGCACGGTATAGAATCTATATAAAAATGAACAAATCTAAGTAACTTCAAAGTCCATCCATTCTTTGTACGCAGCTGCCTTGATTTGATTAGTGTTTTAGAAGACTTGATTTAGGCAAATTCTTTGTATGTCATCCCACATAAACTTTTAATACACTGTACCCACACGATTAGCAGGCATTCCAAAGCTACGGTCAGACAATCGGCATGCAGATACACATGTTCTCCTTCTTTCATCTTGCCTGCCGAAACGGTTTAGCTCTGTCGGTTTGCCGATTGTCGGCAGCCTTTAATCGGAATGCGTGAATATATTGTAATATGGTAATTGACCTCTCCATTTCGCTACCGATTTTGCTCAAATTGGTGTTGAAATGTTCGCAAAAAATCAATATTTCGAATTCAGAAATATCCCCTTCAAATTTTTTATGGTTTTTGATTTAATTCATTTGGAGTAAAAAAAAAAAATAAGAATTTCCTTTTTGAAAAATTTTGAAATTTGAGTTCATTGACCTGCATCTTGCAATCGAATCAAGTTAGGCTAAAACCGTCTGAAAAACATTAATTTGATATTAAATTATCTTCAATTTGAAATACAATTCGTCTCGATCGGTAGTAAAGTTCCCAAGATATACATATAAGATTTGCTAACTTCGCAACTTTCGAAATCTCGAAAAAGCAATGATTCAAAAACGGTGCTAGAAAATCCAAAACCTTTTCCGGATAAGGTTAAAATTTTTTTTTTTTGCATAGTGTAATCAAACAGAGTAGATAAATACATGGACATTTTTTTTTTAAGGAAAGCTTTTAATCTTAAAATAACTGGTTCGATTTTCACCGAAAGCGCGAGCTTGCAGATAAAATTAAATATAAATAAATTTTGATGTGTTGTGATGTTCGATTTCACGATATAGTCCATATAGTTATTTCAACCTGATTAAGTGATCCACTTTGTGGCCAAAAATTCACAAAGCGATAGTTAAAGTGTTTTTAGTCAATCGGTTTATAAAATTTTAAATCCATTTGATGATTTTGAGGTTCAGATTTTCTTAGCTAAATGACTGACAATTAAATGAATTCTGTTTTTTTTCGTGTTATATTTTATTTAACCTTTCCCGTAATTTTTTGTGTATGTTACTTTGCTGCATAATTTTACTCACACTTTCTAAAATATTTCGAGTATTTTTTCGGAACTGTGTGTATTATTTGTACATGCACCTACATGAGGATGCACTTTCTCTTACTTATATATATATATAGCTCATTAATATGCACAATAAAATGATTCAACGCTTTTGTTTTGGTTCGGTTTGCTTCCCCTAAGGACCGTTTCATATCTGCATTCTATTCTATTAATTAATGGCAAGAGTTCTAAAACACTTGTGATATATAAACCAAAGAGTATTGCTCAAGGGCGCAAACAAAAATGCCACGCGCCAGTCATTAAGAGTCGCTTGGATTGGGGTGGCGTTTGAACTTTCTAAGAAGTCTGCATTGGAGCAACTGCAACTGCCAGGTTAACAAATACTTTAAGTACTTGCCATGTTGTGGTTCCTGTTTATGTGCCACATATGTGTATAAAAAGTTTTACGCACATGTAAAGCATTCTGTTTCCTTCGTTTCCTTCACAAACTTCCTTAATGAGTATGCACATTTTAAAATTAATATAAGATTTTACACATGTTTATTTCGGAAATTGGCAATTAGACTGCAAAACTCTCAAAACTTCCAATGATGAGCCGTTCAGACTTAGAATGTGAACAGATCGATTTGCTCTCTGTCGTTTATATCAAAGATTGACACCGAACCGGGGCGCACATCCAGCACTTGATGTGTGCGTCGAGCTTGTAGCGGGAAACAGTTGACTTCGTTGATGGGTAGTGGACTTGTATAAACCCATATTCTGGTTTTGGACGCTGACAGTACAACAAGCTGCAAGAAAAGATGCAATTTTTAATAAATAATACTCTCGGACAGATTTCTAAATTACTACATAATATAGCAATCAAAGTTTTTTTTTTTAATTTCAAAACTCTCTATATTGACGCTTTATTTTAACATCTGAATATCATACAGGTGGAGATTAAGAAATCGCCTTTTATAGAAAAAGAATTTCTAGTAACTAAAATTTATAAAATTTTAAGTCAATGCCTTTCTTCAGTAAGTATTGTAGTTTGGACAAATAGTGAAATTTCAACAAACGAATACTTCTTGATTTGGGAGAAAGAGGTTACGCAAGGAGGCGGGAAGAGCGGAATTTGACTTAGTGTTAAATTCCCTATAAAGCATTTGTTTCTTTCCTTCTTTCTCTTAATTATTATCTTCATTTTTCATTTATTCATTAGCAAAGGCAGACCCGGCGTGAGAGGGGGAAGAGGGTGGGAATCCCCAGGGCCCGGAGTTTTCTCAGGAGTCCGGTGTAATGACTGTCGTAATAAAATTGGTGTGCTGCTAAAATAATTGCTGAATTGAAGATCTTTCACTGAGTAGCTTCTTCAGCCATACGCACAACATTACCTATCCAGCCGAGCCGCTGGATTTTATCAAAGAGTTCATCATTCCATCGAATGATGGTGATGGTACTTTCCTCTAAAATACTCCATTTCATCAGACTGCGTCATCACACATGCTTTAGCGCCATAAAGCAAAAAGGGAGGGATGAGCGTCTTCTAGAGTGTTAGTTTCGTTAGTGAGTGCTAGAGTGTTTCTCCCCTTGAACTTCAAGTTGACATCGTCTTTCAATGTAAAGGTGGTGCCAAGATAGACAAAATCCTTGACAACGTTAAAAGTATTGTTGCCAACTTCAATCTGAAAGTGTTGCGTCGATCTACTCGAGAAAACATATACTTTGTCTTGCTCTCATTTGCAACTAGACCAACCCTGGCAGATCCTCTTTAATAGCTGCAAAGGCTCCGGTAAATGTACTCTTATTACTGCCAATAAAATCGATATCATCTGCGTTTGTGAGCAGCTGGACAACAGCTGGTACCTTGCTTTTTCGCAACACATTCTCCATCTCAAAGTTGAAGAGGTTGCAGGAGATTCTAAAGCCTCGCTCGGTATAAAAAGGCTTGCAGAAAATCTTTCTTAACTTGACCGAACGGCGTGTTTTTCTCAACTTCTTTCCGCAAAGTCACACCAACTTTGCAGGGATACCGAACTCAGACAGTAGATTTGGTATTTGTGTTCTTTCCAGGATTTGGCGTAATGTGTCTGGTCGATTGGAGACTTACTAGGCCTAAAGCCCTACTTGGCTAAGTTAGAGATAGATATTACCCTGGCCATTCCACTGTAAATGACGATCAAATCTTTTTACCCTGTTACACCAGAACCCAGAAACAATCGTGAGTATTATTTCTTTACAGACACTTCATCTTTTTCTTCTTGACTGGCCACAACAACGGCCTGATGTTAATCCATTCTTTCATTGGAATTGGAGTTTTAAGTGGTAGCTCCCAAACCACACGCACAACACTTTTATGGCCTGGGGTGGCTCTATTGGTCTCAAAAGAACCCAGTGTCGTTGTTCGTCGCCTCATACGACAAGCTTTGACCTGCTGAGGTGGTATTCTCTAACCCGGTCACCACACGGGGTGACGGGATGGACAATTATACCTGGTAATTATCTTAAGAAGTCTCACTTCAACAAAGTGCTTGTAATCTAAACAAGCTAAAAGGAATAAGGGGAAAAAGTGTTTATGATGAAGAGGAAGGGGTATCGATAGAAAGAGTTTTCTTTTCTGTTCTACTATTGTGTTGATCTTTTCTCAAGGGTGCTTGAAATTGTACGGGGTAGAATATGGCACAGTGGTAGGCAGACGAAGCGAGCATGGAGGGATCGATCCTCTAATCTGACTAGCAGAAAGGCTTTTTTTGTTTTAATGCAAATCACGCATTTGAGATCGAAAAAACAAATATGTCCTACAATTATTCCGGACAAAATTGTTTAAAAAGAGAAGGCCAATTGGTGATCAGCGATTCTTCCAGTATCCTTTTTTTATATTAAACTATCAGTTGATATTATTAATCTCTCTACTCACCTGCACTGTCACATGTGACCGCAATAGCTCTACTGCTTCGTCGATAAATTTATCACCAGACGGCAGAGAAACCTCCATCCCACTGCCCGTATATCCATCCAAATACGCACTAGAGCGCTTGAGACACAATTTTAGATCTAGTTCTAAGCCATGCAAATGCTTTTGTACAGTTGGTTCAACATGATAACGTTTAGTAAAGCTTCGCTGGCCTATAGCTTCAGTCGGTTGCGCCATTTCCATATCCATATAGTACGCACATTGGAGAAGCATTTGACCCAGTCCATTGGCTTGATAGTGCACCATTCTGCTACTGGGTGGTAATACTACTCTTTGCACTTTCCACGCATTTCCCGTGTTAAGATTTATCTTCGGATTTGCATCGCCAACTTTAAGCTCCACTGAAAGGGATTGAGGAATATCTAGAGTGTGTTTGGAATACTCAAATATGGCATGCTCAGCCACAGAGCTTTCGTAACTAGCGTCGGCGCTGTCTTGTCCATAAAGTTTGCTGACCAACAAGCGAAACCAGGGCAAAGCCAAATTGGAAATTCTCTTTTTTCCATGCTGGCGTGACCTGGCCAGCAAATCGAGCAGCTCATAGCCAGCGTTTTCCAGTAACTGTTTAGCCTGGTTAGAACCATGAGGAGAATTATCGTCGCTTGGCCACAGGCCTACGTATTTTCTGAGTAAGTGTTGCAAGCCGCTTTTTAGGAGCAAACGTCGATCCTGCAGCTGCTTTAGCCGGTCCTTGACATAGTCAAAGGTAACGCGCAGCTCTATGGGCTTAAGCGGAAGCAAGGCTTTCAATACTTCAATGGTCAGCTCCAGCGGCTCAAGTGAGTTTCTTGTGGGCGTCTCGGCAAGCTCCACAAAATAGGTATCATTACGCAAACGGTTCATCAAAAAAGTTGAGGTAATGCCGAGCAAGCGCTCCTCTATTTGCAGCGAAGTAAATTGCAGCAGTTGTAGGGCCCGCAGTGCATAGGCCGTTAACCAGGTGGAGCTGCAGGAGTCCCCGTTCTGGTGAGTCTCATAGTAGCATATGCCGCCATCGGATTGCCTTATGCTTAGCAGGCTTTGGTAGCCCTCATTTAGTTGCTGCTCCACAAGCTCCAAACAACTGGCTGGCACATTGGTTTCACTCTGTAGATAGTCCCAAAAATAGTAGTTGCTTAGTAGCTCGGTAATGAGCTCCTCGGCATTACGACTACGCTCCAAATTGGTACTTTCACGCAGCTTGGGTCTAAATACATGACCGGTGACTAAGCATTCAATGGATGTGGCCGGACGTTGTTGCGGCAGCTGAAGATGCAGCTCCCCCATTGTTGAGTTGAATTGACGCAAGGTGCGAAATGTGGCCACTTGCTGGGAAATCCGTTGACCCTCCAGGGCCACCGTAAGGTTACGTTGTAGCGCATCGTAAGCATTATCTGAGGTAGCGCTAAAATTTAGCTGGAGTGTGCCAGGGCTACTAGCGCGCAAATAGAAATATACGACATTGGATGCATCTGCTTCCACCTTTAATTTCTGGCTGAATGAAATATTACTCAATGGCTGCTGCTCTTCGTTGAGGATTACAAAGAGCGCGCCATCTGGCCTTAGTGTGACCGTTACATTGGCAGTTTCATTTCCTTTATTAAAGACGACCAAAGGAATTCGTAGTATTTCATCTAAATATTATACAGTTTTGAGGTTTAGCTAATGGTAAATGTATTGGTTATTACATACGCTTTCTGATTGTGGAGGGCAGATAGGAAGACATAAAGAGCGGCTTGATGCTGCGGACGTTTACGGTGGGTTTCATTAGCATCAGGCCATGAACAGGATGCATAGCAAAAGCGCTTATCTGCCAGCTGGTAATGCTGTCGGGTACGCGTGTTGTGTAATTGGTCCAATTATTTTTAATTCTGGATCATGAAATAGAAAAATAAAGACAAGATAAGATTGTAGATAGATTATAGTGGTGACGCGATTGATAAAAGCTCAAAAAAGAGAAGCTAATGGTAACACCTTAGTTAGCCTAGTCCCCTTCGCATGTTCCTGGTTATGACCCGTCGTATCAAGTCCATGTGGTCTTCCTAATTTTCTTCAACATTCATCTCCCGAGCCTGTGCTTGGTTTTGGCTCATTGGTTCGCATCAACGCCATGCGCCGGCAATCGGGAGTTCAGTTTATTTATAATGTTGAAAACTAACCATTTAAAAGAAATATGACAGAGTTTTCTTATTTACGATCTTTTCTTAGTTCTTCTTTAACTCAATAAGAGTAGCTGGTGGGTGTTAAGCTTGGAACCGTGGACTAAAACTGACTAAACCGGTTTTTAATAAGTTTTTAATGATGGGTTGAACCCATAAACACACACCGTCATGCGCATACATCGATGACTAAATACATTAAAAACCCTATCAAAACTTAAACAAAAAGTGTTTACACTTCAGAATTCGAATTTAAATTGAAGCAACAAAGGAGCTCATAACTAAGAATGTACGTTTTTCTCATACTTAAAACATATCTCACATATCCTAATAGCCATATGATATAACATTTTCTTCAGTGATTTTTAGCTGTTTCATAAGAAAACGGGAACATATAAAAAAAATTTGGTGCAGAGATTCGCACGGTACCCAACGGTGCAATACCTTGTGCCCATTTCAACATTTTCCTATTGGGAAGTTCCAATTGACAAGTTTTCCTATTGGGAAGTTGGTTATTATGGGGCAAAAATTAAAATCAATAATTAAGAATTAAATGAATATGTTGCGGGTCGCGGCAGTAATTAATGTAAATTTATTGAGGGGGAAGGGGGGCTTCTATTGGATAAAGGTAAAAACAGTTTTAATGATTTGGCTCACACGAGTCTCCACGCCAAATTTTGTAACTCTACCTCACATGTATCTATATCTACAGGTATTGGAATTTTGGAGCAGTTTATAGGCGAAGGGGGTCGAAATCAACTTATTTTTGACTATAACTATCCGAATTCATTAATTTTATAACATAGATGCACATAAGCACGACGCAAATCTCTGTCGAGTTTTAAGTTGATAAATTCAACGGAGCGGCTGTAAGCCGCGAAAGTCTGCCACGGGGGAAGGGGGTGAGATATCGACATGAATTGATAAACTTTCATTTTTCCGGGAAAATGCGCATCTTTTAGTAACTTTTTTGCTCTAACTCTTATAGTCTCTGAGAAACACACAACACGGACAGACGGACATAGCTATATCGACTCTACTATTGCTCCTGAACATTTTTGACCATGGAACATATGGTCTGCCACGCCTTCCTTCTGCCTGTTACATACATTGCACAAATCTATAATACCCTTTTATACTTTGTGTACAGGGTATAATAAACAGAAGCTCGTGATTTCACTGATTGATTGATTAGCCCAAGGCACAAAGACGGAGAAACAGAAAGTATACCTATTGGTTTTTCTAAATATATAATAGCTTAGATAGTCAAAAAATGAAAGAGAGTATATTGAGATGACTGATACTTACGCAGGAATGCTATCAAAAATCCAAACATCGTTAACCGTGTTACGAATTACCGGTAAATCTTTAACGGAATATTTATCAGTTCCTCTTGCGGTTCTTTGTTTTTCAGACACCTCTCTTTGAGCTGCAAAAGATTTGAACGTATTAAAATCAATATCTTTACTATGTATCTTTTAAACCTACCTGACTTTATAACATGTTGAGCATTTGTAAGTGTCAACATCCCTTGAGCTTCTCCTGGCATTTCTCTAGTATCATTTAAATCTCTCTTAACAACGCGTAATGAATACTTTAACGTTTCAAAAAACTCGAAAGTTATATCGCTGGAACTGCCAAAATCTAATTGTAAAGTGCTGCGTTCGACTGCCAAAAGACCAACGTAAGAATCTGGCAGAGCTCTTATTTGCAATGTCAGCTCTGCGCCAGGAGTAACTACATCGGGGACTACGACTTGAAGCTTTAAATAAACTTTACCATTAGTTTTTAAAATATGTTCTAGGTTGCTTAAATAGACAAATATGTAAGACTAGCCGAGTTTGGCATCATTCAACCACTAAAAGTAATGTTGAATGTAGTTCCCATTAAGTTTAGGTTTCCGTTTTTCAAACTTTATAATTGGGCTTTTAATTTTTAAACAGTTTAGTTCAACAAAGTGAAAAAAATTCCCGTGCAACTCTCGAGGTGGGGCATATTCCTCTTCCCGATTCCCTTCCACCTTTTTTCATCTTTTTCCTTTACCTTTTTCTTATCGTTTTCCTATGAATCTTCTTCATCCTTATTTCGATAACTATAATATGAAACAACCAGTTTTCCGTTTCACTCCACCCCCATCTCGCTTCGCTCACAAACCCTCTCTAAATATATCATATTCTTATTCGTCTTCATTTTCCTCTACTCCCTCTAATAGTTGCCTTTGATATTTTGTGTCATTTTTAGTTAAACGACCAATATAAAACTATTTTAAATTTTTTTGGTAATAACTATTCTCATTTCAAGACAGAGTGGAGCAACCCGATTCCCCTCACCTACCATCACCTACATCTACCTCTACCTATATTATTAGTATAGATGAAAAGCACAAATCTGTATGTATGTCTGAACCCAGGATCGACCGTTTGTCGTAAAATTTTCTTTAACATCTTTTTTGAAGTTCATGGAAGGTTTATGGATGTTAACCTTGTCGAATCAACCCCTTACCTCCCGAAGTTTAGTTACCTTGACTATACCCATGCCAATCGAATCATCGATATATAGTATAAGGGTAGAAGAATATGATTTAACTCGAGAGGGGCACGGGGGTTGGCAAGCTGAGCGAGGGTGTAAATTCTACTCATTTATAAAGTTTGGATAAAATTAAACCATTTCAGTTGTATTTAAGGATTGGAGATAAATTCTACAAAATCTTTCGAATAGGGCTCTGTTTTTTCAAATTTTATAATATCTATTAGTATTTTCAAATTAAACAGCTATTAACCAACTCAGGATTTCCGCAGGATTTTGAAGTCCCAAAAACAAGCTAAATAAAAATTAAGCGTTGGACCAGTTCGACTGGTGCAAAGTCTGAAAAAATGTACTCCACACACAGCGCAAAGAGCTGAACCATATTTGAAAAATCAAAACACATTTAATAGTTTTGTTGTTAATTGTTTTTGGCATCATAACGGTATATTATACACATGCATCCAAACAAGACAATGAAGTGCACGTAATTTGCAATTACACAGTTAAGCATTCCAAGATTAGGTTCCACCACCAGCCGGAAGTGAATAATCTGTGCATAATAGGGTATTGAAATTGCCAACATTACCAGCCATATTATAGCCATGACAAAAAAAAGCACAAGTTTCTTCGTGATAAAACTCGCAATCATTAGTCCAAAAGTTGCTATAAATAATAAGCACTCCATGCAAGCATGGAAATCAGTGCCAGGTAGAACCACGAGCGGGCAGTAAGCGCCACAAACATGCAAAAATACAATCGCAACGGCAGCAATCAGGAAACCCAATAATATTGTTGTGATGGGTATCA
Source organism: Chymomyza caudatula (assembly GCA_035041775.1). Taxonomy (NCBI): domain Eukaryota; kingdom Metazoa; phylum Arthropoda; class Insecta; order Diptera; family Drosophilidae; genus Chymomyza; species Chymomyza caudatula. The sequence goes on from JAWNKW010000209.1 coordinate 2,150,278, forward strand.
TAAACACAAGGTAACTTCCCCAAATCGTGCCAAACACCACTATAAATAGAGCCAGAAACCAGTTGCAAGGATATTCGAATTGTGTTTGCCGAATCTCGGTTAGATATGTCACACCTATAATGAGTAAGAGAAACCATATTCCTGCTGGCGTTGGGATAGCTCCGTGCATGTCAAATTCGAGAGCTGAGACGACCATCCATTGAGAACACGTGAGGCCAATAAGCAGAATGGAAAATATGTAGGTTTTTAGCACAAACGCCCCTACGTAATCAGGATCAGGTTGTGGTATTGTAACGGTTTCGTGATCTACCTCGGCAGGATTCCGTACAATATTAAAATGCATCATGATTTATTTTAAATATTTAACGCAAAAATTTTGTATATGATTGAAGCTTAGTTCAAAGATAACAAATAAAAAACAATTGAGTTTAAACGAAAAAAAAATTACTCACAAATTTAAGTGAAGATTTTAAAGTAACAAAACTACGTATACTAAATAAAAATGAAGAAGGCTGATAAAATTATTTTTTGACATAAAACCTGACGTTTTGTGTAGTCAGTAAATTTGTTTTGCTTTCACGTTGGCTTTTCCATTTATATACACTAGGGAATCGAATCAAATAGTGTTGATCCTAATCCTGAAACCTGGAAACGATATAGAGCCACGACGTGAGCCACTTATAGTTCTTGATGGGGCATCATTTTCTGCTGCTAAAACCTCTGCAACAACAGCATCGGCTGTCAAGGAACCTAATATGTATATCGAAGAGAAGGATATGTCAAACTTCCTTGTCATGACTAACGCTCTAAATTTGTGTGAAATATTCGAAATGCTGGGATTCCATACCCTAAATAAGTAGCACATACACAGTCCACCGAATGTAGCAAACGTAAAAAATTGATGCCTTCTATGTTTCGTGGTTGCAATAACATAAAATGGTTAAAAAAAATCTAGCGTCTTAGAATAAAAGATTATTGCTGAATAATATTATCTGAAATCAAAACGGAAGCACCTTAACGTAAGACTCGCTTCTCAATACACATCCTCCAAAGTAAATATCAATTACATTCAGAGTTCCCAGCCGGAATTTCTCAGAATCGTCTTAAATTCTTCATTAGTCATACATCAAGTAACTCTCTTGACTATCCTATTGGCGGATACATCCAAATGCAGCTTCAAGCTGAGATCCCACCTACGTTGTCATCGGAACCACCTTGCCATGAACCTGCTTCATACCAGCTTCCACATAAGAATGCTAAAATAACCTCACTAGCTGGGTACAGGGTTGAAAACCACACTCAACCCGCGGGTTTAGTTAGTGATTTCCTAAATACAATTCCGATTCTGATACCAAATGTGAAGAGGAATATGATCTACTGATGTAATATCATTATTGAACTTTAGCTGAAGTTAGCCCAAGAAAAATAATGCTATGTGCATAAAAGTAGTCATTTTTGCGCAATAAAAAAAAAACTTCCCATTACTTGTGAAAAGGGGCCTAAAAGTAGATACTTTCGTTCACACTTTACAGTAAGCTGGATTTACTGTTTATGAGAACAAAGTAGCCCAATGTCGGGCAGAGTTCCGACGGACTGCATCAAATTTGCTTACTTGTCAAAAGTTCGCAACACTGTTTAACTCGTTGATCGGCGTTCTGACTATGCCTGAATATAGCCAAACTCGCGCGTTGGAAACATTAATATTGTAGTTATTCTTAAATTAGTAGTATTGCTAAATTTTGCTTAAATTACATGTACTGTTAATATGTACATACCGTATCATGAGAATGCATCAACGAAATGGTCTTCTGAGCCATCAACAGTAATTCCGTTGCGTCATCGATGCCATAGAGAAAGACATGCACGAAGGGCCACATAGCCCTATTCAAATTCAGTTTTACTTCATAGTTTAATTTGGTTTTATCAGGAAAGACTCTTTTGCCGCCCATAATATTGCCATTAGCAATAACAAGACAGACAGCATAGGTATATTTGGATTTCATTTCAAATTTCAGAGTTTCTGGCGTACCCAACGAATGGAAATTGTCAAATTCAAAGCTGTACAAGAGATTTAAAGTTTTATCTCATGAAATATCGCAATTAAAGAAACTTACAAATTAGTGTCGCTTTTTTGGTTTTTGGTCTGTTGGTTGCTCTTCGTTGGAGTCGCGTAAGCATTCGGCTCGAATACTTTAATGATACTTTCTTCGCTTTCAATGGTAAAGTTCTCTTCGCTGCTTTCATATGAATCAGCCGCCCGAATGGACGAACGAGTTTTCAAAATCGTATTCATCAGCTCCTGAGTCATATTTTTGTACTTAAAATACGTACGAAAGTGCAGCGCAGTTTCGTTGGGATCGTTAGTGCTCGTGTGGGGAAATTTCACTTTAAAAGAGACCTCCCCGTTGTTGTTTAATTTGTTTTCATAGACCTGCTTTATAACCTCTGTTGTGTTGTCTATAGAAACGTAGGTCAATGTGACCGGCGCATTTGCATCCATCACTCGACTGCCATTTAAATGGTTGACGCGATAGGCTACAGTGCGCTCCTTGCTGGCTACAAGATTGGAGCAAAAACCGTTTGAGCGGATGCAGCTGACAATGATGGGTACATTATAAAGTGTGGAGCTAAGATTATATATCTGCAGCATGCCCGTAAAGCGCTCTTCCACGACAGCACTTAGACTTAGCTGCTCATACACATCTTGTGGCAATGCTATGTCGAATTGGGCCAGCGGTACTTGCAGCTCAGCTTTGCCAGCTTGCAGAGTTGCGGTTAGTTGCACATGTTTCGCCCTATGAGCTATGTCCTCATCCATATACGATTCTATGTGCAGCGTTACATTGCCTTCGACAGGGTCGCCAAAGCTATGGCGGGCAAGCACCGTGACGCTCATTACCCCTTGCGTTAGTGCCACTTTACGCTCTGCCAATAATAATAAGTTGAACGGTAGTGGTGCATACTCTTCCAGCTTGAAATAGGTGCATTCTTCTATAACATCGGGTCCATTTTGGGCACATAAACGCCAGCGTCCTAGCACAGGGTGATGGGCCAGCTGCTGCTGCGACTCAAAGATGCCCGAATTGGTCTTAAAATTTGTCCAGTTCTTAATTACATTACGCTGTGCATCTTCTAGCCAAACGTATGCCAACGGATTAGGCTTGACATAGTTCAACACTTCATTAAAGCAGAGCACACGAAATCGCAGCAGCTCTCCGGGCTTGTAGCGCGTCTTGGGCAATTGGATGTGCATAAGATTCTTAACGTTATGCCAATATAAGTTTGTTGTGTTGGAAATATTAAAGCCTCGGATACTCTTTACGATCAGCTGATAGATGCCACGTTGCAGTTGTGGCATATTAAACTGAACGTAACGAACGGGATGAGGAGGTGTCAGATTTATTAACCTGCTGTCATTAAAGTTGGGTCCGCTTATGCGCACCGAGCAGCTGCAGCTTACACTGCTATTGAGCATAGCCACAACAACGCCATAGGGTTTGCCCGAATAGATGCCGCCACCAGCAGAGATTACATACTGGCTGAAACCGCATGTCGGGACTTTAATCTGTGTCTAATTTTTTGGATTTTTGGTACTCACCCCGCAGCTTGGGTAGCAGGTAGTAGAAGGATGCCACAGACACATAGGCAAATAATAGTCCAAGCACTTTGCATGGCGAAAACTACTTTAACACTGATCGTACTTTGCTCTTTCATATTAACTCTCCATGAAATGCGATTCAATACGCTTTTTCGTTATGCGGTGCACTTTATTGAAAGCCATAACATTGCGGCTTAAAATTATGTCGGCTGCTCGGCCATAATGTCATTTGCTTCTCGTCGTCAGCTATCCAGTAATATGTAATTATCTGGATAAGCTTATCATCGGCAGAGAGAAAGTGCATAATTGACATGCCATTGGATGGATTGTAGATGTCTTCAAGTTAGATGGCTAATAAATGCAGTCTAGTTGCGGTCACACAAGCAAATAAGAGTGGACAAAAAAAAAACAATAAGCCTTTGGCTGAAACATACCTTTTCGGCGTTAACTGTTTTGAATTTTATAGCATATTTTTCGAACAATCGCTATTAACCGCTTTAATGTCCAAGATAAATTGTAGATCAAATTGAAGGTTGTTACATATCGGTTCAATCTTTCACAGAATAATAGACTTTCTTTTAAAAAAAAAAAATTTAAATTCATTGATTTACCGGAAAATGTATGTTTAAGCAAAGCACATTGCGTTCAGGCTAAATTTACTGACTGGTGTAGTTTTCAAAAGATTTCGTTTCCAACGTATATTCTTTTGAATTGTGTGAACTCTTCGTAGTGAATAAGTATGTTAAAGACCCAAAATCAATCGGAAAGGGTAAAAGGGTATTATAGACACGCAAAAAGAAGCGTGGTAGACTATAAGTTCCATGGACACAAATGATCAGGAGCAATACTCGAGCAGATATATCCTCTCCGTCTCGCCGTGCTGTCAAAGTCGATAAGAGATAGAGAAAAAAATTTTGTAGCAAAAAAGATGCGCATTTTCCATACGCAGCTCAAGTTTGTCGAATTATGTCGATATCTCCTTCCCTCGCTAGAAAATTTCGCTGGTAAAACCCACGACTTGAAGCTATACGGGTGAAACTTGGCACAGGCTTTGTCCATTGTTCCTGAATATAGCATTTTTTGACTCTATCTATAATAGCAGATGAGAAATGTGCGTTCTTTAGTTAGTTGATAGGCTTTCTTTAGCACGGAACGATAGCTCCTTTAGCACCATTAGCTATTGAAACAGGTTCGCTTAAAATAGCCGACTCTATTTTAAATTATTTAGATTGTTCGTCTGACCGTAACTTTAGTTACGACAAGTTTGTTGGCTGTCAGTTTGGGTTGTTTGCTAGTTTGTTTGTTGGTTGTGCCAGGGAACGTTAGACGTCACCATTTCGATACTCTACGCGTTCAACACAGATGCTATTGCTGTTGTTGTTGTTGTTACTATAGTTGGTTAATAAAGCAGCACTTAGTGCTTGATGATGCTCACAAGCCAGGGGAACCGCTATTGAGGGCTGCACTGCTTACTACTTACTCATATTCTTGTTGTTGCTATTAGTTTAAGCGCGGCTGGAACTGCAAGTGCATAAGTGCGACTGTGTCTATGTGTTTGTGGGTGTGTGTGTGTGTGTGTGTGCGTGTGTGTGTAAGTGAATAAGTGTTGTCTTGTGCGTTTGTGTCATGGCCCTGATGCAGTTATGCACAGTTATGTGCATTTCCGCCTGAGTAGTTTCAGGCATAAAACAGCGAGGTTAAAACGAGAAATTGCTGAAATATCTTCTTCTAAATATATAAAAATTAAGCCTCAAAAAGTGATGTGCCCGCTATACTCGAAAACGCGTAGACCGATTTCAACCAAATTTTCATACATTGTAGACAGTATTAAGAAGAAGGTTTTTGTGAAGTTTGGACGAATTCTAATAGATGACGCCAAAGATATCGACAAAAACGATTTTCCATATAAAACATACTAAATGTGTTTCTACTTATATAAAAAATTTTTTCAAATTAAATTTGACTAGGTAAAGAATTCTTTTGAATTGAGTTAGAGGCAAAGGTAGAGGTAGAGGATATAAAGATATTGGTACCAATATCCGCAGCTTGACTTAGTATGAAGAAGGGACAGAGAAAGAAAATGAAGAGGAACGTGAAGGTGGCTTTATAAATGCGGAGTGGAGAGCGCGGGTTCACCTAGTATGAAATAATACAAAAATATGCAAGTGTCATGTCGAGTGTTGGGCAACCATCAGAGCATGTACGCGGCTTTAGCACAACGTGAAATACGTAATTTAGAATCAATTGTTTCAACTTCATTTTCAGAAACGCCACACTTTTTAGCGGACAGGGGAATATTTTCAGAGCTAAAGCAATTCCGGAGTCTCGTGCTACTTTCGAAATTCAAATTGGTGAAATCCGATTAGGTTCCTTAACACCATTCTCTGCCAGCATTCTTCTTAAGACTATTCTTTCGAATATCTTAGAGAATACAGGGAGCAAACTTATAGCTATTATTTATGACTTAGAGACGTAGCTTGCTTGCCTGGCTTTCGTATCATCACAATCATAGCACACTTCCATTTAATGAGGAAATGACCGATGAGAAGGATGGAGTTATGTATGGAGACTAGCAACATAATTCCCATGCGAGTAAGCAATTTGGCAATTCGGCCATCGACTAAGCCAGGAGCTTTATTTTTCTCAAGAGCATTTCATTCATCTATGATTCGAGCAGGGGCAACTGGCTTCATTGGTAAGGACATCTATAAGGGCGCTGCTATGTGCCAAGAGACTCTTCGGATGTGATCTTAAGCTGCTATCTCAGTTGCCTCATGATGCTATGGGCAAGTCGTTTACTTGTCTGCTTTTGTGTGGATCAGGTTTTTCTCGAAATTGGACAAACTGTTTGATGTTTTTTTCCTACGAGTATCTTTTCCAACTCTCTGCTAGCTATGTACACCTGAACCCTGTACACAAAGTGTAAAAGGGTATTAGAGATTTGTGCAATGTATGTAACAGGCAGAAGGAGGCGTGGCAGACTATATGTTCCATGGGCAAAAATGGTCAGGAGCAATAGTCGAGTCGATATAGACATGTCAGTCTATCCGTCCTTCCGTCTCTCCGTCTGTCCGTGTTGTCGCACCGTTCACGGAGACTATAAGAGCTAGAGCAAAAATTTGTTTACCAATAGATGCGCATATGCCGGGAAAAATACGAGTTTGTCGATATCTTATCCCCTTCCCCCGTGACAGATTTGCGCGGTTTACAACAGCTCCGTTGAATCTATCAGCTTGAAACTCCTCAGAAATGTGCGTCGTGTTAATTTGCATCTGTGTTCCAAAACTAATCGAGATCGGATAATACATCAAAAGTTATAGTCAAAAATATGATAATTTCACTCCCCCTCGCCCATAAACTGCTTCGAAATTCCACTACATGTAGATATGGACACATGTGAGCCAGAGTTACAAAATTTGGTGTGGAGACTCGTGTGACCGTAGTCGTTAAAACAGCATCCACATTTCTTTAATGGAACCCCCTTTCCTCCGCCATCGATTTACTTTAATTACTGCCACACCCCTCAATATATTGATTTGAAAATTGTCACAGACATTAATATATGTATTTTTGATCTGTGTTACAAAATTCAACGACATTGGCCCAAGACTACTGGAGTTATTGGTATAAAAGTAATTTTTTCCACCATAATAGCCAACTTCCCAATAGGAAAACATGTCAAATGGAACTTCCCAATAGGAAAATGTTTACAGGCATATCGATCTTATGAAAAGAGATATAAAAGTGGATACTTCCGTTACCATTTTACCGTATTTAGTGTTTATAAAAAAAAGGATACAGGGTATTCCTCTGTCGGGCACCGTCCCGACTGTCTGCATCAAATTTTTAAAAATACAATTCGTCAGTGAAACATTGGCCTAATTTTAGAGTAATCTATTGCATTTGTTACTTACCGTACAAACTACTCTCGGCAACATTTCCAATTGGCTGTGTACAACGTTGCTACGTCACTCATTCACTTAGTCAAACTGTCAATTCTCGTTTGAATCTTTGTGTTTTCTGCTTTCGCTTGCAATTGGCAGCAAAGGCAATGGCAATGGCAATCGCAACAGAGACAGACATAGGGAGTGCGAGAAAGGGAGAGATAATGCGAGCATTACATTTGCTTGATTGAACTTGGTGTAGTCTGTGGGAGTTGTGCATTTTGGGGCGCCGTTGAAAGCTGTTCAGACCGTTGAACAATTGGGGAACACAAACTTTGGGGCAGGCTTAGTTAAGTAGCAAGTTTTGACTGTTACCTTAGTGAAAGACGACAGTCTGATACTAAATACATAAATGGAAACCCTGACCTACATTTATCCATTTACCAGCTGCAATTGTAGCCAATTTTATGGTGCATGAAATTTAAGCTGCACTTTTCATCTACTACAAAAGTTAAGATGAAAAGTCGAAATATATTTTTTTTATTTATACATCTTTAGTTTCTTCTTATTTTGTTTGGCTGTCTGGTCTGTTTCTCAAGTTATCACTTAATCTGCCAACTGGAAAACAAAGAAACAGCATTGTAGAAATGGCAAACTTTTCTGGGGTTTGCCAAGTTTCTTTATATAAATGTTCGTATATTTTGCTTTCGCTCAACATAAAGATTTCAGTTTGAATTATATAGAACATACATCTTAATTTTGACTGTGTATGTATATAGAGCAACTTACGAATTGGGTTACAACTGCAGACATTCAACTGCTCTCTAGCAATTGACTCGAAATGTGCCAGTGGCGGGCTCATGTACAGTGGGTTAGATTTACAACTTAAGGTATTTATTTCGACAAAAACACTATTTTAGGGTTTTAATGCCACGGGGCCAACCGATTTAACTGACTGAGACTATGTCACTACTCCTAAAATACTCTTTTTATTCCTCTCCACAAAGGTATTGCCAAACTAAGTTTTATCGCTAAACTTTTTGAGCACATAAATACTGACCAACGGAAATGATCAATACAATCAGTAAACTCTTCTTATTAGCATGGGATCAATGAGCACGAATCTTTTGGAGATTTTAGAATATATATATATTATTGAACATTTTTATACCCTGTACACAAAGTATAAAAGGGTATTATAGATTTGTGCAATGTATGTAACAGGCAGTAGGAGGCGTGCCAGACCATATGTTCCATGGGCAAAAATGATCAGGAGCAATAGTCTAGTCGATATAGATTTGTCCATCTGTCCGTGTTGCTTTAAGTTTCTCAGAGACAATAAGAGTTAGAGAAAACAAATTTTTACCAAAAGACGCGCATTTTCTCGAGGCTGAGGGAATTTCTCGAATCAAGTCGATATCATACCCCCTTCCCCCGTCACAGATTTTCGCGGCTCACACCTACAGTGTGGGTCCCATACCATTAAACCTATCCAATTGAAACTTGGCACAGTTATGTACACTGTTACTTTGCAATTATAAGGTCGGATAGAAACCTTAGAAAATATAGGTAATTATATGCAATTTTAGACTCCTCCTCCTATAAACTGCAACAGCATTTCACTTTTTACAGAAATGTTAAGGTGTACATTTATGTTAGAGCCAAAAAATTTGGTACGAAAACTCATCTCAGGCTTATAAACTAAAAAACTCCTCTTCTTACAAACTGCTACAAAATTTCACTTTTTATAGAAATGTTCATATTAAAGCTAGAGCCACAAAATTTGTTATGTAGACTCGTGTTGGGCTTATAAACCTAACAATGTTGACCTTTTTCCGAATTATCCCCCCTACCTCCGTAGCACAAAAACCGTTTTTACACTCCTCAACGCATCAATACAAAAATTTGTACAGATATTTGACTTTCATGGAAAAAATGGGTACAGGATATCCCTCTGGCGGGCACCGTCCCGATTCTCAGAATCAAATCAATACAACTTACAGGCGATATTACCTTGCCATCAAACGGTGCGAGATGCAACTCTCACGGGCTTGCTTGAAAATATCGCTTCGAGTAAACGATGCTTCAACGTTTTGCATGTATGTATGTCGAAAGTATGCAATTTTATTCTTATATATCAGACGTCAGCGGGCGTGCAGCTAATCATCTCAACCTTTACTGCGTTAAGTGCACAATAATGAGTTTTTCACGAAGAATTATCACTTACTTATTAGCCTTATAACCCTGGTAACTGTCTTCGAGCAGGGCGGTTTTCCTCTCAAATCCAGGAACTCTGATTGTTTTTAAGTAACCATTCAATGAGCATGTCGACGTCATGATCTTTTTCTTCTTAACTGGCCATAACAACCCGTTATCGGGTTACGGCTTGATGTAAATACATTCTTTCATTGGAATTGTAGTTATACGTGGTGGGTCCCAAACCCTGCGCCCTAACCTTTTAAGTTCTGGGGAGGCTCTACTGGTCTCGAAAGAGCCCAGTGTCATTGTTAGTCGGCTCATATGACAAGCTTTGACCTGCTGAGGTGGTATTTTCTACCGTCATGATCAACAAAGCGAAATTTATTCTTGGACTTATAAAGCGGTGGTAAACAAAAAAAAAATCCTATATTTCCAAAAGTCTATACAATCTCTTATGCATGTATGAACACGCAAGAGAGCTTGAACACAGACAAAATCGAATCGTTTTAAAAACAATTCCTTCTCTTTACGCCAAGATGTCTAAAGTGGCAGCAACGGTTCAACCTACCATCATAAGTTAACCTATCTGACGACACTGAATGAAAGATGAATCATTTTGAGGATTTCATTCCTGTCTCAGCTTAGTACTGGTGACCTTGACTTGTCGTTTGTTTCCTTGACCGTGTAAATTTTAGGTTTTCATATCATAGCTACCGGTGTTTTTTAACTTGCAACTACGAAGCTTTTGAAGCTTGTAGGAAATATAAATTGGTATAATGCAGCTTTACAGCGATAAAAATATGCTTTAAAAATGAGAGTAAGCCTATGCAATTTTTAGAGTGTTAACTCGCTGTTCCAACAGTGTCAGTTTCCCTTTTGCTCAGACCTCTCTGTGATTTGTGTGCCCTGAAAAATAACTGCTCCTTGCCTTATGTGCATGTGGGAATAATCATCTTAGCCTTAGTGAATGCCAGATATGAAAGAGTATTCTTGCTCACATTACTTGTAAGACATTTGTAAGTATTGAAAATAAAATATAAGTATAGGAAGTAGAACAGATTGTTTGACATTTTAAAGGCATTTGTGTAAGACTCTTAGACCCACAAAATTGTTCAAATTAAAACAGACAAATATTGTGAGCAATATGAATATAAGTCTTACATTTCGCCCACTGTACGGCAGCATCAAAGATAGCCGCGAAGTATATTTCTAGCAGCAGCCAACTGCCACCGGCGTCTATGTCTCACTGTCAGTCAAAAGATTCCCCCGTTGACTGAGAAAGAGTCAACACTGTATGAACTGTTTGTTATTCTTTCTAAGCATGTCAATTAGCTTGGCTTTTGTATGCACGCAGCCCATCAGCTCATCGTTTGAAAGGAGGGCACTTAAAATTCCTTAAATACGCTCATTACCTTACAATCGCCCACAAACCCGTGCAAACACAAAGTACAGCCAACTTTATAACTTTAAATAAAATCAGAATCTCGTCGACAAGGACGATGACGGTGACGCTGCTAAGGATGACGTCGGTGGTTCTGAAACAATGTGCAACAAAGTCAAAGAGGAAAAAAGGAATAACATTAAAAAAATAGTTTGGAAAATAAAACTTTTGCTCTTTTAAATTCATTTAAACGCTTTAAGCGCTTTTTCACGCCTGGTATGCACAATCTATCCCTTTTGCACACACAAAATTGAATGCATTTTTTTCATTGTCAGTCCAACTCCCCACGGACAATGGTTCATGTGCAGCGTTATAGTCCCAGCAATCAGGACTGGCTCCGCCAGGAACTTTTGTTTTGTTATGTGGCAAAAAATATAAGTTGTTGCATAGTAGAAGAGTTTTAAAAAAATGTCTAAAGTTTTGCGTGATAAATGAAAGCGAGCTATAAAAGTAGCTGTGCAGCTTTATGAATTATTAATATGAAGTATGATCATTAATAAGTCTATACAAGTAAAGGGTTTATTGTAAACGTTTCTTTAAACAGCTATATAAAGATAGTTGCAAATGTGTTGCTTAATAATTCTTAAAGGTAGGAAGGGTTTCAAATTCTCAAAACCCATTTATTTTCTTTAATGTTTTTCAGTGTAATACTTACTTACTTAGCTGGCCATAACAACCCGTTACCGGCTTACGGCCGGATGTAAAGCTCTCCTCCAGGCGTCTCTGCTTTGCGTGAGCCTTTTTCAATTGCTAATACCAAAGTTAGTTAGCGTACTCTCTACCTGGTCCTTCCAAGGGAGACATGGTCTGCCCTTTCGTCGCTTCCCTTCGACAACCGCATTGAAGACCCTTTTTACAGGAGCTTCTTCATGCATACGCTCAACATGACCTAGCCAGCGGAGCCGCTGGATCTTAATTTGCTTGACTATGTCAATGTCGTCGGAGTAGTTTCCGCTCAAACACTCCTAGGGCATTTTCATCAGACTACGACATCACCCATGCTTCAGCGCCATAAAGCAAAATGGGAAGGATGAGCGTCTTATAGAGTGTTTGTTTCGTCTGCGGGAGTGGTCTCTACTACTATTTGCCTACTGAGACCAAAGTAACACCTATCCACGCTGACATCGTTCTTCATTGTGACGGTCAAGGTAGACGAAATCCTTGAAAACATCAAAAGTATAGTTCTCAACATCAATCTGAGAGTCCAACCGCTGTGTATCTCTACTCGAAGAGAGCATATACTTCGTCTTGCTCTTATTTACCACCAGACCCACCCTGGCAGATTCTTTTTCAATAGCCGCAAAGGCTCCGGCTCGCTTTGTACGCCCGACGATATCGATATCATCTGCGTATGCAAGCAACTGGACACCCTTATAGAATACAGTCCCGTTCCGATTCACTTCGGCCTTTCGCAACACATTCTCCATCAAAAGGTTGAAGAAGTCGCAGGAGAGGGCATCGCCTTGTCCACCGGCGTTGTAACCTCGATCTCGTAGACTATAAGGGTAACAGACACAAAAATGTTGCCAAAAGATGCGCATTCTGTGTTAGCAGTTGAAATTTTTGAATCATTTATCTAGTCGTTTTCACAGGCCCGGATAGAATCTAGAGACATTACTAAATCTGACTCTATAGCTAACAAAACAAGTGCGTTCAATCGTTCGGCAGACAAATTTGATTTCAAATAGTGTTTCACTCTCCGTAAAACGGAAAATGATTGTTTAGCACTACAATTTTATACGGTGCACTACATCAACGTTAGGAATTTTTAAAAAGTTTTTTCTGTTAGGTGTCGAGTTTCTAGACATTCAACGAAAAAAATTTTAAAATGTATTTTCGGAAACCCGGGGTTCAGAAAATAATACTTGCAACAATTACAAACCTAATTTAACGTCGAAAATTGCACCATATGTTCAGTAGTAATAAAGAGTAGGTTATGTTTTTCGCAATACACTGTAAGAAAGAGAAATTAGATAATTTTTACCGTCGATACTTATCGAATAATCGATATCAATGATATCAGTAAAAAGTCCAGACATGCAGTGTTTAAACTTTTACCAATTTGAGGGTCATAATGAAGTATTGGTACGTTGTACCAATATAATGTGTTGCACCCCATCTACAGATCGAATAGTTAAATATTGATTGCTGCCAATTAGAACTTAATCTTTTTCTCAAGTTTAAAAGTTCCAGTTTTCCTCGGACGAAATGATGTCATGTGCAATAAACGTAAGTGTATTATGAGCTTTAGTGTATTCATATTCATCTATCCAATTTCTATAATAATGTTATCTTAGAAGGGGAGAGTAGGGGGTTGGAAATGGACAAAAATGTGATGACGTATGTTAAGGAAGGCCACTTAAGGTATTTTTTTTTTGAAAAGCGTATCAATACTCTAGCTTTTTAATAGCAAATTCATATATTAGGTTAGGATAAAACGGCTGCCAGATTTCCATCTGATAGGATGGATCATCACACAAAGTGATACCGTAGTATATATTTTATCTTTCTCTTTTCACCCACTGGTGATAGATGCTAATAAGGAGGGCCATTCAGATGCTGATATGAAATCTGCTATCCGTTTTTTTTTGTTGCTAATTTTGAACAGTTTCGACAGACTGTTAAGGAAGTACCCACCCAGGTATGGATATCATTTAGAACATATCATTGCAGTTTTTTTGTAGTAAATGGTTTATGCTAACTTTGTTTCGCTACAAAATCGTTATTTCGCTAGTGAACCGTAGCCAATGTATGTGAATTACATAAAAACATAATATGTGACCCTCATATTAAGTCAATTTCTTTAAAAAAAAATAGCTCAAAAAAGCCCTCAATAACATTTATTCGTGATAGCTTTAAGTCTGAATGCGGGATGCCTTAGCAATAACTTGGCTTTAATGCTCAAGCATTTGGTCATCCTCCGAAATCCCAACTAGCTGTTAAGCCGGACCTGCCTCTCTCACCGCTGCACTGTCCATGTTCTTGCCCTAACCATGGGCATGCCAATTGTGCAATTGTTGGAAAAATTCTTTTGCGGGAAACTTGCACGTTGACTTTGCCGTGCTTTGGCAAATCTTTCTTTTCTTGCTACGTTGTTTTTTGCTTTTTGGACAGAAGCTTTGTTCATTGTTGTTTTTGTTTAGTACATATTACTGGTGTTGTTGTTGTCTTAATAGGTGTTGGCAATCATGAAGTTAGTTTGCAGTCAACGTCGGCAAACTTTTTTGTGTTATTTACGCCGCAGTTTTTAAGCTTCAAGATGAAATGGACCTGAGTCTGGAACTGGTCCTTGTGACCTCACCTTTGATCAAATATTTAAAGCTAATGATGGAAATGGGCGCACTGCCAAACTGTCAATACGCGTATATTTCCTCAACTTGTTGTTCTTTTAGCGTACAACCAAACTGAAATTCGGCTAAACTCGGTTGGCATTTTAAATGATTTAAATAGACTACTAAAAGGCCAACGCAATTTCCAAAAAAAAGGACACTAAAAAAGACATTTGTCAGCTCTTACCTAACTAGGGAAGCCTAGCAGCTGCCAAAAGAGTTCAATCAACTTGACAAATTTCAATCAAGCTGCGGTAAAAACTGGGACATATGTGCACACACACACATACACTAACACACACACACACACACACATACTAACAAAGAGTTGACTGATGAATAGGAACTGGAAGAGAGTAACGAGGGTTAAAAGGCTAAAAGTAGGTAAAGTCACGGTACGGCACACAGCACAATTAGGATGCTGTTAGAGTTTTGTCAATGAAAATCGTCTGCAACTTTTGTTTAACTTGTAAGGCACACTCATACACACACACACACACACACACACATACACACACACACACACACACACACACACGCATACAAAAACACGTACGTATAGTGAACTCAACGGAACTTGGTCAACAATTGGCAAACACGCACGCACAAACACACACATTCACACAGACATTGGTATGGCGGCTTTAACTATTTATAGAATCAAGTTTTTCTCTAGACTTTTCTCGCTCTATTTCGCTCTGTCTCACTGTCTCCCTCACTCTTTTTCACCTGACCTTTTCTATGTGCACAATCGCCTGGTTAAAATGTTGTGTGGCTTAACTTAAATTGGCTTTGGTTTTGACTTTTTGATAATGGTCAGGGCCAAAGTTGACTAGTTAGCTGGTACGTGTTAGGGATGTGCACGTGACAAGCATACTCTCGCACGCCAATCACGCGCCAATGCCACTTTTGACTTTACTTTTATTCGGAAAAATATGGAATTAGCTGAGGTTAATTGAGAAAGCTAATATTTAGACTTTTCTTTTTTTTAATGCATAGTTTTTTCTTATATAATTACACTGGGACACAAAAGTTTTGGTATATGGAAAAAGGCCTAGTGAAATTCAGCGCTGCAAGCCATATTTTTCGCTATTTCCAAAAGCAAGCTATTATCATAAAACAAAATATTTGCAAAAATTTCACTTATAAAAATTCAAAAAATGGTACTGAAGTTGCCCGTTCCTCACAAATAGAAAGCTATTACCCAAAAATATGTTTAATCCTTAAAGGGCCATAATATAATCTTTTAACATCACAGACCTTTGAATCACCTATTAGAAAATTGACAAATATGTGGTTTTTCGAGGACTTTTACGCGATTGTGGTTGAAATTTCTTCATTTTTGCAATACTAGTCATCCAAGGGTCAAGATTGTAAGGTGACAAAAATGTCAAAAATCCTTCGGGTAGGAAGTAAAGCCAATATCCAAAAACTGAATGCAAATTACAAGCAAAAGACCAACATTTTTGACGCAGCTTTCGACCTTTCATTTGGTGTTCGAGGAAATGGAGCATTGGAAAGAGAAATAAAAAGATCTTCGTAATGATAATCTATCTTATATATAAATACGCTAAGCAAAAATTCAATGTGGTACGGATTGCTTCTCATTAACGCAACGTTTTCAGGTAAAACCTGTACCAATCGAAAGATAAAATGCATGCGGTTAGCAGAATATAAGATTCACATGGATACGTTGCGTTTTAGATAGGTAAAATTGATTTGAAGTAAAAAATGTTTGAGAAAAAAAAAACAAAATACATTATACACGCAAAAATTGTAATTTTTTGTTTTCTTTTCTCCTTTTCGCAATAAGCTGTTATGAAATTGGGTATTAAAACGTCAAATATCGACGACAAGGCGAACACTAGTATAATACAGATTGCTTCTCAATAACGCAACTTTTTTAGGTTAAACCTATACCATTCGAAAGA
Source organism: Chymomyza caudatula (assembly GCA_035041775.1). Classification (NCBI taxonomy): domain Eukaryota; kingdom Metazoa; phylum Arthropoda; class Insecta; order Diptera; family Drosophilidae; genus Chymomyza; species Chymomyza caudatula. The sequence goes on from JAWNKW010000209.1 coordinate 2,166,660, forward strand.
TAAAATGATAGCGGTTTGCCGAATACGTTTCATCTGGGTGCGTTTAGACAGATAAAAGTTAATTTTATATAATATATTAACTATATACATTAGAAAAAAAAACATCAACAAACGTTGTTATTTCGTGTTTTCTTCTCTTCTTCGTAGTAAGCTGTTATGAGAGTCTATAAGGTCATCGAAGTCACCCGAGCGGTGAGCGGGTTAGAGAATACCACCTCAGCAGGTCAAAGCTTGTCGAGACCAGTAGATCCACCCCAGGCCTTATATGGGTTGTGCGTAGGGTTTGTAACCCACCATGTAAAACCCCAATTCCAATGAAAGAAATACATTATGGTCAGTTAAGAAGAAGAATGTCGACGACAAAGCGAATACTAGTTTTGATAAACATACATGTACATACATATGTATATACATATACTTCATATGGTGTTATTCGGTGCCTTCTAGACTTTACACAGAAAATATTTTAATATAATTCTACCCTTTGGAACTCAAGGTATGAAAAGTTAATGGAAATCAATAAATCTATTTGATCAGTCGTAATTTATAATAATACAATTCCTAAAAATCCCAAGGTATGCGAAATTCTTTTCGCGAATTTTTTGATTCGAATTAAATTTGGGAAATTTTTTACTTTTCCGCAAAAAAGTATTGCGATTGGCCAAAAAACTTAAATCTCTAATTTTATAATTTTCGACGATTTAGAAACTTCTGTATTTATGGCATGGATGTAATGATATTGGTACCAATATCCGCAGGTGCACTTACTTTGATGAAGAGAGAGAGAAAGGGAAGGAAGATGAACGGGAAAAATTAATTTTTATAATGAATTCATTGACGGCTTTATCAAGTAAAAGTTTATTCATATAAAATGTGATGTGTGCGCTCAGTTGTAGATGAGACCTACGCCTCAGCCACATCTGGTACCTGACATTTTCCGATCGTACATTCTATCGATCCCAATTGGACAACCTAAACCTAAAATTCCGTAAACCATTTTTTAGCCACTAACTATTCGCGTCGAAATTCGATGCGATAGAAATCTATTAAAGTTACTGCGCGGGTAATTCAAAAAGTCACTGACATCAAACGGACCTCGTATTTTAATAAGGTAATAGATTTTCTACCGTTTTCAATTCTTATGCAACTCTTTTCACTAAATTCTTAGCCAACTTATTTCTTTTTTCCTTTTAAAGATTTTCAGATGACTTTGCCCTTGAGTATTTTTTACAGTGCAGCCGCTTAGTTGATAAGACGCTTTCATCTGCTTCATTCATCAGCTGTCGAGAGTAATCGGCGAGTCGACTGACCCAAGCGCTGAACCCCACACTTGTCAGTCCGCTGATTGCCAATATTTGCTTACATTGCTAGATAGACAACGACGTGCAGCTTGTCCAGTCTAGAAACGCGCTTGTAATCAAGCGATTACGGAGCGGTATGTTTAATCCGGCGCATTGTTTCGATCTCGCGCTGCTTATAGCTGTAGCTGCAGCGGCAGAACACATTGCTTTAATCAACAAGGATTTTCAGCTGCAGTTTCTGCAGAGCATTGCAGATATGGCGGACCAAAGTGCCGAGCTCAGTTTAAACGGTTATTTGCAGCAGTTGGCCAAAATTAAAGCCTATAGCAACTACAGCCAGGAATTGTCTGGGGCACAGCAAACGCAAATGATTCATCCCAAGGTGCTGCTTATCAAACAGCTGCTGGATGCAGAGCCGGCAAGCAGCATGCAGGAGGACTTGGAGCATACTACTGTGCTGCGTAATCTGGTATTTCTGAGTAAGCTCAAGCGACAAATACGCGAGATTCACGAGGCCAGCGCCCTGGAGATACGCCAGCTGAGATTACATCGTCTGTGTAAGCAGTTCGATCGGCAAGCGGTGGGTCAAGTAACAAAGCGGCAGACTGGCAGCAAATTGATTAATGAGCAGACTGTAGGAGCTGCCTTGGAACAGTTAAATCTAACAAAAAGTCAGGCAAATACTACGTTGGAACTGAACCATTTTGGCCATGATCTCTACGAGCGTGTCAAAATTACTGGTGCCCATATTATAGACAACTACTTGGAAATTCTGCGGGAGCTGTTGCAAAATATAATGGAAGTGGAGCAGCCAGAATTCGCGCAAAACAATACTCAGCTGGACAAGCTGCTGCAAGAGTTGGATAGCATAATGAAAATCAGTGATTTCTATGACAAACGACAGCGTCTGTATAGCTACTTGGAGCGCCATCTAGCGGCCGACTACGAACAACTACGTCAGAATTCGGAAAATGAGCATAATTTAACAGAGCTCTTTGAGCAGCTGAAAAACAAAGGACTAGATCTCTTTGTCATCTTTCTCTTTAGCAATTTTGAGTTTCTGGAGCATGTGCATGAGCACTGGGCGCATCTGCTGCCACAAACGCCCAGTCTCCTATACGACGACAATGCACGGGAGCTCTATGACATACAGCAGCTGTACAATAACTTCAAACTGGACACGGAATGTGCACCCAAGTATGAAGCCTATGTGGGTGCACTGCGTCGTCTGAATGAGCGTACCATGGAGCAGGGTCAAGAGAATCGTCATATATTCGAACTGCTTAATAATGCTGCCCAAAATGTGGGTAGCGTTACCTTTAATATGATAAAAGCCAAATGCAAGGAGCTACTTTGAGTGGTAGAGGTTAATAAAATTAATTTGTTGTTGTTTTGGCCTTGTTAATGTAGCTTAATTATATTTTGTTGTTGTTGTCGTTGACATTTTGTAATATCCGTGAGCTGTATCGGATGTCGCTTAAATATCGCACTAGACCAGCCATTAGCTGTAAACCCTTTTAGCTTCAACGGATCCGTTTGTTGTTTATCGGATTCAGTGCTGTCATGCTAGCCAGCAACACCTCATGCTGCCCTTGCTCCTGCCCAACAAAACTAATGACTGCTGATGCTCCTGTTGCTGTAGTTACCCAAAGCCAAAGCCAACTAATTAATTGTCGTCGTTGCAGGTGATTAGAACTTAAATGAGTTGCAGCACTGACAGTCCATGGTCATGCTGGACTAGTTTGGTCTAGTAGTATATGTGAGACCCCGAGCTGCTCTCAAATGATAACGCAGTGAAACGAAACTATAATGAGGTTATACAAGATGCACGTATACGGCTGGATTAGTAGAGATTTGTAGATTGAATCACAAAGTTGCCAATAAGTTGCATGCAATGCTTGTGCTAAATGGGATTGAGCAGCAAGGTAGTGTTGAAAATTTGAAAGTTTACACAAACACGATGGAATAAACTCTTCTTACTTTGTTGTAAGGTAACAAACATTCTGCAAGGTTCTAACATTTCGTCAATTCATCTCAAATTGCTCAAACATAATGTTTAAGGAATGCCATGATTCTAATTTTTGCTGTTAAGTTTGTTGTTCTGGATTTCGATTTCAAGTAAACTTACTCGAAAACATCTCCTTGTCTCACTCCTTGTCGCACTTCAAATGCAGCGGAAAACTGTCCATTGTGCAAAACAAAACACATTGCGTTGCTTTGTTATCCTTGACTAAATGCAACAATTATTCGGGGATCTCTAAATGCAATCACTGTTAATACGATCGAAGGCCTTTTCAAAGTCGACGAACATGAGGAAAAGCGGTGATTGATACTCCGACGATTGTTTAAGGGCGATTTGAGACGTGTTAATGGACATGGATGGGGTGCCCCTTGAACGTCGATTCAATACAAGATCTATGATCCCGTCGAGGATGATGGCTGCAGATTGGGGAATATGGACAAAATGGAAATAGCAAGCCCATTTCATAAGATTGCCTTCCTTCGATATGTTGACAAAAACTCCAAGCTTTCATTCACTTGTAAAAGTATTTTTTTTTTTAAACAGCCTTGACAAGTGTAATAAAATAAAGGCGCTGCATCCAGATGCCATCCAGTCCAGCTGCCTTGTTATTTTGTTATTAGAAACAGAATCACGGTTCTTATTTCTGCACTTGTTGGCGGCTGATGGCAATTCCCCTGGAAGACTTCCGTAAGAGTATTGTCTTGTCGGCATTTGGTCTTCTAGTGCATTTAAAGGTTGCCGTTCGTATCTGGCACACTGTAGTTGGTGCTACTTTTTTAACCTGAGACCATAGAGATTTTGTACAGCTGCCTCGTATTCCCTCTAGTTTCAGCTTCTACCGCTCTCTCCGCCAACCATACGAAAAATATTTGGGTTACTAAGAATGTTGCTCTCTGAATGTTGCCGGACAGCAGCTGTTCTTAGCCGGAGTAGCAGGTGATTATCACTTCATGCATCCGCACTTCTCTCATTCTTTACATAGCGAAGTGACTTTTTTCATCGCTGTAGTATAATGGGCGGTCGATTTGGCTTTCTGTTCGACTTTAGGGATATCATAGCTTACTTTATGGCAGGTGTGTGGAAACACGGTTCCACCTACCACAATCTGGTGGGCGATACAAAAGTCAAGAAGCATATTGCCATAGCTATTTCGCGACCCCATTACATTTTTACCCATAACGAGCTCTAGGCTTACTTTGTCCGAGTTATGTTAAGTACTACTACTATTGGTACAAGATTATAGATTTGTGCAATGTATGTAATAGGCAGAAGTAGCCTTGGTAGACTATATGTTCCATGGGCATGGGAACACTTGGATGTTGGAGACCTTAGGATATAAAGACACACTCCCACTTTGCTTGTGTGTTGTGATTAAGATCAATATCGGATGGAAACATAAAAGGATATAAAAAGGTAAAATCTATACTAATGCTGCAACAAAATTCCACTTTTTATAGACTTTTTGAAAGGAGAAGAAAAATGAGTACAGAGTATCACACTGTCTGTATCAATTCTTTGCATACGCTTTAGAAACCTTTGAACCCGCATGGTTGCAATTTTTTAGGGACCTTGCAAATGCAATCAAATTTCAATATGATTGTGCACATAGGGCTTGTGCAAAAATAGCCATTTTATTTTTATTTTTACAATCACATTTAAATTGATATTTACTTTTGGTAGAATACAGACAGAGTCTCTTTCTAGAGCCACAAAAGTGACGGCCATTTGCACACCATTTATCACCTTTAATCTACAGCCAGTGTTGGTCAACCATTCTATGAATGCAATGCCAATAACAAGTAGAGCAACAATAACAACAACAACAATAAACATAAGAAGAGTGTAGGTGAGTGAGGAGTGCTATGAGGATGGTTTTGTTACAACAATGCTACAAAATGCAATTTCACAGTAGGCTAAGCTGCAGCGGACAAGGGACAAAGGACATGGTTGGACCTGGGGCATCCGGGTTGAGCGTTTGTCCATAAAGCGTTACGGTGTTGGCGTTCCAAAGGCGCCGGGCGTGAAATTTAATTATGATTTATTGTTTTGTTAGTCTTTTTTCACATACGTGTGAGCGGCGTGTGTGTGTGTATCTATGTGTGCAGTTGAGAATTTCACGGCTTTATGGCTTGGCTTAAATATGCAGTTATGCTATTTTGTAAGCCAGCTAAATGCTTGGAACTCTGGTTAGGCGCTATAAAAACATACGAGCTACTAATGGCTGACACATATTTTATTGACATTTTACGCTTTTCCAAGGGTTTTCCTACTGTCAAAACATTTGAAAATCGAGGCGTTGAAGAGCTAATTTGCTTGGCCCTGTCATTACTTTAAAGCTATTAATTTTTAAATGGCAACATAAATCGTCTTGCCTCTAAACGCTAGACCATAAAAATAGTCTTCCAGCAGACGCCCCTTTTTCAGATTAGCTATTTTTGTTCGAAGTTCGTTTGAGAACTTCTTAAGAAGCGTGCTCGAATCGCATAAAGTGTGATCTATTTATAAGTTACCCACGAGAATACTTGGAAATGTGTCTGCACATAACTTAAATTATATATAAATTTGTATGGCAGTGCTAGTTATAATCAAACTTAATTATTTCCGACATTTTAATCAAGTGTTGTGCTAATTACATTTGACTATTTATATTTTGCAGTTATTACCGAAGATCCCGAATTCACAGACGTCATTGAGAATATTACAGTGCCTGCGGGACGCAATGTCAAATTGGCATGTTCGGTAAAGAATTTGGGCTCCTACAAGGTAAGCACAAGATTTAAATGACAAAATCATAATTAACAGCAAACTAGGCTGAAAGAAGAGCATCTGTTTGAGGGGGCAGAGTAGTATGGATGCTCTATGCACATGCACACCTAATGGATACAAGTCCAAGTCAAGGTCCGGTCAGCAACAGGCGCCTCTGGCTATTTAGCTTGGCTCACATTGAACTTGTTGACTAACTTACTCTGCTGTAGTTTCCTATGGGTTGCCGTCGTTGTTGCTGGTGTTGTGGTAGTTCTGGCAGTAGTTCCAAGTGGCTGTTGTTGTTGTTATTTTTGTTGTGTATACAAAACATACTGTACGGTTGTTTGCCTTTTGCTCAGCGCTTGACAGGCAAACAAACAAACCATGCAACAAACCGTACAGCAACAACAACAACAACAGGAGCAGAAAACTTGCTTTAATTAAGTAATTTCTGCTCAAATTTTGACGTAAAAATTGGTTGTTGGATGCCGTTGGAGAGTGTATACTCTGCATTCCATGAATACTGCAACAGTTGCCTATGAATACATGTAGTTGCTTGGTCAGGATTAACAGATGAATCGATCTTATCTTCTGTACCTTTTTATGAAATTTTCTAATTGTAATTCTTCGTAATATTTGAAAAAGATTTTTATTTAACTAATTTCCAAATATATAGTGCCTAAAATATGCAACTATCTTTATAAATTGATATATTCAAATTTTCATTCATTGGTATATCAATGAATCTCTCACCTTACCTATTCTTTTTTGCGTATCATTAAAATGTCCTTCCTTTCGGCTATTTGTAGCGAGTTGTTTGCTTTTTTGTTCATTTTCCTTTAACATTGCTACGAACGTATTCAGGCCTGTGCACATCTGGCATCGTTCTAGGATGCTTGCCGAATTGTCGGTGTTCTTCCCTAAATTCCTGTCTCGCACTACACACTCTCATACCTACCAATATATACTGGGAACTCGGATGTAGAGAGAGGCCACCCACTCGCCGACCTATGGATTTACATCCTTTTCGACCAACTCATGCGCTACTGGGAGTAAACGAAATAATAGCACTATGCACTACATTCTAAACTTTAAAACAAAACATCATCATTCTTGTTTATTAATAAAAGTAAAGGAAAGGGGAAGCAGCAAAACTACGTACTTACGTAATAGATACAATATATTAAAATATATTTTATATATATATATAAAAGGAATAGGCATATGTTAATGAGCTGAACTGTGGGCAAAAAATACCGGGAATTCGTTTATAAATCAAAAAATCTTTATTTAATCTTCAAAATTCATTTCATCCCCCTCAAAGTAGTAGGTATAGCCTTCAATCCCTTCTTCGTTTTGGTTTATCTCTCATCTATCGATTCAAAACGGTGTCCACGGAGCGGTCTTTTGAGTGTAGCGAATAGCCAGAAGTCACATGGTACTAAGTCAGGCGAATACGGTGGTTGTGGAACAATATGGGTCGAGTTTTTGGCGAAATGATCACAAATTACGAGCCCAGTGTGAGATGGTGCAATATCGTGATGCAAAAACCAAGAATTATGTCTATACAAATCCGGTATTCTTTGACGCACAGCATTACGGAAATGACGCATAACATCCAAATAGTATTCTTTGTTGATAGTTTGCCCGGTTGGAAGGAATTCATAATGCACCACACCATGATAATCGAAGAAAACTGTTCTTCTTGAGCGACTTTGACGTGGTTTTTTCGGTCTTAATCGATTGATCGGCTGTTTCGGGGTCGTAGGCGTAGATCCATGTCTCATCTCCCGTAATCATGCATTTCATTTTGTTTTGATAGTCGGAAAGCATCGTTTCCACACTTCAACGCGGCGCTGTTTTTCCATGAAATTCAGCATTTTTGGCACCAATCGAGATTTCATTTTTTTGAGGCCCAAATGGTCACTCAAAATGGTTTTCACTGATCCATCCTAAATTCCAACTTTGATTTTGTTAACTTGTACCTCATCAGTTGATGGTCGTCCTGGCCGTGCTTCGTCTTCAACGCTTTCTCGACCCTCTTTGAACATTTTGTAACAAACAAACACAAAACACTTTAAACCTTGAAATTGCTATACATATATTGGACACTCGGCCTACATTGGACAAAAGTGTTTGAACCAAGTGTGTCAAATGTAGACAGAAACACAATTAGAGTAGAAACACAATTTCAATAGGCCATTCTTTGCACAACTTGTTTTGATTGACTCACACAGCTGATAACATTATGCAACAAAAAAAGACTAGGTCTAAAACATACGTTTTTATCGAATCCAAAAAAAAAACATTCAATTCATTTGGAATAAAAATAAAATTTGAATTTTAAATTTTCGAAAAAACAAAATTTGAGTTCATTGCCCTGTAACTTGCAATTTAATAAAGATAGACCAAAACAGTTTGAGAGACAATGATTTAATATTAAAATACCTTCAATTCAAGTTACACTTCATCTCGATCACTAGGAAGATATATGAGATTTAGTGACTTCACAATTTTCGAAATCTCGAATTTTTTGAAATAGCGGTAATTCGAAAACGGTGCTACAAAATCCAAAATAGTTTCCGGGTTCGAAATCAGCGACCCAAAATTTACCGGAAAAAGTATGTTTTAGTCATAGGCCTTTCATTGAGGTCAAATTTTGTTGCATAGTGTAATCCTTAAGCACAATGACTGCAGGAGACGTAGATAAACATTTAATTTAAAAATTCTAGCTTTAAATCTTACAGATACAAAATAGATAGATAGCTAAGTATATTGGCATCAATTAAACGCGCATTAACTTAGTAAACAAACCGAAGCTGTTGTAACCGCGCAAATGAAGCACGCGAAGAAGAAACAATGCTTTTGTACACGAGAGCATTTTTGTAAGAGTACTTTTCACAAATTGCTTTACGGCGTAAAGTTTACGCCATCCGTAACACGGGCTTCAAATAAGAGAGCTGTGCCTTTATATTTTACTTTCTGTTTTTGTCCAACTTATTGTGATGGTCAGTTTTTCGCTCTGTCGGTTAATTATGAGCAGCCTGCTCCTGCTGTGGCTGTTGTTCCTGTTGGCGTTGTTTCCACTCTACTGATTGCACTTGCGGTGGAGAGTACGCTTGAGCTACCTGCGGCTGCGCCTGCGCTCGTTGTGGCTGCTCTGCTTGCGTTTGCGCTGACCAAAGTGCTTGATATCACTATTGTTGTTGGAGCGCTGGCTTTTGTTGTCTATTCGATGGCGCTTTTTGGAGCTCCTGCTGTGGCTATTGTGGTTGTTGCGTTTGTGCTTTTTGGGGCTCTTTTCATAATTTTGCCTTTCGTGGTAGTCTCAGTTGTCTTAACTGGAGGCAGCCTTCTCATTGCGTGTCGCACTGGTCTGAAGGCTTCCTCATTGCTTTAATTAGACACACGCAGTCTTTACTTATACTCCCAATTTACTTCCAATTTAATTTGAAATTAACGCTCTGTAAACCTTCCATTTGAGCGAATCACTTGATAATTTGCATTCGTATCGGAGCATAAGTTTACTAAACTTACGTTTAAAGGCATAGTAATAGCATAACTGCATTTGATTCCTTTTTCTAGGCTGCTGGCGTCGATTCGCTGACTCCATTATCGTATACACAGAGAAAAACTACATTCTCAAAATAAGTTGCCGTGTACTCAAGCATTTTTGAGTAAAAATTTTCAGAAAATACTTCAATTGAGTAAATACTAGTAATCAAATTAAAACCAAGAACATATTGTATCTAAATCAAATACAAAAAACTCAAAATGAGTTGCATTTCGAAATTTTCAAAAAGAAATGCGTAATAAATGAACATTGTGAGCGAGAAGTGGCATATTTGCTTTTTTACCTCTTCTTCTTCTATTTGGAAGTGCATTGTGTTGTTGCATTACTTACTGTATCTAGGTTGGCCCATGGGTTCAGTGTTAAAAACCAAACACACGATGTCATGAGCTCGATTTCGATTCCCACTTTAACCGTACATGTTTGGCTTGATGCTGGTATAGATATGTTTCAACAACCCCTTTAGGACCAAAGTTCGCGACGTCCGCCCCATTTTAGAATATTGCTCCCGCGTCAATAATATGGTCTTTACCAAGACTTGATATCTAATTAATCGTTGAATAAATGGTGTATTATTTCTAAATAAACTGATTCTTGGCCTTTTGATTCTTCTTATCTTCATAGACAGGCTAGATTTCCTGTTTCTTGAAGAGCTATTTTCTTCTTCTACACCTGCAAGATTGTACATAGTTATAATTTGATACCATGTTCTGTGTTCTAATTATAATTAATTATATCATCTTCATTCTTTGACAAAATTTTGTCTTATGGGTAGTTGTACATTTGTTGTGTCTTTCGCTGAAGAAATTATACTCACACACTACGAACTTATTAAAATGTTGGTTATTTTTAGTTTTTTATATATCCTTTAAACTTTTGGCAAATTCGCATATTAAAAAAAAAATACGAAATATCCTTTTTTTGTGAAGAATGTCTTGTAGGTGCGTTTTTCATTAAACCGCCTTGTATTGTACCTTTCTTTATATTGAAATTTCTTCACTTCTTGAATAAAAAAGAAATAAAATTGGTTTCATAAAGATAAGAGCAAGATATCAAAGTTTTGTTTATTTCGCTTATTATTTTCGCATTTAAAATAGCAAGAGGATATTTTTTATAAAAAATTTGAAAATAACAATATTTTATATACCTTCTAAAATGTTGGTTTGAGGTTATTTTGGATAAAAAGTTTCTAGAAGATTAAAAAATAAAAGTTTTCTGTTACGTAACGCTTGTCTGGTGTGAATCATTAAGGTTTTAAAGCTCCCCAATTTGGCACAAAAAAAAAAAAAAATGGCACAACAACCAAAGATACGCATTGCAGTTGCAAACACAATCAAAATGAAATACTATAATATGAAAATCAAAATCTGTACTATAATATGAAAGCAATCGAAATTTGATTTCAGAATTAATTTAAACACTTCTTCCGATGAATACCGCATATTGCAAATTTTAATTAGTTTATGTGTCAGAAATTGAAAAACCTTATATCATATGACTGCCATTGAAGTTTTAACTAGCCTTGCAAGGGTGTATAAGTGCCGTTGTTCAAAAATTAAATTTTCACGTAACTGTCTTTCTTGATTTTGAAGTCAACGACAGCTGAAGCGCCAGCCCGCTGTATAGCCTACTTAGAAGGGAGGTACATTGAAAAATCAGCAGTCATTGAGCTTACAAATGCCAAGAACGTTGAAGCACGTTGTCCAAGTAGCAAGTTAACCTGAAAACGGAAACGAAAAGTAACATTGCCCCATGCCCCAAAGCTAAGTCTTCTCATTTAGACGAGCGGCTCCATTAGATGGCACACGTAGAACTGTCATCAGGATAGCTTTTCTACAGTTCAGTTGCTTTTGCTCTGTCTGGTTGTGCTTTTTGTGTTTGTTTGTTTGTTTTCCTTAAAGTTGAGTGCAATGCATGTTTTAAGCAGTCCAAAGGAAGTTTTTCTCAATTTTCCGACGTACTACATCAAATGCATTTTCTGCAGCATACTTTTAGGCTGCACTTGTTAATATGCATAACCACTTTGTTATACTAGTCTATATGTATGTATGGGTTCTTGTAGGTGTGTGTTTGCATGGAAGACATTTTGCTAGCAATTTAAATTTGCATTGAATTGAATTTTCATAATAGCAAATGAGAGAAAACACAAGGAAATACGGCGCAATGATAATAAAAGATGCGCGAATAAAACGTGCATAACTTCCATTTGACAACAAGAATGTGCGCGTAATAATTTTTATGACAACAAAATGGAGGAGCTTCAGGAGCTGGGGTAATGTGCACACTGAGCCGCAGGTATGCTCAAAAGTTAACCAGCAGCAACAACACCAACAACAAAGGGAAGGGCATAGCGTAACGGCCATAAAACGTGACTTTGCATGCAAAATAGTGTTGCATAGCCTGCGGCGTTTGCGTTCACATTGAAATTGATTTTTCTTCGTGGGTTTTTTTTTTTTTTTGGTTCTTCTGTTAATACACTCTGCTACTTAGGTACAGGGCTGCAAGCCTGTTCTGAAGCGAAACCGGTTCTCATATAGTTGTAGTTCAATCCGGTTCATGTTAGACAGCCAACCACTAAAACTACAAAAACAAGCTAAATACTTTGGTGTTACCCTTGTTAACAGACTGACTTTCAGACAACATATAGAAAGCACAGTCAAAAACTGCCCGCTAAAATTGTCTAAAATGAACTGGCTCATGAACCATCGCAGCCATCTTCCACTCCGATGCAAAAGTTCCTTATATAAAATGGTAGTGGTTCCGACATGGAGATACGCTATCCAGATCTGGGGTATGGCGGGTCGCTTACGTATTCAGACACTTCAGAGCAGGGCCTTACGCCTTATTACTGGGTGTGAATGGTATGTAAGGAATTCGACCTTACACCACGACATCAGACTGGAGACCATCGACATCCAGATAAATTAGTACACAAGCCACCATTATAGGCTGGCAAAAGGGCTCCCAAATGAAAATCATAGAAAAAAGCTTAAAAAAAGAAGTTTTAAAAATCTGCTCCAACAAGCGACGAACTAAAGGAAACGAAAAGAAGACCGACAGAAATAGGACCAAATGATGGCCTCCTACTTCTAAGACATCTCTAGCTAAACAAGCTGGATTGGCGACCATGAAAGAAGAAACCTGCAATTCATAAAAATATATGTGTTTTGGATAGTATTATAAAATAATAAAAAAAAAAATCGAGTTCATGAACAGGAAACTTTCTGTTTGGCTTGCTTATATTTAGTTAACGACTTTAGAATGGAGCTGTATTAAAAAGTCATGTTATTAACATCGTCATCGTAAGTAGAGGGTCAACCACATGCTCCTACGATGTGGCCAGTTCCTTCTGCTTCCATTTTTCGTCTTTAACTTCTTATTCGTATCCCCAACTCTTCTCTGCCCTTTGCCCTTTGTCTTCCTCTTTACCTTGCTCTCGTCTTTTGGCTTCGTCTTTATCTGTTCCTTCGTCTTTTCGTTCTTCTTCGTCTTCCACTCGTCTTCGACATAGAGATGATCAAAAATGGCTAAATAAAAGCTGGCAGCTTTTTCAAAAATTTTCTGTTTATATGAAGAAAACGGAATAGAAGCTAAGTTTTCATGGAAAATATACGTATTTGATGGGATTTTGGCTTATACTGGTTCGAACCATTGCTTGTTCTCTTGAACCGGTTCTTGCAGCCCTGCTTATACACACAAACATCCATACTTATATACGATAAGTCTGACTGTGCAAATATTTGAGCTGCGTGTAAATTAACTTGCGCACCTCAATGGCAGCGGCGGCACCATCTACTTTTCACACATTTACGGTAGCCATTTTTAATTTGCTTAAGTTGGTGTGCGTGTGTGTGTGTGTGTGTGTGTGTGTGTGTGTGCTGCCGGCAGCTAAATGCCTATCGGTGTGACTTATTAATATGCTCATGAGAGAGTCAGCATATGCATGTTTGGTGGGGCGTCTTTGTGTTTGTATTTCCATTTCAAGCAACTCACACACACAGAAACACACTTACGCACATATAGTGTGTAGGCGAAGGAGCAGCAACAACAACAACAACAACATCGAGCAACAATATAAACATAAGTTTAGTTTGTTTATGCGCGCTCTCTCTCCAACGTTCTGTCTCTCCATCTCACTCAGTGTCTCTGTCTCTTTCTTAAGCGCTCTGACAGCCTGCCAACTACTCAGCCGTAAACATTTTCAAGCATAATAAACTGTGTTTATTTTGCTTTGTCTATGTGTGGGTGTGTGTGTGGGTGTGTGTGTGTGTGTGTGTGTGTGTGTGGGTGTGTGTGTGTGTGTGAGTGAGTTTACCAAAATTTCATCTTCTTTTGCAAAAATGTTTTTCTTCTTCATTTTATAGAGCACTTATTTTTTAGTTTTTGTTTAAATTTTTATGACTTCATTTAGTGTTTTTGTAGTTTACTTTAGCATCTACCAAACAGTTGACGTCAACGCCGCAGTCGACGCAGCAGTCACTTGATTCTTGCTGTCGTTACCAAAATTGTTGGTTTTTCCTATCGACTTATGGCACTGCCGTCTACTTATGGCCAAGTCTATTTTCATGTCTATAACTATGGTCAAGTCAATGACAATGACTTTGTTTTAAATTTAGATAAATTCATTTAGATATAAAGCATACAACTAGACAAGCAAATGCAGGCAATAAGCAAAGTAATTGACTTAGTAAGTGACCTTTTAAAAGTTGTGGCAAAAACGTTATTCAAAATGTTGGGCACAAATTGGCATGCAAAAGTTGTTCAAAATAGCAGTTATTGCTTTGCTTTATCGGGAGCAATAGTCGAGTCGCTATAAACATGTCCGTCTGTCTGTCCGTGTTGTAACGTGTTTCTCAGAGACAAGAGCAAGTTTATCGATTCATGTCGATATCGCACCCCCTTCCCCCGTGGCTTGAATCTATAAACTCGAAACTCGACAGGGGTTTTCGTCGTGTTTATGTGCATCTATGTTTTAAAAATGATCGAAATAGCAAGAGTTACAAAATTTAGTGTGGACACTCGTGTCAGTTAAATCCCCCCCCTTCCCCCGAGTTACCTTAATTACTGCCGCACCCCGCAACAAATTGATTTGAAAATAAAATAGATAAACTTGTCAATTAGAGCTTCCATATAGGAAAATGTTTATTTACTGTAGAAACCGTAGATACCGTAGGTACCGTATTTAGGGGTTATAAAGAAAAAGGGTACAGTGTATTCCACAATCGGGACTGTCTGCATCAAATTGTTTTATCATACTTAGATGACGCATCAACTGAGAACTGTACTTCAAATACAGTTTTCAGAGAGTTTAGAAACTTATGAGAATGAGTTTGAAATTATTTCGTTTACTTTGGTGTTTAGTCGTTATAAGCAAATAATTTGCTAAATTTATGTATTAATTAAAAAAAAGGTGCAGTTCCTATTCGAAATAAGCTACTACTTAGTTGCAACTCGCTGTTTGAAAACCAACTCAATTAAATGCTTCCGTATTGTGTCCAGCGTCAAATACCTGCAGTATTAGGGAGACAAATCTCTCTAACGAAACTTAGTAAAGTACAGCGACCTCCTGAACTGTACATCACGGGGGCCCTTAGTACTGCACCACTGAGAGACTCAAAGAGGTGGATAAGCTCCGATATTGAAGCTTTAAAACAGACTACTGTGTAAGAGTTCAGTACGCCAACATTGTATTGTTCCGGAGCTGAAAATCAAATTGGAATTGGACCACTGTAGCGTGTTCCAGGCAGAAGTCCTAGCCATAAATGAGGCTCTATCATGCCTTAGAGACTCTAATAACATCTTGATCTATGTAAACATAGCCAAGCGACTACCAAGTCCATAAATGCAACATCATCAAATTCGTTGATGATTTGTAATAAACTGTTGTAAATCTCAACATGAGATGACTCAACACTTCGTCTTTAACCTGTTATGAGATCCGAGATAGCAGAACATAGGATACAACAATATACAGTTAAGTTACAAATACTTACTTATTTGTAATACGTTTAAACATAAGCTCGACAAGTTTGGCCAGAAAAAATAAATTCACATCTGAGCACTTCCACTCTTATCGGGAAGAGATGCTCAGAAGTCGCGCGAGCGACATTGGCTGCTTGGCGTTCATGCAGCTAGGATATATGCCCCTTACAATGCATCTGCAGAAGAAGGCTCAAATACCTGTGAATACACTTCCTAAACACACTTCCCTTCACAATGAAGAACGATGTCAGCATGGAGATCAAGAGGAGAATCACTCTTGACAATAGATGTTACTTTGGTCTCAGTAAGCTAATGTGGCTCAGTAGGCTAATGTGGCCGCCAGACGAAACTAACACTCTATAAGACGCTAATCTTTCCCATTTTGCTTTATGGCGCTGAATCATGGGTGATGTCGCAGTCAGATGAAAATGCCTTTGGAGTGTTTGAGCGAATTAAAATCCAGCGGCTATGCTGGCTATGTCATGCGTATGATCGGAGAAGCTCCTGCTAGAAAAAACATAAAATATCGCGGTATTTTAAAGCATTCGATATCCGAATTTCGGCTTGAAACAGTGCCTTAATAATAAAATAAATAATAAACATTTGAGTTATGCAGTTGAAATGTACTGGACATAAAATAGGTTCCATAAAATGCCACGAGCGTTGATTATGCTGCTCAGGGGTCTAGGTATATCTTGAGAGGGACTATCGAAAGAACTGAAGAAAACTCAAATTAGCAGCAATAGCAGTGCTTGATGTCTCAAAGAAACCATATTCAGAAGTTTCAGAACGTAGTGCCAACTCGGTTAGTGTTGCCAACTTTTTACCAGCAAAAAAAGAGAGAATTCCCGCTTCCCGCTGTTTTCAATGTTTGCAAAGCTAGATCTAGCGGGGAAAAAGCTAAATTGGCAACACTGCACTCAGTCGATGGCAAAATGATGCTTCTTTTTTATTTTTTTTTTGTTAAAAAGTGGTTTTAATAATTTTGAGCGTCGGCACGTAAACTTTTTTCATGTCATGAGGTAATGCAAATTTCAAAATTGATATTATTTTCATAAAATTGAAAAAGTAATAAAACTGGAAAGCATGCGATTGTTTTTCCACTTAGTTTTTGTAAAACAGCTATTTTCAGTTAATATCGATAGTTTTAACCACTCTTCAAAATTTTAATTAAATTGCATGCTTCTTAAAGTCAATTAGTTTTTAAGGCAGCAAAGTTTTGCATATGGTTTTATTGGCTTATCATAAGTAAAGTTTGCTTCGAAAACTTATCAGGCTAACAAGCAATTTGGCCATAATTGTGTTCTCATTGCCTTAACTTTAATTAGATAAACTTGAAAAACCCAAAATTCGTGCAAGCAGTGCCTGCAAAAGTGTACTCGAGTGTGCTACCTACTCGCTCTCTCTCTCTCAGTAATCCTATGCCCAGTTAGAAACTGGTTCTAGTCTGCCAACATTTATCTATAAATGGACTTAAATATGCATAAAATTTTAATAGCAGTCGCAGTCACAATCCTAGTCCCAGCCGTGCCCAAAAGCCTATTATAAAAGTCATGCCACAAAATGTCAACTAAAAAAGTGCAGCACTCTTTGCCTTGACTTTCAAATGCGCTGCTGACATTTGACAAAAATTATTAAGCTAAAAGTCACACACACTAACACAATTGCACACAATGTAGATGTCTGCAGTTTTGTGCCAGTTGGATGGATACTACTGCACTACCAAATAAAGGACATTCAGCTCCGGTCAGCCAGTTGGCGGACATTGGGCCGGACAGTGAGCATTGCGGCTTTTCAACTTTTTCGGTGGCATTTACATGAGCCTAATTAATTTCAATTCAAATGACCCCAAAAAATGTTGAGCTTGGCTTGCTTTACTTCCCTCTCTCTCTCTCAATCTCTCTCTATCTCGCTCTTTCTGTGTGTGCGTGTGAGTAAAATGCAAATGCTGCACAATTTGTGGCGCACTTTAAATGTCGGCCATTTTGTTTTTAAGGGCAAATTTGAATTTAAACATGGTTCAATAAATAAATTGATCATGTTCGTAGTTCGTTAATGCAGTTCTATTGTTTTTTGTTTTTTTTCTAAATAACGGCACAAGTTGCCCTTTCAACTGCTACTATTACCAACAACGAGCACTACTTTCCAACACCTTTGCCCTTCTCTGTTGATTAACAGGACTTCATTAATACTATTTGACTATTTTTCCTTCTTTTTTGTGTTGCATCCAGAGCAAGTAATATTGAAGTATATTCTGGGGTCTAGAGATTAAGCTGAGCAGCTACCAACCAACTGGCAAGTACTTAAGCCAAACTACAGCTGCTTGATTTTTATTATGCTGGAAGCCAAAGAGCAGCTAGAACAAGCAGCCAAGCCAACTCCCAGCCAGCCAATGTAAATAAACTCAGCGGGAGTCTGTCGAGGACTCTGCTTTGGCAGAAGGATGCTCTCAGACGGCTCCTGCCAGTGTGTTAGTGTTGTTCTCCTTGTTGTTGTTGTTGTTGTTATCTATACTCGTCGTCTCCTTTCGTCTACTTCAATCGCCATCGCACGTTTTTATTGCAGACATTGAAAAATTAACTGATATCTGTCTATGCTGCTGACACTATCCTGCCCATGTCCCAACTTCACTCCACTCCACTCTACTTCACTCTACTACTACTACTCAACTCGACACAGCTCATTCATGTCATTCATTGGTACAGACAACAGGGCCGGGTCATATAGAGGGTACAACTACTACTATAAAGTGCGAAATTTATGATAACTTTTAACTATTATTTCAATTTATCGATGATTTTCTTTAAGCACCATCAATCAACAAGAAAATGATCGATAAATCGATAAATCGATAAATTATGAACGCACAAGCTTCAAGCTGTGTTCGGCTGAATGTACGCATTAACCCATTGATTGGGAGCTCGATGTAAATGTAATTCTCTTTCGATCACATTTTGTGTAAATAGAGCATATTTGTGTTCTACTAACTTCAACATAGCAACGGATTGATGAATTGGCATGACACAAAGCTGGTTGGTACTACAGTGGCAATCAGCAAAAAAAAGTTTAGACGGCAATTGACTTTTTCTTCTCAAAAGTCATGCACAACTGCGAAATGATCCAAAGGTTGAGTTTTCTAAGTAATCGCTGTCACAGTCGATACGAAACAATTGAATCGAATGTGGACAACAGGAAGGGAAACATGTTAATTGTAATGTTTGCAACAGCAGCTTATATACTCATGAAAAAATAGTAAAAACCAAAACAGAAAAAGAAGTACTGGCTGGAGGAGTGGCTTACACGATTGGCACATACAAATTCCCACAACTGTCATAAAAATGCATCAGCTATTTTCTGTTTTTATCGATGTCTGATTATGAGCTCAAGTTGTACTATCGATATGCGTGTTGTAACGGCGCGATATAAGATATGAGCTTATCTCATTTTGATATTTTTCTATAAATGTGGGTTTTGAAGCTATTTATTTGTAATTACATATTAATGGCAGTGATAGCTTTACTAACTTGTATTACGCATTTCCGCACCTTTCAAACAAAACCACACCGAATCGAGCCAACTCTGTTCTTACAATCTGCTTGCAAAACTGACTGACAGTTGCGATATATGTCGGCACTCGACCTGCAGATTATCGGGCGGTCAGACAAGTGCAGGTTAATTTGCTCGATTTTTGTATGCTGACCTACCGATTAAAGGGCCCTCTTACCGTGGCTTTAGTTAGGCTCTTTCTCAGTTTTTTTTTTTTAGTAAAGTTAAATTCCTTCTTCTCCGTTTCTTGTAGTACGGTACGGCTCGACCGAATCGATTGTTCCCTATCTCAGATCCTTAAAGCTATCTGTATAATATAGCAAGTTGTCTACAGCGAAGCTTATACTCAAATTTTTTATGTAACCCCCTTTTTTTCGACGTCACTGCCATTGTCGCCCCAGCTGAAAACTATTGCTAGCACTTTCTCCTCCGACTCCTTATACAGCTGCTGCTTCTTCTAAATTTTTCTTATTGTTTTGTTTTCACATGTTTTTGTTGGTTTTGTTGTAGTTGGCTGGAAAATTTATCATTGAAAAGGCATCGCCGTCGATGTTGACGTCAATGTGTTTTTGTTTTTACATTTACCACGGCAACGTTTTGTGCTTAAATTTGCATAAATTGTTTGTTGTTTGAGCAAACAATGTGAGCAGGAAAAAAAACTATTGCATAAACGGAGGCTTTTCCTTATGGCTGGCCATAACGCACGCACATTGTAACTTTTCTTCTCATTTTCTTTGCTTTTCTTTTTTTTTTTTGTTTGTTCTTTGCACGTGGCAGCTGTCACATATGACGCTCAGCTGGGCCAACTTTGGCAATTTGACCGACGACAGCCACGTCAAGCGTTAATCCTTCATAAAAATTGATGATGATGGGAAAAGAATAAAAACAAAAATTATAAGTTTTCCAGCTACAAAACTTCGAACACCAAAAAGACAATAAAATGAGTATTTGTCTTATAATGATGGCAGCTGCCGGTGGATGGCTAATAAATGACCATTTGATGACCAAGATGAGAAGCACTTGTAACTGTAAAACATGGTTTTAATTTTAGTTCATACAGAATGTCATGACTTTGATCATGGGGTCTTCTAACGAATATAATCAGCGGGCTTTGTAAAAAATGACCTCGAAAATTAGATTCGCTTATCCTTTTTTATGAAGTGTTGGACTAGCTTGCACTGACGGGTTCGGAAGAAAAGACATAACCTGTTGATGTACAGCCATTTGCCTCTCTGCCGATTCACACGGCTTCGTTGATCTTAGCTTTTACATAATCGAAGCCGATTTTTACGCAATTTACGCACAACCCTTTTAAGGCCTACTGGTCTCGAAAAAACCCAGTGTCATTGTTAGTCGCCTCATACGACAAACTTTGACCTGCTGAGGTGGTATTCCTTAACCCGCTCATCACACGGGGGACGATTAGGTATGAAAAAATCGTAATAATCTTTTTTCATATTATTTTTGGACAAATATTTGGAAGATCTTCAGACAACAATTATTTCTTATAGCAACATCATGTCTCAGCAAAAGAGCTGAACTGTAATCTAAAATCAAACTGTTAGTACTTTTTAAATTACAGTTTGGCAAAGGTAATTTCTCTACATTAAGAATTGGAGTTCTTTTAATATGATAATGTTGATCCTTATGTTCCGCTTCCTATATTTTTGTCGAAAACCCCCCGAATTTTGTTCTCGGTTCGCGCCTGCACGTAGGCAACATTTTTCTTAGCTTTAAAAAATATTATTTTATATTTTCTGCATAATTTGATATGGGGATGCTTAAATGACGTCAGAACCGATTACCTGAATTATTCACAAAGTTATTATCATTGTAGGGAGTCAAGTCAAAACATAGTGTAATCAGATGGACATGCCTAAATCGCCTTGGTTGTTGACCATTTTTGTAAAAGACTCAAATCTCCAACGCTTTTAACATGCGTTAGCAAAATCACACCAAAATTAATAAACCCTATTAGGGTTTGTAAGAGTCTCAGATGGTTAGTTTTGTTTTTGGCTGTTTCTTTTAGTCAAGCTAGCTTTTTTTGCTGGTTAAAAGTTGGCAACACTGCTACGCAATAACGTTGGATACGTTGAGCGAAACGAAAACTACTGGTATTCCAATTTGCGCACTCGGAATTTTCGCCAAAGGTTATTCACAATTGAAAGAGCCAAATAATTATTGGTTAATCGACTGATTGGCGTAAACCAACATTCATTTTATAACAGGGCTGCATTTCGACAAGTTGGGAAAATTTCGTAGCAAGTCCTATTAGAAGAAGCAACTTGCCGAAATGCGCTCTTATTATATGAAACTCGAAAACATGCTGTATATTAGTCTTCCACGGAAATTTTCATGTAGCTTATCTAACAGTACTTACCGTTGCTATTTCTAATTTTGCCATGATAATATCATGGCAGTTCCCAATTTCAATTCATGTTTTGACTGTTTTCAATGACTCCATTATTATATCGATAAATTCGAAATGATTTGTATCCCAAAATTCAATTTGAGAGCCGTTTTTGGTCAAATCGATAATTATAACTTAAGAAATACTTAGAAATGTTATTTAAAAACGTTTTTACGAACAACTTCTTAGTTGTGATATTCTTTTTTTGGTAGGCCAACATGCAAAAGTACTAATCTGTGTAGCCTGGTAAGTCGACTACCACCATCTCTTTGTCGAAAATAAAACAGCACTTGATAGCCTATTTTGGAATCGAGTATATGCCGCAGAATGACGTTGAGTAAAGCACACAGCTTCGTCAAGGAAGGAATGAACTTCTCCGAACCTTTGACACCGAAAGATGCTTCAGACAAGGTGATGCGCGTTCCTGCAACTTCATTAACTTACTGACGACGAATTTGGTGCGAAAGGACGAATTATGTTAATGGAAACGGGACAATATTTAATTATAAGAGGACCCAGTTACTCATATATGCATGATATGGATATCATTGGTCGTACCAAGCGAGCAGATACTTTTGATTTGTCAATGATTTCGTCTATCTTCCTCATCATGTCATGTCTCCGTTGGTAGGACCAGGTAGGGAGAACTCTAACTACCGTTGGTATAACAGATTGGAGAAGTTACTTTGTGACAATTTGTTATGACTAGTTAAGAAAAAACGATCAAAATTGATGAAACCTCCTTCTCTCAGAAAATTAAGGTCGAATAGCTGTGGTTTTGGTTGCGGTTTTAGACAGTTATTACAAGCCATATTTTGGTGCTGTTATTTAAAAAAGTTGGTTAATTTTCGATACAATTTTTTTTTCGTTTTCCGAGCTATAAGCATAAATCGGTTAGTGTTTACGGAGGTTTGGTTATTTGAGTTTGAATAGTAACCGTTAAGCAAGTAAATATTAAGGTTTCGCTGCTTTCCAGAAATGCTTTTGATTTTGAAAATATCTACAAGGCAGACATTTCGGTTTGCTGTAAATGCAATAAATATTGCGTTTTGACTTATGACTTGTCTTTCAAGTTTTCTTTTACCGTTTAGATAATGACCTCTTTTTAAAATGAATTGATCCTAATAACCTGGGCAATCGATAAGCATTTTTGCTGTACCCTTGAACCGTAAAATAGCCATTTCTCACTAGCGTTTGTTCTATTTACTTGCAGGTGGCGTGGATGCACTTTGAACAGTCGGCCATTTTGACAGTGCACAACCATGTGATAACCCGTAATCCGCGCATTAGTGTGACGCATGATAAGCACGACAAGCATCGTACATGGTTTTTGCATATCAACAATGTGCAGGAGGAGGACAAAGGACGCTATATGTGCCAAATAAACACGGTGACAGCCAAAACCCAATATGGCTTTGTCAAAGTCGTCGGTGAGTTAACGCTTTTGGCTACTCATATTGCGTGTTGAGTCAAAGGAAGTTCTCCGCATTTGACATTGAAAAGTGAGCTTAGTCGCTACGAAATGTGTGGCAACACACAGGTCCTTTGCATATTTTATATGCCACATAGCCGTTGAAGGTATTGCTAGTAACAAGTGGCAAATGGCAAGTGCCTGTCAAGCTGTCCATTTGGCTTGTTCTCTGTTTAGGGAAAGTTCGGGCACATAATTAAATTCCATACCAAACACTTTATTAAACCAAATAAATAAAAGTCTAACGAAAACAGGCAAACAGATTGGCCAATGTGGACAATGCTCTTTTTTTTGGCAGTCTCCATGTTTCCATCTGCTTCAACATGCGGCATATATATGCTCTACTATACATCGCAAACTGTGCATTCTGACCTTTTAAAGTGATTTTAAAGGAATTCGATTATTTATAAACGATCGTATGAAGATTTATATAGTAACTGTTCTTCAGCTATCAAACTGCAAATAGAAGTGGAAGCGACGTTAGTTTGCATTCTCGGAAGAAGCGAATAGCAAAATACAATGGTGTAATATCTATTATATCTACATATTGTATCATTTTTCCCACAGTTTAGGGCTGATACATTTAGAAGGAATTAGAAAGTTAGTTAAAAATTTGTTATGTCTAGATGTGGCAAATTTAAACCCTTTAAAGAGCTCTAAATCTTTTTACGACCAATTAAATGTATGTAGTCTTTTTAACAACCACTACTAAAAATAATGAATGTTGAATTCAAAAGTACGTCACGAATGAATAAAATTGTATCGATAAAAGTTATCTATAAGCAAAAAAAAAAACAGTTGGTAACCAACTCAGGCTTTTCCGCACGTTTATAAAAACAACCGAAATTAGTTCGGACAAATTTAAACGAAAAAAAAAGAAAAACATAAAATTTGAGATTTTAGTTTTTTGGCCAATCGCAATACTTTTTTGCGGAAAAGTATAATCTGATCCTGAACTGGTGAAAATTATGACTCTCTTGGAGCAGACGTATGAAGTCTTACTGAACCTTAAAAGTTCAAAATACAGAAGGCTAGCAAATACTAACAGTTTATTTAATGTTTTTTACAATCTATCTTATCTTATCTATATATATATATTGTGTCTTAAGCTCAAATTATATATGTATAACAGGAGAAACTTTTTTACAACGGCTTGCAAGTTATAAGGGACACAACACCGCTTAAGATAGTCATACATAAAAACAGGTGGAAAAAGAGCGAAAGAAGAACAGGAACGGGAAGGAGAACGAGAAGGTGTACAGGAAGAAGAATATAATCTACCTAGTGAGGGGCACGTTGATAGGCGAGCGGAGTGAGCAGGGGATCCGCCTAGTTAACTAAATTTACAAACAAAAAAACTTTAAGCTTATGCTCCACTTAAGATTAAAGGGATACCCTTCTACAACGTTTTTTGCTAAAATTTTTCCCTAGCCTATTTACATAATTGATTATGATGTGAATGTTGCCAGCCGAAATGCTACGGAAATCAAGTGAAACGCGTAAGTGCAGTATAAAGTGCTTTCTCACTGGAGTCGCGTAAGCGGCACTAATCAAAAAGTCGTTGAAACAGTCGCAGCCGCTAAAATACTCAGCGCCGCAAAACCTGCTAACAAATAGGTACTCTACGGTTATACTATTTTCGTCGGGTGGAAATATAGTTTTTGAGCAAAACCATTTTTACTGATTTTCAGCCAAAAGTCCATCTGTCTAGAGATTTCTAGCACACCCCTGATACATGATGCAGTTCCAAAAATTTTACCTTACTCGTTGTACTCAATACAATTTTCCATATGCGCACTTCACTGCATAAATTTTAGTTATTAAATAGAAAAAAGCTCTTCGTTTGCGACTTAATGGCCAGTGGTAACGACTTAATTGGCATACCCTAGCGACTCCAGTGTGAAAGCCATATAAAGCGGGAGCTCCTTTAGACGTTCCACTTCAATATTGTGCCTTTAAATGTGAAGCAAGCCTGTTTTGCGCAACTGTTTTGATTACTTGCTGCTATATTGAACATACTCATTATTTATATAATTGTTTTCAACAGCTAAAAAATAAACCACACAAATTGAATTTAGTTGATTTTTATTCATTTATTATATATGTATGTATTTTTATGTATAGTTTGTAACCCTTTAAATGTAAAACTTGCATCTGCATTCGTTTGCCAACCCGTAGGAAAACTTTCTATAAGCCCAGATAAATCTGCATATGCATTACACTGCCTGCCAGAAGCAATGTGCCACCATGGGCCAGAATCTGTTATCCCCACTCAACTTTTTGTATGTTTTCTACCATTTGCTTGTAGTTTTTGTTTTACACTTTTGGGTTTCTTTTTAGTTTGTTGTTGGTGTTAGAGTGCAACACTCTGCTGTGCTTTGGCAGTATGTGATAGCATTTTCAAAAAGCCGTTAAGCACGCTTCAGTGTTGTAAAATGCTTAAATAACATGGCTCACACGCACAGCGGGCAATTTGATGCGGCGTGACCAAAAGCACGCCTTCATCCAGGCGCAACATTTTTATGCAACGTTGTCGTCATTTTTTGTTGCAAGCCCTTTCCATTCCATTTTTGTTTTTTCGAGGCTTGCACGTTTACCGTATGTGTCAGCAGTCAGTGCAACAACAACAACAACAGCACCATACACACACACACACACACACACACACACACACACACACACACACACATGTGCAATGCTCATGCACTTCTTTGCTTACAGTTATCTCACACATTGCGCTACAGCACGCTGATGTGGCATAAAACGTTCAGAAAGAGGGACAGAGCCACAGTGGAAAATATGACAACTCTAACGCTGGTCAACAGCCAGGACCAAAAAAAAAAAAATGGGAAAAAAACAAAGTGGAAAAAAAATTAAGATATGCCGCCAGCATTTTTTAACCAGACTTGCTACTTTTGTACGCGTTGTTCCATTGAGTAGAGTATATAAACTTTTTCATAAGGCTTGCAACAACTGCTTTCCATATCTTAATATTTCCTTAAATTTATGAGTTCGATGAGCTATGTAGCCTGAGCCACTGCTCGGATCCTTGAAAACTACATTTTGTTAGAATAAGGTAACATCTTCTTATCAAAATCCATCAAACTGTAATAAGAATATCAATCTTTATTTTTTTCTCCCTATATCAATAAACTTATTTCTTCTTCTTCTTAACTGGCCATAACAACCCGTGTTATCGGGTTACGGTCTGATGTAAATACATTCTTTCATTGGATTTTTGGTTTTACGTGGTGGGTCCCAAGCTCTACGCACAACCCTTTTAAGACCTGGGGTGGCTATTGTTAGTCGCCTCATACGACAAACTTTGACCTGCTGAGGTGGTATTCTCTAACCCGCTCATCACACTGGTTATTTAGTACATTTTATAATACATGTGAAAATATTTGACAGTTTTGTAGAGTTTACTTCAAATTTCTTCAGTTCTCAATTATGATATGTATACATAGTATAGCGGCCTTGCTAACTATTCCGTAATTTGGTAATTTTACTCATATTCGGCGAAAACACAATAAATATTAAAAAAAAAAGTATATAAATACGAAATTCTATCTAATTTTCGCCAAATTATAATTTCGGTAAAATAAAGTTAGCTAAAATTTAAAATTAGCACAAGTAACATTAAACTAACCACTACTGCTCACTACAGATAATTGCCATATTGTTTAATATGTAGATGGTTGCCAGATGTATACCCAATACTTTCTCTCAGATGGCATCATACTAGTCAATCTGCCGCATGACCAATGTTGTTATACAAGATTGATGCTTCGACGCTCCAAGATCTTTGCTTAACAAAACAGCTGGCACTTCGGCTGTTGGCACATAGGCAATGCAGTTGACACCTTTCTCTACCTGTTAGACCTGGAGTATGAAATGGATGTCGACGTGCCTTGTACGCTTGTGGAATATTTGATTTCTTGTAAGTTGACCAGCCTCTTGATTATCGTTGAAAATAGTGGTTACAGCTTCTTGCAGCAAACTTCTTAGGTGAACTGCTTCCTTCCAGCCTCTGTGCTGGATAATGCACCGGTTTGCTACTTTCAGCATTCCCAGGATTTTGCCAAATTCGCCAGTTTAAATGTAAAACCTGCAAAAGATGTACGATCATCTATATAAGCGGCCCGGTCGGCGTCAGCGTAGCCAACCAGCTTTTTGCCACTCTTCTGGTATACCAAACCACACATTAGAGTTCCCTTTAAGTAACGTAGTGCTCGCTTTGCTGCGATCCTAAGCCGATTAGCATACTTTGTCGGGTCGTGTTGATACTGCTAGCCCATATGGTCAAGCAGGCCTTTTGTCAGGCCTCTTTCTACTCTATTTCGGTCTTTGGACACATGGTGTAGCTGCCTGCTAGCATTCCTCCATATTGAACTCAATTCCCAAACAATATGAAAATCCTTCTAAGCGCTTCATTTCAAAAATGCTGACCACCTCAGTTTTCAGATTCTTCAACATTTTGTCATCACTATTAAGTCATCTTACATACAGTGACATTTCT
Organism: Chymomyza caudatula; assembly: GCA_035041775.1. Taxonomy (NCBI): domain Eukaryota; kingdom Metazoa; phylum Arthropoda; class Insecta; order Diptera; family Drosophilidae; genus Chymomyza; species Chymomyza caudatula. The sequence goes on from JAWNKW010000209.1 coordinate 2,194,228, forward strand.
TTTCATAGCTTTAAGTCAATTTTCTTTAATTTACTGTCGAGCCTTCCTAAGTTTGCAGACTTTATCTCGTTCATATTTTTGTTTCTTCTTGTCTGCCAAGATGTCGCTCTTAAAGCGTTCTTCATCGTTGTCACCGTTGAGACATACGCTGTTAAAATCGAATTAATGTACATCTAAAGTTAGTTAGACTGTGATTACTATTATTGATACAATTCGAAAGACATTATAATAGATACCCTCTCATTGTGTGAAACCTTTACCAAATTGTCGGGTTTTTCGACAATTCACTTCTCAATTTGGCTTAATTTTTGTCGGAAGTACCCAATTGGGTTTAATAACCTTTTGCCCAAATTGGCGTCTTACTATTTCCTATATTATCTGTGTATAATTTTTTTGAATAAAACTACCGATAGCAGAGATGTAACGTCAACTATCGATTTTAATAAGTCACAAAGCTATTCAGGGTATATTGGATCTTAACCTCTCAGCCCCTAAAACCATCGCTAGTCATTTCACTACATGTACCTGAGAAGTCTCTGACGACCTTAACATCATCTCTGATCATTGTCCAGTCACAACATAGTGAAATCGCGAAGTTTTAGGTTAATTTCGACAACCTGCTTCAGTCTGCAAATCAAAGTCCGCACAACCTTAGTCTTTGATCCTTAGGCACTAAGGATAGGCGGGCCTACAAACCAATTAGCCACCCTTTTTTACTACGCTGCAGCCGTCTGGTCAAAGTAGGAACCTTCGGACTGATCAAGTGTATACACCCTTTGGTGTGATGTAACTAGGTTTTCCATCATATGCGTTTTTTTTCTTTGGTGCACCATAACAAAATTGAAAAAAGTTTTCCAACCAAAACTTAAATCCGGCTCGCATGTAAACTGGAACATGTGGCATATGTGACGCTGTGTTCATATCTGTCTGGGAGTATGTGATTGTGTGTGTTTGTGCTCATATTTGCATGTCTATGGTAGTGCGTCTGTGTGTTTCACTCTCTCACTGACTGCCTCTTCGTTTCGCTCGCTCAATATTCTAACTGTTGCATGGCGCTAGGCTGTCGCAGTTGCCACCAACTTCAGCACCATCCCTGTTCCATTCCATCGTCATCATCATCGCCATCGTCAGCGTCGTTTGTTTGCGCACATATTTTTCAAGTCTTGCCGCAAAAACTGATTTATGCCCAATGCACAGTTAGACACACACACACACACTCACATACGTAGCGAAATGGTCACATGGTGACGCCAACGCATGCAGCCCATGACCTGTGTGTACAACTTTATGAGTGCAGAGTGTGGCATGGTTCGTGTCCATGTTTGTCCACCGGATGATGTTGATTTGTCAACTTGAAAAGCGGATCTCGTGCAAATTCTTACATTTCCTTCCCGTCTGCACACACACACACACACAGACGCACACACAACCACAGTGACTTTAGTTTGCTGAATTCGCCAAATCCATTTTTAAACCAATAGTTTAATTGGATTATGAACCAGATTTATCTTATTTTTTAACTTTACAAATTCATCCAAATTTAAAAACTGTTTATTGATAACAGAAGCAGACAGACATGAACTACTATTTTGCAATCAACAAAAAACGAATATTCGTATATGTAAAACCAAATTGTATTGCCAAAATTGCCAAACAATTATCCATGCAAAGGAAAAAAAAACAAACAAAAAAAACTCGGTCGATATTTTATTCGCGCTCGAATTGCTTCTGCTCGGTTTTTTATTCTGACTCTTGAAATCAGTTTGATTTTTCAATTTTTTGGTTTTGATTTATTTGCGTCTGGCTAACCGCAAACAATTTGCGACATGTGAGTTTGATCGTATGATTGCTTCTCCACTCTTTCGGATGTGACTTAATTAAAGGGAATCAAATTTGGATTGATCCATTTAGCAAAGGGTTTCGAACATACAATGGATGATTCTATGTTATTCAATGGCTTTTACTATTTATTGTCACGTTGAATAATATTTTTTTTTAAACGCAATTGCAATGATCTGAAGAGCACTCCTTCCCTGTTCCAACGCAGACGGAATCAGAAGGGGGACTATTCAGATAAAATCTGTAATCCTTTAGTCCTAATATCGGAGAGATCTGAAATTCTATTCAGAAGGAAGCTGCCTAGATGTTTGATCCTAGGTCGACAAAGCGCTGGACATTTTTAGAAGAGTGAGAGGCAAAAATCGTTAGTGGGGGCAGAACCAACCAACCAGTGTAATGAGGCGTGTTGCATTAAACCACTTCTCCCGATTAGGGGAACAGAGCTCTGCTGTACGTTTATGGTTCAAATAAAATGTTCTTAGAGATTCTACTTTTTTCACATTTTCCATTTTTGTTTGACATTGTGTAAATAATACGTATTTCCTTATATGGAGATTACAAGTGGCCATAGGCATTAGAGGAGCAAAACTATCGATAGTCGCGCCATTCGGTATTTTCGATAGTTTAAGCAAAAAGATTCGATACTAATCATTTTTTTTTGTTTGATTATTTCTTTACATCTCAATTTAACGAAGAGGTGGTTAAATATATATATAAAAAAGGGACAGCAGATTTATTCATTTAAAAAAATAATTTTGAAAAAAGAAAAAAGTTTTGTATACAAAATACATTGTCTACACTGATAGAAAAAATCGGTCTTTAACTACCGAAATCATGCCCATTTGTTGACAATAGTCTGACCGGTCGGTCGCAAATCAAGCATGTAATTATTAAGACCGCCGGTCTGGTATTGAGAACGTTTTGGTCATAATTCGAGAACATTTTGTACATGATATGAGAATATTCTGTTCTTGTATATAGAACACCCTGTGCTTATTCCATGATATATCTTTTGATACGCACGATAAGAGGAGACTTATCTCCTAGTATCTCACCATCGTGGGGGTATGTGTTTTTCTAAATTACTGGTGCCATTTAAAATAGATTCGGATATGTTCGTCCTTGCAATGCAAGAAGCAATGTTTGCTTCTAGAATTGACACAACGGTTGCTTTGTCATTTCTGGTTTTGGTGTAAGCGGCTCTGGAGTCCCAATATATGGCATATGGCTTTAAACTATCGAAAGCAAAGTTTGATATTATATACACCCAAAGTCTTATCCTTGCACTTATAAAATGTGTTGATTGCTTAAAAAATAGTTACAATTTTGAAAATCTGTTGGCAAAATGCTTGGAGTCTATTTTGATCATAGCGTACACACTTTCGCCAGATAGACAAACATTCGAAGAGGACGATTTATTGAAAAATAAGCACAATTTAGAATATGTAATTTTTCCATGACATGCAAGGATAAGACATTTGCAGTATTAATATGGAACTTTACTACCGTTTTTTGAAGCTCCCGCTATACACAGCTTATTTATCGCAGTGTATCGCAGAAGCTTAAGGACTTCTCTGTTTTATGCATTTTAAATTTTGAAAAATCTTTACTTTTTCAAAAGTTATGATTTTCGCCGAAAAGAAGTCAGTTGGATCCACTGTGCGACGTTTGCAATGTACTGCTAATGAAGCAAATATAGGACTGGCCGGTTCAAGGCACTACTTTTTTTGAGTGTGCGACACGAAGAGAAAGAGAAGCGTAAATAACATGCGTCGACATAACCTGCCTTATTGACATTTGCAACAGAATGAAAAATATTGCCTTAAAAATAAGCGAGCTTCGCCAGATTGCTCATACCTTGTAAAAGATATGCCTTGGTGGAGCCTAATGAACAAAGTGTTTAACAGTCCGTACCAATATTCACAGCTAGTCTTATTAGGATGATGAGGAAAAGGTACAGAAATGGAACGTGGACCGGAAAGGGGAACGGGAAGGGGTATATGATCTAACCCGAGAGGAGCCGCTAGTTTAATAAAAAAGGACCACTCATATATCTCCTGTAGGGAACAATTCGTAAACTAACTGATGATATAATAATGCAAAATGTTTCAGCGAATTCGCAAATTTGCTGAGGTCAATGTCTTGGCGGAATCCAAAACATTATACCACGAACTAGAAAACTGCATTTGTTATCTAAAATATACAGTAATGAGGTAATACACTACCCGTCATATGATTAGCACACTTTTCTTTTTTTTTTTCAAACCCCACAAACTGGCCAGAGCTGTTTTGGCTCTTCGGAAAACCGAAATACATAGATTTAAAGATCGAGGGTGGGTTTTTTGTGTTCAAACGGCCACAGGAGGATGTTGAATTACTTTGATTAGGGGAAAATCGGATTACACTCTCTTCGACAAATAATGGCGAAACTAGCGCACACACATATCTTTGGTATTAAAAGAGCTCATGGAGACGAACATTTTAGGAAGACTTCCCAAAATGTCAGAAACATCTGCGAAAAACATGCTATCGAAATTAAGATACGGAGACAAACTTCCCGTCAAACTTATCTTTGTAGTGTTAAGAATGATGCCATTGCGGATTATTAGCTAATTCAAATTTACACACCTTGCCTATATTTATGTGTCATGTGTTATGCTCATTTTAGGTGCAGTTTTCCATCAAAGACAAAGAAATATTTAAGAAATACCCTACAATTTCGCATGATAATTCTTCTAAAGTATCTTTAAATTAAGCTGTGGTGAAAATATCAACAGTAATATGGAAGTTCTTGAATTGTCATTCCTTACTTCAATCAATGTTCATCGGTACAATACTTTTATGTACAGCGGTGCATTAATCAATTTATGCAATCAGTTTTGTATTTCATACAAGACTTTTTACAAAAAAAATACCAATGGTATTAACTTTCAAGTACGATCGATACGTATCTATTAAAAATAATTGTAATCAGAATGAATGAACTTTATCAGCAAAAATGAAATTGAATTAATTCATAAGTTTAAATATTAAAACAATATTGCAATTATTATTGACATTTTGCAACTAAATTGCTTGCTTAGAAAATAGTTAAAAACCAATTTGAGTTTTGTTCGTATATAAATTTTCAATGAATAACTGCAAATAGAGTCTATTCAGCGTTTTGAAATTCAAATAGCACATTTGAAAATCAAATAGCATGAGTTTCATTTGCATAATAAATCCCTTAAAATGTAGCAAAACCGAATATGTAACTGCAATGTTAACAAATAAAAATCAGCCCAATCAAGCAAAAACCACGCCTACAAGTGCAAACTTACGCCTCCTGCAAACAACAAACGCAAAAAAGGCAGTCAATTTGAACAATTAAAGTGAATTCATTTAACTAAACAGCGATAAAAAAAACATAAATAAATAAGCATAATTACAGCGTTCAATCTTTAATGAAATTAAAACGTTGCTTTTGTAGCTGTCTAAAATGTTTGATCAAAAACGAAAAAAACAAAAACCAAAAATGCGCTATAAAAAAAAAAATAGGTAAAACAATGTTCATGTTGTCATGTAACGAGTAAATAAATAAATAAATTTCTGGTTGTATGCAACATTCGTGAATTTAATTTGCTGAGGCAACACAATATGAGCATGCGACGAAATGCCGGCAAATGAAATAAAACCCACATGCAGCTAACACAAAACACACACACACACACACACACACACACACACACACACACACACACACACACACGCACACACACACACACACGCACTTGCACTGACATAGAGCATGAAATTACAAAATGGCGGCTGGCTATGGCAGCAAATGGCACAACGCGGTGGCAAAAACAAACATTAAACGCATTTGAATTTATGAGCGACGTGCACAAAATGCATTTAAATGTGGCAGCATTGCATACTTTGTGGTGTTGGCCATGGTTCCAGAGTTCCAAGGTTCCTAGGTTCCCAGGTTCCAGCCAGCCGGGTCGCTAAATGACCGCACCTAAATGGCAAAACAAATGTGATGCAACAATAACAACATAACAGAAGCAACAACAACAGCCACTAGAACGGGCAAAGCAAATAAACAAAACAGCAACTATCCAACCAGCATCTCGCATAATTATATACACTATAAAAATAAAGTGGAGCATTACAAAATTGTCACAAAGCTAACACGAATTGAATTGTATGTGATGCATTTCAATACTTACTTACTTGTATAAAAGCGCAGTTTGTTAAGTCTAAGACTTTATAAAGTACAATCTTATTCGGCTAAAAAAAACGTTTTATTTCTTAACATCTGCTTTTAGATCCATTAATTTACCACCTCTGCAGGTTTAGTAACAAGGACCTAAGTTTGGAGATTATCCTATTATGTTTATCATGTTCCAAATTTTTGCTATTTTTTATGCCATGGCGAATAGCACGGGTTTTTTCTGCTGTCGTTTTCGATTCAAATCGTTGCTCGTTTCACCCATTTCAAGGTAATTGGTGTGAATGACACAGTGTGCCTCCAAAACACTGTCGAGAACATGTTGGCTAACAGACTCACATTTAAGACGAGAAATCCACGGCTTTGACTCTTCCTTAGACTCGGGGTGGTCAATTATAGCTCTTTTATGCCCAAATACTCCTATGAAATATGATGTATCTGTATAATTAAGACGCCTACAAACTCAGTGGCCTCACCCATTTTCATTCTCCTATCGTCTAAAACTATTCCACAGATTAATATGGTTTTTTTCTGACAAAGTACAGAAGGTAGGAAGTTAAAATAATTCGCGCAGAATGACGAACCTTTAATACCGAGCGAGGATTCAGATAAGGCGACGTCCTCTCCTGTAACCTCTTATTCGTACTAAGCGAGATGCTACCAGATCCTTTGCGGTTATTAAAATAGAACCGTCAGCACAAAGTACATGTTTTTGAGTAGAGAAACGCGACGGTCGGACTCGCAGAAGGTAGTGGATCCCACTATCGCCAGACTTAATTAACACTCTACAAAACGCTCACCCTTCATATTTATGACGCTGAAAAATGGGTGATGACGCAGTCTAATGCAGACGCCTTCAAGCACTTCAAACCTTCTGGGATAAAGGTATTCAATGTGGCTCTTGAACGAAGTTGATAAAGGTGTAGGCCGTTTCTCCTTTGGAGTTTATTACGGCCAGTCAACAAGAACATAATATCTTGTTACGATATTATATTTTTAAGTTCTTTTTCATCACCAGAAATCTTTCAGTTTGCAGATAATTCGTATCCACATCATTCTACCTAAAGACGGACTTCCATACTTGCGGAAGTAATTTAATTGAGCTTCTACAAATCTAGGCCACAAGTTCGCTGGAGATGCAAGGCACTTGGACCATGTTCTTCTATCCGTTATTTCCCCAGCTCCTAGCTTTCTTATTAGATGTCCAGATTATCCAGCTTGTTGAAGCTGGAAAAAATTCCATTGTTCTTCTTTTTCAATGTCTAAAGGTTGATATTGGTTCGGGGAGTAGAATAAACGAATGTTTAGGTGGAGAGTACCGTTCGGTTACTTGATAAACCTTGTCACAAGAAGCTGCAAAGCCTGCTTAACGCTTATCAGGGTGCCAGGTTTTTTTTGATGAAGCTAAAAGACTGAAGGATGCATTAGCTGCCCGTTATAGAATCGTCTTTGGTTATGTCTGAATGTACTAGCTTTAGCCGTTTGAAACAATTAATATCAATTGTTACAGTTATTCTATAGTAATTATAAGTAATTTTGTTAGCTGCTTTAATTGTCTCTTGGTGTTAGGGGCAGTAATATAATGTGCGCAGCGAAGCCAGTCCAGGTTTAAATGGTTATGTGTAGGGTTTAGGACCCACAACAGAAAACACGAGTTCCAATGAAAGAAAAGAATCGTGTAGTATCGGACTAATATACCCAGAACGCATGTGCCCCTTTACCATTTTGTATCTAAAAGACGTAGATAAGCATCTACACAGTCAGATTACAGCTAGAAAACTGGAACCCAATGGTATTAAATATTTAAGTCCTTGCGCATTTTCGCAGTGACGTCCAAGCAGAAATCTTCTCAAAATTAGATAGTAATTTTTGCACATAATCATTAGGTAGGGTATCATGCTCAGTCAAACAGTAAACAAGACCCTTCTTGCGCGATTTTGAAACCTTATATGGCTTCCTTTCAGATACTTCTGATATCTGCAAACATAAAAATGTGTCAGAGCCTTGGCTGAGCGTTTAATCTATGAAAAATCTGCTTTGCACCAATCTGAGTTCAATTCAATGCTTTAATATAATGGACGATGAGTAAATCGATGGTTCTTTTCCTTGATGGACGCCAACCATCTGAAAAATCTGAAAATAATAATGAAAAATGGCCAGCGCATATATAACAATCTATTCGTTTATTTTCTTATAACAAAATATGCTTACAAACTGATTGACCAAAGTTAAATACTCTGTGTTTCCCTTTTGAGAATTAAATGCTCTGGCACATAATGAGGCAATATATTAAATTCAATTATTTTGTTGACATTAAAAAGACCGGCTGCCGGCCATTCCCTTTCGCGTTGCGCTTCTATTTTCTTTTTTATTACGCTTGCTGCACTACGTTGCGTATGAGTAACTTTTGGTTAATTTATTGACCAAATGATAAGCTCGGTGTTCGTGTGCCGGATATGAAGACTAATTGCTGCTCATTAGTTGGCGCCAACTTTACTTTGCTCTTTTTTTTGTCGGCAGTTAAATAATTTTGCACGTTTTGGCAGGATAAAAGGCAATGCCTTGCCAAACTTATTACCAAAAACTTTATAAGCCAAAGTAAAATAAAATAAACTTTAATTGCAAAATGTGATACAAAGCGCAGTGCAGACAGACACCTAAGCAACTGACCAACTGCAGTTCAAGGATAATAACGGCTAGGAGCAATGACAAATAATTGCCAAACTTAACCTGATGACCAAAGGCTTTCGGCCTTTCATATTTTCGCACTGGCAATAAAATAGCTCACTTAATGAATTTCAAATGCAAAAAAAAACAACACACATTTGTGCATGTGAGTGTGTTTGTGTGTCTGTGAATATGTTTTCTTAATTCAATTTCCTGCTTGTATGTGAAAAGTTTTGCTAAACAATATAAAACAGCACGGAGGAAAGTTCGTTCTGACAAAGTTTCTTTAGCTCGACTTTGGCCATGTGACGTCAGCTGCTAAATATCAATAAAGAAACTAATATGTCAAACTGTACATGTGTGACAGCTGCATGTGGTTGTTGGCTTGATTGGCGAGCATAGCGGAGCATTGAAGGCGGTTTGTTGTGGGCGTGGCTGCTAAGGGTGATTAGCACATCAAGCGTTTATTAATAGCAATGGCGGCAAGAGCGAAATAAACTATAAAGTTTGAAAAACGTACGAGAAACTGGAAAAACTTTGGCCACATGGTCATAAAAGGTCGCTCGTTTATGAGCTTGTCATTATACAGCTGGTTAGGTAGGAGAGAAACGAATACAGTGGTAGGAAGAGAGATGAGCCGAGGAACACTGCTTAAGACAAAAGTTTACAGAGCATAGAAAAAGTTGAAGTAATTGCAGCTTTTAATTACAGTTCCTTTTTTCCTCTTTGTCGCGATAAATAAAAAGAAAGGTTGTTCAACCTGCTTGAGAAAAGTTTAAGCTTTTGGTTAAAATCTAATCAGGCACATGCATATATATTTGAAAAGTTTGTTTTTCCCTGAAATTGCTATCGATAAAGCATATACTATATAAGGATAACATACGCGAAAAAATTATTGTCACATTTTAGATTATGAGTAATTTGGGAAAAGCAACCAAATTTTCAACTATTATGCATACAAGCTTTCCACTCTTACCAAGTGGAACTGCGCCAATCCATCTGAAGCGGCTGTGCCTCCGTTCTTGGAGGAATCACCGCAGTGGAATCCACGGTTGCTTCTTTTAGATGGATGAAATATGGGCATGAAGGGCCGCATTAATGCACCTTTATGCTATTTCTGTTTCAGTAATGGAACTGATACGGCTCAAGCTGATGTCAACTTCAACTTCCTTGAAAATCGTTCCGTACTTAGCAGTATTATTGGCAGAACTACTTCTCCAGTAATTGGCTAAGGCCAAAAGAACACGGCTCCAACAATAATAATAATAATTATTTAATGCATGATTCCTACGAAGTATTTAGATTTGAAGGGACTTCTCTCCATAGAGTTAACTGAACCAAAAGCGGAACAACGTAAAGTTCATCATCTGGATGAAATATAAATCTTATTGAAATCTGATAAAAGAATCCTTATTCAATTGGTATGAAGATGACTATTCGGAACATCTACGATATTTCCTTCATATTCGGGAATTCACAGAAATCCATTCCAACCAAATTTTTCTACAATTCAAAATCTCCAAGTACAAAACAACCCTGAAAACAAAGTTATTCAAAAAATCCGATACATGAAATGAAAACAATAGTGATTTTCTGAGATTTCTGCAGAATCTATTCATTTGATTTAGTTACTAAAATTGTAGCTTACAAAATCTCTAGAATAATTTTGCAGGTGCCTGTTAAAAACCAACACTTACAAGTATATTTTTAAAAATTTTCGTATTTTTTTAGTTTTGAATTGATCAATGATTTGGGATTTATGATGAAGTACAATTCAAATTTAGGAACAGTGACAAATAGTTCAGTGCAGCAGGTTGTTTTCTAATCGAAAGTTGAAATTGACAGTCACAGGTGATCGTCAGCATGGTGCAGAGTTGCCATTCAGAAAAACAATTGACTTAATAGGTTATAATTTATTTCTAATTTATCTTTAGTTACATAAAAGTTAGCCATCTTTATTTTGTCTATCAACAAAACATTAAATGTGGAATGAGAATCAAAACACACCTATATACCAGTCAGAATGTTTAGTTAACAAGCAGCAGACTCATTTCTTGTTTCGGAAAAACAACTCCGACAAATCAATTCTGTAGATGTTTTCTATCACCCTATCAGTTAAGCTTCAGGGATTAGCAAGCACCCGATTCCCGAATTTCATCTTCGCCGATTGTCAGTGGTTTCTATAGCGGTATCATACTTCTCGCGACGTGGAACTTGGTTTTAAGTCTTCAGATTGTATTCCAAATCATACACGTAGCGAGGCATGGCAGACATTAATTTCAATGGACAAAAAGTCTTATCATTGACTCGTGCAGCGATTAGACAATGTCCGTCAGTCCATCTGTCCGTCTCTCCGTATGAACGTCAAGATCTCGTACACCATAACGGTTACAGGCACCAAAAGATGCGCATTTTCGTCAAGCAGATCAATCTTGTCGATATCTCACTCCCTTCCTCCGTAAGCATGTATGCATACTGAGCATGTGTAATACAAAAATGATAAAGATCGGAATGAAACTTTAAAAAATATAGGCCCCTCCTCCTATAAAAGTTAACAAAAATTTTACTATTATTACTATTTGAGGGTACTATAGATTTGTGCAATGTATGTAACAGACAGAAGGAGACGTGGCAGACCATGGGCAAAAATGATCATGAGCAATAGTCGAGGCTAAGGGAATTTATCGTATCATGTCGATATCATACCCCTTTCCCCCGTAACCGATTTTCGCGATATACACACACACACACCACAAAAGCTTAATTGAAACTTGACACAGTTGTGCATACAGTTTTGCATATGTGCTGTGAAATCATTACTATCGGATAGAAACTTTAAAAAATATAGGTAATAATATGTCAATTTAGAATTTTTCACTTTTTATAGAAATATTAAGGCAAAAATTAATGTTGACCAAATGTGGTACGTAGACTCATGTTAGGCTTATAAACCAAACCATGTTGACATTTTTCCGAATCATCAACTTTAGCCCCGTAGTAATTTCATAAACCCTTGCCCCTCAATGCACTGATACATAAATTTGTACAGAAATTGTATTATCATGGGAAAAAGGAGTAAAAGGTATCCTACTGTTGGGTAGTCCATGAAACAAACATAAAATGTTCTTACGATGTCACACTAGATGAGATTTCAACACTCAAGCTCTAAAAACTTAACGTGCCTTCCTTGCCAAGAGTTCATCTTTGATATCTCTCAGCTTTCGAGCTGAAAGGTTCAAAAACCGCAGAAATTTGCTGTTTAATAAACAAATAAACATAGATGATTTCGAGACAAGGATTACGTACTTCCGAGTACGTGTGGTGAATACCACCACAGCAGGTCAAAGCTTATCGTATGAGGCGACTAACAATTATAGTGGATTCTTTCGAGACCAGTAGGCCTTAAAAGGGTTTTGTGTAGGGATTGGGACCCACCACGTAAAACCACAATTCCAATGAAAGAATGTATTTACATCAGGCCGTAACCCGATAACGGGTTGTAATGGCCAGTTAAGAAGAAGAACTTGCGAAATTTTTGTATAGCTCACGAAACAAAGGACAATATCCTCCACACCAGAACCTTTTGTAGAATGGTCAACATAAAATTTCTTGCTTACGAACCTGTTGTGTACGGATTCGATACAGTGCAACCTTCTTTCAAATTATTGTCAAATTCGTGCAGCTTCAGAACTGCGCTTTAGAACATGATTAGTTTTCAAGCTGAATCGATTGAGTGATGCGGTGGCGTTGTCTGTTAAAGTTGGACGCCAGGACGCGTCCATGCAAAACTTAGCACGGATAACACAGATCAACAATTTTAGTAAAGATTTTTGGAACCATATCAGATTCTAAAGGACATTCTCACATTTTATAGAAAACAAAATCATAACCGAATAAATTCCGCCTTATACATCGCTCCTACGGAAGTAAATCCACATCGGGCCTTTACAAGAGTGTGATACGTGGAACCCAGTGAAGGGCTGCTCATGTCGCTGTATTACAACTTTAATGGGAATATACGTAGACGCTATTCTACTGGCGCGCACCTTCCCGACTGTATCGAAAGTTTTATGTGTTTTTAGGTTTATTGAAATCTCGTACATCCAGCAAGCTGCATTATTGATTACTTTTGGGGGTCAAGCGGTAGACAGACATGCTGCATCTGTCACCCACTAGACAACTAAATGTCAAGCACGTGACTTTGGTTGCTTGGTCAGGATTAAGTTCCAGTGGCCTCAGTGGAAAATGTAAATGGAAAACGAAAAACGAAAGAAACGATAGAAAATCGCATGCGATAACTTTTGATTACAGAAGGCGTATTGAATATGAAATGAGGCAGAGTGCGAGCTGTCAGTAAGCGACTTATCTGTCATTGGAGCAGCCAAGGAGCATGTTGCTCTGCCTAAATCGGCAGGAAGTCCATTCATACAAGTGAAATACTTTGATTTGCATAGATTTTTCATTACAGATTTTCAACTTGAGGGGCAAATAAAATAAAATGAAATAAAACGCTAAAGGGGTTTCAAAGCGGGCGTTCTTGGTATTTCTTTTTCTATTTGGGACCAACCCTTGGTTGGACATTTGCATGCTTTGATGGTCAGGGTCGAAGACTGATGACAGTTTGATGAAGGTTTTAGCATTGATTTTTAAATTAACAAAGCGCTCATGCTCTAAAAGTCAAATCGAATTGAACCGTGCCATAAAGCTAATTAGGCTTAAAGTAAAATATATCTACGGCAATTGCTTAAGGACAGTTGGAAAAGTATTGTAGCATACAAGTTAACAATGCGTGAAATGTTTGCATTTTCTTCTTGGTATTTTTCTTTTGCTGCTTGTCCCCGGATCCAGTTGCCAGTTGTCAGTTGCCAAGTATTAGTACTTGACCCACTCCAGTCGCATTGTTTGCCAAAATGCAAAACTTTTTACATTTAAATCAAAATGTTTTTCTTGTTTTTCTCAGTTTTCCCCTCACTTTGAGTTCATGTTTATCTTGTGCAAATAATAATAAGCATATCATAATAATCCAAGAAACCAACTTACTTGCTAACTTGCAGTGCCACCCAACATTGATGATGCTCTGACCTCCAGTGACGTCATTGTGCGCGAGGGAGATAATGTGACGCTGCGCTGCAAGGCGAAAGGCAGCCCCGAGCCAGCTATTAAATGGAAACGCGATGATGGCAATAAAATTGTCATAAACAAAACACTGGAAGGTAAGCCAATCCCCCTTCGCTCCCGACTACCCTAGCCCACACTCATTTGCGCTCATTGACAGTAAATGACCTGGAAGCGGATTCACTCGAGCTGGAGCGCATTTCGCGTCTCCACATGGGCGCTTATCTCTGCATAGCATCGAATGGGGTTCCACCAAGCGTCTCGAAGCGTATAAAAGTTAGCGTTGATTGTAAGTGGCAGCACTGGCCCACACTTATAGCAAAGTAAATTTAAGTAAATCTAATATGCTACTTTTTCAGTTTCGCCCATGGTCTGGATACCACATCAATTGGTGGGCATACCCATGGGCTTTAATATCACGCTCGAGTGCTTCATCGAGGCAAATCCCACATCGCTTAACTATTGGACGCGAGAGAACGATCAAATGATTACGGAATCAACAAAATACAAGTGAGTCACAAAAAATAATCGTACAAGTATATTGACAAGTCATTGTGTTTATAATTTTTTTTAAAATTTAATAGTCGAAATTTGTATACGCTTTACTAAGCATATGATATTCGATTAAGCCATATACAAGTATTCCAAGTAAGTATAAGAAAAAGTAAAATGAGCAGCAAGACTATGGATTCAGTGTTTCTCGAAAACCCAGAGATCTAGGTACACTAGCCAACAGCTGAACAAAGGGAAAACATTCAAAAAAATATCAGTGCCAAAAGTGCGTTAATAAATTGACAATTTCCGTTACTTCTTAATTTAAGAACGAACTTTAAATACGATTGCCCTACGACCTTTTGCCGACCACTGCTGTAAAATTAAGCAAACGTTCCAAGAAACGAATTTAAGCAAATTATATTCTTCTTGACGTTACCGGGTTACGGCCTGACGTAAAGCTCTCTATCAGGCGTGTCTGCCTTTAGCGCGCCTTTTTCGTTTGGTGATACCAAAGATAGCTAATGTTCTCTCTACAGTGTAGACAACTTAACTTTTTTCCCGTTAGATCTAGCTTTTTTTAAGCCTGATGGCGGAAAAAAATTGAACCCAGCGGGCAGCGGGAATTCTAGCATTTTTTGAATGTATGTTTAGCTTTTTTCAGCTTTATTTTATGTAAAATTAAAATTATGTAAAAATTAAATTTATTTGAAATCAAGAAAAAAAAGTTGGCATCCATCGGTAAGATTATAGTGCCTAGAGTTCTGCAATGCCGCAATTGCTGAAAACAACTACAACAGCTAAAGCGCAACATATTGATTTGAAAATTGCCACAGACATTTATAAATATATTTTTGATCTTTATTATTTTAAATTTCATCGATATTGTCCTTAGATTACTGAAGTTATGGACATAAAAGTAATTTTTACCCCAATAATAACCAAATTCTCCATAGGAAAACTTCTCAATTGGAACTTTCCAATAGGAAATTGCGTGAACAGAGACATAAAAGTAGATACTTTCGTTCCGATATTACCGTACGCTGGATTTAGGTTTTATGGGGGAAAAAAGGGTACATGGTATTCCACTGTTGGGCACCATTCGACTGTCTGCATAAAATTTTAAGTTTTCCGCAAAAAAGAATTCCGATTGGTCAAAAAACTAAAATCTCTAATTTTATGTTTTTCGACGATTTAAGCACTCTGACAACTTGTCCGGCGATTCGGCGATGTTTTTGTATTCGTGCGTTATTCCAATAACTTTAGTTATTTTGACTTTATCAAGCTAAATGTTTTTCTATCGGGTTGGGCATGTCTTCAAAGGGATCACTTTTGTACAGAAATGTTATTATTTGAGCTAGAGCCACCAAATTTGGTACGTAGACTCATGTTAGGCTTATAAACCATACAATGTTGACCTTTTTCCGAATCATCCCCCTTATCCCCGTAGTACTGTTACCTTAAAAGCGCCGATACCTTTTCAGCCATATAAAAATTTGCACAGAAATTCGATTTTCATGGAAAAAAACGGTACAGGGTATTCCATTGTCGGGCACCCCGACTGTCAGCATAAAATTTTATTTTCCGGGAAAAGCGCGAGTTGTTTAACAACTGTTTATTTTTTTTACTAAATATAGCAAATACTTATGAAAAATCCATAGCATGGTGGTAATGGGTGTTACAGCTTTAGACCTTGAACCGCTGCTTATCTGAAATTTTGTGCCAAAATTTTTACTTGAATTGTACGCAAAGCAATGTCGCTTACCTCGAAAATATTTTCAAGATGAGTTTCTATATTATCCGAACAGATTGCGCCAATTTTTTTTGTCTTTAGACTCAGTCATTTACTCTATCAGCTGGAAAAAATATATACTACGATTGTATTCAATTTCGAATATACTATTCCATAAGAATACTGATAATCGGGAAGCTAAGTAGCTGACATGCGACATAGCTGTTGCCCTGATCTATCAGTTCGCGCGTGTATTTGAATCAAGTAAGACATAAATAAGAGAAGTCGCGGTAAAAATGAGTCCACTGGAGGCAGCCCTGGCCCTGCACTTGCTGCTCGGCACGCTGCTATTGGTCAGTTGCAGCGCTATTGATGAGCAGCTACTGGGCTATATAGAAAGTTATATAGATGATAGAGTCGATGCCTGCGACGACTACTTCAAGTATGCCTGCGGCAATTGGTCTAATCATCATCAAAACGAACGCTACAGCGAGGTTACGGGCCTAGTCGATTACAAGATTAATCAGAACTTTGTCAAGCTCATGGCTGAGCTGGAGCAGCGCAGGCATAGCCCCAAAAGCATGGAGGCACAGCTATTAAATTTCTATGAAAGCTGCCGCACTGCACCAAATGAAACGCGTCTGGCCAAGCATTACCTGGAACTAGTTAGCCCGGATGAGAATCTGCCTTGGCCGCAGCTGGCAATCAATCCGGAGTTTTGGCCCGCTTACAAGTTCAATTGGTTGCGCAGCTTAGCCCAGCTGCGTCGCTATGGACTGAAGAATGTACTTATGCAGGTTGATGTAGTGCCTCATTTTTTCGATAGCAACAGATTTGTTATAAACTTGGATAGACCCGTGTTTGAGCCTGAAGATACGCTGCAAAATGTAGCAATAACCAAGAAGCTGCTGCTGCGTATGGGCGTGTCTAGTAAGAAGACCTTGAAATTGGCGCGCGATATAAAGAGATTGGAATTGTTGTTAAAGAAATTGGTCGAGGGAGAAGATGAGCCACATGAGGATATAGGTCTTCGGCAGTTGCAAAAACAAACTGGTATGGAATGGCGAAAGTTCTTTGAAGTACTATTGGGTCGTCGAGTGCACCATAACTTTAAGGTGCAAGTACAAAATTTGCCATACTTTACGTCCTTGTTGGAATTGATCCAGTCTCAGCCAGCCGATGTGCTAGCTAGTTATATGATGATGCGTTTTGTGCTCTATGTGCTGAATGAGAGCATGAGTGAGAATGAGGATATAGCTTGTCTGCAGGATCTGCGTCGCAACATGAATCTGGCCTTAAATCTGTTATACGAAGAGCACTATTATGGTCCCAAGCTGCAGCAGTACAACAGCGAGGTACGCTCTATGTTTGACATGTTGCGGGCGCAATTTTTGGACAAGGTGGGACGTAACACCTTGCGTCTAAAGTCGGCTCAGATCCACTTGATAAGAGACAAGATACGCAGCATGAGCATTAATATTGGTCAGATGCCTACGCATATGGATCATCGTAGTTTTGTAATGGAATTTTACAAAGACTTAAGCCTGGGCAGCAACGATTATGCGGAGAACCATTTAAAACTGCTAAACTTTCGCACTTTGCAATTACTGAAGCTGGTAGAAAAGTCGTCCAGCCAGGCCGAGGACTTCATCTTTGTGTCTGTGGACAGCGATACAGATATGAGCTCTACGCCATACTATATGCTGCGTCAAAACACAATCGTTGTACCATATGGCATTTTACAGGAGCCTATCTATCACGCCGATTCCCATGACGTCTTCAAGCTGAGTTTGCTTGGTTTTTTGTTGGCGCATGAGATTATACATGGCTTTGATACCACAGGTCTGGTGTACGATGCCGCCGGCAATGGCAATGAGCTGGGCGTAGAAATTGGTGATAATCGTCATTTTACTGCTGCTCTGGGCTGCTTGACGCGCGAGGAAACAGATAGTCTGGACGAACGGGTGGCCGATATATCCGGCATTCGCCTAGCCTATGATGCGTATTTTGGAGAAAAATCCAACTACAGCCAAGTGCAGCCCGTCTCAACTAAGATATCTCTGAAAAAGCTGTTCTTTTTAAATATGGCTCAGTTCTTTTGTGGGGATTTGTTAGCCCATTTCGAAGATCATGATACGGATGATGTGAGACTTAGGCAAACGTTGATCAACTTTTTGCCTTTCGCTGAGGCTTATGGTTGTCGCAAGAATACGCACTACATGAATCCAGGCGAGAAGTGCCGGCTATGGCGTTAAAGATTAACTAGGATAAGTCAATAAAATAAAATTAGGCTGAATAGTATATAAAATTTGTTAACAACAATATAACATTTACAACATTGACTAATAAATTTAATCTGCGTTTACGAATCCTCACCACAACTTGCAACGTTGCTTGGACTGCATTTTAGTCCGTCTCTCACAGCCAAATTCGCGCGAAAACTGCTCAAAGTTGGCCAAAGTTTGTAGCACACGCAGCTCATCCACGGCATGCTCCAGGAAAGAGTTCGGCCTCAGACTGCGGTGCACTTTGCCGCAGAAGAACTGCGCCATGCTAATAAAGAACTGTTGACGTGGACTAAACTGAGGCAGCAGTTTGTCGGGACGCTGTTCAACATATCGCCCTTGGTCGCTCGCATTGAAATATGTCTCATAGGCTAGGCGTAGACCTTCATAGTCGGCCAGCTTTTCGTTGAGGGATCGTGAGCCCGTCGCCAGTTCCTGCTGCATGCAGCGCAAACCCTGCATAAAACGCTGATTCGACTGTATCTCCTCGCTGGGACCCATTATGTTTCCTAGGCTGTCATAGTCAATGCCTGATGAGTCGAAACCGTGCAGCAGCTCGTGAGCTAGCGTAAAGCCCAGCACTGCATGCTTTTGCAATGTGGACATATTGCGATGATAGACAGGAAATTGCAGAAACCCATAAGGCACAATTATCATATTGCGTGGCTTTACATAAAACGGCGAGGAGGAGGATCCCTGCCAATCGGCTAAGATATAACTGGTATTGCCAGCTACACGCTCCAGCTTGTCATAGCTAGCATTGGCTGTGAGCTGCTGCAGATGCTCATGGCTCTTCTCCACGTTGAGGCGCAGCAGACTCAGCTGATTCACATAAAAGTTGTGTGCATCCAGCTCCACGCGCTCATAGTAGCTTTCATAATATTCCGCCGAACTATTTCTGGGCGAATTACCCACCTGCAGGCGCATGGCATTTAACTTTTGTCCCAAGGCCAGCACTATGGGTGGCTCCAGCTGCAGTCGATTCTCCTGTATTATCTGTGCAAAGCGTTGTTTCAGCAGCTTGAAAATGCTTTGGACATCCTCATCAATTTTCTCCGCTTGCTGCGTATAGAAATGTTCACCAATGAGCCAGCTCATGGCAAGCGGCATGGCGCGCCGTAGGCTGGCCACACACTCAGGTCGAGAGATTTCCGCTGGTCCCTGCAGCTTCAGGAAAGCCAAAAAACGCAGCATTATATAATTGCATATGGTCTGCTTATCCTGGCGTCCCAGCAACTGTACTAGCGCACGCATATAGGGTATATGTTGTATAATGACAGTGGAGTCCAGGCCAGCACTGGGACCGCGTAGCTCCCGAATATATTCCAGCCACTGCAGCTGTGGCATATACTCCTGCAAATAGCCCAGCTGCATTTCCTTAGGACCTTCGTCGTCCTCCAGCTCTTGCAGCAGATGTAGCTGCACTTCAAAAGCATCTACCTGGCGTGCCACTTCATTGGCCATACGCTTTGTCTGCCCAATGTCCAGCAGCAGTTCAATCATTACACCCTCGCCCATGGGTGCTGTCTCTGCCAGATTTGGTTTGTCCAAGTAAATGCTGTAGAGGCTAGACTCATCCCAGCGCGGCAGCACCTCCTCCTTGAGAAGCACGCCATTCAGTCCATACAGCCGCAACTTGGCAATGGCTGCCAGCCAATCGAATTTTTCGGGCTGCCAATTGCGTGCTCCGTTCCGTGCCAATATATACCAACCGGATTCAAAGCAGGGCTGCACCAGCTGCAAATACTTTTTGAGATTATAAGGCTTCACCTTCTTGCAGGCGCGATAATAGACCCGCAACTTTTGGTATATGGCGGGCTCCTCGGCATCGCTCTCATTGTGACTGCGGCGCAGCAAATGCTCCAACCTGCGATTCAGCTCATAGTCCAGCAATCCCAGCGTATCCCCAAAGTCCATCTCGATGTGCTGCTGCTGCCAATGACCGCAGGCGTATTGATAGAAGTTCTCGCAGGGTTTTGCTGCTGTATCCATATAGTTTACATTGGTGGCAAGTAGTTGTTGCAACGAAGAGGGCGCGCGTGTTTGGCGACAACTGGTGGGCGTGGTGCGCCATGCCAAAGAGCCTAGCAGCCAGGCAATAAGGCTTAACTTCAGCATGCTGAACTTTTGTGAACTGCAAATTGCGAATTATGATTTAGAACTGCGCGTTTCGGAACTTTGCAAAAATAGTCCAAGCATTCGCTAGCTCTATCAATGTGGCATTTTTATACACTCTAATTTGAAACTGGCTACTGAAAGCATCATGAATCTATGCATGTGTATGCAACATAGGAATGCAAAAGCCGATAGTACAAATGGCTGTTGTATTTTGGTATAGCGAATTATTAAGTTTTTACAAAAGTTTAAATCCTTTTTGGTTTATTGATTATTAATAAAGACGATTAAGTCGAGCACGAAAAGTTGCAGTAAGCTACCTACTATTATTATACTAAATAAATCGAGTATTTCTTTAGAAACTTTTCCTAAAATAAATCTTTAAATTTCCTAAAAACTGCGTGTGTAACCTAACCTTACCAACTATGCATGGGACCCAAAAATTCTATAATTTCGCTACCTTTTATAGTAAGCCGTTAGCCTTAAAATCCCTTTCCCATTTTTTATGCGGTATTTAACGATAAGCGATCCAGAATAACTACAAACACATTGCAATATAAGAAATTGAAAGCGCTATTTCTTTGTACTGCATTTGTATACCGAGTAAAGCGCATCTAAAAGTCGACAGATTGTCGAAACGGTTTCTACTTGTTTACCTATTACCTATTCTATACACTATACAAATTAATATACAAGTACGCTTTGGCCCGTCAGTCTTCATCGCATGAGTCTCTGTCTCTTCTGATCTTTCTCCCTTTGTCTCTTTCGCTCACTTGTTGTTGGGTCGCACTTTGATTAGGTTTAAGTGCCCGACAACGACGCTTATCAGTCTTAAAGGCAGCTTAAATAGTTTCACCTTGGCCTTGATTTTTGATTGTAGCTTATTCAATTTAAACACATTCGAGAGAGCGAGAAAGAGAGCGTTAGAGCAAGAGAGATATAGAAAATCCATGGCATCACTGACCTAGAACGCAATTACTGACCTTTGGCACACAACTGCCGTTTCACTGTCAATGAACTCTCTCTGTCTCTCTCTTGAAGAATAATGCTCTACTGTACAGTGCCCCTTGGCTTATGCAATACAAAATTTCTAATATGCACATTTGATTATTTCTGCTCCCATTTTACAGAACAGAAACCCTGCCCGGCAATCCATCGTACAAGGCAACGATGCGGCTCACAATTACAAATGTCCAGAGCAGCGATTATGGGAACTATAAATGCGTCGCCAAAAATCCTCGTGGCGACATGGATGGAAATATAAAGCTCTATAGTAAGTGTCGAGGCAATCGCTTTTATTTATACCTTTTAATATTGGCCTGTGTGTAAAGTGTGTCTAAAACACATGCACATTGGCGCAGTGGGTTAAGTACCCAGTCTGGTGTTGTGGATATCATGTCGAGTCATATAAATAACCAGAGGCGTTTAAATATATGGCACATACGACATAGATGCGGTTTTGTTGGCTTAAAATACAAAACTATATATGTATTTTGTGAATTCGGTATACTTAGTGGGTCTGAATGTGTGTTTTCGATGCAATTACTATATAACGCATAATATATTACGTTATGAAACCTTTGGACGTTTCGTTTTGATTAGTTGAAGAGGTAAGCAAATCATTGTATCTAAGTAGAACACAAATTTGAATGATAGCCTAAATGAGCTTATTCTAATTGCTTAACCATACAAAATTTGAAAACACAACCGAAACAGGAAAGTTGTTTTAAGATTTCGTGTAAACAAGCAGACCCATCCTGGCGAACTCTCTTCAATAGCCGCAAAGGCTCCAGTAATGATGACAACATCATCATTCACTTCTCATCACTTTTAAACATTTGAAGAGGTTGCAGGTGAGGACATCGCCTTGCCTAAAGCTTCGCTCGGTATAAAGTTCGTTACTACCTTGGCGGAGCTGCGTGTCTTGCTTAACTTCATCCTACATAGTAGCACCAATCGACAATGAGGCGTAAACGCGATCCCTCAGCGGGCTATCAATTGCTGCTTTAGTGTGAACATCTGGTCCAGACACACTGATAAGATCCAATCAGTTCTTTCGCAAATGGCTTTCATCGTTCAGACAATACGCTCCATGGGCACGTAATGCAATAGAAAGAAGGCGGATAAAACGGTAGTTAGCACTCACCGTATGGCCATCCTTCTTGAGGATATCGCAGAGGACACCAGGGTGCGAATCATCGGGCCTGCTCTCATCTAGCCATATTCTTCATAAGAACTGGTACATGGACCTTACAAACTCATTGCTGCCAGTTTTAAATAACTTTGCAGGCAGTTCATCTGCACCAGCAGATTTTTGTTCTTAAGCCGTTTGATTGCGACTCTGACAAGCCGTCATCTATGATTGAGTACACAGACGCTTGACTATTTGGAAGGCCTGCCTAACGTCATTCCTTCTCCTGCACATCTCGATCTCATCTCATTGTCGCTTTTCGTGCTCGAGTTTTTTACATCTGGAAAGGCGCCTCTCCATCTCGACTTCAGGATCCTTCTTCACTGCTGTGGCTTCGCAACACTCCTGATGGTATCATTGGTAAATCGGCAATCAATTACTACTTGCACGCATGCAGTGGGATATATGCTTTCAATGTCCCTCGGCGCTATCAGTTTCTGAGGGAGATTAAGTGAGCTGCTCAGAGATTTGAGCGAGGAAGTCTCCGGAAATCTGCTATGATTGCTTTGTGATGTCCAGCTTTCGCTTTGCTTAGCCGCATGCGATCCTTGGCTTCAACAAGGCAATGGTCAGAGCTGATGTTGACCCCTCTGAACATCCACCACAATGCAACCTTGTGGATTTCGGGATGACACACTCACTGATTGATTAATAAATGGATTTTAAAAATTTCAAATATAAGAATGAAGCGTTTGCAAACAAATCTAATGAGGTCATACTAAAATCTAATAATATACTTGTTGCTCAACAATTTATAATAACTTTACATTTGAACGTATTTTCATAAGCTTTTGTATTGGAATGATACAAACTTATAATTAAATAACGGACTAACTTTTATTAAAGTATAATCAAACTTTTATTCTGTAACTCAGTTTAAAAAATTGTACATAGAATAAAGTTCTTGTAACATTTTGTTGCATTAATTAACTCTTAAAGTCTTAAAGTTGACTATAAGAATTTTCATCTAAAAATATAAATGAATTAAAGAAAATGACTTTGTGGGACTGTCATTGACATACATTGACCACAGCAGTCTATAGCTTCTACATTAAATTGACAAGTCTAGGGTATGCACGGCGTATGTGTAACATTTGTAATGCAATCGTTTTCAATCTTTGGCTGCTGTGCAATTATTGATGATTTTTCAGTTGCCCAATAAAATGGCAGAAAATGCCAATAATCTGTCAATTTGCTAAATCACTCCCAGTTGGTATACCATTAAAGCAGCTGTATACAAAATATAACACCAATCTCTGGCATAAAAGTTAATAAAACAATATAATATACCGAGTACACACACATAAACGCTCTGCCCCCCAAACTTGCTCAGCCTTTCCTGACCATGGTCAATGGCAACAAAAATTGTCAATGTGAAAATGCGACAAGTTAATTTATTTTTTTGGTGATAAAAATGGCCAACCAAACGAACCATAGACAAACCGCCAGACGGAGAGACGGACAGACTGCCAGACCGAGTTGCTGCCTGGCAGCATCAATAGCAACAATAGTGGCAGTAAGTGGGTGTTAAGGGAGTTACGAGTGTTGGGCTACCAATTAAAGGTAACAATGAAAGTCAACGAGCCCAGAACGATAATTACAACAACAGAAACAAGAACAACAGAAACAGAAACCAAAACCACAATGCCAAGCCGCTGATAATAATATGACTGCACGCGGACACCGCAACACAAGGAATGAATCGATGAAAGAGAGGAGAAAGGGAGGAGAAAGAGAGGAGAAAGAGAGACAGAAACTAAGTGAAAGAGAGCGAACAATGAACCTGTGACATTGTTATTAAGTGGACAGCGTAATGGCGTCGATGTTAAGAGTCTCCTGGCATGAGCATGACTGGCATCCTTTGGCAGTCGTAATCGCCATAAATTTTAACAACAAATTGTCGTCAATAATGTTCCAAGTGCGCCCAAATAAGTGGGCACAGTAAGCTAAGCCAAGTTAGGAATGAAGAAAAGAGACCAGAAAGCAGGTGGGATGGGTTAGAGTCTAGAAATCGAAAGGAACACCAAAAGAGCAGACAAATAACGAAGTGGCGTAGATACAAAGTGAAGTTTCTCAGTAGTAGAGGAGAAACACAAAAGAAATAATCGAACTCAAGATGTGTTTAATGGATGCTGGGTAAAAACTTAAAGTGCATTACAACTTAATAGCCTCTTTTGTGCTTAAATGATGAAAGTGAATACATTTAGAGGTTTTCTTCGACAGAAAATACCGGACCTACACCGATATTTATTTAACGTGACATTTTTCATTGGTGGGATTGGCTCTAATATGACACCTAATTTTACACATAGCACAACTGTCCATTATTGATAAGAAGCACTCCGAGTCCCCAGATTAAGTAACGCTAGTCTCACTAAAAAGATTTACAGTAAGCATTTCAAAACACGGAAAAAATCGGGTGTTTTTGGTCCACCCTAAGCTGGCGAAATGCATTTTTTTTCCTAGCTTTGGTATTTGATGACCGCTCTGATGGCAACAATGGGTTCAGGTTTACCTAATTTTTTCATTTACAACAAAAACACCAAATGAAATTTAATTGAGAGTCATGTTATACGATACATTGATTAACTTCGTAACTCCTAAAACTGCTCAAATACTGTAGTGATGCTTGTTATGCAACGACATATGTAATATACTATTGCTCGCCTTGTCGTCGTTATTCGACGACTTTATACACGCTCTAATAACAACTGAATACGAAGAGGAGAAAAGAAAACACGAAATAACATCATACATTGTATTTTGTTGTTGTTGTTGTTTTTTTTTTTTAAATCAAGTTTTACCTGACTAAAATGCAATTTGTCCAGATGGAACTTAGATTCTGCGAACCGCAAGCATATTATCTATCGAATGGCATAGGTTTCACCTGAATACGTTGCGCTGTTGCAAAGTAATCGGTACCACACTGAATATTTGCTAAGCGTATTTACATATATAAAGATATACCACGCAGTTGTCTTACGCAAATTCGGAACAGCCGAAAATATGTATTGCAGTAGTCTGCATGCTGCACTTGTTTTATAACTCTTAATCGGCGACTAAAATATATATTTCGGTATTTTTTGGGTATCATGAATCCATATTTACTGTTTAAAACAACGTTTCTCTGTATTCTATATAATATGTAATGTAATTATATACCATAAAGTTTACGGTTTCTTCTTCTTTTATTACTATAAACTTTGATAAAAATCGATTGCTTTTGCATTGCAATATTTTTCACAAAACTTCGCTGCTTTTCTATTTACTCGCTCAGTTGTCATTCATGCCTTACTTATTCCTCTTGCAGTGTCCAGCCCACCAACCACACAACCACCGCCCACAACCACAACGCTGCGGCGCACAACAACAACAAATTCAGCTCGGGATGGCTACAACACGCCAATTAATGGGATTGGCAGCGGCGCCGGCGATGTGCCAACGAATTCGGTGATTGTCATTGATAAATGTGAGTGGAGAATACTTTTTTACCGTTCTTTTTTTTTCACTTTTTCTGGTCCAACTTTTTGACGCCATTTTCGCGGTTGAGACTGTCGCCTGGCATAGTTGCCGACACATTTCAAAAGCATAGTTGGGTATCCCTGTAAAACTAGTTGAGTGTGCTTCAATTACAGGAACTGAAATAAAAACAACAAGAACAAAAGATAAATGTTTAGACTTTCGTCCAATATGAATTTTAGGAAGAGAATGGTAATCGAAACCGTATATTTATTTATTTATTTTCAATATAGAACATTTATGACTTTAATATCTCTAATTATGTTTTCCTAAACATAATAATAAGTAAATAATAAATTCTTTTTTTACAAAGCCCATACCAACCCTTTTCTTGATTACGGCCTGATGTAGAGTACTCCTCCATGAGGAGGAGTCCAATTGGGAGTTAGTGTGCTCTCTAAGTCGTCCTTCCAATTGCCTTCCTTCAACAGCCGCTTTGAAGACCTTTCTCGCACAACATGACCTAGCCGGCATTGCCGCTGGATGTTAATTCGCTTGACTATGTCAATGTCTTCGTAGAGCTCATAGAGTTCGTCATGCCATAAATCAATCTGAGAGTCGAGCCGCTGCGTCTCTTTATTCGAAGTTATTAGTCGTTAGTTATGAACCCATGCAATTTGCAAGCAAAACTAACTAAGGTATATAATGGGTTCGAAAAATAAGTTAATGGTTCTAATTTGAGTAATACAGATTTTCAATCGTAAACTGAGTTCCCTATTGAAAACCCTAACTATCTTTATACCACGTCACATCTGGAGGGAAACGAGTAAAACCCTGCGAATACAGTTACAGTTACATAAACCTAATATACATATAACTAAAACAGCGTTTGACAAACTTTTAAGATATATGATATATTATACCTTCTACTTTCAGTGGGCATTAAATACGCATCGAATTTAAATGAAATCGGGAAATCCGAACAGAAACTGACGGGCAACAATCCCAAGGGCTATGATTGGTCGAAGGGCAAAGTTAACGGTGCAGCAACTTGTTGTACAGTTATCCGCCAGCTGCTAATTTTTTCATCACTTTTGCTGATGTTGGTGGCGTAAGTCAGGATCCAAGCGATATAGCAACAACAACAACTTGCATTAAAGTGCCATTAAAAAAAAAAAACCAACAAAAAACATGCAACACACAAATTACGATGTATAATTTATAAACCATAAACAGTTGCTTAATTAATTAAGTGTAAATTTATAATTTAAAAAGGTAACAACTAGTAACAATGCACATTTTATTTTAATACAAATATTTTGGTTGTTTTAACAAAGCGACAGCTAATTTCATTAAAAGCTTAACGTATTAAACCATAATTAAACAAATCCCTAAAAAAAACAACAAAAACATATGTTTTTTTAATGTAACATTTAATATTTAGAGGTGAATATTTTATGTTAGCTCTCATATCAAACTAAATGCCTAGATAAGGCTGCTCAGGCTCTACTTATAAATGTAAGCGACTAATTTCCATATTCGTATTAATTGTTTGTTTATGGACACATGTGTATAAACAAATGTTGCCAAATTTTTCAAAAAACGAACAAGATTACACAAATACACTACACTGTAAATAAACACACCTATAAATGCGTATTCAAAACAGGAAACTAACAAATGAAATTGTAAATTACTCGAATTAAGCATTACAACTAAATGTGCTTTAATTTATATGAACAAAATAGGCAGCTTAATAAATAAAAACCAATGCCAATACATACAACTTCTACACACACACACACACACACACACACACACACACACACACACACTCACACATACAAATAGAAAGCAGGCCAATAGTAATCAAAACGCAAGTTAAAGCTAATATAAAATATAAAAAAATTTCAATAAAATAGAAAAGAAAGAATTTAAAAAATATATAAAACCAAAAGCCTAACATTAAAAGCGTTGTTGTTGCCACACTATTTTGTTGGATACACTTAAAGAAAACACTTATTTAGTTATACAACCATAAAAGTGCATATAACCTACTTTGAAGGGGCAAAACAAGTATGTATTATAAACTATATATTTAATTACTAACATACTACAATATACATACATAAATATATCATAGGCTTTAGTTTGTGTTTCTAATTGGTAAGAGTGATAATGTACATTTAATGAGATTAATCCCAAAAAAAAGAAAACAACAAAAACCAGAAACGAAGTGAACAAATCACTTAATAAAAGTGCTTCATATGCAAAATAAAACAAAAACAAAAAACAAACAACTTTTAACGAGCCTTTTTATTTGAATGACAAAAGTTAAACACAGATGGCGCCACTTTGTTTAATGCTGACCAAAAGTATGCAATACTTTTTGTACAAGTATAACATGCTCGCAGCCCAAGCATCATGTGAACGTCAGTCTTTAAAGCGTGACGTATGTATGTAGATGTGGAACGATTTACAAGTCTACGAATATTCTAAATCGAGTTAAAAAGAATTTGATTCAGACCGTCGGGATGGTGCCCAGCAATTATATAAGCTGCACCAATTCACAAATTTTCAAATCAAATTCCTGTGTCGATGGTTTAAAGGGTATGGCCGTAATAACTAACTATTCTAAAGGGTTAGGGGTATGATTCGGAAAAAGGTCAATGTTGTTTGGTTTATAGGCCTAACATGAGTCTACGTACCACATTTGGTTAACATAAATGTTAACCTTAACCTTTTTATTACCAATACCTTTTAAAGTTTCTATCCGATCTTAGTAATTTTCACTTCATGGTCTGCCACGCCACCTTCTGCCTGTTACATGCAATCTATAACACTCTTTTACACCTTGTGTACTGGATATAAAAACCAGTTGCGTGTTTTTGAATTTTTAGTATGATATGTCGCAAGATTTTCTTTTGGCCATTTTTTTCTTAAACCTAGAATTGATGACGAAAAAAGTTTTCTGGTTTTATTTTTTTGTTCATATTTATTCAAGAGTGCAGAAGTTCAGCTGCGTAGTTTTGAGTAAGTATGTTTACGTATTTTTTATGAAATAAGTAACAGGTAATATTTTAAATTTTCGTAGTCGATTTGATGAATGAATAACCTCAGTATATGTAAAATAAGAAGAACCATCTAGGGTAAGTGTTTAGACTATTAAGACCAAGGGGTATGCCCACAGAAGTTACTAGACGCTCTTTTTAAACAAGAAAAATTGCATCGTTTTACTAAAAATAATATTAGGAATGCATTATTCATTAAATAGGATAAAACATCAAAAAAAATGTCTGATTTGATAAAAACTACAAAATTAGTAATTTTTGGATTTTTTTTTTTAAATTATTCAATTTAATGCTGTCTTATTTTCTTTTAACATTTTCATCAAATGAAGTTAAGGTCAATAGGTAAGGTAAACAAATGTGTAATATAAATACCTCGTTATAGTACACGAGAACGGTTGATTAAAGAAAGTGTTTGTACAGCACTACAACCCTTTTACAAAAAACTAGTTTCTGTGATGTTTTAACATGAATATTTAAAACCAACGCTCTTTGTAAAAATTTTATCATATAATCTTTCCATTCAATGAGCAAAAATGTTGTAGACTAGAATTTCTGTGGTCTGTCTTGTATATTTCAAGACTTTATAAGCCAAAACTGAAATTTAGTATTCTTAGCGTAAAAATACTCAGAACGAGTTAACATACGAGTGCATCTTGATTTCTTAGAAGTCTGTTCAAAAATTTAATTGAATTTTTTATAATTTTCAGAGGCAATTAATTTGATATTTCGCGTTGAAGCACCATCGAAAACCATATAGATGGTTCTCAGAAAATAATCGTGGCGGCATCGACGAATTACAGTTATTTTGCCACAAACCATCTCTGTGCATCAGTTGACATATCGTGTGATTAGGCATTCCTTCCGCCAATAAAAATTAAATAAAATAAGCATAAACATAAATCGCAACGCCAAAAGTCTTGGATATATGCGTATGAGCCACAAACCAAACATCACTCGACCAACAACAGTTGTTAAGACGAACGCTAAGAATGGTCGCCGTTTCTTTTTAAAACCAGACATATATCTACCATATCTGTTGAGAAACGTAAGACAGTCGATTCTGAATGGCATATAACCAGAGAATCTGAAGCCAAGAACGAATCATCCTTCATTACGATGAAGGACATATAGGGCTCTTTGAGCACCTTAGCCGTAGGTTTAATGGTTCATCCATAGTAGCAAATTGAGAAAAAATTATGAGGTCAAGTTTTTTCGCTAGAACTGTTCAAAATGGCAACTAATACAAAATTCATTCCCACTAAAATTGGAAGTACACAATATTATACACATACTTTTCTGACCTTTTCTTTCCGCTGGTTTTGTTTGAAATTGACCAAGTAGCTGCAAAATATATATCAAAATTGCTGCTGCTTTTGGAAAAGTATGTGAGAGATATTTAATCCCCAATTTGCTGGAAATCTGGATAATTGTTCATAATATATCATCCAAATAAAAATTTGTGCTCAGCGAGACGCTCACATAAACAACACATACATTTAAATATGAGACCGTGAGAGTGAAAGGTATATTATCGGAAGGTAGAAGCCAAAGCGTTAAAGTTACATGTGTGTGTGCGATATTCGATTCCGTGCGCGATGTTTTTGCAGTTGTTGCAGTATAAGCGGGAAAATGAATATGTATCTTCTTGTTGTTTGCGTTGCTTGCTGTGTGCCAATGCCTCAATGTTTTTGCTAATCAACTCTGGCAATCAGTCTGGCAACTCTGCTTCTCGAACACGATATTCAATGAGTCGACAATGTGAAAAAGTAAAGAAACTTTGACTGTTGCGTTCAGTTTAACAGAAAAAGTCAACACGGTCCTTAAAATAAGACAAAAAATTTAAACTCAAATCATCGACAAACATTAAAATGTAAAAAAATGTCATCATAACTTGAAGCAAGTTAAGCAGTCGAATGTTTAATGTATCTATCATCTGTGAAAATCAACAAATCAATTATATTCCTTCACTTTCTTCTTTTTTCAATAATATTTCTGTTGGAACTCTTGCTGAACTTCGGAGAGATGATTCTCGCTGGTGACTTTAATATCAACTTAGCTGCAGATGATGGTTGAATTTTTAGAGGAAATATGTAAGTTGCGAATGAATTCAATACGATATTTTCCAACAATAAACTTTAAAATTACAATCGATGCGGTGTTGTTATATATCATACGTTACGAATCTCCGACCAGTAGTATAGTATACGATAAAAGGGTATTCAAACGTTCAGTTCTTGGCCCCTATGCTAATAATTTAATTGATTAATTAATTTTTAACGGATAATGGCGGTTAATAGAAATTTAGAAAAAATCTTCCAAAACTCCATTTACTTGTTTTGTTATTGCAAAAACTTGTCAATAATGTATTTACCTTAATAGAACGGTAAATAATTCGTTCAATAATAGTTGTGAGAACGGAAAATGGAATACTGCATGAAATTCATAAAAAAAAAAACAAAACACTATCTATGCCACTGCGTTCAACTATCCATCCAACCGTCCGTCCATTTATCCACCCGTACATCCTCCAATAACGCAAATCTTCAGTGCTGACGTGCACATGGTCATCTTGCATAATAATAACAATCAAATTGATGGCATGACCAAAGGCGAACAAAATGCTTAGCACGGTTTTATGTTTGTTTGCCGAGTCGTTGCATTTTGCAGCTTTTATTTGATTTCATGTTTGCGTTGCACTTGCAGCACGTGGAATTGTTATCGAAGCGTATTTGGTGGTCAAAACGAGCACACAGAGCTCCATGGATAGAAATGCACATGGTCATCATCAAATACAACAAAAACAAAGACAACACTAGAGACTACGATAACAAGCAAGGATTGGTGGCTTACTTTGTTGTTGTTGACTACATGACCTCAAGAAAAAACCAAGTTAAATGTTTTGCCAAGCTTTGGCAACGTGACCAACGTACGTGGCGTATGCGCAATGCAAACATATTGAGTAAAGACGCAATGTCGCTTCGCAAAACAGCCTTAAGTTTAAAAGCATACTTTTAGGCAACGTAGTTAAGTTCGGCAAATATACATTACAGGTCAGCATACTAGGGTTGCCTTATATATTTCCAGCCTGATAGTAAAAAAAGAGTTTTATTGCTTTTCTAGATATTCTTCCGGAAGACGAATGCATGCATTTTTGAGCAATTTTGGTAATATTTCTAAATTGAACTTTTTGAATGCTTCAACCAATACCTCTTCTCGTTCCGGCAAACGTTGTCCTTCTTTGTGATCATCGGAAACTAAAATTAATCATTATGTAACAAGTCAGGGCTGTAATGTGCCCCATTAATTTGATATTTCCAGTGTCCCAACACCCTTGTTGTTTGAATCGATGTGTGAGAGCTGTTTTTGTCTTGATGAAGAACAACAGGTTGTCTCCGGCGATTGGATTTTCTCTAATTTCTGAAAACTTCTGCCAAGCAAATATTTGTGTACCATTCAGAACCATGCTACGTTGCTCCAGCGGAACAGTTGCCTCAATGCCAAGTTTTCCCAAGAATCAATCAATTATTTTCTGTGTGGCTTTGGAAAATTCTTTAAGTCGATTGTTGCTGTGTTTCAGGCTCATATACAGAATTCGTCACCTGTGTTTGTATTTCTTCAACATTTTTTGGCACCAGTTCATACGCTCCTTGTTTTAGACAATGGTCTAACTATGCGGGATTCAACAGAAACAAATGTTCTTGTCGCCCAATTCTTCTCTCAAGAACACCCTTATCTCACAGTAATTACGCCAATCCTAATGCCAGGTCGGAATAAAAATCTTAGCTAAAAACACGTCAGTTGCTGTACCTTACGGAATCGGAAAAAAGATCGATTTCCATTTATTGTGCCCAAACTGGGCACATTTCATAAAGCCATGGATTTTAAAGCATAATAATATTAACTTCAGTTAATACCAGATTTGCAAGCTATTACAATAGTTGCGTAGCATTAAGCTATTTTATGATATATATAGGCATTACAATATAAATTCAAACAAGTTGGACAATTCAATTTACCTTATAAGATCTTCCCTTAAGGTTCATTAATAACTTCATGTATTTTGTCCTGCAGTAGCTAAACATACCGATTGATCGCCAAAACTCAAAGTTAGCTGATCATAGCATTCAGGCCTTTATAAAACTCGTCGGAAATCGTAATACATCCAAGTAAACAATATACAGACTGAATGTAAAACAAAAAGTACAAACTTGTATATAGAAATGGCAATCGGGAGCTAATAAGGCTTCAAGTGACCTACGCTAGAAATATATAAAGTAAATCTCGTATAGTTCATCCTTTCACAATTCCAGCAACTCAGGTTGGTGCCAGACGATTTTGTCTAAAGCTTCATTTGATAGATTTTCCATGCTCTTTGAAATATTTATTGCGGTTTGTACAATTTACTGTAACAAATGTGCGCTTTCTCATCATAATGAGGCAAAAATGAAGAGGAGCAATAGTCAAGGCGATATTGCCATGTCCGTCTGTCAGTCTGTCTGTCCGTATTGTAACGTGTTTCTCAGAGACTATAAGAGTTACACCAAAAAAATTATACTATTTGATGCGCATTTTTCCGGAAAAAAGCAAGTTTATCGATTCATGTCGATATTTCATGTGACAGACTTTCGCGGATTACACCCACGCCATATAAGCTATCCGATTTAAACTTGGTACAGTCATGCACACTTTTATTGTGCATATGTTGTATAAAAATTATGAAAATCGGATAGAAACTTTTGAAGATAAGCGTAATGAGTCAATTTTAGGCACTTTTTACAGCAATGTTAAGGTTTACATTTATGTTAGAGCTACCAAATTTGGTAAGAAAAATGTTAAGCTTATTAACGAAACAATGTTGACATTTTGACGAATCAACCCCCACCCCCCGCAGTCCAGTTAGCTTAGTAACACCCATACCCTTCAAAGCTTTTTTACAAAAATTTGCACATAACTTTGATTTTCATGAAAAAATGGGTGCAGGGTATCCCACTGTCGTTTAGTGAAATACGAATAACTGGTTCCCATGGCGTGTACTCTTATATTTGAATTATGACGTGGCGTCATCTACCATCACGGCATACGAATCGGTTTTATTCATAAGATGCGCCGTTAGATGTTTCATATCAGAATTGTTTTCGTCCATTGGCATAATTTGGAGTACACTTGTTTATAAGTAAGAAAAACATATCTTTGCTGTAAAAGACTTACGACGATAGCGTATAACTTTTTTATTTACACGCATAAACCCCTATATCTTCCGAACCAATAGCTACAACAAAAAGATCTATAAAATTGTGAATTTACGCTCAATCGAACGCTACAGTCAAAGGACGACAATTAGCTCTATAATATAAAAAGTTCGGACTTCCCTGAGTAATACTGATTCTAAAATATACATATTTTTGGTATCATAGTTATGTTCCGAGGCGTTGACTATGCCCTCCAAAGCAGCGATTGGCTGTAATAGAAGTTCTCCTTCATCTCTACTCGTTTACGAGACATGAATTAATTAAAAAAGGACTACCCAAATATTAATTTATCGATAACTCGATAAATAATCGGAATTTGGGAAAAAAAAGTATGAGGAAAATTTTCTTTTTCAATACACTACACATTTCATATAACTTTGAGTATGATTTCGACATGACGAATTTAAAGGGCCCACTTGAGAAATTCTTAGTATTTGTTCAAATAGAATCAAATCGTCAAAATATTCGCAAAAAAAGTCACAATTTCTTGTTTATTTCATGAATTTTGAACGGTAAACCTCGGTACGCTTAGCGGGGCTCTCCTTTCGGTTTTGTTGAATAGTTTAAAACTACCTGTTTTTATACCCTATACACAAACTGTGAAAGTGTATTATAGATTTGGCAATGTATGTAACAGGCAGAAAGAGGCGTGGCTGATTATATGTTCCATGGGCAAAAATGATCAGGAGCAATAGTCGAGTTGATATAACCATGTCTATCTGTCCGTGTTGGTCTCTGTTTCTCGGAGACTATGTGAGTTTTATCAAAAGATGATGATGATGGCTTGGAAACCAAAGAATGTTGATCTTTTTCCGAATCATCCCCCCTAGCCCCGTAGTACAGTTACCTTAATTTCGCCCATACCCATACCCATAAAGCGATACGAAAATGTGCACAGAAATTTGATTTTTATGGGAAAAATGGGTACAGGGTATTCCACTGTCGCGCAACGTCCCGACTGTCTGCATTAAAAGTTTTTCATATATTTTTGTAGGACGAATATTATAATTTTTGTATTAGTCATTTCGGCCCAAGTTCAACCGATCGTTAGCTTATCTTTTATTTATTACTAGAGAGAGCAAGATCTAAACCCACGAAGATTGCTTTTTGAAAATATTAACAAAAAGTTAAACGAACTCACACACGTTGTCTTAAAACCTTAGATACTTTTCTCACTAAAAGCTTTTTAAATAATTCTTCATTTTTTCGACGAGTCTTGCGGCAGGAAGCTTTGAAAATGTTATAGCTCCGTAATCTAACACACCCGACCGCTGTCTTGAAACGCAAAGAAAAAACTGGCACGCAATTCCAATGTTTTGGGTTCGACTTGCGACTCGAGCTGTATACGATTTGGCTGTTGGTCTTGATAAGAGGTAGCTTGGTTTACTTTTTGGCTGTCCATCAGTTTCATTTCGGGTTTACATGTTTGTTTATGTCTTTGGGAATGGGCACCTTTCCCAGCCGAAATTGTTGTTTACTGATGGACGAGTGGTTGAGAATGAGTTCAAGTTGAAGGCCAGTCAGAAGAACAGTTCGTTTTTGTTTTGATTTTTATTTAGATTTTGTTTTGTTTGATGTTAGGTAATGGAAATGTACCAAAAATAAAAAAAATTCCGAACATCTTAAAACCGACTAGAAGATTAGCTGAAACAAAGCAGAGTATTAGCTCCGAGCGAAAAAATAAAAAAACTAAGTTCATTTTCTTTAAGAGTTTAATTAAAATTTAAATTAACACACAATAAGCTTATAACATTAAATGTTTGAAAAAGATTATAAAAGTAAAAATTTGTAGAAGACTTTTAGACTGCCACAGCTCGTCGATCAAGCAGCGTGTCCAAAATTTTGTCCATATGCTCGGTGCAGTTGGCTAGACAAATATCCTCGTACTCGCAAAGGAAATACATAAAACTCTCGAGCTGCTCCATGGAGCAACCCTGAAAGCCATTATTGCGTCCAATGTTGCCAATGGCACTAATAATAGCGCGTAGTTTGTTAACATATTCGGGTGACTCTCGGCTTTGATCCATGTTGGAATTGGTCACATTGGCTGGCTTGGCATAACTGCGTATATTCTGCCTGGCAGCCTTCAGCTTTGTCTGCTGCTGCTGCATGGTTTCGACCATTTGCACCATGGACATGTTGGCCGGTTTCCTAATGGAGGCTTTGCGTGGCGTAGTATGTTTTTCGAAAAGATCATCTAGCGGCACATGCTCATATTCCTGGCTAAACATGTCCGGCGAGAAGGAAAGTCTGCCACTATTGCTGAAGCTGTCTGATTCGATTTCAGAGTGATCCAGATCGCTGGTCTTGATCAATTGCGAGTTATTGGGCCAGGCGTATTTGCTGCGTCCCTCCAGGCCATTGCTATGG
Organism: Chymomyza caudatula; assembly: GCA_035041775.1. NCBI lineage: Eukaryota > Metazoa > Arthropoda > Insecta > Diptera > Drosophilidae > Chymomyza > Chymomyza caudatula. The sequence goes on from JAWNKW010000209.1 coordinate 2,231,026, forward strand.
CCCGTTTGCAGACCCACCAACATGCTGTAGCTACTTTCAATGGAGAACTTGGGCGTATTCACCCAAAACTCGGGCATGCTGGAGAACTCTATGTTATCGACGCCAAAACGCAGCTCGTCGCCAGCATCCAGTTCCTCACTGATGAACTTAAATAAACGCTGTATCTTTTCGGCGGACATGTGTTTGCCACTAAAGGGCACGGCTACATCGCCGCTAGAAAACCAATAATGCGAGCAGTCCTTGGTTTTGGGCTGACGCTCAGGCAGGGGTTTAACGTTTTCCTTGTTTAGGCTGAACTTTTGAGCATCTATACCAAAGGCCAGCTCACGCGGCTCGCAGCTCTTCTGTGTGTAAATCTCGTAGAGCAAACGCAGACGATCGGGAGCATTGTGAAAGATTTCCAGCGAGATGGTAAAGTCACCAGCACAGATCCAAAAATTGGAAACCGGCTTGCTCATGGTTAGATCATCCAAATTAGAAGGCATATCGGCAGTGGGTGCATTGGCAAAAAAGGCGCTCTCATTGGCACTAAAGCTGCAGGGGGTGGCAGGTGCACTGCTGTTAACATCCACATCCAATGGATGATCCTCCTTTATAACCTGCATGGCCAATGAGCTGCGTCGTGGCTCACGTTGTGCCTTGGCGGCCAGCTGGGCAATGGGACTAAACAGCTGCTGTTGTGCATTGCTGCCAAAGTGATGAGCGCCATTGCGTTGTGTCTGTCCTTTTACTGGCGTGGAGAAACAGGAAGGCTTGACGCTCTCTATGGTGGGACGTGGAGAAGTCGTAGGTGCTTCTTCAAGCTCCACTTTGCGATTGCCCAAGCGTCGCGACATGGGACTGCGCTCAGTATCATTGGAACCCGTCTCAAAGCCCTGATCTATGAAACTATCTGTTAACGAGCGTGGCTCCAATTGCCTGGGCTTGCTCGTGGGCAAGGTTTGATCCAGCGATTGGCGTGGCGACTCTGACTGATCGCTCTCGGCATTGGGTGATGGCGATGACAATACTGTTAGCGTGTAGGCCGACTTAATCTTACGTGGCGAATTGACATGACGCATCAGCGACTTGTCCAGCTCAATATAGCTTTGCTCCGGTAGAGGTTGTGGAGCCGGCTTTTTCTTTACATGAGACGTTTGGCTCTTTTTGTAGTCCGAATCCGAGTCTGTGCTGGTCACGGCAGTGGTGGCTTCCACTATAGAATTTTCTTTCTTCCACGTTAAGTTGCGTCGCATTTTCTTCTTGCGCGGTGGACGCAATGGCTTGGTAAAGTCAAACTCTGACTGGTTTGCTTCAGGCGCTGCTGTGGTTTCCGGCTGGGAATCGTCGGTGGTTATCTGTAATTTTTTGTAAATTCAATAAGTAAGTCTTTTAAGCGCATTTTGCTTTGCTGTGTCACTCACCTTAGGTAGCGTAGATAAGCCGGATTCGCTTTCCTCAGCCGCGGAATGTTTGCAGGATGAAGAGACACTGCTTGAAGAGATGCAAGACGATTGGGTTTGCAGACTGTGACGTGGAGCAGGCACAGGTGGTGCTGGCCGTTTTATTTTGCGCGGCGTAAATTTTCTGGGCGTATCGTTGGGTGTTGCAGTTGAGGATGTGGTTGATGTGGGCGAAACGAATTCAGGTTCGCGAGCTTCCACAATTTTAAGCTCAATCTGATGCGCTGTTTTTATATCCTTATCATCCACGGAGCTCGACTCTTTTGCCTTTGATTCCTCCAACTTGGCTATGGCTTCCTCTAACAAACGCTCCACAGCCGATTTTTGTGTTACATCAGTTGTATTATTGGTTGCATTAACACTTGGCTCCTCATCGTCAATGGCAATTTCTATGGTCTGCGCTGTGTTGGACAAACTGGTAATGTCAAAGAGCACGCCATTCTCTTCTCGCAGCCAACTGTAAAAAAGACTCTCCAGCTGTTCGTTTTGAAAAAACATTTTGGTCTCGCCACAGCTGCGCTCGTTGAACGTGCGCCGGATCTTCTTGGGTGGCGCATAGGCCTCCGTGGGCAGCATACAGCGTACGGATGCAATGTTACGCTTGTGGGTAGACTCGCTGGCAGCTACGAGAGCGCTACGTGCGGCTGGTGATAGCGAACAACGTTTTGTAGCAGGGTCGGGACTGGGCTTAAGCACTACGGTCAAAGTGCTGACATGTAGTGTTCTGCTCTCCGGCGTTTTGGGCGTAGCCAACGATGTTTGACTTGTGGATGGGCTAGCTGCAGGTCTGCGCGGTGATGCTGAGCAGTTTAGTACACATTTGGCTTCCAGCTCCTGCGTCAAATGCTTGACGCTAGCCTGCTGTTCGGCAACAACTTCGCCGCGAGCGATTTGCTTCTTGACGCGCTGCTCCAAACCAGCTGCATGCACATGGAACTTTGGATGTTTGGCGGACATGTCGTCTACGAATTTGTTAAAAAGCAGCGCTTTATCCTTAACACTCAGTTCCCGGAATACCTCCTCTGCCACCAAGCAGGGATTATGCGGTTGGCTGGCTAGTTGCGATTTGTTAGCAGTTGTTGGTATTAAGTTGGAATGATACTCTATGCGCTTGCAGTTTAGAGTAGCTGGTGAGCTCTGTTTGGGAGCAGGCTTTGACTCGGGCGAGTACTCATTATGTAACGTTGTATATTGTTGCACTTCGGAATCGCGTCGCATGACCTGGTTAATCTTTGCATTGAAAATCTGTGCCATTTCTTTGACTTTCATGTGAAACTTAAGCGGCTTGGGAGTTGTAGCCGCAGTTATTGTGGCCAGCTGCACCTCTTCCTTAGGTTGTTCATACTTTTGCTTTAGCTCATTGATGTTTACCTTACCCTTTACATGTTTGCTGGGTGTGATATTACTTGTGACCGCTGGAGCTGTGGCCTTGGACTTAAAGCTGGCCAAGGCGCTGGCTACCTTGCCATGACAGGTCGCTGCTGTAGCTGTCAGCTTGGTTGGCGTTACGGGCACCTCTTCATCAAAGTATTTCATAAGATTCTCAATGCTGGACAAATCTAGATCGGTAACAGGCACTCGTGCTGGTGACACATAAGAGTTTTGATGCTCCAGCGCTGTAAGAAAACGATCATCGTCCAAAGACGATACCTCAAAGAGCTCCTCCCTTGTCATGGTGGCTTTTAAGAGTCCGCTACCATTGCCTATCATGCTATGGCGCTGGGCTCGATGCCCCTCAATCTCTTCGTTCAGCTGCAATAACTCGCTAAGATCGGCGCTACTAATGCCAGCCGTGTCCAATATTAGTTCATTCTGTTTGCTCTGGTTGTGATTCGGTGTGGAATTGCTTAGCACCATCTTGAAATTGGTGTAATAATTTGGCTGTGCTTGCGTATGATGTGTTCACGTTAGACGTTGCAGTTTGTAACTGAGTCCAGCAGGGCTGATAGCCTCGTATTTATGCAGCAAGTAGTAAGTTGCACTCAGGTACTCCTCAATAAGGAAATGCACATTTTACGACATGCGCTAATCCCACTTGGCCTCGATGTCGCTAACTGTGACTGCTACCTGTAATGGGTGCAAAAGGTTAGTGGGTTTTTATAATCCTGTCAGCTGCGTTTGGGTTTTTTTTGGTCATTTGACGGTTAAAGGCAATTTAATTAGTATCGCGAAATTTGTAGCGGTTTGCAGCTGTTTTGCGGATTGAGTACAGGTAATAATGTATGTTTGGCGTTTTTCCTAGAAATTTGCGCATAATTCGCCATAAATGAATAACTTTTGCTTAAACTTGGGTATCTTTTGCTACCTTTTGACCTGTTCCCAATTTAACTAAAGTCATAAAAACTAAAATGAAACATTTGTTGTTTGGAAAATTAAGGTACCTTCAAACTAACTACTTGAGCATTGTCTGCGACTGTTTAGCGACTTTATCTATATAAATAGGTCGATGATGCCGAGAAGCGAGAAGCGTGCGAGAAGTACAATCTAAGCCACTAAAATCAAAGGCTCCTGGAGAGCGGCCTGCGTGTTTTGAGGAACAAAAGCAAAACTTATATCACTTCAAAATTCCGCTCATTACTGTCGCTTGTCATAAGTATTTTTTTTTTGTATAAGTTTAAAGATTTGATTGTATAAATGCTTCTGCCTTGAAAATTATTTTGAAAACAATATTTGTTTAACATAATTCGATGACAATAAGTTCTTTCCAATTGTAATTTCTCTTTTAAATAAGTATGAATTAAAGAAAAAATGCCTCCTCTTGCTTTTCCCACATAACCAATCTCTTTCTCATTAAGTTTCCTTATGTTTCTAATAGTTTTTTCTCTGTTTTATTCCGTTACATTGAAATTTGATTTATCAGCTTTCACACTTTATGGAACATGAAGTTTTAAGCCTAATCGTCTCCAGCAAGATTGGCGCAAAGTTTTCAAACAGTTTTAGGCTAGGTGAGCAGGCTAGCCAGTCCAGAACATCAAGGGAGCACCTTTCTCAATATCTTAAATAATCTAGACGACTTGAATGTATTTGCCATTTTTCGATTTTCTTCCTGGTAATGAAGGATGCAATGCACTTACCTCCCTCCCATACGGGTTATCCTAATTTAATTTTCTTTTCATCAGAAAAAACTGTTAGAACCTTTTTTTTGGATTCAAGATAAAGTGTAAAGTGTGGGTCGCAATAAGTATCCAAGTTATTTTCAACATAGAGTTAGGTCCTTCATTACCACAGCTCGGACTATGTGGTAAGAGCTGTTTTAAGTGCGTCACACTATCATTTGAGATTTTGGAATACTGTTAAGAATAGATAATTGGCTACTTTTGAATTGCTCAGGGTTTTTAAGATTCGATGTCTATCTCAATCTGGGACTTTTGCTTTTCACTCAGAACTTTAATTAAACTAAAAGTTATTGATGAGTAAACCCGATTAAACGATAAATCGAAAGATTGTCTATAAACACTAAGCAACAAATGTGAGTTCAATGAAAAGCTCCCGTAAATTTGTGGTCGCTGTTGTTCGACGAATTTTTGTTTCTTGCACCATTTTGGAAATATTGATATATAAAAATTGATAAAAAAAAAAATCAATACTTCGCGAGTTGCGAAATAATCAAGCCCCACATTGCTTGAGAATCTTACATGCGATCTATGTGAATTATCAAATCCTCAAATAAAAGGTTATTAATTATCGGTATACAAAGTATAACATATATGATATGATTATCGACGGAAAGCCTCATCAAAAAGTTTTCGAATCATAGATTCTGGATCAGATGCAGATTTTCAGGTTTTATACGCTTTAGGGATAATAGTATTCTAGATTAGTGCAATATGTGTAACAAGGGGAAATAGTCATGGCAATTTAAACCAATTCCATCTGTCCGTAATAAATTCGAGACCTTAAGAGTGAGGGAACCAAAATTGTACTGAAAGATGATTGTATTTGACACAGCTGTGCAGCCTGTTACTATGTATGTGTGTTGGGAAAATCTTGTGTGAAAACTTCCGAAGATATAGCCAAAGTTGTACCAGTTTATGTGAGCCTGACAAACAAAACATTGTTGAAGTTGTACCAAAAGAACACCCAACTGCCGTAATGCACATTCTTGAACTCACATTGATTTTAATTAAAAGCAAAGACAGTTAACAGGCTTGGGTTAGCAAAAAATAGCGAAACTTATATTAAGGTACAGTAAACACGAAACAAATGCAACTAACATACACGCAAATCAGTTGCTTTCATATGGGTCGCCAACGGTAGTGCTTACCGTAGGAATAATGACAAAATTATAAAAGTTTCAAAGTGATTTTGTATACAACGCATCATAATAAGCAACAAAGTTGATTTACTCACTGATTATGAGTGCAGAGCGTGAGAGCGTGAGTGGCAAGCAAAACTCTTAACTAATTATATAAATTAATATGCCAAGGATAGCAAAGTTGCTTCCTCCTTGGCTTAACGCTTTTAACGTTGTTTCTACGTAGTGCAATTGCACTATTAAAGTCTCTGCCTCGGAGCTTGCAACATTTTAATGCAGGCTCAGTCCAAGTCAGCGCCAAAAACCCGCCACAAAAGAGCCACATGAATGTGTGTGTGTGTTAACAAGACTCAAGCGGGTTGTATATGCCACAATAAAAATCAGGAGAGTACAAAATTTAAGGAATTCCTCTGAACCCCCCTCTCGATGCTCGTCAAATTGTCGTTGTCGCCGTTGATGCGCTTGCAGCACTTGGTTGCAAAGGAGTTTGTTTTGATTTCATTGCATTTTTGTGAGTTGAAAGTTTACGCTGTCGTTTTGTGCCCTCACCTTTGGCATCATAATCATCATCAGCGTCATCAAAACCTCTGCCAAGCTGCACTTGCATATGCTTGTGCTCAGCTTTTGGAATTTGGCAGCGTCATTGTCATACGGAAGCCTTCGTCATAGTCATCATCATGGTCGTCATGTGGGTTGAAACTTTGTTGCTCGGCGTCATATGCAAATCAATGCCAAGTTTTTTAAGAAAAAAATTCGTTTAGCTGCTTCCAAGGTGTTGCAAGCTGATGATGACGATAAATTTTGTGGCTTACCACAAGATATAGGTAAATTTTGTGGCTACCACAAGATATAGGTAAAGCATGTAGAGTAAACCGTGTTGAGTTCAGGTAAGGAAACCATTTGATATATCTGTAAGAAGCGGTTCATCAGTTTCGTTGGCTCTATTATATTGTTTAATGTGGTTAAAAAGATTAGAAGACTTTCCTATACTATCAGCAAAAGATTTTTTTATACCTTATACACAAAGTGTAAAAGGGTATTATGGATTTGTGCAATATATGTAATAGGCAGAAGGACGCTTGGCAGACCATATGTTCCATGGGCAAAAAGGATCAGGAGTAATAGTCGAGTCAATATAAACATGTCGGACTGTCCGTGTTGGTCCGAGTTTCTCAGAGACTATGAGCTAGAGCAAAAAATGGTTACCATAAATGCGCATTTTCCCAATGCTGAGGGAGTTTGCCCAATCAAGTCGATATCTTTTACAGTTTAAAGCCACACTATTAAAGCAGTTGTGCATACTGTTACTGTGTATGTGTGGTGGGAAAATTATTGAGATCGAATAGAACCTTAAAATATATAGGTAATAATATGCAACAGAATTTCACATTAACAGAAATGGTAAGGTCTAAATTTATCACCAAATTTGGTCAATGTTAACCTTTTTTCGAATCATCCTCCCTACCCTATCATTATAATATGGGCTCCAGATCTGCGGCACATTGAGTACAACATTATAACTGATGAGCTTGCTAGACAAGTTATCACTGCTCCTTTCCTCTCTGAAAAAGATGGAATAAGCCGATATCTTCCAGTAAGCTATATGATTCAACTATAAGAGGTCACGAGATGTAAACAAGAAGAAAACGGATGAATCTAATGTGTGCAGCACAAGACTTTACCAGGGTTATTCGTAGGGCTTAAGAGCTACCCCAGTCACAATGGAAAATTGTACAAGTCGCCAGGAGAAGTGCCCTACTTAGGCTGCAACGCAGTTGTTATGGCCTTACAAGAAGAAGAAGAAGATTGAGGATTGAGGTTTGTCGTACCTTTGAACTTGTCTCTTTTTAGCAGAGTTATCGAATAACATTCAATACATATTTTCAACGCGGTGTGCTTACTGAATAACAGAAAAAAAAATATATGTAATTCTGAGCCGAACACTTTTTATCGCTAAGCTTGTGTCATCGCTAAAATTCTGACCGGTATTGTACAAACAGCTTAACAGAAACCATTTCACCACGCGCGCAAAAAGTATGTGTTGCTAAAAGACCGAATATAACTAACAGGAAGGCGAAAAGGTCTCCTTTCTTGTTGTTGTGTGGCGTAGAGAAATAGTTGTGCCCATGAGGCGAGGCACAAGACATACATATAGTACGTATGTATGTTCAAATATGTTTAGTTTCGTTAAGTGTTGTTTTAGACGCACAAACAGGTAAACAAGCTAACAAGTCATGCGTGTACACAAAAGGCCTTTTGCCAGCTTTTTATCTTCAAAGTGGTTTTTAAAAAACATGAGCGAACAGAAACCAAAAAAAAATGTTTGGTTCACGTTTTCAGTAGTGAAAGGAAAATGACTGCAAGATCTCTACGGTATAACAGGCTAAATGTGCCAGGAAAATGTCCTATAAGCCGTTCCAATATTATGTAGTATAATGCCAAAAGCCAAGCAAATTTTCGATCTAATCGAATCGAAGAAGATTAAAGCTAAAGAAAATTGAACGAAATTGATTATCCCGAAAGCGTACACAAGAAAAAAGGTTGTCAGTGTTGCAATATTTTCAATTAAAAGTTGATGGCTCTATTCAACTAAACGCAAACAATACAAAATCGGGCTTGATAGCGATTTGTTACAATTGGAATTTAATATATGTTCAAAAAATGAGCAAATACGATGATAATATAATGTCCTGGTTGCTCTTAAATTTTATTTTCATTTGGCCCAAATTGATACCTACAAAAATAGCCCATTATAGAGTGATTTCAAATTTGAAACTCTTTCGATTGGGCACTGTTTGCATCGCTGTTTAATCCGCAACTCGAAACTTTAAAGGCACATTAGAAATTTGCAATTTACTAATAGCTACGTGGCATATTTCCATGCATGACCAAATCAGTAAATAGTCATAGAAAAAACTTTGTCTAGACAACAAATTTGCCAAGTTATTTAAACAAACAAAAAGGCCAGGCTTAAAAGGTTTTGCCTATTTCATCTGCTGTCTCCTTACCACACTCGCCCTCTTCATCTAGTTTGTTTGTTTGTTTGTTGTGTAGAAAGGGCTTTCAATAACTTTAATATCATTTGTGTACTGCATTCATATACACAGACAGCGGAAATTGAATTACTTCAAGTGTAAGCAGCTCGAGTAGCCTACAAAGAACAAACGCGAAAGTATAAGAAGCTAGCAAGGATTTGCGCTCTTAACTTACTTTAAAAGCAAAAATAAAAATGAAATATTAAAAAAAGAACTTGGTTCCAAGTTAAAATAAACCGCAGATATTTAGTGTGCGCTCTAGTGAAAGTAGCAAGAAGGCTTGGCTGGCAGTTTCCTGAGAAATGGGTGGAATTGGTTTGGCGAATTCGACAAGGTTGTGTTTCGAGGTTGGAATGACTTCGCTGAAGCAAGTGCATGCGTAAGTGAACATTTAACAAGGCAAATAGTTTAACTTTGCCTGTTACTTTTGCTTGTTTTGCGCTATAGAGAAGTCACTTTAGTTTTGGAAGAGAGTTTGTAGACACAGAAATGCTGTTATATAGGAGAAGGCAAAACGATATGATATTTAGCTAGGTAACTTGTTTAAACGAAAAAGAAACAAGTTACAAGAAAAACGGAACTTTAAAAACTTTTTCATCTGCTTACTACACTACATACTACTTCATACATACTTGCGAAAAAACAAGCAAATATACCTGCGATCAAATTAAATATTTGTAATATTTAAACCTAGATTGAATCTGTATGTATTCTCTACAGATGTATCTATATAAGCCTTCTTTTTCATTGGCCATAACAGCGCGTTACTGACCACTCCGCTTCGCATGCGCCTTCACCAATCGGTGATACTAAAGATAGTTAGTGCGCTCCCTACCTGGACCTTCCAACGGAGACACGACGTACCCCTTCGTTGGCTTCCTTGTTGTTGTCCGTCGTTGGCGTCCAAGCCAGTCATCCTGCCGAATCACAAAAATCCCGCAAATTAGTCTGCAATAGATCTGACCGCTCGTTAATCTGCACGCTGAAGTCTGCCGAAACGAATCAGCTGTGCCAGCATGCCGATTGTCGACAGCCAAATTGGAATGTGAGACCAACACATAGCAGCCATTTATCGTGTTTGTCAACATGAATAGATTGGCTTTTGTAAGAACCGACTCGGTTTGACACAAAACATATGTTTTTAACCGACTTACTGCACTAGTCGGCATGCCGATTATTGGTCCGTTTAAACGTTGTTTTTGTCATACGTGTTTGCGTTATTTCTTTGCTGGAGACAGTCGATAACATAATGCAATCCATGCGTAACGATATTAGGCAACGACATAAAGTTTAAATATCGTGTAAATTATTATTTTCAAAGACTTGTTTTCCATCATTGGAATTAACAGCCCTAATAATTATAGAGAAGTAAAGAAATAGGACAGATCCACTATTCTAATATGAGTTTCTATACTAACATTCATATGTTTGTGGTATTGAAAGTAAACTTGAAATTTTGTGTTATGCACAGAAGAAAATACGCTGATTTGTTTTGCGACTACGGTGTATGCCAATTGTATTGTAAACATTAGACGGAGTCTTGTCTAAATGGTAAGTAAAATCTATATATAAGTACGCTAAGCATAAATTCAGTGTGGTACCGATAACTTTGCAATACAAAGTTTTCAGGTGAAACTTATATCACTCTTAAAATAAAATGCTTGTGGCATGCAGAATAAATAGTTTTACCCGTATACGTTTTAGTCAGGTAAAAATTGAATTGAACAACAAAATACATTGTACACACAAACATTGATATTTCGTGTCCCCTATAAAGGCATCAGCGGTATTAATTTATTTGAAGCTTGAAAAATTATGTATGTATGTTACATGCACATAGATGACATTGATGGGGAGTTCAACCTGATAAAGCTTTTAAGATTTCTGGAGTTAAGTGTAAGCACTAACATTTTTAGATACAAATAAAAGCAAATAGTAGCATTTCTGCTGAAATCTATATTAAATGCTCATTTAACAATATGTGCTGTGCTTTATTCACTTATCTTTTCTTTTACTGAGAACAGTACTATGTGCTGCTTTTCCGTAGGACATTTCAGTTTTCCTCCTAGCCTATTTCATCCAAGGAATAATTGAAATATGAAATTTGTGCTTCCAAAAGGCATTGCACGCATCGAAGCAGTGAAGCACCAAAATCCAGTCGGAACTCCAGACAGACATCACGCAGATGAGAGTATATCAATGCGTGAGTGTGTGTTTGAATAAGGCTTCCATTGAACCGTTAACAGCGCTTTTAACACACACACACTGACACACACACACACACACACACACACACACACACACACACACACACACACACACACACACACACACACACACACACACACACACACACACTGGCAGACGCCATTGCTGTGCTCTGCTGCGCCATAGTTCAGCGCGTATCATGTGAAAAGATTAATTTTCGTGTTTTCCTGTTAATAAATTAATAAATTAAATTGCAATTTTTCTTTATGCTTTTCGACATTGGCTTTTGCCTACTTTGCCGCTTTGCATTACATGCGAATAATGAAATATGTGCAAAAAAAAGAAGAAGAAAAACAAAATATTAAAAGTGAAATTTTAATAAAAACAATTTTTGTACCGTTTTCACTTTGATAGGAATAATATGTCAAATATTGCTGTTTCATTGCAAATATTTTTTAAGTAGTTTAATAATTTCAATATGCATATTTATAAAAAAATTTTTTTTAGCTCCTATTTGGTGTCTCGCTTCATTTTCATATTTTCTCTTTGGCATTTTCAGTTATTTTAAAGTTGTTTTCATTTATTTCGCATTTTCGCTGAGGTAAATTTATTGTGTATAACCTCAATGTTTGCATTTGTGTGCCTATTTATATATGTGTTTTATATATTGCAATTTAATTAAATGTTATTTAACCGTTGCGTTGCTTCAAATTTATTAAATAATGATGAAATATACTACTAAAAATGCAAAAGTTGAAACGAGTTGAACATGCAGTTCGAGCCCGAGGTTATCAGCAGCTTCCTCCAAAAATTACAATCTCCTGAGTACAAATGTACGAGTGCCATCTTAAATGTAAGTTTGTCTGTTTTCTTTTAATACAATGAGCTGGAAAAATCTGCTCAGTTTCGAAAAAAAGGTGCAGTGGTGCAGAAGTAAACTTCAAGTTGCATGCTTCAAGAAGAAGAAAATGTTATGGATACTCCATTTGCTGCTACATCCAAAGATACGGTTTATTTGTCGGCTCTATCATCTCAATGACGGCAGAGCCAACACAACACAATTGTGGAATCCAAGGGCAAAGTCATGGAAACCGGCTTTTGGGATTCCAAGCGATTGTTGTTAATTGATTGCCACCCCTTGTGGTGAGCGGGTTAGAGAATACCACCTCAGCAGGTCAAAGCTTGTCGTATGAGGCGACTAACAATGACACTGGGTTCTTTCGCGAACAGCAGGCCTTAAAAGGGTTGTGCGTTGGGTTTGGGACCCACCACGTAAAACCACAATTCTAATGAAATAATGTATTTACATCAGGCCGTAACCCGATAGCGAGTTGTTATGGCCAGTTAAGAAGAAGAAGAAGAAGAAGAGAAGTTGTTAATTGATTAACTGCCTCGATTGATCAAAATTACAATTACTAAGAGGAAGGAAAGTTGACGAAATATGTATTTTTTCCGAACTTGCATGCTGCTTATTAGACTTAAGACCTGATTTAGAAGTTTCAATGGAACTTACTTCTGCTTCTGAAATTACTGACCCTGCATAAAATGACTTCCACCAGTTTACGCAGCTGAAGCAAAATCTTGGAGAAGACACTTTACAAACGGGGTTAATTTGAAACAAGAAGTTGAATGATGGCATACAATTGAATGATAGTTGGGCCGTTCATATATTACGTCATCACCTATTTTCGACCAACACCCTCTTGTTGTAAAGCTTAATCATGAGGAATACTCCTTGTTTAACATGTGTACGATGATGTTAACCTAAATAATTGTCTGTATATAAAAACATTGGTATTTTGATAAAAGATTGTTTTGTGAACATGACTTTATAAAAGAATTATTTCTGATCAGGGATTCAAGTAGTAATCGTTACCGTAACCGTTATCCAAAACAACCGATTGAATTCTCAAACCATACCGAAGAGAAAATAATAATAATTATTTTTCCAAACTAGCCGAATTGAAACCGTTTTATTTATACCGGTTTTATTTCGGGTTTCTTTTTCCAATAATATTGATTTCGATTCGATTCACCGATGAATTTATTTTATACATTTAATTTATTTATGAAAAATGAAATGAAAGCTGACCGGAGGGATGGAACATTTTTGGATGTCACAAAGTTAATTTTTTTCTTGTTCCACATGCTCAAAAGCAAATAAGTTATAGCCCTTCCAAGAAAAAAAATAAACCTCAATAGACCTTTTAAATATAAGCATTCGCTTTATTTACTCAGAAAATAGGAGATACATCCAGAAGGTAGACCAGTGACGAAAATTGATGCGAAGCCTGCCAAAACGGCTTTTCATACCACCAATTAAACGGTGCTTTCAAAGTCAAGCTATCATTTAACTTCAAAATCATTTACCTATTTTTTGATGAGCTTTCCTTTAGGGTCACTCCTTTAACCCTGTGTATCTGTCCGTATGTATAATTATTAACTCATTGTGATTAAAAACACTTAAATTAAAAGTGTAGTTTGATGTGATGTATGACCAAAACATTCCCTTTCACATTCCCTTTACGTTTAGCAGTTTCCAATAGTGTCTCGTACTCATATATATCATTATAGTTGACATCATAATTTCTTAATCGTATCCAGAATGTTTCTTTCAGATATGCACACTTTTCGACTGACGATTAAGATCTGCTCAAAGAAGTTTAATTACGTTTGGACACCAGGGTGTATGTAATACATCAACTCAAAATAATAGTTCCCAAGATAATACATCCTGAAAGAGATTCAAATCATTCACATCCATCTGATAAAAGTTTTTGTTATGAAAAAACTTCATTATGAGATTCGCTTTTGAACATTTGTCCGTGGCAATATTTCAGCACCAAGTTTTTATTAAGTCTCACTTTGGCTTTTGAAAAATTAAAAGCTTGTCAATTAGTAAAAAATACTTTTCTACGGATACAATGTCAATTTTAATCAATCAATTTAAATACATTTCTTTGGTCGAATGTAATGAATCGCGACTTTGTATGCGAACTGTACACAGTGTACATATAGTGATACACTTCGCGGGGCGAACCATAAGTTCCATTGTCAAAAATGTCGCTAGACCTGGAAGACATTATAAACTGACTACTAAACTAGAGTGCCTTATTGTCAAAACTGTGTTGACCTTTTGTCAATAGAAGGCTCCATAATAATTGTTACAACCCACAATATATAAATTTGAAAATAGCCACAAATATTAGTTTTCGACCTATGCTTCAATATTTAATAACATTGGCGCAAGAATACTGAAGTTATGGGCAGGAAAGATCTGCCACCACAATAATCAAATTTGCAATAGAAAAATGAATAACAATCATAAAGAGCATTTGAACTTTTACAAGTTTAGCTCGTCAGAAAATCCTCTAGTTTCGTCTTTAATCTCTAAGAGGTCAAACATAGTTATTTATCTATGGACGAGACGATCGTTCAAGCCGCCCGGGCCCGAAGTTGTTCGGGTCACATGCAGCAGTACGACAGAAATTTCTAATCAGTCGCTATACTGGTGCGGCAGCTAAGCAATAGAGTCATACTTTCGGTTGCTCTGCTCGGAGAGATTATAAATATTCAAGCGTTTATGTAAAAGGTAACATAAAATTCAGCAATTCAGAAGCTAAATAATTGGAGGTTCTTTAAGGCTACGCTTAATATTTAGAACAACCCCGGCCGTACATTTACTTATGCCATAACACGCCACATTTGAATCATTAACACTATTATATTATCAGCACATTCAGACAAACCCGCTTGCAACACATCACTCCCACACATTAACTTCAAAGTCCGCTCCAGTTGATCATTATACACGTCACACAAAGGAAACATCTCAGCTGTTAAAAGTCAAAAGTCCAAAACGCCAAGCCCCCAACATTGGAGACGACAGTAATCAGGCAGCCTGTACATGAATGTATGTTTGTATACTCTATGTTTGTATACTATATGCTTGTATATGCAAATATGAGAGGCATTTGGAGCATATATAGTACACACATATACATATATGTATATATACATCATTATCTTTGGCTCAGTTCTCTGACCCCCAAGCGAACCTCTCGTGCTTAAGGTTAGTCATTAATTGCAACGCCAAATTGCGTCATCCATAAATTCAATGGTTTATCAGCAGTTAAAGGCAAAGTGACTATCATGGCAATTAATAAATTAAAAGATGAATTGTATTAAAATACTTACATATTAAAGTATAATAATTTAAAAACTTGTGAACACAACGATTCTTATAATTACACACTGAGAACAATTTTTGTCCCAAATATGAAAGACACCGGAATACCCTGTACCCTTTTTCATTATCAAAGATAAATCCAACATACGGTAAAATGGGAACGGAAGTATCCACTTTTATATCCCTTTTCATAAGATCAAAATGACTCCAAACATTTTCCCATTGGGAAGTTCCAATTCACAATTTTTGCTATTGGGATGTTGGTTATTATGGAGGAAAAATTACTTTTATACTCATAATTCCAGTATTCTTGGGCCATTGTCGGTGAATTTTTAAACATAGATAGAAAATATATTTAAAAATGTCTGTGGCAATTTTTAAATCAATATATTGGGGGTTGTGGCAATAAAGGGGCCAAAGGGGTGAAATTAGCACATTTTTATACCCTGTACACAAAGTGTAAAGTGTCTTTGACCACAAAGAGTAAATGTGAGCAAGACAAAATATATTTTTTCTTCGAGTAGGAAACTATACCTTTGATATTGTCAAGGATTTCGTATACCTTAGAAACAATCTCACAATGAAGAATGATGTTAGCATGAAGATCAAGCGGAGAACCACTCTTGCCAATAAATGTTTCTTTAGTCTCAGTATGCAAGTAGAGGCCACTCTCGCCAGACGAAACTAACACTTTATAAGAATCTCATCCTGAAGCATAATTGATGACGCAGTCAGATAAAAACGCCTTTGAGTATTTGAGTGGAAAGTACTCCTTAGTGAAGACAGTAAAACACGTCTGTTTAACAAGGCGTCCGAATACAAACTATTTATTAGTCAGAAATATATACTTAATAACTGTTAATAAGAATGTATCTCCTATGTATGTACCTACAGTATGATACTGCATTCGATGAAACTTCGAAACTAAGCTCTACGACGACAAGCGCATTAACATTGATGCAGAAGATAGTTCAAAGTGTGGTATCCAATTGGGAAGAAAGCAAATTAACTACCTTTGGCATCGCCGATTGGTGAAGTCAGAGAGGCGCCTGGAAGGGAGCTCTACAACAGGCCGAAACCCAATTACGAGTTGTTATAGCCAGTTAAGAAGAAGAAGAAGTTGTTCAAAGAAATTTGGTATTCTCTTTTTGATTTTTTTTCCGAAAGTTTGGACCTCTAGTCTCTAGAGCATTGCAGGTCACGGTCTGGTTTAGATTCGTTACCCCGTTACCCCACAGCTTGTAAGAACTTTTTAGGCAAAAGTTGCTAGATTAGATGAGCTGTGTTTTAAGCTGATTGCTCAGATAGTGAAATCAAGTCAGACAGTTCTTTTTGTCTGCAAATCATTCAAAATTTACAAATAACAACTTAAAAAAAAAGTATATTTTGTAAATAAGACATAATGTGGATATTGCGTGACGTAAATCATTATTAAAAAGCTAATAAACAATATACATAAGCATGTCGCAAAATTAAACGCCTTTTATTTGAAAATGAAAGTAAGTGAATTGAGTAATTAAAAATACTAAGCATATGTAAAGATTATATTTTTAATTAAAATTTTGACCAAAAATTTTGACTGCTACTAGGTACATAGTTCGCATCGTACTGCAATTGGTAGCAAACGCTTGTTAAGTTAAATTTCAGTTTACCAAAACATCGGCGACTCGCCGATAGCTAGGCAGATCTGAGGGTGGCGCACTACCTCCTAGGATATGTGCACACAAAAGTTATCGGTCAAACGCACTTTCGGTGGATCGAAAGTCGTCGTTGCCGGGCTACTTGATAGTCGATAAGACATCGAAGAAACGTGGGCCACCCGTACAGTAGGGTAAGCAGAGAAAAATTGTCAATGTGTTGACACATGCATGTGTTCGCGAACTTTTTCTGTGGCATAACTCTCGCAAAAGTAGTGAGTCTGTGTAAAAATCCGACAAATGTTCGTTCCGTGCGAGCTATGGAAGAAAATGACTCTTCTATATATATTTCTTACTCACAGCTTAGTGGCTCATATTGCTAAACGGTTTTAAATAAAAAAATTTATGTATTTTAATTTGCAGTCGGGATCCGACTGCGGGATGACCCCTAGATTTTTTAAATTTAACTTAGCTTATTTACTAGTTTTTGGTATTTTCTTACAGTGTACATTTGCCGGCATAGATAAGCGCGCAAAGTCGCCGCACACAAACCAAAAGAAAAGACGTATTAAAAATGTTGATAAGTTCAAGCAAAAAAAAAAAAAAACGCGTTGCAGAATTTCACACTCACACATTGACAAATATATTCACACTCACACACATACAAATTGAATGAAAATTAATTAAACGATTTCAAATGTGCACATAAAAATCGAAAACGCGTGAAACGAGTTTTTAGTTGAATTTTAGCAAGCGGCAAATAAGCAACGCGCCAAATAAAAAACATAACATTTTGAATAAAAAAAAAAAAAAATTCAATAAAAAAACTTGTGACATACAAAACGTTGTGAAATTGAGTCAGCAAATAATTCAAAAAATTCTTTGTTGGCCATGTTGAAGCATAAAAAAATAATAAAACAACAAACAAGACATTTAATTAACAATCAAATTAATCAAAGATAGCAATTAAGTTAAATAAAAAATCAAAGCAGAGCATAAATTAAATTAAATAGTAACTACAACAAATTACACGCACTTCGAATAAAATCAGCATATAAATTAATTGTTGATTTACAAAAAGTATTTAAAAGTATTGCGAAATGCGTCGACTTTGGCCAGTTCTGTGCCTGCTGATTGCGTCTAGTGCCGCAGCAGGCAGGGTGTTGTCCGCGTTCTGGGAGCACAACAGAACCTGGCTTCATCATAGAGATGGGGGCGACAACATTAATAGACGGCATAGGCATCAAATGGAGCAGTATATGCGCCCCGAGCTCAATCCCTGTGAGGATTTTCATGCCTACGCTTGCGGCAATTGGCGCACGGTGCATGGCGATGAGGCTTCGGCCATGGCGCTCAGCGAACGGCGCATAAATCAGCAGTATGTACAGCTATTCGAGCATCGACGCGCCAACAACAGTGCTCGCGATCCTGTCTTCGACAAGCTGCTGATCTACTACAACAGCTGCAAGCGCAATGAACTGCAACTGGATGGCTATTTGCCATATCTGGAGTTTCCCAGTGCGCCGCACAATTGGATCGAGCTGCTCGCCCACTTAGCTCGCTTTGGTTATAGCGAGCATTACGTGCGTATGGCCATCAGTCAGCATAATATTACGATGCACAATATAGTCATACAGCCGCATAATACTCGCCAGCGCGTCAATCTTACAGACGTGGTCTATGCAGCACTAAGATCTTATACCAACACCAAAAAAAGTCTGGCCACGCTACGCGAAGATTTTGCCAGATTGGAGTCAGATCTGTCCGAAATTGTGGAGCTTAATACACAGCAAACGGACGAGGAGACCTTGCGTTATTATAGCTTCGAGCAGCTGAACGCCGAATGCACTGGAGTGGACTGGCAGCGTGCATTAACACTGCAGCTGGGCAACTCGCTGGCTCCTGACCACAAGCTGCTGGTGGACGAGCCAAAAGTCATCAACGAGTTGGCAAAGTACCTAAACACTGAAGATCCCATGCTGCTAACACTCTACACACTGGCACGCTTTCTTAACTATTTGCAGGAGCGTCCACACAATCCGCTGAACAGCGCTGAAGGCTTTAGCAGCTACAGCTGCGTGCGGCATATGCGCAAAACACTCTATCTAGCCATGAACTATGCCTACGAGCAGGCTTATTATAAGGAGCACAGAGCGCAGGATGAGCGTGTTATCTTTCCGGTGTTCAATGAGCTGAAGACGCAATTCAGCAAAACGCTGCAAGACAATGAGATGGGTCTCAGCCGTCAGCTAGTGCAGGCCATGCAGAACAAGTTGCAGGGCCTGCGTCTAAACATAGGCAACATGCCGCCAAATGTCAGCAAGGAGTTCTATATTGATGCTGTGGCGCACTTGCAAGTGGGCCACTCCTTTCATGAGAATCATTTGCAAAGTTTGCTGCATTATTACAAGCACTTGGCGGAACTGGAACGCACGGGCGATAGCGTTTGGTATAGCTTCAATTACCATGGACCCGAGCTTTTGGATAACATAGATGCTACGCCTTACTTCTACTGTCTGAGCAGCATTATTATCTTACCCTTTGCCTATTTGCAGCTGCCCTTCTATAGCGCGCATTTCTCGGCCGCTTTTCTCTACGGAGATCTGGCCAACACACTGGGCCATGAGATGCTGCACGTCTTTGACACTTACTTTGTGGACTATGATGCTCAGGGCAATATGAAGGATTACAGCAGCGACTTGCTCAAGAACGATAAATATGTGTCGCATGTCAACTGTCTGAATGACAGCGTGTCCGTAACGCTAAATGAGCGTACCTCCGATATAAGCGGCACACGTTTAGCCTTACAAACCTATAAGACCAGTTTGAATTTCGGTTCTGGCAATGGCAAATTGTACTTTTTGCAATTTGCGCAGTTCTTTTGCGGCGATGATAGCGATCTATATCACGATGCGGGCAGCAAGCGGCTGAATTATACTCTGGCCGCTATGCCGGAATTCGCAGAAGTCTTCAATTGCAAGCCGGGCACGCCCATGAATCCCACGCAGCGTTGCCGCTATTGGTAGTTACTTAATATCATTTCAAGTTTATATTTATAGACCATATATAGCAAATACCATAAGTTAAGTTTGTAGTTTGGATCATAGCTTTAACTAGTTTAATAAGCCGAAAAGTATTTTATATAAACATAAAAAAAAATAATTACACGTAAGCAAAAAAGATAACAAATAAATAAATAAATGAGAAGAAAACTACAATATATATATATATAAAAAGAAAACAGACCAGAGTTTATATCAATGCGCAGTGCTCATACGCCACGTGCGCCACTATCTGTATCTAGTTTATATGCGGCACGCATGAGCTCAGGAGCATCTTTGACAGGAAACCGACTTACAGCATTCATAGCAGAGCAGAAGTAAAGGACAAGTTAATTTTCAATTACGTGCGCAACGTGGCAAAGAATGTAAAGTTGAAAACGAGCTAGAACCTAGAACTTCGCAAATACAACTACACATGGTAAGAGAGACTTCTGGATGCGCTACAATAATGCAAGCGGTAGAAGAAGACAGTGTTGGTTGTTTGGTAGGGAAAGCAATTTTAGTTATACAAATGAATCCCAAATAAAAGTATAATGGCCTACTTCACAAGCTTCAGAAACTCAATCAAATAAAGGATTCATTGCATCATTTACTGAACAAAAGTTTGATTGAGGGCTTAGTTCATTGTCGAAATGGCATATAGCATTTTACTGAAGAATTACGGCACATGACTAGGACTCACAACTTTTCAGTGAGTAAAATATTTTCAAAATTTAAAATGCATGAAAAAGAGAATTTCTTAAGCTCCTTCGGTACACTGCGAAAAGTATGCGTTGAATAGAGGGTTCTCTGGCAACACCAACATTACCGGGCATAAATTTGCGGAGAGACTAGCAAGAAACGCCATGATAGGGTCGGAGCCATTTTGTGGCATTGAAAGAGACACCTTAACGGCAGCTATTAAGACAAGAAAAAAACAGTAAGACGAACCACAAACAGGATTAGTACTCCAGGCCTCAGACAGGCCAAACTACTTTTCTGCTCCTACAACTTAATGAGGTTCAAGCAAATAACACAACTGGGAAAGAACTTTGTTAGAATTCTGACAGGCTTACTGGGCACTGTAGGATGAAGGAACACTTGAACAGGCTGGGCTGAGTACGATGTCCCTCCTGGTTGGAATCATTCTAGATATTTAGGTTTATCTAAGAGATAGAAATGGTAAGGGAGCTGTAAGCACGGTAGTGGGCACAACAGCCTAAGGTTGTGCTGCACTACTCCCCAATAACATTCTTATTATTTTTAGCTCGATTTCTCTTTATTAAATAGCTAAATACATCATAACTCTAATCTTTATATCGCCTATGTAGATGGAAAGTAGATGCTGCCTAGTTCTCATCCCATTAATGGACCAAATAAAAGTGATATTTTCTAAAGAAAAGTGTGCCATCAAGCTTAGTAATTTTTTTACCCGGGGCGAAAGTTATTTGGTGCCTCATATTACAATAGGGGATAATTATCCCTATGGCTTATTCCCTTGGTATTGTTACAGTCTATTACATGAAATTGAGACCTAAGGAATTCCAGGCCTGGAAGATAAGTGCCGGTTTCCAACCGATGTAAAAGCCATGCATATGGCAAAACTTTTGGTTGTTATGTCTAAGTCAAACAAATTTAGAGCCAATAAATATCCTACGCCATATTGCTACATTTTTCAATACCTGAGGCTATAAAATGAAATAAGCATAGGAAAAATAAGTTAAAAAAATTGTCTTTTTGTACAGAATGTATGCATTTTTTTCCATCGACTATTTTGCAAGCGATACGAGCGTTATTCTTTTTGTTTGTTGTTAAATGATAAAATATTTATGGTATGTTTACACTGGCGTCACAAAAGGTGCCGATGGAAAAAACCCTTGTGGTTAGCTGCTGAAAAAACCATACATCATACAATGAAATGGTAGTTTGGGTAAACACGGCGACCGCCGCTGGCAATGCGCCAAAAAATAATTTTTTTCTCAATCTAGAAATTTTGCTTGTTTTTGAGTGAAAGCAAGTAAGTTAATTTAGCCGAATTTCATGCTCATTATTCAATTATTTTTAAAACAGAACGTTGAAACCGTTTTTTTTTCATTTCGTAGCGTGTAATCATTATAAACTAGATTTTGAAACCTTTAAAGCATTTACTGCATATGAAATTGACCTTTTGTTTTTGTTTTCTATTTACCTTAACCTCGATGTCAATCCCTCGTTGCTCCTGTGTCTATTATATTTGCTTTCAATATGCAGGGGAAAAACTTTACCTTAGTCGACTTTAATAAGATAGCCCTAAAATAACTTTAATAATGAATTTCAAGGAAATTTTGTTGTTGTCTATATATATGGTATATCTACAAAAAAAAAGTTTAAGCGGTAAAGAACTTGATACGAAATCCTGGGTGCTTGTAGAAAAATTAAAAATATATTATATAAAAAGCGTGGCGAGACAAGTATACCGTTTCTATAGGTTCTTTACGGTTATAAGGCTGCATTTTGGCTAATTGGACGTCCTACAAACTTTTCACAACTTGCACTAAAATAGTGTTTAGGTTAAAGTTGGAAACACAAAAATGAAATTATATCAAACGCAAAATAAAACGTCAGATTTTTCGCTATTAAAACTAGATTTTAAGTTGAATGTAATTTTTCTCCGTAATCCATAAACTTAAGCCCGCAACTTTTTGGAAAAGCCATTATGAAGATTCTTATAACGTACTATATGTTTGAGTAAAATAATATCTTTGGTAAACCAAACAATTTTAATATGTGAATGTATCTTAGTTTGTGACGAAACCATCAGAACAAATGTTTTTTGGTTATCAATATAATTTTTTTGCACAAAAATAGTGCTTCTGTACAGACACGAACAAAAATTTTTCGCTTTCGCCTAAATCTTGACAGCTTTTGAAAATTATTTACCCGAAATTCCATATCTGCGTTCATTGGGGCTAAATAAACCTCCGCCATAGCAAAGAAACATGTTCCTTTAAGTCTGTATATCTTCAGAACCAATATGTGAATCCAAAAATCTAATCTTTAATATTTTAATAACAGTACATGGCTCCACTCAAGACCAAAAGTTCAAAATCAGTTGAATACTATAGCCATGGGCTACAGTTGTGTTGGCGTCGTCACAGCAGCAGGACTATCGCCCTAAGTAATAGAAAGAAAAATTGAAAATATTGCACCCAAAGTGAGCATTTCCTTTCATATAAATTGTGCACGAACATAAAATCTCAATTCAAGTTGAATATTCTCTTTCTAGTTGACATAAACGCAAATCCGCTTGGTGTGTCCATTCAATTTTTCGATGTGAGTTATTTTTTGGTCATTTCAGTTCATTGTAGTCTCAATTTTCGAATTGTACTCACTTTAAGTACTCTGAGACCAACATGTTTAATCAAAAAAGTTAATTTACAGCTTAAATCATATCATTGCCATAGCAATCAATCCAAATAAAAAAAAAACTAATAAAAAGTGGATATAAATACATTCTTCTAATATTGAATTGTTAGAATTTATATATAGGTATATTGATAATAATGTTCTAACTAAAAATTTGAGTTGTTTATATGATCAGTATAAACTTAAAATTTGTCACGTAACGTCACGCACAAAATTATTGCTTGCAAAACGAAAACTAAAGAAAAAAAAGTATGAACTTAATGTAAGTAATAGATGTAGACAAAACTCACTATCATTTTCTGTCACGTCACGTGTCAATTTTAGCTTGCGAAAATTTCCCATACCTTAATTTTATACTACGTAAAATGCTAAAATGCAATTCAAAAGCCAAAGCACGAAACAAATGTTCTTAATCTTGATGAACAGGGACTATAATCACATGCATAGCCATTCTCCTATATTTTTCTCCAATTATCGCATCTAGTAGCTGCAGACCTTATTAAAGCAAATGAAGTTTGCAAAATTTATTCACATGCTAATTAAAACTTGACTCAAACGCAAGAGGAAGGCGAATTCAGGTGAAACCGTTGCAATAATCCCAACTCCATATGAGTTTCACATCTATATATATAGAAATTAATCCTAAAAAAGTGATGTGCTCGCTACACTCCAAAACGCGTAAACCGATTTCAACCAAATTTTCACACATTGTAGACAGTATTAAGGAGAAGGTTTTTGTGAAGTTTGGACGAATTTCAATAGATGACACCAAAGATATCGACAAAAACGATTTTCCATATAAAAAATACTAAATGTGTTTCTACTTATATAGTAGGCAAGCATTAAATTTGACTAGGTAAAGAATTATTTTGAATTGAGGTAGAGGATATTGGTACCAATATCCGCAGCTTGACTTAGTATGAAGAAGAGATAGAGAACGAGAAGGAAGAGGAACGGGAAGGGGGGCTTTATAAATGCGCAGCGGAGCGCTCGGGTTCACCTAGTTAAGTATAAAAAAGCTGGTTAATCATAAATCCTTTAACAATGTCTCCAAATTCTGCAACCAGTCAATATGCTTAGTTTGTTATTAATTTGCAATGTTGTCGCAGCAAAAAATGCAGAAACAGCAAAAGATTATTGCGATTTCGTTGGCGTTGTCATGAATTGAAATCATTGGCTTTCTAGCTATGTCTTCCAGAGCGTTGCCAAGGCAGAGCAACATATTCCTATTATGTGTATGTACATGTATATGCTTCTATTTTGTATAAACATAAATGTACAAACATCTAAACAAGAACATATGCTGGAGATCATGCTAGAGTGTTTTTGTGTAGAGTTGTATTTGTGTGTTTTGTTTCCCGGCACGCTTTTTATTTATTTGCTAATTAACACATTTCCTGCCACGATGCTGTGGTGCTGCCCTTGCTTAGCTGAAGCCATTTCACTTGGCAACTTGTTGAAGGTCGACGGAACATTACTCATACGCCGCATGGCCCAGGTAACACCTGGCTTGGCACAGCTTGGTTTAGCAGCTTGCATTAATAGACCATTAACAACACCCCTGAAATAAATGGCACGTGAGCCACATGACAAACCGACCGCCATACACAAAACGCACGACGACAAGTGTCTGCATGTCTCTCTCAGTGTATTGTATTTGCACTTGTAACTGTATGTGTTTATGTCTGTGTGTGTGTGTGTGTGTGTGTGTGTGTGTGTGTTTGTGTGTGTGAATATCTTCTCCCCTTTATTCTTAATGAAATTCGCTGATGCGTATTTATGTAGGTCTCGCATTGTCTGTGTCTGTCTGTCTGTCTGTCTGTCTAAGGGGTCTGCCGCTTTATGTCGCAGCAGAGCAGCCACAACGACAACGAAAGACAGCTTACTTTGCGGTTTTTTTGAAACGGCGTACAGTGGATCCAACTGACTTCTTTTTCGGCAAAAATCATAGCTTTTGAGGGAGCTTTTGCGATACACTGCGATAAATAAGCTGTGTATAGAGGGAGGGTTCAAAAAACGCTAGTAAAGTTCGATATTAATACTGCAAATGTCTTATCTTTGCATATATTTCAATAAATCGTCCTCGTCGAAAGTTTGCTTATTTGGCGAAAGTGTGTACGCTAGGATCAAAATAGACTATAGACATCTTGCCAACAGATTTTCAAAATTTTTACAATTTTTTAAGCACATTTTATAGGGTCAAAGATACCACGTTTGGTGTATATAATATTGAACTTTACTACTCGCTTTCTTCACAGCATATTTATCGCTGCATATCGCAGAAAAAATTTTGAAAATATCTTTGCTACCTCAGAAGTTATGATTTTTGCCGAAAAAGAAGTCAGTTGGATCCACTGTGCGGCGCAACGACAGCGACGTCGACGTTCGCGTAGACGCAGACGTAGAAGTTGATTCGACTCGCGCGACCACACAAAATTGATATTCAATGCGGCATTTGTAATTGGTTGTAGTTATGTATGAAAATGAATGTGAATGTGAGTGTTCGTGTGAGTTTGTGTGTGTGTGTGCTGAGACTAAAATACCCGTTGCTTATCACACAACGTTTCATTCATTCATGTAACTTAAATCAGTTTCATTTAATGCACACACAAACACACCACAAATAAGTTTCATTTTAAAAACCGCTTAGCTTTGCCGCTTTTTTCAATTTTTTTTTTTTGGTTTTTTTGAGTGACGCAATAAGCACAGCAAATTACACGAAGAGCAGCTGCAGGCTTAAGCACTACATATAATCCAATATTTAGTTTAATGACCGACTGAATTTGCAAAATTTACTGATAAGCTTTAGACATATCGAACTATGCAAACAAAAAAAAAGCTACATTTAACTGCTGCTGGAAAAGCCCCAGCTACCAACCGTCTTCAATTAGTTTAACTCTTTTTTGTGCAAATACAGTGTCATTTCTCCTGAAAAGAGAAGTTTTGGATATGTATATAGCTAAGTGTTTGCAACTTATAATATCGCTGCCCTACATAATCAGAGTTGTTAAACAAAAGCGAATAATTTCAAATTTCGCGAGCTATGTTGTAGATTAGAGTTTCGATCAACGTTATTAACCTTTCAATAGCCAGGGTGATTCCTGTTTATCATATCCATATGCCTTGGATATATATGGCCATCCTTCGGTTCACACTAGTGAACAATGGAAAATTCGCATCAAAGCGAAATTCTTTAAGACCAGACTGATTAGCGCGCACGCACCGATGAAGGACAAGTTCGGCATCAATACTGACCTATTGAAGGTCGCAAAACAGTGACGAGCGTCGTCATCATCAGGTGCCCTCGAGCTGCATCAGGGGCTTTCGAGCTAGACCATGTCTGCTTGAGCACATTATGGCTGATTTGCCAAAGGAGCGCGCAGATGGCACATCATACACTTTCAAGATAACAGGCGTAGACTATTGTGGTCCGTTTGTTCGCAAGAGTGAAGTGAGAACCAGGCCGCTCATCAAATGCTACGTTTGCGTGTTCGCTTGCTTTGCTACTAAGGCACTTGGAGTTGGTCCCGGATTTATCTACAGCCTCTTTTCTCAGCGCACTTAAGCGTTTTATTTGCACTCGAGGACGACCTAACGAGATCTGATCTGATAACGCTACTAATTTCGTAAGAGCGAAAAACTAGTTGGCAGAGTTGAAGCAGCTTTTCACGAGTGACAAGCATTAGACGTCCGTTATGGAATTTTGTGTTGCTGATCAAATCCACCTGCATTTTATCCCAACCCGTTCTCCGTATTTCGGGGGTCTTTGGGAAGCGACAGTGAAAACTGCAAAATATAATTTCTACCGCTCGACTGCCAACTTTGTAATTAGCTTCGATGAATTGCGTACACTTGTTTGCGATATTGCCGCAATTGTTAACTCACGCCCGTTATTTCCAATTACAGAGCACCCAGATGATCTCGATGTTCTAACCCCAGCACATTTCCTAGGTACTGCTCCGATGTCGTCGTTTGCAGAGGCCGATCTCCAGCGTCTGTACTACAACCGCCTCGATCGGTGGCAGAGAGTCAGCTACTTGCAGTAGACTTTTTGGGCACGCTGGAGGGAGGAATATCTAACGTTGCTTCAGCAGAGGGCGAAATGGATATCTTCAAAGCCTGGAATAAGCGTCGGAGATATAGTTCTTGTGAAAGACAGGAACTGACCACTACTCAAGTGGCTACTGGCTAAGATGACAGAGCTCATAACTGGAAGAGATGGCGTTGCAAGAGTGGCTAAATTAAAAACCGCTACAGGTACCACCACGAGGGCTGTCGCTTAATTATGTCTTCTGCCTAAGACGGGTGTTGAAAGCCCGGATCTACCAACGGGGGAGTATATTCGGCTAATATACACACCTCAATCTACAACTACCCCGTGTGGTGAGCAGGTCGATGCTTATCGTATAAGGCGACTAACAATGACACTGGGTTCATTCGAGACCAGTAAAGCCACCCCAGGTCTTAAAAGGGTTGTGCATAGGGTTTGAGACCCACCACGTAAAGCCATAATTTCAATGAAAGAACGTATTTACATTTTTCAGGCCGTTATCCGATAACGGGTTGTTATGACCAGTTAAGATGAAGAAGAAAACTACAACTAAAACTAAAACTCATAAATAAATAACTACATCTAACTCAACATTAAATTCCTATCGTTTTTTATTTACAGCCAAAGAAAAAGCTCGTTTGCTTAACAATATATGGTATATGTGTCAACTTTTGTAATACAAGGCTTGATTCAAAAGATATTTGAGCTCAATTTTTGTATTAAAAAAATATAACGTTATGGTCCCTGAAATTTACAAATAATACAAATGAAAATGAGTTCTTTTAATAGTTTTAAGTATTATAATTAAGATTAAATCATGAAGGTTACCTATAGTATTCGTATTCATATCAAGAAAGAAGTAACTGCCTGGAAAAGAGGGACAGTTGAAGAATTTTTTAAAGAAATCTCTGCTTTAATCTACATAGGCCGCTCATGGGAAAACATATGACGAAATTGTTTGCGACTTGGATAAAACTGATGAAAATATGTTTCTGCAATAAAGCGGTGAAAGCGAGTCTGTCTGTAACCTTTAAAAAAGGATCTGTGCTATCACGTTTTGGAAAAGCTTAGCACAGAACATATAGTAAGTGTGAAGAATTCCTGAAACAACTCGATGGATGAGGGAAGACAAATGTTTAAACCTTATGCATGCTGATAAACTATATCTATATAAATAAGAATTACAAAATAATTCTTTAACATCTTCGTTGAAGATCAAGGCATGTTATAGGCTGAAATTAGTAACCATTATAAAAAAAAAAATAATAATAATTTATTCTATACTAAATGATAAAATGAATGATTAGAAGAATATCAGAATATCTATTAAGTTTCTAGTAATCAGAAAAAGTCGCTTTGATCAGAAAAGCGACAACACAATATAATAACTTAGCTGCATTTTTTGGATAGCTGTTTTATATGCATTGGAAAAGTATTTGACGCAGCTAAAGGCTGTATATAGAAATTGACTACTCTGGTTTGCCGTATAATCCACTTTTTTCCAGTTTTACGGTATTGTAATCTGTGCCCGAAATTCGGCAACCGGTCCGTCGAATACCTCACCTTTGTGACACTGATGTCTTACTTAGCAAAATAAAAAAAATATTTTTCATTAGACAGTTGTCATGTTCCATTGGAAATGAGTTCGTAATATGTTAAATTGACATTGAAAAAGGCTTTCATCATTTATGACTGGAATATGCACATTTGTTCTATTCAGGGCATCTAATAGCCAGCTAATCTTGATTTGCAAGAATTTGCTTGCCATTGGCTTGTCTAGACTAGACTAACACACACACACACACACATACACACACACACACACACACACACACACACACACACACATCAACCTTAGGAAGCTCGTATTTCAAAACAAAATGCGCAAAAAGCATAACAGCAACAACGACAATTGGCACGTCGAAGTGTCAATGACTGAAAAGCTATGACAACGACAACATCAACAACAACGTCAATAACAACAACAACTGCAACAACTGCAACAACTGCAACAACTGCAACAACAGCAACAATAACAGCGATGATGCTGATGATGACTCTGACTATGTTGGCCAAAATCAAACCACAAAATGTCTACTCGCTTTGACTTTGCTGGACAGCAGCATTTACAGTTTGAGTCAGCCAACCAACTGCATATGTGTATGTGTGTGTGTGTGTGTGTGTGTGTGTGTGTGTGTGTGTGTGTGTGTGTGTGTGTGTGTGTGTGTGTGTGTGTGTGTGTGTGTGTGTGTACCTTGCCATGGCTCTCACATATGGCCAAAAAGTCAACAACATTTTTGTGGTTTGCCACAATGTGTGTAAATATTTCAATGACCGAGCTGAAGTTCATTCTGCTTGCTCTTTTTGTGTCGTTGCTGTTGTTTACCTAACTGTATGATGTCCATCTGTCCAATTGTTTGTCTGTTATTGTTAGCGCCGTCATTGTTATGTCTTTTTAAAAAAACACAAACTTTGTATCAGCGTTCGTTAGTGTGTGTGTGTGGACTAATGCCAAAAAGTCACAAGTTTACTCAAATACAGTAGCATACACATACATACTTACAACACACACACACACACACACATATATATATATATATGTATATGCCAAAAAGCAATGTGCAGCAATTCACACGGCAGGCGAACATAAATTTCATACCAAAAATGTTAACATTTTAAAGAAAATAACTAAGAGATATCGAGTCGGAAATTATAGAACTTTGAAAAAACTTTAGTTTAGGGCTTTTTCAGTTGTGACAAATAACACTATGCTACACTACACTATGCTACAAATTGAATTTATTTACTTCAATTCCTCTGGCACCCCAACTATAGCGACTGGAGTGCTCAAATTCAATAGAAAACCCTTTGAAGACATGCCCAACACGATAGAAAACATTTAGCTTGCTAAAGTCGAAATGACGTTATTGGAATAGCACACTACATCGACTACGACAACGCACGAACACAAAAACATCGCCAAAATCGCCGGGAAAATTGTCAGATGTTCTTAAATTGTCGAAAAACATAAAGACTAGTTTTTTGGCCAATCGCAATACTTTTTGGCGGAAAAGTAAAAGTAAACGATAACATTTCCGGAAACCATTTTGGATTTTCAAAAACCGTTTTCAAATTATGGCTATTTTAAAAATTTAGATATTTCGAGATTTTGAGCGTTTGCGAATTCAGCAAATCTCATGATTCTCGAGAACGTTACTACCTTACGAGACGAATTGAAGTTTTAATTAAAGGAAACTTTATATTGGTTCAATATTGGACGGTTTTGGTCTATATTGATTCGATTGCGAGTTAGAGAGTAAATAAAAAGTTGTGAGTAATATGAGATTATGAATTTGGATTTTCGAATTGCTATATCGATTAAAAGGATCAATCGTGGCCTTGATATTTCCTAAAAAATTCGCCATTTCGGCACCGATTTTACACTGGTGTATAAATATTTGAAAAGCATCAATTTATTGAATCCAAATGGACCCATTAAAAACTTTGTGTATTTAATAGATTTGGAATAAAAAACAACAGAGAATCTTCGATTTTAGAAAAAAATGGTTGAGTTCAAGGTAGACCTAAGCCGTCTGAAATACATTGAACCGATATTTGATTTCCTTTAATTGTCACACTGTTCATTTTGGTCGTATTAAAGTTAAAGAGTAAAATTACATTTTCTGACTTTGCAACATTCTAAATCATGATTTTTTTCAAATAGCCACTAGCAACACTAGGAAATTCAAAAACGTTTTCGGATTCAAAATCAGTGATCCAAAATTTGCCTGAAAAAGTATGTTTTAGCCATATATCTTTCAGTTAGGTCAAATTCGTTGCATAGTGTAATTATACGATGTGTTTCAACCGTTTTTAAAGCCCAAAATATAATTTGCCATTGCTTGTAAGAAAATTTGAAGAAATGCTTTTTTGGAGTCCATTTGATGTCATAGTTATTTGAAATTTTTCAAATGTTTTCGAATATGGGTCTGCTTTTAACAATATTAAATTTGGAACTCAGAATTTTATGACAATCGCCACAGGCAATATAAGTATAGGATAATACATTAAAAAGGAAAAATGCCTTCGAAACTGGCTCGAAAATAGAATAAAAGTCCTCAGCGAAATTTAACATTTCAGAGCTTGAATATTCTCTCTGATAATATTCAATTCTTTCATCATTCTTTTCATGTACAGGAAATTGATCAATTTCGCCAATTGTTTAAAGTTAACCGCATTGTTCGAACAATTTTTAAACCAAAGCTATTTAAGGAATATTAAACAATGAATGCACATGTAATTAGCTTTAGTTACATTCCAATCGAAAGTAAGGCTAAAAATTCGAAAAACGTGCTAAAAAAAACAAACGGTTGGTTAACTTCGAAGCACTGTGACCAAATTGACCGAAACGGTGTTTCAGACAAAAGCTTTAAAGTAAAAGCTGAGTTGCTTGGTGTAATCAATAGCTTTCCGTGTATTCTTTTTCTTCTTCTGTTGTATTCTGTTATGATTTCAATGGTAGCCAGCCATCCCACATCTTGTGTCTCCAATACACTTGGTCTGGGATACTAGCTGGCCAAGAGCAAGGCATATCTATTACAAGGCATGAAACATCTGCTGGCTCAAGGCACTACATTTTTTGAGTGACAGACACAGAGAGAAAGGTAAGCGCAAAAAACGTGCATCGTATAACTTCCCTCATTGCCTTTTGCAACAAAATGAAAAATAGTGCCTTAAAAATGAGCGAGCGTTAGCATATGGCTCATACCTTGTAATAGATATACCTTGGCTAAGTGCATCAAAGACCTTATCAAACAGAAGTCCTTGTGTGCGTCCTTCAATGGCAAACCTTTAGAATACAGGTGTAGCGAGCCTAGAAGCTGTTTGTAGTTTCGAATTTGTAGTACCTTCGGATAAGGTGGCTCTGGCTTAGACTCAAAAGCGAGGAAGTGCCTTTACATGGAGTGGCTTTGCTCCTAACCAACCGAGCTTGGACCTAGAGAAAGGCAGAGGATTTGGTTAGTCCTCGGGCCAAACCAAGGTTGAAGTGAGATTGCCCAACTCATCTTCTTCATTTGGTACTTATGGAAATTGCAAAAAATTTAACAATAGTAGAAACATATTCCATATGGTATACTATTTTTATAAAGAGTAACATATGAATTCGAGTTGACAGCCCCTTTCCATGAAACTCAATAGGATCGTTGATTGACGAAATGTATTAATTATTATATGGTTGCATATTCTAACACCGTGACATTAAGCTACATCTGGCAGGTGCTCATGTAAAACAAAGGCGAAGGTCTTTTATTTACTGTTGAGATTTGAATGTAGCCAAAATTTATGCTTGATTCTTTAGCAACCGTTAATTAAGGTTATTTGCCAAGTTGTATGCATTTTTGAATGAAAAATGTACATGAAAAACCGAAAAACAAAACAATTTAAGTTCAGGCTGATGTTGCACGAAATATAATTGAAAAGTTTAAAATCTAGGGAATATCAATGGGAAAATTGTGAAAAGGCACTTTTCAAATCAAGATCGAATTACTTTGTATGAGACAAAAGCATGCAGATATACCCGATCGTTATTTGTAATTGTTTCAATGCAATAGTATAAAAAAATATGTTATTAAAAATCGTTGTAATGATTACTAATAAGGACATCAGTATTTTTATTGGCAGATGCATTCGTTTCGCAATCTTTGATACACATGTATACACAATGAAATTTCATTATAATTGTGGATAGCAAAACAATTCGCTTGGGTCGCTCTTCTCTTAGATTTGGCTTAAATTATGCATAAAACGTAGCTCAGTCAAATCACAAAACAATCGATAAAAATAAAAAAAAAATGATGCAGACAGTCGGGACGGTGCCCGACAGTTGAATACCCTGTACCCTTTTTCTTTATAAACACTAAATACGGTAAAATGGGAACGGAAGTATCCACTTTTATATCTCTTTTCATAAGATCGATATGCCTGTGCCTGATAAGGGGGCAAAAATTACTTATATCCATAACTCCAGTATTCTTAGGCCAATGTAGTTGAATTTTATAACATAGGTCAAAAATACATTAATAAATGTCTGTGACAATTTTTATATTATATATGGGGGTGTGGCAGTAATTAAGGTAAATCGATTGCAGGGGAAGGGGGGGGGGGTTTCATTGAAAAAAGGTGGACACAGTTTTATTGACTACATTCACACGAGTCTCCACACCAAAACTCTAGCTCACATGTATCCATATCTCCGTAGTGGAATTTTAAAGGCGAGGGGTGGGGGGGGGGGGGGGGGGTGTAAATATCATATTTTTGACTATAACTTTTGATGTTTTGGAAAATATATAACATACACATTAACATGATGTACATCTCCGCGCAAATCTGTCACAGGGGAAGGGAGTAAGATATCGACTTGATTCGACAAACTTCAACTTACATTGGATTACGCGCATCTATTGGTAACATTTTGTGTCACTAACTCTTGTGGTCTCGAAGAT
Organism: Chymomyza caudatula; assembly: GCA_035041775.1. Classification (NCBI taxonomy): domain Eukaryota; kingdom Metazoa; phylum Arthropoda; class Insecta; order Diptera; family Drosophilidae; genus Chymomyza; species Chymomyza caudatula. The sequence goes on from JAWNKW010000209.1 coordinate 2,264,792, forward strand.
CAATCCCCTCATACGGACTGACGGACGGACAGACGGACATGGTCCAATCGCTACCCGAGTCAATGATAAGACTTTTTGCCCATGGAACTAATGGTGTGCCATGCCTCCTTCTGCCTGTTACATACATTGCACAAATCTATAATACCCTTTCACACTTTGTATAAAAAGATAAATACAAATCAAATCGTGAGACAGCAATGAAAAAACCATAGGAAGCTGTATTAAATGCAGCAACAAACAACAATAAAAGCAATGACATCCGCCAAAAGTCGAGAGAAAACAACAAACATATTTCCAATGGTGAAAAATATTGCAGCACTCAAAAGTATGCAATCATTTATTGAATTTCCAGCAGTCAAAATCAAACAAACATGGGTTAAGGTTGCCACTGCGACCCGATTGGTTGCTTGTGTTTGTGTGTTTGCACTCGTGTGTGTGCCTCTGTGTGTGTGTGTGTGTGTGTGTGTGTGTGTGTGTGTGTGTGTGTGTGTGTGTGTGCTGTGTGTCTATGTATAGTGCCGGACATGCAATTAAATAACGGCAGACAATTTATAATGATGACGACATAAATGTTGCCGGCACTAGGCTCAGCTGTGTGTGTGTGTGTGTGTGTGTGTGTGTGTGTGTGTGTGTGTGTGTGTGTGTCCTTCGTCCTTGTTTTCCCTGTGCCTTGGCCACTTGATTAATAATGCCGGAAATGCTGGTGTAAATGGGAATACGCATTCGACATATGTTGCATCAGGCAGCTTTTGAAACTGAAATCGTGCTTGAGTGCAGAGCAAGCTTTAATTGCATTTTAACAACTCAGCCTAAAAGTCTGCTGCATGTTCTGTATAATTCGGTTTATTGCAAACTTCCATACTATGGACCTTGAAGGAATTTGCTAGAGATTGGGTCCAAAATGCACTGGAAATTATTATTTCAAATCAATGCTTTATCAATAATGCATATTGATGCAAACAAATTCACAGACGCATATGTGGAAATATATTTTGTGTGGGTTATAAAAAGGAAATATACAAGTTCTATGAGCAAATAAGGATTATAAATAAGCTTTCCAAATATATGGGAAATTCAACGCAAAACGCTTTTGATCAACGGATATTTCAATCGATGTCAAATGAAACTTGGCAGATAGTTGAATTCCATTTCTAAGAAGGAATTGAAATATAATGAATAAGTAGGAAATGGTCTTAACATATCATGTGTCTAGTTGTAACGCTCCACAGGTAAAGGTATAAGCAGTGAACATAAGTTGTGGGGACTTGAGGACTGTTTCTCCAAAATATAAAAAGAGTTTTAGTAAACTAAATACCTCGTGAGGTCTATGCCTGAGCTCGTAGGTGAAGGTTTTTTCAAATTTTACACATTTTTGCGTATAGCTCCCAAGTATTTAAATTAAATGTAAACTATAGGTGGGTTATAATAAAAAACGTCCTGTGCTGGTATTGCTACATTCAAAAAGTGGATCGTAACACCAAAATTCTATGCATGGAAGGGGGGGCTAATAAAAACAGTGTATGAGAAACATGTGCCACAGGAAAAGTATTGGCAAACTGACAATGAGACGACGATTTTTTTGTATTGCTGTTCATTTCGGTATATACTTATATTATACATTATCCTTTCATATCTTGCTAACCTAATATACAACTTCACATTTGGCTACGGGGTAAACGAATTTAAAAACGTCAAAAGTTTCTGGCAGTCTCCAATATATACGCATTTGATTGAACCAGTTCTGAATTTTTGATATTCTAATTAGTTAAGCTTTCAAGAACTAACTCTATATTAAGAACAGAACCGGTTAGAATACGGTCATACATATATTTTTAAAATTTTAATTATTAACTATAACAAAAGCCGAAGCCACTGCAGTGAAGAATGCCGCCTATAGAAGGACTCTACAGTCGGCTGCTACGCGATCTGTGCGATATCACTATCGGGAAATAAGGAATGAACACTTTTCTGGCTTGCTATCGGGCGATGATGAGGATAATGCCGCCCCCGGAGTTAACTTCCCCACGTCCCCAATTATAGATGACGGCGTTGGTCGCAATCAAGCGGCTCAAGAACAACAAAGCAGCTGGCCTACCTGCTGAGCTGTTCAAGACTGGAGGCAATGAGCTGGTAAGGTGCATGCACCAGCTCTTTTGCAACAAATGGCTAGAAGAGAGCATGCCCCATGATTGGGACCTTGGTGTCCTCTGCTCTGTTCTCAAGCAGGGTGACCCACGGTGTACGCCAACTAATGCAGAATGACGATGAGCAAAAGAGCTTCTCCGAGTCTTTTGATACCAAGCGGGGCTTCAGACAAGGCGATGCCCTCTCCTGAAACCTCTTCAACTTAGTGATGGAGAGTGTGTTGCGTAAGGCCGAAATAAATAGGAATGGGACTATGTTCTATAAGAGTGTCCAGTTGCTTGCATACGCAGATTATATCGATATAATTGGTCGTACAAAGCGAGCAGGTACTGGAGCCTTTGCGGCTATTGAAAGAGAATCTGCCAGGGTGGATTTTGTTGTTAATGAGAGCAAGACAAAGTATAAGTGTTCTTCGAGTACAGAGACACAGCAGTTGGATTCTCAGATTGATGTTGAAAGCTATACTTTTGATGTTGCAAAGGACTTCGTCTACCTTGACACCACCGCCACGATGAAAAACGATATTAGCATGGAGATCAAGCCGAGAATCACTCTTGCCAATAGATGTTACTTTGGTCTCAGTAGGCAAATGAGTAGTGAAGACCTCTCTCACCAGATGAAAATAACACTCTAAAAGACGCTCATCCTTCCCGATTTGCTGTATGGCGCTGAAGCATGGGTTATGACGCGGTCTGATAGAAATGCCCTATGAGTGTTTGAGTGGAAAGTACTCCGTAAGATATTTGGCTGTATACGTGTTGGAAACGACTATCGCATACGATGGAACGATGAACTCTATGAGCTCTACGACGAAACTGACATAGTCAGGCGAATTAAATCCAGCGACTGCGAGGCTAGGTCATGTTGCGTGCATGGATGAAAAAGCTCCTGCGAGACTGGTCTACAAAGCGACGGTCAAAGGGAGGCAACGGAAGGACAGACCATGCCTCCGCTGGAAGTACTATTAAAGCAACACTTAAATACCTCTAATTCAAGATACTGTTCCCGAGTAAGCCTTCCGAGTAATATAAGATTTGGTTACCTCGCAATTTTCGAAATTTGAAATTTTTTGAAATGGCGATTTTTCAAAAAACGTTCTTGATAAGTCAAAACCATTTCCAGATTTGAAATCAGCGATCAGTGTTTTAATGCTTAATATTAATATTAATGCCTTAATATTCCCCAAAACCTTCATTTCGCTATCGATTTTGCTCAAATTTGTGTTAAAATGTTTGAAAAAAATCAATTTATCGAATCCAAAAGGAACTAATGAAAAGCTTCTTGATTAAATAGCTGTTGATTAAATTATTTTAGAATAAAAATAAAAATAAATTTTCGATTTTCGAAAAAAAATTTTAAAAAGTTGATTGCTCTATAACTAGCTATCGAATCAAGATAGACCAAAACTTATACTAAAAATACATTGCACCACTCATAATGTCATACGTGACGTAACATATGTTACTTAGCTAACTTTGCCCCTAATTTAACATTGTTGTTCATATACACAGAAATTAATATACAAATTAATATGAGAAAAATGTATTTCTTTGGTTTGGTTTTTTAGGACAGTTTTTGCGTTATTAGGGCAATCGTTTTTTCACCTTTGAAGCTTTAAGAATTATAGAGAAAATGCTTTTTGTTGGGCACATATATTTAGCAATAAGCGAATATAGTGCGAGAATGAGTATAAATACTTCAAGCTCGGAGCCCCAGAGTTTACTTAATCTCGGAAGCCTCTTTTTTTTGTTTGAATCAAAAAAGTTTGCACAAAGGTTTTTATTTAAGCAAAGCTTATGTTTTGACCCATAACATAACATCTGCATAGGTTTTGTTAAAATTCCTTTGATTCTTGCAAAATTGCTGGATACCAAAGTGGGAAACCTATAACTGAGCATTATATGAACTGTAACACCTCTTTTCTATGCTCTGCAAGGGTATAAAGATTTAGAAATATGTATATATAATTCTAATAGACAAATTGATGCAAATCTATATCTTTATGTCTTTAAGAAGACATTTTCAGACAGATTTTTGTAACCACATAATTTGTTAATATATGCGATGTTCATGGATTGAAGATCAATGTTGAAAATTTGAAGCTAAATATATTAGACTTTTTTTTTCGGCTTAATACACTTTTAGTCTATTTATTACCGTTTGTGCTTACCTTCTTTCTGCGTTCTGATAAATTAACAATTGTTTTACGTTTAGATTATTTAAGTGTTGCTTTATCGTTGCGGACGAACAAATTGGCCGGGATTTTCAAGTTTTAACATATGTTTATTAGTTTTCATCAAACAAATAAAATAATATTTTGATTTATTTCGATTTTGCCAATAAATATTTTAAATAGTAAACAACAACAACATGTTGTTCATACTTTGTATAACTTTGCAAGACGCATAAAAATAAACATTTCATAAGCATTAAACTGACAATATTTAAATACAAAACCAAATAAGTTTATAGCAAAACTTGCACTTTAAAAAACTATTCATAAAAATAGCACACGAAAAATTATTGAATTGCAATTTTGATCTGTGACTTCTGCACAATGCAACGATTGAAACACGAGTTGAGAAACCAAAGACAAACTTAGGTAAAATTTGAGAGAAGACGTGAAATAAGTACAGCAATAACAAGCAAAGCTTTAAGCTCTATTTTCAATGTTATGCATTACTCTGCTCCGCAGCTTTAAATGGATTACATTTATTCCGTTATAATTTTGATTGATCTTTAAGAGCTTTTAAGTCTTAAAGCTTAAGTAGCTTTCTCTATTGAATCAATGTTACTAAAGCAGAATTCAATAATAAATGATTTCAAAGAGAATTTCTTCAAGCGGGAGAGTAAATTCTGACTGGGTTCCTCTTGTTTTCTTCTTCTTTTCTTAAATAGTGTAATTGTTGACAAGAAGTGATAAAAGCATTGGGATACTCTATAAACATTATCCCAAAAAAGCTGACGTATTTCTGTATAAGGTTGTTTTTTTTATTAAGCTAACATTAGGCTCTTTATATCATTAGTGGCACTAGTTTTTATAACAAAATATGTTACAAACAAAAAGTTCTTCAGTATTACTGAGCAATTACATAATAATTGTGCATTATTTTAGGCGGATTACTTTTAAAGTTATCATTTATGGAGGAAGAGGGTGAGCTGTCTACATAATTCGACAACCCTTAGGTTAAGTTAGGTTAGAACGGCTGCCAGGCTAACTGCCTGGCACACTTAGGCCGTGTCTCAGCCCGTTGTAGGATCGAAGGATCTCGTTTTCACTCCTTCCCCGTTGATCATCAGATCCAGAAACAGAATCAGAATGGAGACCATCCCGATGCAGCAATGAAGTCTGCGATATTTTTGAGTCGACAACCCTTATCTGCGGAAATCCCGTACATATCTTTTGATAAAACTTTTGTGTCTCTAACTTGTATTGTCTCCGAGACAAAAGTGTTCATACGGACAAATGGTCATGGCTACATCACCGCGAATATTGTTTCCGAAGATTTTTACCAATGGAACTTATACTCTGCCACGCCTGCTCCTATGTGTTACATATATTGCACAAATGAAAACACCCTTTTAAACTATATATACAGGGTATTAGAAAATGAAAATAAAGATAGCGCAAACACACAGAAGTACTAAGATTTACTCGGATTAGTGTATAGTGCAATGATCAATTTAAACTTTTCTTTCAAATTAAATTGTGTTCTTTTTTCAAAATTCAAAAAACGTATTTTTTTTAAATTTTAATAAAAGTTTTAGATGTGCATTTTTCTGTTCATTATTTTGCTCAAATTGGTGTGGAATGAAAAACCTTGCCAGAGAAAAACGTCTTTTCTTTATTATTTGCACTTATGATGGCTAATTGGATGAAAATTGTACATATAGTGGCATCTCTGTCTCAAAAATTAAAATAATTAAGTAGATTACAATCACATCTTTGTTATTAAGAACAACCTTACGCCTTGTGAAGATCCGCACAGTGGAATTATCTGATTATCCTCATTAGCTCTAAAGATCGTTGGAAAAAATGTAGCAAAATTGACAGGAGAATGAACCATAAAATATATTGATAACATGTTTGTTGAGCAATGAGCACAATTTAGAATATGTTATTTCTCCATGACATGCAAGAATAAAACGTTTGGAGTAAACTAGAAATACCATATTAGGTAACAGCTAAATAAAAGCATGTACATTTTAAATTTTGAAAATACTTTTACTCCGTCAAAAGTTTTGACGCTAGCGAATTCAGATAGCTCCACTGTGCGACTTCTGTGGCAAATAAGCTAAGAGTAGTAAGTGGCGTTGTTCTCTCTGTTTATGCTTCCATGTGATTTTTTGCAAATCATTGATGCTGACGGGCGTTTGCGCATGGTGGAATAAAGAAAGGTGTGCTCACTCTCAGTATGTGTCTCTTTAAATTGTTGCCAATTTAATCTACGCCACACACATATGTATGTAAATGCAAGCATTGTCATTATATTTGTATGCATGTCAGCTTTTACACATAGCTGAGCTTTCGAGCTTTCGCTCACACAAATTTTGGCAACTGAAGTTACTGAGAGTGAACACACCTTTGTTTATTCCATCAAGCGCTTGCGTAACGGCTTAGGCGCGAAAAGCTTAAGCTTGGTGTTTGTAAGCAAAGTTCCAAGCCTTTCTTTAGCTTTTTCGACAACCCGTATCTAAGACACGTGACAATTCTTGTAAGTCTTTTTTGAATATCCGCAAAAAGCTTGTTGTATGTGCTCAAAAATATCTCACAACTACGATTTTAACCTTGTTTTAATTATTTTCAACACCTGTAGCGAATACGCTTCTATTAGCAATTTAAGCCGAAAGTCAATTGTCCAATATTCAAGCCTTGTTTGTATTGTTGATACCGCTAAAAATAAATTTAATTAGTTCTTGCAATGCGAAAAGCTGACAGCAACGTGCAGAGGCACGCAAACAAACGAAACGCCCCAGCAAATAATCCCAACAATGAGGACGGTGATGATAGAGGCTAATAGACATTCGCGTTTTGAGGCCAAAATCAATAGGGATTTATTGAAATTTAAAATAAGGCTATTAACTTTAAGTTTAGTACCTTTAAAGCGGTAGTTATTCAGTATATATGCCAGGAGGATAAACATATCGCTGATGGACATCCATGTTGACAAATATGTATATAACATGTGTATGACGTCATCGGCGTTGATTATTGTCAAACAGAGACTAAGAAAATCAGAGTTGGCAGTTGGCAGGCGATGACAGTCAACAAACATATGGAAGCCGGGCACTTTCAACTCGGCTCGTAAAGTTAAACTACGTGAAGAAGTTGCACACAGACACACACACACACACACACACACACACACACACACACACACACACACACACACACACACATACACACACACATATGTGCTTTATGCGGCTGTCAGTTTACAAGCCAGCCAATTGTTATCCCCTTTTGACTGGTTTTCCTGCTGCTATCAACAGAATTTTATCGCCACTCTTTTGGCTCACACTCTTGTTTTAGCCCACTTCGTATCTTTCACTCTCTCTCTCTCTCTCTCTCTCTCTCTCTCTCTCTCTCTCACTCTCTATCACACTCTTTTACTGTGGCTTTTATTTGTCAAACAAAGTATTTTTATTGGCTTTTTGGCTGCGCCGACATAAAAAAATGTGCGACGAGGCAGCTGTGATATCCATGAGATACCCGTGATATACGTCTATGTATCCGGGTCTGTTTGTACGCTATATGTTGTCTGCTAAATACTTGAATCTACTCGACGCTTGGTATGTGATTGAAATAATGCTCGACGATAATGCTTGTCTTATTAAACGACTGCAACGACTGTTCGGACCCTTCTCCGTATTTGGGTCTGGCAGGTGTTACTTTTATTTCCCTTCAACGATTCACATATGTCGTTGTTCCATATGCTTGTTGACCCAAAAGTAAATGAAAGGCATTTAAGTGTGACATTTTGGCAGCTGTTTGATTTTCAATTTTCTTGCCAAAAAGTCTTACCACCTACTATTAATTGAGCATGAAATTTATGTCTGTCTGTAGCTCTGTTTATCTGTCCGTGTCCAAAGGAAATCCCATCAAAGAAAACGGACTTAACGAGCATCAAAACCAATGAGCGTGTGACACTGTGCGTGCTTTAATTGTTCAAATGCTGTTAACATCTGATTTAAGATTTTTGCCTTGTTTCTTTGGTGAAGATGTGAAATTTCACATTAGATATAGTTATTATGCATAGCAGCTTGGTTTAATTGCAATTCTTTAATAACTGTTATTATAGACTTATGCAACTAGAGCATGTCGCACGCTATCTAAAAATATGTAATGCTTCCAGTTCCGATGGTCTACGAAGCAACTTGACTAAGATTTGCTCTTCAAGCCCCGTGATGCCAGCTGACGAATCGTCAAGTTGATATAGATGTGTCCGTCTGTCCGTATGTATACCTAGATGTCGTTGACCGTTTTGGTAAAATTCGTAGAGCTCATATTGCCGCAACGCGATTCGCAAACTCGGAAATGCGATGCAAACGTCATTCTAGTGTTACGGCGGACATGTCGAGTATTTCTACCACTGTGTACTACTTTGCGCCGTGTCAGCATTGTATATATTTATTAATTAATATTAATGCCATTTGTTAAATTTGAGATTTGAGCATTAATTGAAAGTATATCAATAAAGTACAAATTAGCTGATCAAGTGAACTTTTTTAACGAAATGAATTTCAGAATTTGAGCAAAATCGTACCCTAAATACGAAAAACCGAAATAACAGGACTACTGCAAATCTTATCGGGATTACAGCTGTGGTAAACCTTCATACACACTAAACTAGTATGTTATCTAAGTTTGTTGACAATCGGTCTTGCGGCTTCAAAGTTTAAGACATCGGAATCCAAAGAACAAAGTTTTATATTATACATACTAGATAAAATGAATTTAACTTTTGTTACTAAAAGTTTTGGTACTGCAAATACTACTATTCAAAGAGTTTTTTTTTTAGTGCAAATACTACTATTCAACCCGATTTTGGTGCTTTTTATGCGGTCAACGGTTTTATTCAAAGAACCTGAAAGCAATAGAGTGAAATTGTCGACCGTTGAAAACTGTAAAATTTTTGTAGAAAAACTACCATGTTCAGCACAGCGTAAGTGTAAGGCTGCTTGTGTTGCTTTTTCTGCAGACCAACTCACTCGTAGGCAAAATTGAAAAAGAGAAAGAGGAAAAAGCAACGCACGTGTACTATATGCACTCTGCTGAAAGTAGTACCTTTTCAGCAATTTTCATTGCAACGGCCAAGGATTCCACTCAAATAAATTTCATGCTCTTTGAGTTTTATTTCGTTTTCCAATAATATCGATTTCGTTTCGATTCACCGATATCGGTATATCGCTACGATATAGCAGCATATTCACGAAAGCATTTACTATTTAAACCAACAATGTATTTTTTATTGATGAATCAAATTTTCAGAAATTGAAATTATAAATGCAAATTGTCTTTAAGGGGAAATTCCAAAACCGAACCGAACGATTCAGTAATTCTGGAAAAACAATGACGGCTATAATTACGGTTGTTATTCCAGTGACATTTGTCCTGCGTCTGTCAAGAGCTAATAGGCATTCATACGAGTGTGTAAGATAGACTGTAAAACTTGAAACCCGTCTTTTTTTTGACAATCACTTTGCATCATATAAAAATAAGTATTGTACTTCTAAGCTACTCACTGTCAACTTGATCTCTCGCAAACCTATAATTTGTGCCAAACAATGTTTGAGTCCAACATATTTCTATGTTAGCAAATTGCGATTTATACAGAAATTAGTGGATTATAAGGTGCTTGTCTGCTTTGTGCTCACACACAAGGATCTCACACACACACAGAGCAAGAGAAAAATTAGAATATAAACTGTTAAGAAGCAATTTTCGGTATGCTTCATATTACAATGTGTCAACATAGTAGGCACATTCGATTAACTCGCGAATCGTGCTGACGCAGACAGTATGAAATCTAATCAGGACGAAACAGGTTTTTGAGGGGGGCCTTCAAAATTAGCTAAAATTAACGCATGTAACGGTTTTAGCCTGCGGGCGTGAGTTCGATACGCGAAATCGATAATCAAGTACAACGCGATGTATGACTGTATATATGCATGTGTGTGTGTGTGTGTGTGTGTGTGAGGTTGTGTATAGTTGATGGCCCTATAACAATGGTAACTTAACCGCAACAGGCCGCAAATTTGGCTGAAACGCTTGCCAAGCAACGGCAACATTGGCAGTGATTGCAACATTGGTGGTGGAAGGGGAAAACTGTTTGCATGGCTTCCAAAATTTTCGATTATCTTACAACCACAGTGACAACACTGAAAGCAAAACGCTGCCTGATTTAATGAGTGATTTGTGTTTGTTTTTGCCTTATGCCCAAAGTGTGGCAACCAAAAAACCAAAAAAAAAGAAAATGTCAAAAAATTTGTTTTAAAAATGGCGTCACGGCAGACACGCTAAATGTAACGACAAGTTGACTTTATGTTGGCCAAAAGGTTCCGTTCGTGGTCCTCATTGTGTGTGCGTGTGTGTGTGTGTGTGTGTGTGTGTTGTTTGTGTTGGTTAATGTTTATATGTATAATGTGCTGGCGGCTATAAACTTAATTTGCTTGATTACAAAGTAACCTCAACATAATAATTTATAAGTCTGGGTGATAAGGGGCAACGTTAAAAAAATGGCAAAAAAGGATGAAAAAAAAAATAATGAATATTGGAGACTGTCAAAAAGAGGTTGACTGCATTATAGGTCACAACTTAAATGCTCTTTTTATAGAAATCTATATATAAATACGGCAAGCAAAAATTCAGTGTTGTACCAATTACTTCGCTGTAACGCAACATTTTCAGGTTTTCAGAATATACAAAAGCTTACCCGGAAACGTTGCGTTTGAGTCAGGTAAAAACAATACTAGGTATGTTCTACATTTTCATATAATAGGTGTCCAAAGCCCATATAAGTTTAAAACAAATTGCGAGTTTGTGCCTACTGCCATAACCTATATTTATGCCAATCGATATTAGTGTTACCCAGGGATACGTTTTGGATCTACTGGTGTTCATTCTTAACACAGTTGATGCCTTGAATCCTGAGGATGTGGAATTGAGAGGCTGACACGGTACTTTTTACTTATGCAGACGAAGTTGTACTTGTGGTGACTGGAAGATTAGACAGCTCGCCGGAATTCTACATTTTGAACTTGGAATACCTTCAAGAATATACTTTATTATAAATTAAAGGTGGCCACAGTGTAATACAGGGTGAAAAAATAGAGCTGGAATGGGCGTTTGATTTATAAGCAGATCATACAGGAATAACTGGAGACATTTATTGGTCCTGCAATACATTTTAATATATTTAAATCGATTATACATCACATAACATAACATAGTAAAACACATTATTTTGGCAAAATTAGTTTTTTTTATTCAAGATAGTTTCCTTCAATGGCGATACAGCGATTATAGCGGTCTTCCAACTTTTCAATACCATTTTTATAGTACTCGGTGTCTTTACCCTCGAAAAATGCTTCAGTTTCGGCAATTACTTCTTCGTTGGTCTTAAATTTCTTCCCGGCGAGCATTCTTTTGAGTTCAGAGAATAGGAAAAAGTCAGATGGTGCCAAATCTGGCGAGTAAGCTGGATGCGGTAAGAGTTCAAACCCTAATTCGTGTAGTTTTGCCATTGTTTTGATCGATTTGTGACATGGAGCATTGTCTTGGTGAAAGATGACTTTTTTACGGTTCATTTGAGGCCTTTTTTTTTGGCAATTTCTCCCTTCAACCGCTCCAATAACGCTTATATAATAGTCGCTGTTGATGGTTTGTCCCTTTTGGAGATAATCGATGAAAATAATACCGTGCGTATCCCAAAATACAGACGCCATAACCTTGCCAGCTGATGTTTGCGTCTTTCCACGTTTCGGTGTCGGTTCATCGCGTGTTGTCCACTCGGCCGACTGTCGATTCGACTCTGGAGTGTAGTGATGAATCCATGTTTCATCCATGGTGACATATCGGCGATAAAAATTCTTTTTATTATGGTTAATCATTGCTAAACACTCCTTGGAATCATAAATTCTTTGTTGCTTTTGATCAAATGTTAGCACGCGCGGCACCCACTTTGCACACAGCTTCCGCATATCTAAATATTCATGCACGATATGTCCAACACGTTCTTTTGATATCTTCAGGACCTCAGCTATCTCGATCAACTTCATTTTGCGATCACCGATAATCATTTGGTGCACTTTGGTGATGTTTTCGTCGGTTACCGCTTCTTTTGGGCGTCCACTACGTGCATCGTCTTCGGTGCTCATTTCACCACGTTTAAATTTTCCATACCACTTCTCAACGGTTGATTTTACCCGGAGAAGAGTCCAAATAATGTTTATCAAGCCAAGCTTTGGCCTGAACGGTGTTTTTTTTCACCAAAAAGCAATGCTTTATTAGCACACGAAATTCTTTTTTATCCATTTTTTTCACAATAACAAAAGTAGCTTCAATCTCAAGGCTATAACTCACGAACCAGTTGTCAGATCACTGTCAAATTTTTACACGGTTCATGGATTTGATATTTGTGTCGCACTCTCTATGTTAGCCTACGAACTTTTCAGCCCAACTGTTATATCAAAAATTCATAATTTTACCAAGTTAATAATCGAATGAAGCTAATAAAGGTGAAGATTTTTTTCGTTATATCAACATTAAATACGAAGTCCTAATAATTTTAGAAAATTATAACATAATTATTGAAATCTTTTGGTAAAAAAAAATATTTTTTTATTTAAAATAAGGGAAATAAGGGCCCTTATTAATAATTATTATCGTGGAAATTTTGGTTCAAAAATATTTAGTAGTTTAGTTTAACGCATTAATGTTTCGATCTGAAATTTTTTGTAGAATTTTTTTTTTCCACCTACAAATCGATCTTCATCATTAGTTTTTAAAAATCGCTCGGGGGCATTTTTTGGTACCTTAACCGGCTAGACCCTTTCCATACATAATTTACTTTAATTGACTTAATTAATATTTCATTTTAGTTTCCTAGTATATTACCTCACCAGGTTAAAGCTTGTCGTATGAAGCGACTAACAATAACAATGGATTCTTTCGAGAGAGGGTTGTGTGTAGGGTTTGGGACCCACCACGTAAAACCACAATTTCAATGAAAGAATGTATTTACATCAGGCCGTAACCCGATAACGTGTTGTTATGGACAGTTAAGAAGAAGAAGAAGTAAGCTAAAGCCTGTGTTTCTTTCTCAATCTTTATATAAAATTTATTTTTAGCTTAACTTTTTATCTTTTTTCTTATTTGCTAGTCATCTTTGACTCAGTTTACTTAATTGCTTATATCTAATAAACAACTTAAAAAAAAATTTGATCAGACAATCGGGACGGTGCCCGAATGTGGAATACCCTGTACCCTTTTTTCCCATTAAAATTTAATTTCTGTGCAAATTTTGGTATCGAAGCGTTGAAGGGCATAGTCGTAATATGCTACGGGACTAGGTGGGATGATTCGGAAAAATATTAACATTGTTTGGGTTTTAAGCCTAACATGAGTCTACTTTCCGGTTCTGCCGATTATTTACATTGCACAACTCTATGATACCCTTTTACCCTTTGTACAACGATTATTTTACAACGTTGCGAACAAATTATTCTTAAATTGTAATTCGTAACTTATGCAGCTTATAAATTTATTCATTGTGTACATTTAAATCAAGATAACCATGTGTTCAATTCGGATTTACCTTCACAGGAAAATTAAAAAAGAGAAACGCAAATTTTCAGCTTATTATAATTCCCTGCCATCCAAAACGAGTCGAAGTAGACAAAATTTAATTGCCTCTAATTTGATCTCAATCGAAAGAAGGGTTCCCGAGCAAAATGTGACTTGCTGAAAGCGTGCTAGAGAATAAATAAAAGACGGATTTGATGTTCTACTTTTATTAAAGTAATTCGATGGACCGAATATATTAAAACAAAATAAAATTTTAATGGTTTTGTTTTAATTTTCCAAAACTTGATATCGGAGTAAACATGCTGTTATTAAGTATTTTCGAATAAAATTTATTAAGCGCCACCTTAATGTGACTGCGGTAATTGGTACAAGTGAGTGAGAAGTATACAGTTTTATGGTTATTAGGTGCTTATAATTCCCAATTGGTTAAGGCAGTCGCTAAGTTTTAAGCGTTAACAACTTTTTCTAACTATAGATGTCTGTTGTATGTATGTATGTCTGTTGCTTGTAATCTCTCGGTTTGTTAAATGCCGGCCGATCTTGCTTTATCAATTTACACATATATTTTGTTGTTGGCACAACTTCCATTTTTGTGTTTTGTGCACGGGCGGAAAAAGGCAAAGTAAGTTGATCGAAGCATTTTGGACATTTTAAGCCACGTGGAAAAACGTATTACATCATCGCACGAAACCCTTTAGGAGTCGATTCGATTTTCTACACAGCGAAATTCTCAAAGTAATTGGGCGAAGTATCTTGGTACAAATCTAGATCGTCGACTCATAAATCACACAATAAACCAAAACAACAGCCTATTGTTGCCTATTTTTACACTGATCATAGCGTAATTGATGGACTCTTGTCATCACATACTTACGAAAAAAAGTAACTTTTTCTAAACTAGGACATACCAAAACCAAGCCGAAGCACATCCTACACACCTTATTGTGGGAACCTCTAGTTTGCACACTAAGTCTCAAGTCTTGACTTTGCATTATAAACTAGTAAACTGTGAAATCATGTTAATGGTTGAGGCTTCTGCATGACTTCATACACAAAATGGCCGCTGAATTTAAGATTTGGCTTTAAACTGGAACTCAATGAAGTTTCCAATTAAAGATAAATGTTAAAGCTATACGAAAAGTAATTAAAGTTGTGGCCATTTGAGTTTTTCTTTATTTGTAGTTAGTAAGTAAGAAAAGGAAACATATACAGGTCCAGTGCAGGTACTGGGATGCCATAACCCTACTCTTGGTGCACCTTTTCTTGCTCTTGAGCGTAGATAAAAAACAGGCAAAAGGCAGCTGTGATAACAACAACAATTGTGCTACAAAACTGTTAAAAAATTCAAACACAAATATTTGTTTTTGTTTTGTTTGTTGACTTGTTTGTAAAACTAATGAAATTTTTGCCATATTATCCAAAACAAAAAAAAAAAACCAAAAAAAAAAAATATAGAGCCGGACGTAGCAAAAGCCACGGCGGCGACTGCTAAACCCGCCAGCGCCAAAAATAACAAAGCAAAGCAGTTTTGAAAAAAAAACCCAGAAAAAAAATTAAGAGAAAATAGTACAAAGCGCGATGGCAAAAATTAACGCCACTTGGACGCCAACAAAATTTTTTTTCTTGCCACCACAACAATTGATGAGAGAGCCGGAGAGCGAGGTGGAGCGTACGCCAACGGGCGCAGTCACTGCGCCAGAGATTATTATGTCAAGTCACGTTTATGAACGTAATTTCGACAAGACGCCGCCCGAGGTTCGCTTCGAGTAGAAGAGCTCCTCAGTAAATGCATGGTTGGCCAGCGCACAGCTACGGCAAATCCACCAATAACCTCTAGAGCACTCCCGTACCCGGCCACCCACTGCCGGATGTCGCTTGTTAGCGCAAAGCGCGACATTGCAGCAGTTAAGTCGCAGCCTGCGGCCAGTCAATAAACCGTTAAAAACACACTAAAAACAACACCCAGGCCAAAATGACATTGAACGCGTCGGAGCAGAGAGCAACGATTGGGAGGTGTGGTGAAGGGAAGAAGGTACAAGGCATAAAACGCGATACCACAAGCGTAGACGTCGACGTCGACGTCGGCGTCAGTGTCTTCGTTGTACTAGTGCCGTTTGGATTTTACGAAATGAAAACAAAGAAAAAATTTCTTTAACTGCAGGAAGACTATGGGGTACTCTTTACTTAAGATAGGATTGGGAAAGTTACAAAACGATATCATTTATGCAGTGGTAAGTCCATGAAATTAGGCATTCATTGGTCACCAAAATTATTATGCCAACATGTCTGTTGCCGATCCCTGTCATAGATTAACAAATTATGCAATCGATGGAGACTGATGATTTGGAGGCGCACTTCAAAACTTCTTGTTTTAAAAAAAGCGCCTCCAACTTAAGGATGCGATGCATACATCCTTTTAGATTTATATTCTGTTTATTAGAAAACATCGTTATTAGCTTGTAAAGTTTCAGTAAAGTTGGACAAACATAGCTCGGCCTAAGGTATACTCAAACATGGTAGTCTTATGTAGACACGTCTTTAATAAATTTTATAAAATTCTGAAATAGCGGAGAATGAGAAACCAATAACATCTAATAAAATCATTTTGCGACACAACTATCCAAATGGCTATACCCTAAACAAGTGTCTATTTATTTTACTTCTGCATGATCCCTGAATTGACTCAAACGGAGTGAGTGCAGTGACGTGCTTAAAAAAACAAAACTAATTTTAAAAATTTAATTTTTGTTTCTTCTTTTTTAGTATTCGTTTGTGAATATTATCTAATGTATAATTTATATGGTAAATGTGTTAACTGCAATTTAATGCATATATCATCAAAAGTAATGCACATAATAACTTTTCGTAAATCACGGGAATAAGAGAAATAAAACTGCAATTATAAGACATGCATATTGTTTTTGTAATTAATTGGTTTTGTTTGAGCGACATGAGCCAATTGTATAAGTATTACAAGGTAAGATAATGCGCTCGATGTCGTATCTTAAATTGCTTGACAAAGAAATAATATGCGTGGACACAACCTTCCTCATTGACGTTCGCAGGAGAATGAAAATTGTAAGGATGGGATAGGCGCTCAGTCTTCCCAGGGCCTCTTACAGAAATATTTATAAGATGCTGGGACACTGAAATACGGTGGTATTTTGCGCCAGCTAAACAAACACTGAAGATGACAAGCTTTTCATATCTGCCACATTTTTTTTAAAACCAATTTGATTAATGCATCGATTTCGTCCCCTTTTTGCGGAATCGGTCGTGAATCTAAGTACTTTTGATAGCCATGCTGGTGTGCTCTCTGCCAGCAAATGAAGCTCTCAAAACAGAGACGACAAACAGCCTTGGCGACAGTGTCTACAAAAAACACTTGAAAACGAAGCTAAACCGGTATACGGTTGTTTCGGTTCCAAGAATATTGGTTATCTGTAACCGGTTCTGGTATTGAGTTTTAATCGGTTAAAGATTTCGTTGAGTCTAAAATCCAATAACTTTGAGTGTTATCTAATTATAATATTAACTTGACCTTAACTTAACCTACAGCAACAAGCTGTTTATCTTATCTAGCTAAAAACGGAAATTAGAAGAAACATCCTTAAAGTTTGAGTGGCTTTCCTTCAATGAGAAGGCTCAATGTCGCGTGATCGCCTCAAAAGCTTTTTCCCATACTAAACTATTTTTGCATTTTGCCAACTATGAAAGAAAAAAAGTCATTCGAACATGTTTTAAATTAATATTAATTACAATTGCAACTGTAAAGCGCAACTACACAAATTTCATAATAAACATTCAACGACTTTTTTCAAGTTCATTAAGAACTTATAATAACCGAAATGGCATTAGAGTAAAACAAGTTAAAACTGTGCCGCAAGGTGCGCGTGGAAACGTTTTGAGAATACTGCACAAATGGCAGACGTCGAACGGGACCAACGCACACACACACACACACACACACACACACACACACACACACACATAGAAAGAAGCACACAGATTAGCCATGGCAGTGTCAGTGGCAGTGGCGCCAGAAAGTATGCTACGTTTTGCCGTCTGTTGAAGCGGAAGTGTTGGTTAGGCCAAAAGCATGTGGTCCTTTGGTCTTGGTCGCATGGACGACAGTTGGTGATTATGCGTAATTTGAGTGATAATCAAAAGAGAGAGAGAGACCGACCGACAGACAGACAGACAGACAGACAGACAGACAGACAGAGTGAGATAGCGATGAATACAATGAACCAAAGTAGACACAAACAGATGACCAGCACTGTTGGCCGGCATATGATGCGCTGCTTATTAACTTTTAACTTTCCATTGTCGTTGTCGTTGTTTTTACTGCTGTTTTTGTTGAAACACAAACACAAACAGACACAGACACAGACACGGACACATGGATATGCCAATACACTAACAAAAAGGTAATTTATTTAATTGAGTTTGTGTTTTGAGTTGAGTTTTTGCATTGAACTTGAAATTGCAATTTGTTTGCTTGCCGCCAAGTTGACTACTTCATAGATATAATTTATCTTGGCACGTTATCAATATTAATAATGTTTATATAATTGAGCTAAGTTGAATAAGGCCTGACAATGAATAACAGATTATTTGTGTTTAATTTGTAAGTTTGAATAATTATAATTTTGTTTCACAAAGTGTCATAACGATTGATGTGCCTCTTAAATGTTCAGCTTTGATAAATGTTTAACTTGCAGATTAGTTGCGGTTGAATAAAATAGTTAAGCCTAAAGAAGTTTATACAAAGGTTTCGATGCGGAGTAAAATCATAATTGCTTATTCGGCTATTTAAGCCACCAGATAAACCAAATAAATTGTTTAAATAGTCAATTGAAATGATGGTATATTTGCGAAAAGTTGTAGAACAAAATAGATTTGTGATTATTCGTATTTTATGGTTTTAGCTTGAACTCTGTAATGTAACTATTTTACTTATATTTTAGACATAAACTTAGCACAACATATAATATTTGAATTATTAGTTGTGCACAATCTATGCGGAAAACATCTAAGAATATGCTAATATGCTCTATTTATCAAAATTACAAGTACTAAGTATAACCATATTATAAACATAATGTAATTCGGATCCATGATGAAAATTCAGACAGACTAATACTGAAAATAAGCGACTCTGATTGTGAGCTTAAGTAGCGATTGGCAGCACAAGTCTCAGCCGCAGTGGAGAGTTCGGCCCACGTATAGTTGCACCGGAGAGATCAATCTGGGCAGTCGAATTACAGAAGTTTAAGTAGTCAGTCGAGTCGATAAATACTGTAATGTTGATCAAGCTGAACGTTTGAATTGAAAGTTGTTGAGCCGTTATCAAGCCGTTAATAAGACCAGCCGGTGTATATTTAAAAATATCTAAACTATTACAAAATCGGAAACTATAAGCATAATATACTATGAATTACTAAAAATATCTACATAACTTTTTAAAAAAAGACTTTTGCTGATGATGCATTTCACATTGACACATTTTATTTGTAACACTCTTTCTCAATGCAAGCACGTTTTCATTTTTGGCTTATATTTAAATTAATTAAACATCCTTAAAAATGCTTTCTCTTTGACAAATTTTTTGGCAATATATCATCGATCATAACATTTGTTCCTGCATACTTTAACACAATTTGGCCCTTATTAAATACATGGCGAACAAAATGATATCGAAATGATTGATGCACAGGATTCTTCGCCACTTGTTGTGCACTCAAGTTTTCGCACAGTTGGTGTCTTCACGTCCCCGAAACCAAGTTCTTCTATTAATCGGCGCATTGCATTTTGATTTCTATGATATCGGACTTCCTGCTAAGAAGAGCACATACCCAATATATGATATTCGATCCACTTTATCTCCGCCCCAATCAGCTAACAAAAGCTTACCTGCACTCTTTGTAGTGCAGCTAATAGTTCACGGTGGTCGCGAGATATCTCAAAATGTGCTTCACACCCGCAAGGTGCTTTGAATGCGGATAGTTGTTCCGTTGAGCCAATTTAGCAACCGAAATGTCCCGTATTGTTCTGTTGTTAGCGCCAACGACATCAGCTCACCACGCCGTGTTGTCAACTCTTGCACTTTGCTCACCGCATGCCTGCTGATTGATTGACTTTCGACCATGCCTTGATGTCGCTTAAATTCTTTGGTATATAACGTCTGCCCCAAAGTAATCTCACCCAGATCACTATTGTAATTTCTCCACTTCGCTTATATAAGCATGGACAACGCCAACGTGCATACATCAGAGGCAGATTCAATTTCACCTCTGCCACAATTGCCAGAATCAATCGTACGCTCTTCAGTCTGCATACTAGGGAAAATGTCTCCAAGTAATTCATTGCATACTTTTGCGAACATCCTTTCGCAACCAAACACGCTTTGAAACGCTCAACGTTAAAAACCCATTTATAGCCTATTGCTTCTGATCCTCTGAAAGTTCTGTGATCTGCCAATTATGCGCCACTCATATGCATATTCGCTGGTAACTGGGATTGGTATACCACTTGCTACCAAACTCCTAAGTATTCTATACTGCTTCTTTGGTCTTCCTGGCTTGCCCGTGCAAATCAGTTTTTGCCTGATATGTACCGATGCATCCTACCTTTTTTGGTTTTAATATCTAAAAGGAAAATAAACACTTCTATTTTCTGTCTCTTCGCACATGACTTTTTGCTTGCGAATATTTTCCATACTATATTGTTAAGGGAAAGTAAGAGTCCAAGTAGAGAACTCTGACTCGTACCGTAGCCTAGTAAGAATTATTAAAGAGAACAATGAGCAACACTACTCTTATCAACTGAAGGAAGACAAGGGCTACAGGTTAATAGTTCGAAATCTGGCAAGTTCGACTCCTGAAAATCGAATAAAAGATGCGTTCGCGAGGCATGGTCATAAAGTTGTCCGTATTTACAACCTTCGTCCACGGAAGGGGTCTCGTAGAGAAAATGGTTTTTGGGCACACAAAAAATTTCTGTTTGAGACCATTCATCTGTTGGAAATATTCCCAGGAACATCCAACTGCACAATGCAGAGAAACATCAGTAGAGAATTTCTGCAGCTTTAACTGCGGAGGTAATCATGCGGCTTGGTATAAAGGTTGCCGAGTTTTCAAAGCCAAAAGTCGTGAGCGCAGGCCTAAAATCAATACGGCAACAAGTAACAGAAATCATAAAAATTGGAGAAAATTTATTCCAGCAGAGGTCCAAGGGAATCTCTAATATGCAGAGTCGCTTCGTAGAGGCTTACATATTGTGAATCCTCCCCGGAATGCGGGTTTAAAGAAGGGCAATACTGTACCAACATCTGGCGCTATGGTCCCCCAAAAACACATGGAGTATCGGCAAGATATACCTGCCAACAGAAGCTCGAGGCTGGAGATGGCCATTGAGGCTCTTACAGGGAAAGTGGGGCTCAGATTTTATGCACTACTACACCTTTTTTTTTTTGCAATATTTACCAATGTGCAATCCAAAAATTAAAGAATCAAAATTTTATACACATGTTAACTATTTTCAGATATGCAATTGTAAAATAAAAAAGTAATTTTAAACAGCAAAATTTTTATTTTCTACGAAATTTCGATTAAAAAGAGAATTATCCATATATCACAGCTACAAGTCTACAAACATCACACTAAATGTGCAGCGTCCAATTAAGGCTTGTAAAGCTAATGGAAAAAATGCTCTCTTAAAACTATTAATAAAAATTAAAAAAATTAATATGTATAACACTAAGTGTTTATCTTCATAGAAGAGAAACACATGAACATAATCATTTTGCAGTTAATTCTGGGCACTGAGGAAGGAATTATGGGTTTGTCTTATAGCCAAAAGTCCAAAAAAACTGTCTTACATTCATTCTTTTTTTTCACAATGTCTCGAGGTTATTGATGGGAACAGCCCAAAGATGGGCATTTAGCCTGTCTGTCATTGAACCAAAAGAGCCACACACGAAGGGGCTCAGCCACACAAAGTTAGTAGCCCCTTTTTTAATGGAGTGGTCAATTTCAAATCTCGGGTCGATAATACAGTGTATGCCGAAAAGCGCCCTCAATTAGGCAGTAGCCGAACTAAACACATCCTTGCGACATTTTTACAAATTCTGCCTTCTATAAAGCAGTTTGTTGCAGTCGCTATAAAGCTATGTTCCATGTATAAGAAGTTTTCGAAATTGTGCTATGCTATGTCGAGCGATGTTCTATGTCTTACGATATTCGCTGCACTATGTTTTGCGTGGTTCTATGTTCTTTGCGTTCCACAAAAAACTGCTTGCTGGCTAACGGAACGCAATAAATTGGGGATGAACTAAATACAAAAGCTTGCACTGCTTGTTAAACATTTAGTCCACCAACAAAGCTTTTTGCTTAGCTTTCTGACTCTGTATGTTGTTAAAGCTTTCAAAAGCTCGTGCAATCCTTCCCACATTGCAGCTGTGCGTGTCTGAGCGTTATTACTTTTAAATATGTACTACAATGGGAAAGCAAACAAGCTACAAGCACTTGCATGCAACATAAATGTTGCCCCAGAGAGTTTTTTACAAAGAAGAGCAAAAGCCATTTGAAAGCAACTGCTTTGCATATGTATATGTCAAATGTGACCAAGTCTGCCAGCCGCAGATGTAGAAACCAACCACAAGGACAAGAATCGGGACTAGAACTGGCACTAGACCGTGAACAAGACACAAGATGGAGGACAACAAGGACAATTGAAAAAAACTACGATGTATAAAGGACCAACTGAGTGTGGCAAGCTAAATGGACGCAGCGCAGCAATAAAACAAAATGCATAGCATACGTAATGGCGTCGTGCCACAAATTTATTGCTAAGTTTTAACGCCGCTGAAAGTAACGCCGCCAACAAAAATGCGGTATATTGACCAAGCAAAAGTAGCCGAGCTCAATGAGACTTATGATGGAGCAACCTAGGAATAACTGGCAAATGCCGCCGAATGAAGCTGTAAAGATGAGGAGACATACATAAGTGCAGACGTAATGAAAGCATTCAGTCTACCGGTATCGCATATTACCTAGTAAATCCAGCCACGTGTATATCAAGCTAGTTCTATAGACCAACAAAGAATTACTCTTGAAGAAGACATTCAACAAAACCGAACGACTTTCATTTGGATTAAGCGGGTAAAAGAATTCCCAGGGTTTCATTACGGCCTTATGCAGCTCTGTCTCCAACACAAGCGATCTACAGCTATACAAGCAATCGCATAAAAGACCCGGTGCCACGGTATTCAAAAATGGTTGCTCGCCCTCCTGCTCATATCTTTGCAGCAGATAATTGTGCTTGGCCAGGCAGGGCAAATCCTCTAGCTTGCAGGCGTTATAATCCGAGAGTGGATAAAACAAATCCAGCGTGCAATTGCAGTATCTTAGCAGATACTGCTGCTGACATTCGGACTGGCAGTTCTCCAGCATATATCTGCGACCCTTCAAAGTCTTAAAGTCATCACTATCGTATTCATACTCGAACACACAGCGCCGTCGCTGACTGTTCAAGGCCCGAGTGCTGCTATCATAGTACTGATAAACAGGACTTATGGCAATATTTGTACGTGTGTGTGGATCCACATCAATGGGGAAGCCGTACCAGACGAAGGGCTCCAAAATGTTAAGCTAAACAGTAGGAAAGTAAAAATTCGTATTTTAATAATGCAAACCTGTAAGTTTTTCAAGAATTATAATGTAATCTAAATTTTTGCTGTTCTCTCTAACTGCAACTTCCAATGGAGAGAGCAACCACATTGAAGACCTTTCTCAATAGCTTCTTCATCTATACGCACAGCCAGAGGAGCCGTATCGTATGCGTTAGTCGTTGCTAACGCGTAAAGGCCAAAGATTTTACGGAGTTCTTTCCGCTCAAAGCTAATTCGTTTCGAAAATGCATTGCTACCTGGAGCATTCACATAAGTTTAAGTGTTTTAGGTTCCAAATGAGTTCAAATAAGTTTATGTGTTTTAGGTTCAAAATGAGTTAAAATAAGTGCACTAGATAAGATATTGAAAGTATTCAGAACCAGAAATTCTTTTTATTCGACTATGTCGCTGCCCAAAGTGATTTACCAATGAATAAGTTACCCAAATTGGGCTTCAAAAAATATCCGCTCATTTCTTAGCATATTGAGGTATGGAGTAAACTTTTTCCTCGACTTTAGATAGTAGGCAGGCATAGCGTACAACAATTGGCATGCCAAGACAAAAGGTCCGCAAGGTCCAATATATTGGTTTTTATAGAGATACAGATAAGATAGCAAAATGCAAATACTTGCTCTGACCTGTGTTTCCTTATGAGTTGCTGCTAAGCCAAAGCTACAACAAGCGTGAAACAGGTCCTTTCAACATTCAACTTGTCTACTACCTCGTTTCATTAAAAAATCACTTAACTCGCTCACTAATTCCATAAGCTACAAATCCATAGTTATCCAATTATTTACCACAAATCCTTTGGGTCTATGATTGCAGGGTGAATGCTTGGCCTGTTGCAGCTGTAGGTTGACAATCAATCCCGTTCCTCTACCTGCCTCCCCGCTGCGCCTTCGCTCCCGTTCATTAAAGGCCAAGCACATGCCCTGCTGCAAGCGCCGTGGTTTGAAGAGATCACAGCAGCTGCGTTTCTGCGTTTGCCAGCTGCAATCTTGAAGCATCTCATCACAGCGCCAGGCCAATTCACTCACGATTTTCGTAAAGTTCAGATGATTTAGCGTCCACAGTGGCTGTTCCTCCAATTGATCGAAGACATCGAAGCGTGAGAAGCTCAGCGCATCGTAGGCATTTAGAACACGTTCAAATAATGGCCGCTGAGTGGCGCTAATGTTGTAGCGCTTCACAGTTTCTGGCATTCTCGACCAATTCAAACGATTCTTATTGCAAACGATCAGCACAGGAAAGGAAATGCGATGTACGGGTGCATGAGCCGATGCTATAACGGTTTTAAAGCTCTTACGTTGATAACGCTCCGCTAGTAGATAACAAACAACGATGAGCGATGTTATGGCACTGATCAGTGCTAAGGACCAAAGCAGTCTAGAGATTGATTCAATTGTGGGGTAGCTTATAAAAGATTTTAGGCCTTACGCACACAAAGAGTGGAATTAAACTGAACTGACTTTTCAGCCCTGAAATATTCAGCTAAGTTCAGTTTAGTTGCTCCCTGTGTCCTAAGAACCTTAGTTTTTTAGGAGTCTGGCTTACCTCATACGTCGTCGCATGGTTGGTACAAAGACTTGACTTAATCCATGGACCTGAGACCTTTGTGTAAAACTGATAAGTAGTTCCAACCAGGCAGCACTATTACTTTGACGCTGACATTCCCTCCAGGCAACTGGAGCTATGCGACTGCGAACCCTGCTTAGATTCACACGTGTACGCATTTTCTTAGATTTAGTCTGATGCAGTGCTGTGCTATGCCCTCGGCTTTTATAGGCCTACTTTATACCCTATACATTTTTAATGCTTTAATTGGCTACGTTGGTTATTGTACTCAAATCCAGTTTGATAAGAAATATCATAAAAAGATGTTCAAAATATAAAAACAATTTCCTAGATGTTATTTGGCTAATAGATTAGGTTGGTACCCATAAAAAAAGTTTCAAAAAACCGTCTCGCTAACGTCGAAAGTTTGGTCCACTCTAATATAGTATAAACATTTATAACTTTGGTGTTTCAAGTATTTAGAATTATGACTATTTGTAAGTCAAATTCGAAATACTGAACCAGTAATAAGAATACACAAACATGTAAAAATCACCTTTAGTATACCAAATTTTGATGTGGTTACAACTACTTCGTTTAGTAAAAGTTGTACAAAAGAAATATAAATTAAATGGAAAATTATATTTATGTACTTATGTATTGATTTTAGGGAGCTCTGCGCCCTGCGTACATCGCACGTCATCATGCTGCATCCAACTATTTTGAAATTTTTTTTCTATTTAATTTTTTTGGTCAATTTAGTACTCCATGACAGCCAACGTTGTTCGGTGCGTAGACAAATATTGCACTTCCTCGCCCTTTAAGTAGACTTTGAGTATCGTCGCTTGAATGACATTGTTCTTTAACGGCTTCACTGCCAATCCTCTTTTCTTCGATCGAGCTAACTTTCAGTTACAAGTTGTGTGGTAGTAGAACTTCAGTCGTATAGTTTGTGGTACAACTCTGATCAAGTTTGTCGAATTGGTTCCCAATGAAATAAAGGAGAAATTTATGGATTCTGTTGTGACAACAAAGATCCAGTGCGATAAAAGGTTTTTAATTCTAAATGTTTGGAGGGAAGAGCAAGTGTTAGTTGTTACCTAAATGCAACAAATGCATACATCGATGCGACGACATTACCTTGAAGGTGGGATTTTGCCCATGCTCATCTATGACGTGATCATCAAGTGACTTCATCTGAAAAGCCTATTGAACTTTATAAATGCTTTTAAAAAAGTCGTTCGATTGTGGTGTCTCGCGCCTGAGCAAAGTCATCAATGGCTCTGGAGGTGGAGTCAAAGGCATTAGTTTCACTTTACCTGTCATTCACAATCTAGGCTTTTCCGATGCAAATAGAAGATCTTAGTGGGCGTTTGATACATCGTATTGCAAAGCAGCGCTATGCAACACGATAGAACTTCTTTTTCGTTCAGCACGCAATAGTGACATATTTAGACAATTTCAGTCATTAACTCTGCTCGATCCTCAGGTGTTTGTCCGACAAGTTTTGAAAAATAATTTTTTTTTTTTCATATTTTTTGCATTTTATTTTTGCTTACACACAAATTTGTATAATTTTTTCATATATTTCGAACCATTTTCTTTGCACGCTGTGTAGAAATTGCATATCAGCATTAGCCGTTATAAGATTTGGAATGATCATAGGGGTGAGTTTACTCAACTGCCAAAACCATTTCAATTTCTAGGAATCATTGTCCAGTGCTAAGTTCTAATCGTTTCATTTGATTTCCGTTACATTTTGCCAAACCTCTATTTAGCTAACTTTGAAACAACACCTTTAAAGAGTATATCTCTATGTAAATCAAAAATTTATTATAAATAGATATGCACATAAAATTTTATCACTGTTTGCAAATCATTTTCGGCTAATTGAAATTCGAATTTCCATAAAATATCCTTGAAATACTCATAAATCGTTTTGGTTCCTATGGGACAGATGCCAAATCGATTGTTTCGACCTTTGCACTTGCTTGTTTCTGCTGATTTACAAAGCATTAAATATGTTAACAAAAACTTGACAAGGCGTTAAGCGGTGACTAATTACAACCATTAAGTGCACGCGAGCCGTAGCCAGCGGGTATAAAATCGGACAAACCAATACTGCAATGGCTCACTAAGTTTCAGATACGCCGCGATGACGCTGGCCTACTATACGTCTAAGCCGCCGCAGCAACTGGGAAAGTTATATGGTTGGCAGTCTCAGACAAAGCTGGATACACAGTCCCAGTTGCAATCGCAGTCCCGCCGATTAGCTACACGATTCGCACAGGCAGCCTGGCAGTTGGCTTTACGTTTTGGCAAGCGTACGACTATACATGGATTGGATAGATTGTTGGCTACGCGTTCCAGCCGCTGGGAGCGCTTTATTTGGCTGTGCATCTTTATAGCCGCCTTTCTGGGCGCTGTGTATGTATGCCTGATTATATCTAAACGCTACAATGAGGGTCGCTTTCAAACCGTAGTGGACAGCACGCGCTTTCCAGTATATCGCATACCCTTTCCGGTGGTTACCATCTGCAATGAAAACCGACTCAACTGGCAAAGGATGCCAGCGGCCAAGCGCCTCTATATGGGAAACGTAAGCGATACGGAACAACTGTCCTTGTTTGAGCGCATTGTAAGCAGTTACGATGACATGAGCTTTGGCAACTTTGAGGCCTTTGGACGTTTGAGAAACGAGCCGCTGGCACAGCTTGGGCATATTAACTTCAGTTTGGTACTGGATTTTATGACCTGGCGCTGTGATGAGCTGCTTACGGATTGTATATGGCGTCATAGTACTCAAAATTGCTGCGAAATATTCTCAAAGCGACACAGCAAGCAGGGTCTATGCTGGGCCTTTAATTCACTGGAGACAGTTGAGGGTCGACGTATGCAGCTATTGGATCCCTTATGGCCTTGGCGTGCAGGCAATGCCGGTCCAGAGAGCGCCCTAACTGTACGTGTGCTCATCAATCCTGAAAAGCACTGGCCGGGTCGCAAAAATGAGAAAGGCATTAATGTGATGATCACAGAGCCCTATGTTTGGCACAAGGATCCATTTTTTGTGCCCGCCAATACACAGACCATGGTGGAAATGGAGCCCATAATATACTTCTACGATAATAACACCAGAATAGTTAGCTCCGACCAGCGCGAGTGTGTTTTTGATGTGCGTTAAACTTGCATTTAACTTGTAGAGTTTGTAGTTATGCGTATTTGCTTGCATTGCAGGACGAGCACAACAGCTTGGACTTCAAGTCTTTGCATGGCTACATTTACATGATTGAGAATTGCCAATCGGAGTGCCATCAAGAGTACTTGGTGCGATACTGTAATTGCACAATGGATTTGCTATTTCCGCCGGGTAAGCACGTACCGTAACCAGCATTCAACCCGTACCAAATGCCGCCTCTTGTCTTTGCAGGCCAATATCGCTCATGCCGCGCACCAGATTTACCCTGTCTGGCTGACCACAATGGTGCGTATGCAAGCAAGAAATGTCATTTGTTGTTCCTACGACTCTTTTGCAGACTATATACTCTATTCACATCAGCCGGGTGAGGAGCGTTATGTGCGGAACAAGTTCGCAGGAATGATTTGCAAATGTTTTCGGAATTGCTACTCGCTCAACTATATCAACGATGTGCGTCCATCGTTTTTGCCGCCGGATGTCTATGGGAATTCGTCATACGTAGACTTGGACATACACTTTCGCTTCGAGACACTAATGGTTTATCGAACCAGTTTGGTTTTTGGCTGGGTAGATTTGATGGGTAAGTTTTTTATAGACAAATGGTGAGAGTGAGCAGCTGCTGGTTATAATGCTTTCTGAAAGCGCCTAAAAGTGTTTGTACGATATTGTTGAAAGTGGGCGAGATACTTGTGGAGCGTAAATAATTACCGAAGAGTCGTTCCGGAATCCGTAACTTGTTTTTGAAAAAATCTTTACTCAAAGATTTCCAAGGCACTCAAAAATGTTTCGGACATATCTACAGACAGTTCCTGGGTTGAAATTTGCAAAAAAAAATATACTTGGACACTAGAAAATTGTCTCTAAATTTTTCATTAAAAAAAACAAACTTTTCAACATATTTTCGGTTTGTAAACGAATTAACCACCTAGGAAACAATCACTTCAAAAAAAAAAAATATGCTTGAGTTGGAAATTCAGTTTTTTGACAAAAAATATTACAAATCCTTTCAAAATTTATAGCAGCTACACTATCGAATTTGCACATTTTTATGATCTTTGCAATTTTAATGAATCTCTTCTACAACAACATATCGGTTCTTACAATCTGCTTGCTAAAACCGACAATCGGCATTTCGGCATACGTTGGCGTGCATATAATCGGTCAGTCAAATATGTTGCTGACTAATTAGTTCGGTTTTTATGTATCGGTAAGCCGATTGTCGGCCATCTTCTCGTATCTTAACATTCTGTGTTGATTGTACTTTTTTTTCAAAACGGTAGTGCGTTAAAAATTAGTATGAACACAACTCTTATGGGCGAATATAACAACTTGAAAATAGTGTCTTAACCCATTGGCAAAAGTAAAAAGACCAACCTTATTTAGATTTTTTTTTAAAAAAGTAGGTTTCTTTGAGAATTATTCCTTAGTTCATTGTTAAAAAACACACCAAACTGGCCATTCATGTTGATTTGGTTTTTGTTTTTCTTTTTAATTTGATCTCTGATCTCTCTGATCACTTTCTGATGTGAGTTTGTGCACTCGGAGACACTTGGAGACTCGTGGTTAGATATATCTATCTACTTAATTCCTTTTCTCCTCATTTTTGTATTTCTTTTTATATTACACTTTTAATAAAGCAGGGTTTTGTTGTAACTTTTTTAAATAAATAAACATAAATATAAAATGAACTCATTTGTAAGAGCTCTTGGCAATCATGCTCGAAAAAAGTCTGAGCTATAATTCATAATCATTTATTTTGTCACATAGATTCCCATCTCTCTGGCATGTCCAATGACCCAATGGGGATAGCTTTCGGAAAGAGTTTTCTGCACGTAATAAACTACTGACTACGGACTTCCGGACTGGAGGCATTGTCCAAAAACAGACAAAAATAAAGTAAAATTCTAACTGCTCAACAATAGATGATGGCGTACATTCAATGGATCATCGTTCAATCTGCAGTTGACAACGATGTCTTCTTATTATTATTATTATATTGTTGCGTTCCAGACGGGTTAGCTAAACGAGTTCTTTGATCTCTCCTTAGTACCCTTAAGCGGTGTCGGCATAGCAGAAGTCATCATTTAATCACGGACGTTTTCGTGCCTTTGTAATTTGCCAATGGGATCATCTTTCCGATTGCTGTCAAGAGGGATTTTCTAAAAAAGGCGAGATAAAGTTGGGGAGATCATGTCTCCCCGAAAAAGATAGTTGAATATATTTAGTAAATGCAACTATTTATATATTGATCCAGCCCAAAAACAATCGAATGTATGCAAACAAATGAGTTACTTTTTCAAAAGGATCCAGAGCAATGGTCTGCGGAATGCTTTAGATCGGCAGCAGTTCGTTAACTTAAAAATACATAGAGACAGCAGCAAAACAATGGTTTAGGGCCATCGGTTTATTCAAAGTTTTAACCTAAAAAAATTTTCGACCTGATCTTTTGCCTCTTTAGCTGTTTTCACTGCCAAGCTCCAACCACGAAGTTAAAAGTTCTGAGTTTTGAATGTTTGACGTTATATAATGTGTTAATACATAAACAATCATAATTTCGGTCCAAGAAAAAATTCATTGCATTGCACTTTGAATGATTTTTGGGAATGCCTCATATTCGCTTTAATGTGTAATATTGGTCCTTGAGTGGTTTGAGTGAACGTCCTAGGTTTTCAATTGGTGATGATGGTTCTGAATGCCCAGTATCAAAATTTTGATGCAGACAGTCGGGACGTTGCCCGATAGATTTTTCCCATGAAAATCGAGTTTCCGTACAAATTTGTATATCGAAGCGGCGATATTAATGTAACCGGACTGCGGGGAGTAAGGGGTTAATTTGGCAAAATGTCAACAATGTTTGGTTAATACGCTTAATATGGGACTTCGTACCAAATTTGGTGGCTCTAACATAAATATTAACCTTAACATTGCTGTAAAAAGTAAAATGTTGTTGGCGTTTATAGGATGAGGGGCCTAAAATTGACACATTATTACCTATTTCTTTTAAAGTTAATATCTTATTTTAATAATTTTTACACAACACATGCACAGTAACACTTTTTATAAATGTGCCAAGTTTCAATTGGATAACTTTTACGGTATGGGTGTAAACCGGGGGAAGTGGGCAAGATTTTGACATGATTCGACAAACTTCATCTGCTTTGATGAAATGTGCATCTTTTGGTAAAATTTTTGTTCCTCTATCTTTCATGCTGGCTGAGATCTCGATGTGCATACGGGTGGATAGACAGACGGACATTGCTATAATGACTTGACTATTGCTCCTTATCATTATTTCCCATGGAATATATGGTCTGCCACGTCTCCTTCTGCCTGTTACATACATTGCATAAACATATAATAGCCCTTTTACACTTTGTGTACTGGGTATAAAAATAGCTAATGACACATTTTCACAGCTTAAGAGACATTGAAGGGGGGAAAGAGTCCCTCCTCTTCGTGTGCAGGATTCAGCTAGGTTGCTTTCGATATATTAAGCAGAACCTTTACAATAGCTATGTTGGTTACCAAAAATCGATAAACCCAGTGGAATGCACTGTTGCATCTGGTGAACATTTTTTTTTTGAAACTATACTAAGTTTCCTTTAGCAAGAGAAGCCATACTATTAGCAATAGAAGCTAAGATAATACTATCGATAGTGAAAAAAATCTATATATCTAAAGCTCAACCCTGGAATTCTTTGCAAAATAAAAGAAAACACAGTTTTTTTAAAGCTTGAAGCATTTGCATCAGACATGCTCTTTTGCCGTAAATCTTTTTCAGAATGCCAATTTTTTAATATTTCGCCATATATACAAACTTCAGCAGGCTATATCAGGTGAATACGGTGGTCGCTTTACTAATTCGAACCGTAAAACATGAAATTCCGACATCGAGCGTTGTCTTGATTAAAGAACTCTTTCTTTTTGGCAAAATTTGGTAGTTTTTCCTTAATCTCGATTCAATAATGATCGTTATCGACCAAACAAGTCGATGCGAAAAATCATTGTTCATCACCTTGACATTTGGCTCTTCAATTCAAGAGTCACTTTTATGACTATTGCGTGGTCATTGGAATCATGGCTGTGAATCTATGTCATCATCAGAAAAATGCCTTTGATTCGAAAACACATTTGCCTTTATTTACCACTTTCACTTGTCAATCTTTTAAGATCTCAGATCTTTAACAATGATTTCTGGAGTTTTGCCTTTTAAAATAAAATGTTTGAACAAATAATTACTAAACACAAGATTATTTCGTTTGTAAAATCAAAACATAAAACTAAAACGTTATAATTTTGGCAGTAGTGTTGCTGAAGAGCTTACGTAAGCGAAATTTTGGTATTCCATAATGAAATACGAGTTTGCTAGTTTTTTTTGGGACTTATTGTAGGATCTTCGTACACTGTTTATGTTCTCTATACGTACTCCCAAATAACTATTGTTCTTAAGTTGCACAATAAAGTTTATTCGTTCCAAGCTCTTGCTAAAAGGATTTCTTCTTCTTACTTTAACAGTAAGCTTTGGCGGCATTGCTGGCCTTTTTTTGGGCTGCTCGCTCATTAGTGGCATGGAACTGGCCTACTTTCTATGCATCGAAGTACCTGCTTTTACACTGCAAGCAGTGCGACAACAGTGGCAGGATCGCAGACTGGACAAGACTGGCATTTCGCCCACGCCCACCTTGAATATACGGCACAATGTACCCAGCCAGCTGGAGCACTACCTCATGCAGATGAAAACCGAAAAGCAGGGACCGGACCATTTGCACAAGTGGCAGCGGAAAACCTTTGGCCACAGACAACCTGTTATTAGCAAATGAATAATGTATACAAATAAAATATATATATATATATATATATACTATATGTTTGTACAAATCGGTGTTGATTAGATGGGGAAGGGTGATGAACAGCCTAAGTGCTTGGCAGAGCAGAGTGTAGCAGTCACACAAACAAATTGTGCTCATTTTTCAGGCTGGCAATTTGTATCCAGCCAGACAGAGGCAAAGTCAGCAGGACCTGCTTAGTGTGAGGGTCTCAGTTGTTGGTTGACTGGGTGTTTGGCAGCCGCACGTTGACAGCTTCATTGCCAGACATTGTTAATCAAAATTGAGGTTAAGTTGTGCTCCCAAGTGGCTTCCCATTGACTGGCATAGTGGCAAGTTTTGCAGTTTATTGAGACATTTGCTTGACTCTTTGTAGCAGCCAACTCGACTCTAACCAGGGTCCTCAACTAATTGCAGCATTTCATTTCATGGTTTGTTTATCTTGTTGTTTGGAAAAGTTGCGATAGGTCAGGCGACAATAAATTCCCCAGTTGGTTGGGTAAACGCCTTTCACACAATTTAATGCATATAACTTACTATGCAAAGTGTCAACCGGGCGTATGCATAATTTTATTTATATTTACCAGCAATGTGTGCACTTTAAACACACACAAACACCTGGATATGGTTTTTGCTCATAAAAACAAGAGCAAACAGAAGGTACAGCCGGCAATCATTTTTCATTTCAGTGACGCGACGTTGGCTTTGGGTATGAGTAAGGGTATCCGCAGCTGTGGGTAGCATGTTGACTAGAGCAGAACGTTACTTAAGTGCGCTTCACTAAAATAAAAATTTTAGAAAACCAATAAATTAATGATGTTTAATACTTCTAAAGAGAAGAATTGAGAGCAAAAGACTTTCTTTACTTATTTCTTCGCGCACTTAAGCACATTCTTAACACATTAAATAACAGCAATTAGATTTCCGTATGAAACGAGTTGTACTCATATTTTTAGGTTTACACTTTAAATTAAGTTTAAAGGACAACCTAATATTCGATGTTTTGCCGGCTCAAGGTCTAAAAACAAGAAGTTAAACTTCAATGTTTTATTTTATTTTTGTTATTTTAATACCGTGTACGCAAAGTGTAAAAGGGTATTATAGGTTTGTGCAATGTATGTAACAGGCAGAAGGAGACGTGGCAGACCATATATTCCATGGGCAAAAATGTTCAGGAGCAATAGTCGAGTCAATATAGTCATGTCCGTCCGTATACCATAAAAGGTAGAGGCACAAGAATTTACCAATAGATGCGCATTTACTCACAATCGTCGCAGAGATTTATAAATGTATTTTTGATCTTTGTTACAAAATTCAACGACATTGATCCAAGAAAACTGGAGTTATGCGCAAAAAAGTAATTTTTGCCCACACTTCCCAATAGGAAAACTTGTCAATTGGAACTTCTCAATAGGAAAATGCTTACTGTCATATTAAATTTGTAAAAATAGACATAAAAGAAAATTCTTCCGTTCCCATTTGACCGTATGCTGGATTTAGTGCTTATGGGGAAAAAAAGGGAACAGGGTATTCCACTGTCGGGCACCGTCCCGATTGTCTGCATAAATTTTTATTTTTAAGTTAATCATAAAATATTATAACGAGGCTTGTCCTGCAAAGAGCAAACGGCCTTTCCTACCGGCCCGATGGGAATCATTAAGATTGGGTGCTCTTCACATTCTCTTCTTAATAATCTTGGATAGCGATAAACGTGCGACAAAGCCTGAGTTGGTAACCAACTGAAACACATTTATTTTTAGTTAAAAAAAAATAGTTTAAATACTCTTTTACGAGATATAAGTAAATATACAAAGACAATTTTCTAACAAATTAGGATTCATTTTCCGATAACTCGATAATTAATCATCAATAATCAAATAATAATCGAAAATCTATAGATCGAAAATAGTATGTAGCTCTTTTCACTTATTTTGTCCAATATGTATTAATTTAAATAACATTTTTCCAGCATCCTATATTACAAAAAGGCAACAAAATATGTTACCCCTACGCCACGGAAATATGCCGCAAATTATATGCAGCCAACGCAACTGATTTACAATTTTCCAAACGCCCACAATTTTTATTGAATGTTATTCAGCGCCGTTATGAATTTCAGAAAGAAATCACGGAAGCTTCAATGGCATTTATTGAAATTCAAGCCTTATGTGTGTGTGTGTG
The DNA here is from genome assembly GCA_035041775.1 of Chymomyza caudatula. NCBI lineage: Eukaryota > Metazoa > Arthropoda > Insecta > Diptera > Drosophilidae > Chymomyza > Chymomyza caudatula. The sequence goes on from JAWNKW010000209.1 coordinate 2,300,176, forward strand.
AAAATAACTGTAATTGATTGCTGAATTAGTTGCGCACGAACAGACAGAAATCAAGAGAGGAAACTTTCATACGGCGCCCCATTGAATGACAAAAAAAATTTCATCACATTTGCTTTATGTCAAGCACCAAATTTACTCGAGCCAAATTCCAAATGGCAGACTGCCGCAACAAAATGGCGGCTGCAAACAACCATGTTGACTCACTCGTCTTGGCAAACACTTGCCATACCAGCTAGTCCTCCAAGTCGATTCCGTTCAAGCTCAGCTATACAGGTAAGTTAGCCTGGTTAAAATATTTACGCTGTCAACGCGTATTTGGCATAGTTCCGCTTAAGTTGTCAAATTGTGTTAGCTGTGCATTCAATGAAAATGCAACTCTGAGCCACTTGAAGTTTTCTTCAAGCGGCCTAATAAATGTCACAACAAGTTGTTGCCGCCTTGAGTTAGACTTTGGAGCTGTCGCGGCAGCTGTCAAAGTGGCAATATTTTAACATATGCTTGACAAGATATGACACGAAAGCGACATGCACGAGCAACACATGCGCTCAAAAGTATGCAAGACAAAACATGGTTGACACAAAATACGAGGGCAGTGTGCTAAGTTGCTCAAATATCGCGGGAACCTTACTACCGATTGAGATGAACTACAATTTAACTGATGGTTATTAACTAATGATTACATCCGTTTTAGACAATTTTGGTTCACCAGGATTCGATTGCATGTTACAAGATAATAAATCTTTCAGTCTTTAAGATTATTAAAAATAGTAACGAATCCTGTATTTTGGGCAAATTTTGCCCAAGTGCTTAGTTAATATCAATTTAAGTATTTTTTTTCTTTTAGTGGTTAGTACAGTAATGTTGTACGACGACGTCGGATAAATGAAACATGATAAATTCAAATGAATGTGTGACAGAAGATCAAGAGTTAGTACCTTTTCTTGGAAAATATCGACTAAAACAGTACATTTTTTCGAAGCTGACAATGTTCGTTTTTCAAGTGTCAATGCTCTCAACTCGAGTATATTCTCCGCTAGAATATGTTAGTTTATAAAGGAATACTGGAACTATCTGAACTTTTAGTCCAAAAGTCACAAAGTAACATAATAATGTTTGTATATCATAACCAGGTTAACCTTCCACTCACAATACCCCTGGCCGTCTCTAGGGAGATCGTATTCCTTTTCCTAATCCTCTTCATCTTCCCCAACCCTTCCAGATACCGTTCTCGTTCCTATTAGTTGGCGGTTCCTGACTCTGTGTACATTTTTGTAGGGGAAAAAGTTGGTTTAGATATTATATGTAATGTTTTGTAGTTTTACGCTTTTTTGTCCACAAAAATATATATATTTTTTTTAAATTTTCATTTCATTTCATAACATGCCTCATTCCAATAGCTATAAAGTGGATCAACTCGATTTACGTTTCACTACACCATTTATCCAAACATCGGCCACATTCCGAATTTTGGATTAATTTTTATCGCTGTCTATATCTTCTTAGTACATGACTTTGACCTATCGAAGAAACCTTGTCTCCTATAATTTTAATAGATTTAGGAAAATCCTGCAAATGAGTATCACAACTTGAGAATACTGACTGGCTTATTTGCTGGATACAGGGACACGTGGGAATGGCATCACCAGCTCTCACACCTTTAGGTTTTATGAAAAAAAGCGAGAACACATACTCTCTGGACGTAATGCACTATCGAGCAAAAGGATGAATTTCCTAGGCAGGTAAAATCGCTCGATGTCCGATGTACCCGAATGCAGAGCAATTTCAGATAAAAAGTTTTATCCCTGAGATAGAACTAGTGTAGGAGCTATAGGATAGGTAAGGGGTGCAATATTTCCTTAGGGTTGCAGTGCACTACTTCCCATCAATATATTATTATTATTTATACTCTGTCACCAAATTTAGTGTTTCAAAATTATCCACAAATACTTGAGGGTATAAGAAGATAAATGTAAATTTTCACAGTTTTCAAAATATTGTCCTCCAGCAGAGAAACTTCTCAGACATCCCTCGTAAGCATTAGCAAATTCTGCCTTCAAGTTGTAATAACTGCCAGATGACAAATGAGTGACTTAATTTAGTAAAAAAAAAAACACAAACCGAGATTGCTGAGTAATTAGTATATGAAATGACAAATGTAAATGTCGGCAAATTATCTGCTTAAGCTCTTTGCTTAATTTATGCCAAATACAGTGACTGCCAAATATATGCGCACAGCCCGCACCTAATTGATTTACAGCTCATGTGGCATAGCTCTCGGAGCGCGTACAACTCGTCAAAGTTTTGGCCCGCAGCTGTTGTGCAATATGGAAATTGAAGGGGCGTGGCATAGACAGGCACGCCTTAATTGCAAGCACTTGTTAGTTAATTAAATATGCAAATAAGTTGGCGGCCATTGCAAGTTTTGGTCTCTGATGTGTGAAACAGTCAAAATGAGTCGTTTGTCTGGTTTGTTCGAAACGTTAATCGAGCGCGACAGATTTCGTTGTTGTCCTTGTTGTTTTTGCAACTCTGCGGTTTTGTTCTTGCATGCAATTTAAACTTTTGCCATTGCAGGTCATAATGAAATTTTCAGCACTTGCCGAGAAAACAAGCAATTTTGTGTGGCACACAAAAGCAGAGGCGCTCAAGTGTTGTGTAATGCATCAAGTTTGAATGGGATCAACAATTAAAGTTTACTGAAACTTCAAGAGTAACAGAAGATGAGTATCAAAACGGTTGATAAAACTTTACAAAAACTTTAGTAGTAACGAAGTTTAATAAAAGGATACCGCAACTTGATTAAGTTACCCTTTTTCTACGCCACTGGCTCAAATTTAAAGGTAATACTCACAACAGCCACAATTAAGTGATGTTGCCAGATTGCGAGTGGAAACTTTTTCGGCTTTGAACAAGCTGTTTCGAAAAAAGAACAAAGTACATGTTGTACTCAAAACACAAGATGTTAAAAGTGCAGTAAGTACATTTTCCCAAATGTGAAAATTTTAGAAACATTATTTAATTCTGATTTAATGAACTTTCAGCCCATTTCCAGTTAACATTCAAGAAATTTATAAAAGTGTTGAAGAGCGACTGTACTTTAATTGACACTACTATTTTTTTAAAGTTAATCGCTTTATATTAAGAATTTCTCTAATAGTCCTTTATTAAATAGACTTACCCAAATTTTTTTTTTTTTACTTTGTGGAAATTGGAGTTTTCCTTTAACTATAACAGCAATCCAACGAATTAAAAAAGAGTAATATTTAAGCTCTTTGTTTAATTGAAGATTCTATTTATTAAATCTTATGATTGGAAATTACACTAGTCTACAAGACTCATACTTTTTTAATATGTTTGAACTTTTTTGGGTGAGTACTTATAAACTACCTTCCCGCAATATAGAAGTTTTTTCCGGTCATACATTCAATTGGTCGTAAACTGATTCAGAACTGTTGGACACCCATTTAAAAGGTTTTTAATTCACAAATTGATGCAATCACCGAATAAATGTATTAGTACACACTTACCAACACTAATGATAGTGACTGCTGAATTAAAAAGTAACTTACGATTGATGTAATGTGATGTTCTTGACAAATATGACAACTTCAACTATAATAGGATTGTAGTGGCTCATAATAAATTCACTTGAAAATAGAGATATTGCGGTTTTAGTGAAGAATATTGACATCTCAATGATAACAATATTCTCGGAATTCTCCAAATCTGAAGATGACCGGATAAAACTCAGTACGAAGCGATATTGATGAAAAAATGTTGAAACATCATCACCTTTAAGAGCTCTGACATATGAAATAGTGTAAATGAAGTAAATAAGTTTTTTTTATATTTTAAGAATATCAAACCCGAACATCATTTTAGACTTAGAAAATGCCACCGATTAGTAAGAACAATTATAAATGTGTTTGAACGGAACCAATATTGTGCTCTAGTTATTCCTGATATCCAGCAATAATTTTACAAAGTTTGGTATTCTGGAGTGCTTTATAAGATTAAGATTCCTGCACAATACTTTCTCCTTGTAAGGTCGTAAATACCAAATCGTCACATTTATCTACAACAATCTGGAGGATATTCAAAGCTATGCAATATAAATGCTGGAGTACCTCAAGAAAGCGTGATAGAGCTGTTGACCTTGCTGTTGCAAGCAATACCAAGGTAGTAACTTATGCTGATGACACGGCAGTTACGGGAAAATGCATAAACAACGTCGATAAATACTTACAACTAAACAATCAGTTTTCCTTGAATAACAAATGGAATATTGTTTTATATATATTATAAGTAATGTTTACTTTAAGGAAAGGAAAATGTCCGCCGGTATCAATAGCCCGTTTGAACATGCCAGAAAGCGATGCTATTAAGTTTTTAGGCGCATAATTAGATGGAAGACTTGCATGAAAAGTACATATAATATCATAATAGACGCAGCCTCAGCAAGTCAAAAACGGAAAAGTGTAGTGGCTCCCGGGTTTAGGGTTCCAACTCAATTCAGAAAATAAAATATTCATCGATTATCTGCAAGCTATTGGCATGGGAATTCAACTTCCTACGGTGCTCCAGCCGTTCTCTGAAGAAACAGGCGATCATCTGCTTTGACGTGCTGCGTTTGCGAACAACTTTTGTTTGGTTTGGACTCATATGCGTATTTCTAGGATTCGTCATCTGTTACGATATCACTTCTTAGCGTCAGTTGCCACGGGAACGACCTTCACGGATTTTGTCCTGCAGCGAACGATGTCCACGAGTGAAATCTTTGTATCAGTTTCTCACAGTGGTAAGCTTAGGGCTTCATGCCAAAATTCAAAGTATGTATAAATTATCACGAGTCAATAACATTTTTATTCCGCGATGAATTTTACAAGTCAATGTAAACAATAAACAGAGTGACCGTACTACTATAAGAACGATGTAAATGTATGCTAGAAAATACCACATTTTTGTATGTAATTATGAAATGGGACTTCATAATGCTAAAGGGCTATATATATAAAAGGAAGTATAAAGTAGATCAATTTTCTGCCTGTGGCCCAAAGAAACACGTAAATTGTTTTGAGGAATGAATTTGAAGAGTCTATGGACAACCGTGAAATCCTTGCGTCAGCCTTAGGCAGTAGTTTTTCTTCAGCCAAAGCTTAAAGTAGCAGAAACACAGAGATCAGAGCCATAGGCGGGTTCATACCCAGTTGACCCTCTTCTTGTCTTTATATTACCTGACAAAACAAAACAAATGTAGCTCCAATTATTTTGCTTCAGTGAAGCTGAAAATATGATACTGTGCCACAAAGTATGCTACATAACATTTAATAAGCCACACGAGCCACCAAGTGGCAAAGAGACATCATTTGGTTGGCCAAGCAGTGTCATGTCATGAATAATTATGCAACAACAAGCACATATGATTTATGATATTGTAAGCTGTAGCAAGGATTTCAGAAAAACAAACATTACTATTGCAACTTTGTTGTCATTATAACTGTCGCTGGGGCATATCATCCATCAAAACATGTGCCGTTGTCTAGCGACAGCGGGTAGCATGTGTGTGTGTGGGTGTGGGTGAGTCTATCATGCATTAAGGTTACCAGCAAATCAAAAAACATCAAAAAGGCCAACCCCGCCAAAAAGTAGACTATGAAAAATGTCATGTCGTGTGGACGGCAGCTGTTTCTATTAAAATATTATTAAAAGTACAGACTGCTAGGTTTATAAGGGGGTGACAGGGACCTTTTGACAGGTTTGCAATTCAATTGTTACAATATTATTGCATACTTTGTGGCATACTAACAACAAAGTAAAAAAGAAACTCAAATCTTGTAAGGAAAACCAAAAGCGCATGTAATAAGCGTGTAGTAGCCGGGCGAAGGCACTTTCGCTCGATGGATGTCCTCAAGCGCTTTATCGGCTTAAGTTTTGAGGGGATTTATTTGATGAAGTTGCACTTTGATGTCGCACAGAGGCCAGACGGATGCAAGGGAGTTTTCCATGTGCTAAACTGGTCTGGACTGGCATACGAAAAAAGAAAATTGCAGTCAAATAAAGCAGCAGGATATTTGCGTTTGAAATATCGTAAGCATTTCCTTCAATCTGCTTCAAATGAAAAATCAAGGACATCTGTTACAGCTCAAAGATGCCGGCAACTTGTATGTGTCGCTCACAAGGAGTTCAGAGCTGCTGCCTCCCAGTGGACGCAAGATTAACTCTTAGTTCAAGCAGACACAACAGCGTTCAAGTAAGCAGAGTACAAGAGCAAAAGAGAGATAGACGAAAAGGAAAACGAAAGAGAGACAGTGTATAAGAAATTGCCGTTACAATAAGCTCTCAGCGCAAAGTTGATGCTGTAATGCCCGGCATACAACAATAAAATGCAAATGTTGTGTAGCCATTTTCCAATGTCAAATAGATACAGGGTTAATGCACAGTTAGATTGTCAATCAACCGGAAGTTGAATAACGGCATATATAAATAATCTGCGTTGATTGGTTTTTTAATTCTAAGTTTGGCTAAGGCTTTTGGCTGAGTTCTGCAAGCATGTAAAATACTAACATCATGTTTTACTATTAAAACTTCCATTAAACCATTTCATCAACGGATTTTCCAAGTTATTCAAAAAAACTAAAGCAAAAAGCTAGATTTGCTCGCTTTACTTTTGAATCCCATTGCCTGTACCTACAAGGAGCTTCCCTTTGCTCGTCTATTTCTTAATACTAGGGGGCTCCAACACCAGTGGCTCTCACGAGGTATTCCTCTTCCCGTTTCCCTTCCTCTTTTTCATCTTTCTCATCTTCTTTCTCATCCTCTTCCTCCTCCCCTTCCTCTTAATGTTTCTCACTTCAAGAAGCAATATAATAGCTTCTCGCATCGCTCACAACCTCCTTGCCCCTCTGTAGGTAGATCAAATTCCTCTTGATCTTCCTCTTCTCGTTCCCCTTCCGGTTACCCATCCCTTTATAATAAATAGGTGTTGCCCGACTTTGTGCACAGTTTTGGGAAAAAAATAATAGTAGGCTTTGAGATTTTGTTTAATTTTTTGTAGTTTTACACGTTTTTGTCCACCAAAATATGACATTTTCAATTCAATAGCTTTTATGGTTTGGGTGTCAACCAGAAATTTCGTCACGGTGGAAAGACATGAATCGACAATTCTGCACTTCTTTTGGGTTCCCTAGGCAACGATATAAGTTTCTCTCATATTTCTTCACATATATTTGGCCAAAAGAGGATGCACAAATATTTTCTACTACTTAGTATTAAATTTCATATGAAACAATACCCATAGTCTTGTAAGGCCGTTGTCCCACAGGTCAAAATTATCGGCGCAACTAATTTGTTGCCGATAGTTGTCACACAAGAAATAATCACAAGAAGCCATATTTTCAAGCGAGATAGTGAAAAATTCTCACGCGCGACTGTCAAAACATTATAAGTTATCTTACAATGGTCATCAAACTATGCGGAAAAGATATATGCAAATCACACGGGCTCGTTTAAAAATCTCTTTTCGTGTAATTTCGATTACGAACAGCGAGCGTTGCTGGTGATGGGAAAATCCCAATCACAGCTGTTTTGCCACCAACATCGGTAGTACCTCGGCAGTATTTTTGAACAAGTAAGGTCCCACTTACCACAACAAAATTAGCGGCGCTCTTTTTCGGATTACACAAAAAAATAGAGATATGTATATCTTTACGGCAATGTTGTGCATTTGGGAAAAATAAGCTGCCGCACTAGTTTTGCCCTATATGACTAGACCCCAAGGCGTTTGTAGAAACGGTGTGTTGTATCGAGCTATATTTTGTGACCGATTTTTTTTACCTTCTCACTGAAAATCTCGTTTCGTATAGCAAGCGCCTAACAAAAATGAAATGTTTAAAAAAAAAAATGATTTGCTTGGTTATAAAAGGGTCGTCTTTCTTCTCAGTTCTCCCTGAAGTCCACCGCCGTATTTACGGAAGAAAAATAAATGAAGTTTGATTTAATACTTACTAGCTCTACCGAAGCACTTCTTTAATTTCATTTTTTTTATCTTGTCATCCGGTCAGACAGGCCGGCTAAAACCGTCCTCCTTCGTCTTCAATCATATTCCTCATCCCAATGACGAGTCGTTTCCCACTCGAGTTAGAAAATGTTCTTCTTCACGATGCCTTTCCCCTTCCCATTCTCCTTCCTGTTCCTCTTCTTTCTCCTCTTTCTTGAAGATAATGACAATTGTAACTCTTTGCGCGTCTTTAACTATTTTTCCGTATTTTCCTGATGTAAACACATTCTTTCATTGGAATTGTGGTTATACGTGGTGGGTCCCAAACCCTACGCACAACCATTTTAAGGCCTGGGGTGGCTCTACTGGTCTCGAAAAGAACTCTAACCCGCTGACCACACGGGGTACCCGTCTTTTAATTTGTAGTTTTACCTTTCCGTTGTCATTCCTTTCTATCGGTTAGCAGGCGGCCTACTAAGTTGAGAACTCAGTTGACAGGTTTCCCTTCCATTGGCAGGCTTGCCAGTAGTAGGTGTTGCTAAACTCTGTAAACAGCTTTGATGAAATTGTAATAGTAATTTTTGTAGCCAAAAAAAATTGTATTCCAAGAGCTATAAAGTCGATCAACCCGATTTACGTTTCACTAACCGTTTTTCGTAACATCGGCCACTGCAGGCTTTTGAATTCATTTCCATATATACCGATAAATATAGATATATACAAAAGTTGCAGATATCCTTCTCGATAGATGTGACCTCATAACATACATATGTTCTTATATGAACAAAAAACTTCATTTATCCAATATTGGTGTCAATAACATAATAGATGTTCCCACCTTCTAAGAAACGCCAGCAAACCCAGTATATACACTGCCGGCAAACATTTTTTGGACAACTTGATTAAGAACACTCAATTTGATTGGCTATAACTTCTAAACTAAAACAGATAGGTTTTTGAATTTTCATGTATGTGAACCAATTTTTGATTAAAAACACATATGAATACTCTCACTTGTATACTTTTCATTTAATAATTTTTTTTTTTTAAATCAAATAATAAAAATGAAACTTCGCATTAAAGGCTTAGTACAACACATTTTTTGGTCAACCCATCGAATTTTTTATATTTTTCAACATTAAACAAAACATTTTATTGTTTGTCCACACAGACTTGACATAAACTATTCTCTAGTTATACACGATTTGATGAGGGCTACCATTTCTCTCTATTTTATCCTTTAATACCCAAGAAAAACACCCTGTACAATTTGGCATAAGCAATTTCCTGCTACAATTTTTCTGCACTTTCAGCAAGACATATTTAAAGCTTACAATTGTAGCTAGCAGCACTTCAATGGCAAGCAAAAGTGGAAAATTCAAAAATGATTTCTTTCACATAAATCACAAATATCTCTTGGAATAGTGTTGCCACCCTTTGCCAACACAGATGCATGACATGTCAAGTTCTAAGATATAATTTTCTTAGTGGCATTGTTGTTTGTCCTTGACATTTTGCTAAATGATGATGACGTTGGAATTATATATATGCATATAGCCAGAAAGTAAGCTATCTTCATACTTTGCATACTTTTGAGCAGGCAAAACTTTGATTTAGCTGCAGCCAGTGCCAAAGAGTGAGACAGCTAGAGATGCAACTGCTATTAACTTTGCATTTCTCAAGCTGTGTGGATTTTGTGGCATTTGTGACAGCCGAGCAATGAAGTTATGCGTGCGCTGTCTCCGCAATACGCTCGCTCACCTTTCACTCTTACTCTCTGCGAAGGTCTCAAATGTCATCGTCTGTCGCCGCATAGTATGTATGTGTGCTTGGTCTAGACAACGTCTAGCTGGATACCATATTATCAACACATTTGTATGAAATTCAATCTAATGAAATTGTCAAATATGCGCAGCCATATTCATTGTCATAATGTCTGCTCCTTAAAGTATGCTACATTAATTTTTCGCCCATTTTTGTTAGCTTATTGACCTTAAATTTATGCTACATTGCGCGTTGCGCCTCCAAAACGCCCAAAAGTATGCTAAGCGACAGACGTCGTCTGTGGTCGACGCTTTTGTATAATTCAAAAATACTTTCAACCAACAACAACAACAAAAAAGCACTGACACCGCTGTATTGCTGTTGTTGTTATGCCGGGTTCACACTGTATGACACTATGACACTTTGACGTGTGCCTGTGTGCGCCAATGGCTGTCACACGTGGAAAGTGTTTACATTGTGGCATACGAATTATGAGTCACACGGCTGTGACAGAGCAAATGAATATGTTTAGGCGTAAACACCTTTATACATTATGACAGAAGTTCGCAAAAGGTAACCATGATAACCATAATGAACAAGTTCGTGAACAAGAACTACGAAAAGAGTCATACGAGAGCGAACATTTAATGTGCAAGTCACTATTATTACCACAGGGCGCACATGAACATTATTATTCTTTGAATCCATTTCTTTTTTTAAATCTGTATTTAAATAAATAACAAATATGTTTTAAATTCAACACACAAACATACGTTGTTATTGGCAAAGTGTAAAAAAGAATCAGCATGCTCGATATGCAGGCACACCCATAAATTGTTTATTTGAACCATGTTTATGACACTGCTGTTTACACTGCGGTGGCACATTTTGTTCTCCAAAATGCTGTCACACGCGTCGTATGACACCAAACGATTACTTGGGTTCACACTGAGAAGTATTCGTTCGTGTGATATTTAGTAACTTTGCCTACGGGCTTGCTGTTCACACTGAGGTATGCCCGTATGACAGCAACGTGTGACGCTGTGTGCCCCAGTGTAAACCCGGCATTACTCTTGTTGTTTCTGTAGTAGCTGTTGCTAACAGCCCCACAGACATTTATACATAATAAAATTTATGATTTTTATAGCTGGTCGTGCTGCTGTCGCCATTTTCGACGCCAACGGCTCGCGACTGAGATTTTTCCTTGGCTTGCCTTTCAGGGCTGTCAACTTAACGCGTGCGTTGACAGTTGTTTTTTTTTCGGGCGTACGAGGGCTGGTAGGGGTTGCTGTATATTTTGGCACCTTAAAAGCAAAAAGCGTAACCAAAACCAACGACACTTTTTCTTCTTCTGCTGCTTCTTGCTAGCTGCTCTGGGCCCTGCTTTCAACTTCAATGTGCTTTGCATTCATAAATAGTTGGCGACATTTCAGGTAAGGTAAAGTAAGGATTGGGGGCAGAAGCCGAAGGGAAACCGCCAAGTGTTGGGCAACCGCTGGGCACGACTGGCGTGCCGGAAAGTTAATTTCGCGCTGTATTTATTATTTATGCGCATTACTTGGCGTTTTCAAAAGATTTTCACTTAACATTTTGCGTATATGCTTTTAGGTACTATAGTCGGAGAGTTAATGTACAAATGCAGCAAACGATTTATGCGTCTAATAATAAAGATTATAAGAGACACTTGTGAGGTAAAACCGTGTTAGTAACTTACTTTTTGCACCAACAAAATTTTTCTTATCGAATTATGTAAATCAATAGAAACAATTTCGTAGCATCAAGACTTAGAAACATACTTTCCAAATCCAAGCAGACTTACTCGACTTTAGGCCCATTTTCCTTTCAACCTTTCTCCTGAAAGATTTCGGAGGCGTTCGACACCTTAGAACTACTCTGAGCCCGTACTCGGTAGTATCAAAGATAGAAAAAACTCCAGGTGTATGAGTAAAGGTACCTCTCAAGAAGGCGATCTTTCCCCCCTTTTATGGAACATATCAGTCAACAAGCTGTTGTGTGACAAAGAAAGAGGTGGCTGCCACGTAGTTACTTATACTTATAATGTTGTGTTAGTTTTAATGGAAAATTTCCATAAATCTTATCTTGAAATTTCCTCAAACCTTATGTGACCTGATGACGGAGCAAATTAAAACAACTATCCAAATATAAATCCCGATAAAACTGACCTTGTTCTTTTCTCAAAAATATATAAATACCATTGCTTATCATTCCTAAGCTAAACAGTGCTAAATATCTGGGGATGATTCTATATAAGAAATTAGATTGGAATTTTACTTACAGGAACGCATCAAAAACGCAACGATGAGCCTGTACACCTGGGCATGTCTCCTAAAATAGTCCGATGGCTTTCAACGGCATTAGTAAGGCCCATCCTCCTCTATGGCATCATGGTTTGGTGGGCTGCACTGCAAAGGGAATTTATCCTAAAGCAACTGTGCAAACTACAGCGCGCTGCAGAGCTATGCATTATTGGTGTTCTTTGCACTACGACTAGTGATGTCCTCGACTCTATTCTAAACATCCCTCTGTTAAGTCTTATTAGGCCGGAAAATGAGTCATTGTCAGCTATACACTGGATGGTTCCGAACTCAATGACAGGATCGGAGGTGATGTGTACTTAGAAAAGTTCAATTAGACAGGGCTTCAGATTTCCGAATCACTGCAGTGTCTTCCAGGCTGAGGCACTAACATCTCTAAAGAGTAAAACAAGCTTGTCGGGCAATGTATATACATATATATACCATACGTGCAATTCAGAGTACAACGAAAGCTGGGCATCACAATGGTGCGATCACAGCAGACTGCCAAAGCCTCTCTCGCTCTAATCTTTGAGCAGCTCACTCAACCTCCCTTAGAATCGAGGAGTTTGGAAACATAAATCCCGCTGCTTGCGTACCACCGCGGAGAATGTCCATGGCTACCAACACTCACGCTTCAGAAGTAAAAAACGCAAGCAAGAAAAGCGCGTGCGGGAGGCTATAGAGATGTGCACGGGCAGGAATGACTTAAAGAAGTTCTTCCAAAAATTCAAGCGTTTGTCCGAAGGATTTAGTATCGGTGCGTCTACCTGTAGAGATGCAGAAGGAAATCTGGTAGTGGATGCACAGGGCGATGATGAGGATAATGCTGCAAGGTCACAATTATGCGCCTCAAGGACAACAAAGCAGCACAGCTGACCTGCCTGCAGAGTTGTTCAAGACTGGCGGCAATGATTTGGTAAGGTTCATGCACCATCTCTTTTGCAGAATATAGCTAGATGAGAGCATGCTCGATGATTGGAACCTTGCAGTCCTCTGCCCTGTCCTCAAGAAATGTGACCGCACGGTGTGCGCTAGCTACCGTAGTATCAGCCTTCTTTCTATTGCGAATAAGGGCCTATCGAGCGTATTGTGTAAAAGACTAAAGCCGTTTGTGAAAAAACTGATAGGACGTTATCAGTGTGGAAAAGACCCACGAACACCAAATCGACACCCATCATCTCTTTGTCGATCATAAAGAAGCATTTGGTGGCCCGTTAAAGTATCCCGTATATGCCGCACTGTCTGGGTTTGGAATCCCTGCAAAGTTGGTACGCCTATGCAGAATGACGTTGAGCAACACAATCAGCTCTGCCAATGTGGGAAAGAGCTTCTCCGCCCTCTCCTGCGACCTCTTAAATCTTTTGATGGAGAATGGGTTGAGAAAGGCCGAAGAACATTGGAACGGGACTGTATTCTATAAGGGTCCAGGTTCTTGCCTACGCAGATGATGTCGATATCATTGGTTCTACTAAGCGATCAGTTACCGGAGCCTTTCCGGCTATTGAAAGAGAATATGCTCTTTTCGAGTAGAGAGTTTCTGTTTTGCTTTATGCCGCTGAAGCATGGGGGATGACGTTATCTGTGTTTGAGCGGAAAGTACTCCGTAAGGTTTTGGCTTTTTACGCGTTGGCAACGACTACCACACCCGTTGGAATGACGAACTCTATTTAATAACTCTATATCTATAATAATTTTCATTTTTTGATTGTTTAAATTTCTCCTAGCTAATTTCGGTTGTTTTGATAAACGTGCGGAAAAGCCTGAGTTGGTTACCAACTGTTTATTTTTTAAGATAACTTTGCGAGTGACCTCGACCTTTATTTCTAAACTATGAATAATTATAAAAAATTAAATAAACAAAAAGCGTTTTTAGAACTAATTCATTTAGAAATGTCCATTTTTAATTTTAGATTTTCATGGCTAGAGTTTTGTTATTATTCTATAAATTTTTAGTACTAAAGCAACTAGTTGTCAACATAGTTAAATCAACCATAGTTTCAGACAGTAATTCAAGAAACTTAAAAACGGTGCCGACACAGAGCCATAGAAAAACTACCCCTCATAGCGCAATTCAGGTCAAAATCGGAACTCTTTTAAGCAGAGTAACTTCAATAAACGATATGGTTTCAAATTGGATGCATGCGTTTTAATTCTGCGATAAACCATTATATTGTGTTGTCAGATAAGTACTAACTTATTCTCATTTGAAGACAAGATTGATTAATTGACATTATGTTTTTCAGATATTTTCGATGACTAAAAGGGACTCTGTAGCCATACAAAAGATGTTCAGCGTATGTGGACCAATATCCGTTGCTATTACCAGGAGACACATTTTCGAAACTAGCAAATTTCAACTAATTAATTTACCCGATTCATTTTTCAAATTGAGGTAGATGATGCTTTAAATGATTTACTTACTCTGTTTCGCTACAACAGAATGCTTTTAGGTGCAATTGTCAGCCATATTTCAAAGCATTACGGATCAGATGCTAACAGGCTTACAAGAAGCTTCTGGATACATTTGTGTAACAGGGAAAAACGAGTAGGAGCACAACAGAAACTGAGCTACATACTGAATTTAACACGATCAAAGATTATGAATTAAAGGTTAGATTTGATATATGCAAATTGTTTAAAACCTCTCTTGGTTACTTGATATATATTATTGACCAACAAGGGCTCAGACCCAAGCCAGAGCGCGTTTTAGCCAGATGCGTCTAGACATGGAGTAAACGTGCTTATGTATTCTGCATGAATATGATTAATGCACATTGTCATGCAGAAGGTTCCTTGGCTCCAGCTGAGCAAGGATACTGGCCGCAAAGTTTTGCAAGATGATATGCGGATGTCGTTTTAAATTGCACATTGATCCGAAACCTTGGTTAACCATTTTTGGTGCAAAACAGGCATTGCCACTTATTGCTGCAGACGTTTTATTACGCTAATCCAACAAGGACAATAGGATCCCTGAGGATTTTATCATAGCATCAATCAAGCTGTAAATTTAACACGATCAGTGACGCCATGGAGACTCTTCCCGTTGCATTCAAAATTATTAAGTATAGATTAAGAAAAAATAATAAGAGATAAAACTCTGGCAATTAAATGGCCTCAGAGGTAGTTTAACTCAAAAAGAAGGATGCATTATGCATTGGAATAGAGTCCGAATTCATCAGATATTTTGCAGCCGGATTCTGAGACAACTGCATCATGGTCATCCAGGTATCAAAGGAGAAAAATATGTTATGAAAGCGCGCAAATGCGAGTTAAGCCAACTCTACGGTTACGATTACGCGTTGAATCTTTGCATAAAGCATAGGCCAGCCCATATCAGGCAATGTTAAATGGAAAGGGAATGGTCATCCAGAATATACATACCTTCTTACAAACATACCAATCCACTGAAATTCCTAGCACTCCGGAAAGGAAATGACTAACGGAGATTATGTTGGGCAGGCTAATGCGGAATGCATTGGAAAACTAAAACCACTCGCTAAGAAGGCATTGCCGATGAGTGCCTCCAGAGGATGAAACATCAATTTAATAAAAAAACGGTGCCATGAAAAGACTCTTAAAACTGAAAGTAGAAAAATGATTTTCCCTAAAGCTGTAACCATTTTAAATGGGAGCTTAGACAAATCATCGAGCAAAGAGATGATGTTATCTAAAATGCAAATAGGTAGATATCTATCAGCTTTGATGACGCATTTCGAGTAAAGAATATTGTGACAAATATAACCACTTCCGGCTAATCAGTATGTTTCGATAGTCATTGCAGACAGCACAAACCGAAGAACAACAGCATCGAACACTGGCTTTATGCAGATCACCTCGAAACGGAAGAAATGTGGACAGAAACATGCCGTCGTAGCAAATAATTATCAAAAGTGGAGGTGCTACACAGACCTCGAATATATTAGACACTGCGAATGAGAAAAGCTTACTGAAATCGAGATTCACTGAGTGCATGTGCCGGCATGAGGCGGTAAGTTAATTAATTTGCTTGAATTTGAATTATATTCTATGGCAATTACTAACTATAAGAAAGTACAAAAAACCGAATTATGTGCAAAACTTTGAACACATGGCATAGAATGGAAAAGTTTTCTTCATCTAACCAATATTGGCTATATACATACAGTTTTTTCTTATATTTAATACCTTATAGCTGGTAATTTATTTTTGCAAACACGTATTTCCTCATATTTCACTTGTGACTCTTATCCACTGTTGTGGTGTGCAACGCACTAATTCTAGCTAAATCTGTCCAGTTCATTAAACTGTCAACATTTGCTACTACATTCAAATACATAAAATTAATTATCGTTAACCAACCTTTGTCTGTGATTGTCACTCGAATTTCGCTTTGTTTGCCTCAAGCGCCAGCAAAATTTGTGTGCCTTTTGTCTAATTGGATTTCTGCTCAAAATGGGTTAATGAAATAGCAGGCATTCGATTGTAGGTACCTATATACGTATACTTAGAGAGAAGTCCTTGAGCAAGGAAGCCGCTTAAAATCGTATTAATTAACACTCGTTTTCGGTAAAGAGAGCCTCAGCAAAATCTGTGTCTGCATTGCTCATACGCCCCGTAAGCTTCAATTGTTACAGCTGCTTGTAATCTTAATCATTTGGCAAATTTGTGTGCATCAGTATAGGTGTGTGTGCGAGTGTGTGTGTGTGTGTGTGTGTGTGTGCGTGTCTGTGTCTGGCAACGTCTGGGTGTAGGTATGCTTAAATTTGCTTTTAATTAGTGCATACGTTAGTGTGTAGGGGTGAGTAGGTGGCATTGCGCGGAACAGTTGGCAGTATGCAGCATCAGGGGCTCCACTCAAGCCCCTTGGACTACTATTTGCTTGTCGTCCTTCGTTGTGTGGGAGCAATGCGTCAAAGTGTTATATGCAAATAAGCCACATATGCAAGGCGTTCAACATTTGCAAGACTCTTGCCGCAACAATCCGTTATAACTGCTGTTGTTGTTGTTTAAGCAAATGTTGCGAAATGGCGCGCGGACATGTTTGATTACAAGTGCATGTTGTGCCTGGCATTCCAAGTGGCCAGCCGTGGAGCAAAGCAATACATTCCAAGACATGAGTTGCATATGCAATATACTATATAGAATGTATGTCCGTCCATATGTGCAATTTACAAATGGTCTGCTGTGGGGTTAAGAGTGTAGCAGCAACGAAAATGCTACTAGAGTGCGGCTTATGGCGACAAAAGTCAGAGAAGCTAGAAGGAGTACGAGGGAGAGAGTGAGGATAAAAAAAAAGAGAAAAAGAGTCTTGCTTTCTTTACTGTACTTGAATCCTTTATCATAGCTCGATTTCCAGATAATATCACATTTAAAAGGAAAAATAATAATAAGATACTAAGATACTTTATTTCCTAATTACTGAAATAAATTTGAACCAAAATCTATCTTTGGACTTGGTAAAAAATAATATAAAATCGTTACGTATAACGAAATACATTTATATAAAGGGTTCTTTGGACATCTCAAGCAAGTGTTTTGCTGAAACAAATCATTAATTACTATTAATTCCACAAGGTCATTAAGACATATTTCCTTGAAATTATGCGCCGCTTAATTACCATTGATTCCACAAGGTCATTAAGGCATATTTCCTTGAAATTATGCGCCGCTTGCGTGAAGCAATACGAAAAAAGCATACGAATTTTTAGCAGAACAATTTATGACTTTGTATCACTATAATGCACCTTCTAACGCATTGTTGTTTGTACGTAATGTTTTGGTCAAAAATAACACCGTTATCATGCCACAGCCACTGTATTTACCGAGCATACTGTAACTCTCTTCTGTTTCCAAAACTGACAAGACCCATTAGAGGACGGCCGACGGTTTGCCACGATTGAGCAGATAAAGATCGCATCGCTGGAAAAGTTCAAGATTTGAGATTTGAAAGTCTGTCGACATAGGTCAATTAAACATGAGTGAGAATACTTTGACGAATAAATAAATAGTTCTTGGGCTTCAGGGGTTTCATTTATCTGTTTTAATGCGTTTTATAGTGGACATATGGCGTTCATGGATCCAACAACAATGGATTGGACTGCTCTGTGTGTCACGCTGTAAAGGGATATATTTTCATGAGATCAATATAATCACAATAATACACAAATCAAAATTTAGTTAATGATTTCTCTGCCGTCAAACAAAAATCACATAGACAAGAAACAAAAATTATGTTTTTTTTAGTATATCTCGCTCTCTTACTCTCTCTCATACAAATATAATTAAGGATTTGGAATATTTTCACTCATATATTTAACAAAAATAAAAAAGTAACAAATCATCTAAGAAAACTGAAACAAAAATATGAATACTTACCTTCCTCAGTACTAGTTTATTTCATTTCGTTCTTCATTTTCTGCTATTGCCATTCACTATGACTCGTCTTTATTATGAATACAACCCACAAGAGTATCGTTACATTTTTTATACAGTTCTTGAACTGCGTGAGTTTAAAAGCAAATTAAAGTGCTTAAGAGCTGCAATTAAATCTTTTACACTGACGACTGTATTGTCATTTAAGTAAAATGAAATCCCCGCACACACTCACATTCACGTTCACTCACTTGCCCAAATGGTCAGTAAATGGCACACCATGAACTTGATATACGACGAGTATACGGCAAAGTCACACAAGTCACCAGAAGGCAGAGCAGAGCGAGCGGGACGACAACAGAGTGAGCGCAGGAGAAATGACAAGCATATGCGCTTGTATTTTCATTAAAATCAAAAGTATAATTAAATTCTTGGACCCCATCTGGCCGCAAGCAAAGCTTCAGCACCCACTCCGGGACGCTGTGGGCGGTGACCTATGCGTATACATGCTGGGAATTTGTTTGTTATGACAGCACAGAAAAAAGTCAAGAGGAAAGCAAAAAACTGTAAATGGGATTTCTTCAGTCCGGAGCAGTCTCTCTCTCTCTCTGTCGCTCTCTCCCTGGCACACGCACATGTCAAGGGACATTGGGGCAGTCAGTCGCCTTTGTGGCCATTAGACAAATACGTGCCACATGCTTTTTAAATTAGTGCAAAAAGTCATTCACTTTAGTTTACTTACAGCTTTTGTTTTTAATGAAGTGCACTGATTAATGCATGAAACAGACACCGAAGCGAAGGCCAGATAGGGAAGTGGAAAAAGCAAAAAAAAGTAAAAAAGTGTTGAATATGCATGTGAAGCGATTAAAGCGGAAATGCGCATCTAAAAAACGCCGATGAATACTTCCGGCTTGCGTTTTGCCGACTTTAGTTGTATTTGTGGCCAAGTTTCAATGGCTTTTCAATTGTGCAGTAAATAAATATTAAAAAAAATACACAAATAATCAATAATTTAAGCCACAGTAGCAGAGCACGTGCTGAGCATGGCCGCCATTTCATGCACACAACATGGCATACTCTTTCTCATACTAAAAACACTTGCATAGATTTATGAGCGCAGTCAACAGCAATGGCGGCAAACGCGCATTTTGTGCAGTCAATAACATTGTTTAAACTTCACTTCCGCCTTTTTGTAAACGCATACATATGCATTTATATATCTATTGTGTGTCTACACTTATATTGCGCAATCAAACAGTTAACATACTCACTTGCATATAGAAGGAAACAATATAAAATTCTGTTCATAGCGGCGCGAGAGTAGCTTGAAAAACGCGCGAAAAAGCAGAAAACAAATTCCATATCGATTTATATGCAACATATGTATTTAAGTTAATCCGATTTTACTTATATCGAGAGTTTCAGTTCGCTTAATTTTCACTTTAAGTTTATTAAAAATTGATTTGATGTTGTTTTTTCTCTTTCTGAAGTGTTACTTTTGCTTTTTGATTTGGAAATATGTTTTAATGCTTGAATTCACATATTACTTTACCGAAGTGATAAAATAAAATAATCGTTACGAACAGCTTCCAGTCGAAAGTATGTTTATTTTGGGGTAGTGATGAAGCTGGAGTGGTTGAAGCAGAATGAGATAATGGTCGACCTCGTCCGCGATATTAGAAAGAGTGAATACTTGAATACTGAAATCAGGTAGTTGGCAACATATGTCGATGGAAAAGAATATCAAACTATAAATTCCATGACTCCGAAGGTAGCAAGCAATTAACGAAATAGATTACGTGATTGATGTCGTCTGTAACCCATTGGGTAAGCCTAACGACGACATTTGCACATGCACCTTAGTTTTGGCGTGTTTTCGAAGATGAAGTTATCGCCAGCTCCCAAATAGATGGAAACCGGCCGAACTTACCAAATTCCATTCCATTTACAAATTGTTCATAAGAGTATAAATTCATTAAAAAAAATTTTTTTTTTTGTTTTGGTTCAACGAAATTTGTTTTCAATATTACGAAATGTGCTGGCTGCAATCCTTGGAACACTAGCTCACTTTTATGCAAACGCAAGGGTTTCGGTAACTGTTTTCTAAGTACGACCAATAATATCGATATCAATTACGTAGTCATCCGCAGTTGGCTAGCGGCAGTATCCCGGACATTATAGGTGCACACCCGCATTGTTAAATCATAACCCCATAACATACTTTATTTGGTATTACATCTCTCATTGGAATTGGAGATTTTCCGCAGTTCGCCGCGCACATTATAGTACTGCCCCAACACCGAGTGGCGTTTAGAGCAGCTTAGATCATGATTTTTCGGTCATCCACAGTTTTTGAGAATTTCGTGCTGAAACTTGTGTAAACTGAATTGTATCTTGATTGCCAATTGATGTATTAATTAATTTTCTTTTTCTGAATTCAAGGTAATGAATGCCCAACAACTCCCTCATATAATATATATACTCTCTTAACCAATATTGCTATTGTTTCGGCAAAATGTTAACAATGTTTGGTTTATAAGCTTAACATGAGTCTTTGTACCAAATTTGGTGGCTCTAGCATAAATTTTAACCTTAACATTGCCGTAAGAAGTAAAATTTTGTTAACGTAGGAGGATGGGCCTAAGATTGCCACATTCTAACCTATTTCTTTTAAAGTTTCTATCCGATTTTAATAATTTTTACACAGCACATGCGCTGTAAAGTGCACAACTGTGCCAAGTTTCAAATGACACAAATGCGTATCTTTTCGTAAAATTTTTGTGCCTCTACCTTTTATGGTGTCAGAGATCTCGACGTTCATGCGGAAAGATAGACAGACGGATAGACGGACATTGCTCAACTATTGCACCTGATCATTTTTGCCCATGGAACATATGATCGTCGACGCATACTTCTGTCTGTTACTTACATAGCACAAACCTATAACACACTTTTACACTTTGTGTTCAGGGAATAAAAAGAAACAGCCGCTGAAGACCTTTCTCTTCTTCTTCAACTGGCCATAACAATCCGTTATCGGGTAACGATCTGATGTAAACACATTCTTTCATTGGAATTGTGGTTTTACATAGTGGGTCTCAAACCCTATGCACAACACTTTTAAGGCCTGGGGTGGCTCAACTAATCTCGAATGAACCCAGTGTCATTTTTAGTCGCCTCAAGCTTTGACCTGCTGAGGTGCTGTTCTCTAACCTGCTCACCACACGAGGGAGGAACGAGACCTTTATCGCAGTAACTAATTCATTCATACGCACAAAATATCCTAGAGAGCGGAGCCGCTGTCATCGCAGAGCGCATAGAGTTTGTCCTTGCAAAGGGCCAAAAAAAATAACGAAGTACTTTCCGCTGAAACACTCCAACATTTTCATACGACGGCGTCATCATCCATGCTTCAGCGCCATAAAGCATCTTATAGACTGTTAGTTTTCTACTACTCATTTGCCTACTGAGACTAAAGTAGCATCTAGTGATTCCCTGCTTGATCGCCATGCTGACATCGTTCTTCATTGTGACGGTGAAACCAATGTAGAAACAATACATTCTTAACCACAAAGTTGAAGATGCAGCAGGAGAGGGAATAGCCTTGTCTGAAACCTCGTTCTGTATCAAAAGGTTGGGAGAAGCTCTTTCATACCTTGACGGAGTTGCGAGTTTTGCTCAAGTCATTCATATATTTTTCAGGAATTACAAACTCAGACAGTGCGGCATATAGGCGATACCCTAATGGACTATCAAATGTTGCTTTATAAACGACAAAGAGATCGTACAAGTCGATTTACTACTCGTGGGTCTATCCAGGATTTGACGTATTGACTTCAAACAAAAAATGACACTGGCGACATTCATTTTGCTGCGTGGAAAGTGGGAGTTGTTTTACAGTAATTTGGCCTCGCCACCATTTTGCTCCATAAGGTCTAGTTTTTTTATTTATTTGCTGGGAGAGATTAGGATATTTTTGTTAATCACTATCCTGAATTGAATTTGATAACGTCCACAGCAGAGCTTACAAAATCATTTCAAGGTAGGAGTTCGTCTACAATGTCATAACCTTTGACCCACCCTCGCTTTTCGAACTGCATAAAGGGCTGTGGATAATTGTATATACTTCATTGCATTGTTTTATTTGTGCTTCAAATGCCAGTTAAGAAAAAACAAACAGAACAAACAACAACAAGAGACACACTTAATATTGTTTGCCAAATGTGCTGTTAGCTTTTGGTCAAATGCCCTTTCTGCCCTCTAACGCCTGTTGTTGCACTTTGGCAGCCATTTAAGTTAAACTGATGTCCTGTTGGTCTGTCTGTGTGTGTGTGTGTGTGTGTGTGTGTGTGTGTGTGTGTGTGTGTCTGTGTCTGTGTGATAGCTTTTGTGTGACCATTGCAGCATATCCTGCAGCCAATTTCTATAGTCGGTTTTAAACATTCTAGCTTATCTATAGTCATACACAAACTCTCACCACACGCTCTCAAACACACACACGCACACACATAGAGATTTATTTACTCTAGTCCAAGCTCAACTATTAGAAATAACATGACATTGCTGCTCGTATCATTTCTATTGGACTTACTGTAGGACCTAGTATTTCCGTGGAGCACTCCCTAGCCTAACCCTGAAAAAAAGGGCTGCCAGCAAATGTCTTTCAATTTAAATTCAAATTTATTGCCACAATAACCACAAATTTTTCGCTCAAGCATTTCATTTCATTTCCGTTTCATTTTCAGTTCATTTTGTTTCGTTCGCGCTTTGTTTTCTTCTATGTATTTAAAAACTGTAACTGCTGTTTACGTAAATCTCGACTGCAAAAATAAATCAGCTTTATTACATACTTGGTCGACGTCATACATATTTACAGCTAAACAAGCCGCCAAGTTTCGCCCCACATATTTCATTTGACTTATTGTTGACAAGCTTTTAAATAAATTGAATTTACTGACAGGCCCACAAGAGCTACCTGGAGCTAGGAGTACCTGGACCCGGGGCAATCTGACACACGCTCAAGGCAAACATTTGCCCAAGATTTACGAGAATCCTGGCAAGTTGTGAGCGGTTCGGGCAGCTGCTCCACGCACTTCTAATGCCAGCAAACAGCAAATTGCTACAAAATCACTTAGCTGTAAATTTTTATGGCTCAGCATAACAAAGGAAGAGAGAGGAGAAAAAGGAGAGAGAGAGAGCGAACGAGAAAGTGAGACAGTAAGAGAAATGCGTAAAAAAAAACAAAGCAGAGGCAGCAACACAAGTTACAAACGGAAGTAATTGTCAGAACATCGTCACTCGAGCAGCCATTTTGCTGCTGGTATGTGCATATGTGTTCCATATGTTTGCCGTTATGTGTGCTATGTAATGTAACTGTTAAATGCTCATTGCGTTTTATTACATTGTGTGCATTGCAAAGCGTCAACAGGCTTGGCCATTTTGTGGCTTCACGGCCATTTTGCATTAAATTGCAAAAGCGTGAAAAGCGAAAGGTAGGCTAAAGTGGACGAGGAGGGCGTGGTTCAGGGAATATTGAGTGCTGTCCCTATTATATATTGCAATGAGGACATTTTCATTAAAGTTCCATGCACTCTATAAACGACAAGGGTATATTCATTCTTTGTGAGTACACGAAGCAATTAATATTACTTTGGATCTTTAAGTAAACCATAATTAACAGATTTGTATCTTTTCCAAGGATGGAATTTGCTTAACTTTTCATCTTGGCCGAAACCAGAGGTCGTCAGCATTTTCAGAAAGGGAGCACACAAAAACCGTTAATATGTTGGGGTAGTGAGCGACATGAGTGAGTACAGCCCTGGCGGGCAATAAGTGCACATACTTCTTATAATGCAGTCTCGACTCTGTTAGGTCTTTGTTTACTCTCTCTCACTCTCGCACATTTTACAAAATCATGTCAACGTAGAAAGTGTTCGATTGAGTTGTCCTTTTCAAGATCGAAGAAGAAGTAGGACGAATGTATTCTGAAGCGTTAATACATCATCCAGGGATCGCAGATCTTTCCTCTTCTGACGAATAATATATCCGTAGGCTTTTGGATTGAGCTTTTCTACAAAGTGGTGACATCCATTTGAGGATTTCCAGCTTTGTCCACAGGCACCGCAATCCATCCTTTGTCCGTTTGAATTTTTATTGCCTCGGAAATCTCGCTGTCCAGGAACTTAGTATAGACTGAATCTATTATGATCATGCTTGATGTTGTGAGAGGATTTTTCAGGTCCAAGCCGCAGCCTGACTATCACTTCAGATCCTTATAATTAGCATATACAGCTTTGGAAAGCCATCGCCAAACTGGTCGAAAACAAAACAATTTTTTAAAGGCTATAAGAATCGAATACCGATGAATACGGAAAAAACTATAAAAATATTTACAAGTTATCAAGGTAATTTAAAATTTTGGCTAGTTTAATTGCAAGAATTACCAAAAACGCGAAAATGGCCATAAAGAGTAACAATATAGAGTATCTCATAGCCGCGAGTTGTCATCATGACAATTCCTGCTCGTTAGATATGCATTGGTGTATGCATAATTGTCTGTGTGTCCCACAACATTAAAGTGTTAAATGTCATTTGCTTGTTTGTTTTTGTTGCCTCATCGTAACTACATCATGCATATCAAATTAATGGTCCAGCTCATTTGGGGCGTAGCGGTTTGTCAGTGTGTGTATGTGTGTTATTTGAGTAGCAAAACGACACCTGAGATTGAAGGGGTGAAATGAGCAAGCCAGCTCATAACTAGGCAAGGTTAAAGTTGAAAGTCAGTGAATATGAGATACTTATAAATGCAATGAATACCAAAGTGTGTGCTTTTCCAGGACCAAATACCTAATACTTACTCATTCAAACATTAATATATCAACTCCAGGACCAAATATTTAATACTTATGCAAACATAATAACATTCTTTGGCAATATCTCGTTTTGGGGACTTCAAAAGATAACAAATTGGTAGATCATAAAAACCTCTGCAAAACAAACACTGTCTAATATTTTTATATGAAATGTTCGTACCGGATGCAGATGTCTAACACTTGAAAACCCCTAGACTGACTAACACCAAATTTGGATAGTTAACTTACTAGTCTGCTGGAGGCCTAAGCCAATATTTAATAGTGGAAAGATGCTCAGTAGTCCTTAACTTACTAGTCTGCTGGAGGCCTAAGCCAATATTTAATAGTTGAAAGATGCTCAGTAGTCCTGTAATTTCCATTTTAGTATTTATGTTGAATTTGTATTTAATAAAATTTTATAAATTAATTTTCTTAAACAAAAACAGACTAACATGACTATATCTACTCGACTATTCAGACTACGAGAAATCGGCAGAAAGGTTACAACCTATCCCTTGGTAGTACAGTGGATAATTACAAATTAGAACCATTTGGTTCCAAGGGCAATTCTATTTTCTGAAAAGTTTTAATTTATGAAAGATTTTTTTTTTGTAATGGAAAAAGTAAATTAAACACAGCTATTTGCTTTGAATAACAACATGTTTATTTCAACGGCACAATAAAGTCTTTTATGTTGGTTTGTTTTTTTGGTATATTCAAATTTGCAGTAACGACATCGTTACGCGTTGCCACTAAGTTGCTTAAGTGCTTACATGACTTACACCAATTTATCAAATTACACTATGCAACAAATTTGACCTCAATGAAAGGGTCGTTGATTTCGAATCCGAACCCATTTTGCATTTTCTAGCACTGTTTTCGAATTATCACTAAAGTTGCGAAGTCAGCAAATCTCATATATTTTGGGAACAGACTATTTTGGTCTAACTTGATTTGATTGCAAGTTATTGGGCAATAACTCCGGTAACCGTTCGGATTTGAAATCAGCGACGCCAAATTTACCGGAATAAGTATGTTTACTCCTGGGTTTTTTTACGGAAACTCAAAAAAAAATTTCGATTGTAGCATTTTTTCGATATTCCTTTATAACTTCTCCATTTTGCTACTGATTTTGCTTTAATTAGTGCTAAAATGTTCGCAAAGATTCAATTTATGGAATTCAAAAATAGTACATTACAAAATTTTTAATTGTTTTTGATTTAATTCATTCATTCAAAATAATCCAATATTAATATTCAATTTTCGAAAAAAAAAAATTGTCGCCATTGCCCTTTAACTTGCAATCGAATCAAGTTAGACCAAAACCGTCTGAAAAACATTGATTATATATTAAAATAATAATAATGGCAATTCTAGTTGCCATTCATCTCGATCGGTAGTAAGGTTCCCAAGATATATGAGATTTGCTGACCTTGCAACTTCCGAAATATTGATTTTTTTAAAATAGCGATAATTCGAAAACGGTGCTAGAAAATCCAAAATAGTTTCCGGATTCGAAATCAGCGACCCAAAATTTGCGGAAAAGGTAAGTTTTAAACATAGTCTTTTTTTTGATGCATAGTGTTATTGGCGCTTTCGATAGCAACATTATATGAAACACTGGGTGTTACTTCTTCCAAGTCAAATCTGTCATCTGAAGACAATCCTTATTGGATTTTGATCCATCGGCTGAACAGCTGCAGTTACGTTTGATGGCATGAAGTATGCAACTATGTTGCCATTGTGACTTTGGATGGAGCTTCTCAATTCGTGCATGAGGAAAACAATTGTCACTCTGTAATAATTTGGTGGCAAATTATTTACCACCCCAACACGGATAACCTAAAAAAGAAAAAAATGTAATTGTAATTCTAAGGCAACGGATACCGTGACGACTCACAGTGGATCAAACTGACTTCCTTTTCGGCGAAAATAATAACTTTTAAGGAAGTAAAGATATTTTCAATATTTAAAATGCATAGAACAGAGAAGTCCTTAGGCTTCTGCGATACATTGCGATAAATAATCTGTGTATAAAGGGAGCTTCAAAATACGGTAGTAAAGTCCGATATTATATACTGCAAATGTCTTATCGGAAAGGAGTCTGAAATTAGAGAGTATTTGAAGACGGAATCAAATTTACCTCAAGTGATTGTGCGGATTAAATGTATTTAATCATTGATACCTTTCATATTATAAAAGTTGTAATTTAATCGTGATAGCTACGAAGGAAACCTATTTTCATAACGTTTTCTTATTGCAAAACTCTGCCTCAAATGCAAAATATCATTCCGTCAAAATGCGTAGAACTTGATGCAACTGTTAATACTTTTGGAGCAGAACGGCCGAAATTTGCCAAAAGTAATTTCTCTACTTTACGAATTGGAGTTATATTAATATGCTACCTATTTTACGAGTTCGAATGCTGATCCTTATATTCCGCTTCATATATTGTCGTTTAAGTTGCAAGTTGTTTGGTTCGGGTGCAACATTTGCAAAATTCGAAACACTCAAGTTGGCAAGAAAAATTTTAGTTTTTAAAGCCACTTAAGTCTTTATGCAACACTTTGCCCAACATATACTGCGCCTTTTAACTACTCTCTTGTCCTTGGCAGCAGCTATAAGCTGCTTATTATACTACTCGTGTCCGTGTGCTTCCTGACCTTAAGGCTGGTTCACCACCGAACATTTGTGCAAGTTCACAGGCTACAACTATTAAGTCCACCTACAAAGCCACTAATGCACTGACACATATGTGCACCTATACATTGCCACATTAGCATGTTACTAATCGTCCAAGTCTAATGCCTTTTTGAAAACTTCTACGCTTTATTTGTGGCTTACTCGAAGCTTTTTGCATACTTCAACTCCTCTTTCCTGCTCGCTCACCTTTATTTCCTGCTGCTTTTCACCTATGCCGCCTATACATAATAAGCGTTTAATAACTTACCAAAGGGTCTGTCAGTGGCTTGCGTCTAGCGCCGTTTACATATCAAATTTGCCAATGTACAAAACAGTTTCCGCTTCCGGCCATTTTGTCTGTGTGCCGCTCACACACACTTGCTTAAAGGCTAGCCGCCATGTTGTAAAGTTTTGGCCAACAACTTACGCATTATTGTAACTTGTTTGTTGGTTTGTCGGTTGTTTAAAACCTAACCCTTGCCCTCGAGCATTAGTCTGCAAAGTTTTGTGCTAACCTTACGCTGAATGAGAGGGGTAGCGACAACAACAAAAACATAGCACACCTTGTAGCGCATGCTTAATCAAATATGCATGCAATGACGTTTGTCTGTGTGTGTGTGTGTGTGTGTGTGTGTGTGTAAATACTCTAATAAGTGTCATATGTTATGGCAAGTTTTGCTTATCGTTAAAACTGACGTCGTCCTGGATACACTGCTTGTGTCTCGGCTGCAACCCACTTCAAATGTCAGTTAATAAATTGCAAAACGTTTTTCTACGAATCGACGGCGTTGCAATAACAACAATAACGGCCAACCAACTGCACTTAATGTCACTGACACACACACACACCGACAAGCGACATCGGCAGACCGACAATCCGCAACGGGAGACAATGAAGTTGCCGCTGTTGACATGAAGCGTGACGACGATGTCTACCAGAGTACAAGTACAACGACTGCAATTCGATGCCATCAGCGGCAGAGCCAGCGACAGCGAGTACCTCTGACTGTGGCATAGCATAACGTTAGGCGCCCCGCGACAGACATTTACAAATAAACAGCGCTAAATTATAGGTGCTCTGTGAGTCCTCCCTGACGCTCCCTCTCGACGGGTAAATAATATGGCAGCTACACCTGGCGGCATCAACGACGCTGGCAACGATGTTGACGACGACGTCTAACTTTTAACTACAACAACTGCCATACCAATTACAACAGCAGCAGCAGCAACAACAACAACAAGGCCAAGAACAACAACAACTGTAATAGCAACACAAAGTTCAAGTTGACGCTGAATTGCACTTTGCAAAGAAAATGCAAGCAAAGTTATACCTCGAAGTAAGTAGTAGATACTTGCAGCTCCCAGTAACAGTTTCGAGTAGAGATGGACTCTTTGCGTTTTCGACAAGATATTCGTTTCTATTAGAGTTGATTACGGATGGATTATGCCAGTTTCAAAAGAGGAAACGTAATATTTTGCTAAACAAGAAAAACTTGTATATAAAAAAGTAGCAACTTCTAGACTTATAATTGGCTGATTATGCGATTGAATCAATTGGATCAGAATTCGATTTATAGGTATCGTACACAGGCAAAAAATAGCAGTATAAATTTAAGTACAAGATTATTGTTTTCATACAAGTTTTGTACTTAAAATTTCTAAAAATACTTAGAATGAACCTCACTAGTTTTAAAATTTGTAGTAGTAGTATCAAAATTAGTCTCCCAAAAGTCTTGATTGCCAAAAGGGCGAAAAAGATTTATGTGAGATTATATGTTTTTGGTTGAGTCTATTGTATATTAATAATAACAATAAGTATAAATGTTAAGTTAATCTATATATTTGCTCATCTTCTCTTCTCTAACGTCCCCTCTACTCGATCTCCTATCCACTGCTCTGCCAATCTAGGATATCGAAGAGTGCTGCAAGCTTACCAAAAATAAAGAATGGGCAAGCGACACTAATGGCAGTTACTCCATTTCCAAATTTATACCCTGTACACAAAGTGTAAATGGGTATTATGGATTTGTGCAATGTATAGTATGTAACAGGCAGAAGAAGGCGTGGCATACCACCATGTTCGATGGGCAAAAATGATCAGGAGCAATAGTCGAGTCGATATAGCCATGTCCGTCTGTCAGTCTATCCGTGTTGGTGCTTCTCAGAGACTATAAGAGTTAGAGCCACAAAATTTTACCAAAATATGCGCATTTTCCCAAGGCTCAGGGAGTTTGTCGAATTATGTCGATATCTTACCCCTTCCCCCTTGCAAGATTTTCGCGGTATACACGCACCGCCATCCAATTGAAAGTTGGCACAGTTATTCACAATGTGATCGGATAGAAACTTTGAAAGATAAAGGTAATAATATGCCAATTTTAGAACCCTTCACCCTGTAAACTGCAACAGAATTAAAAATTTTATCCAAATATTAAGGCTAACATTTGGGTTAACCAAATGTGGTACGTTGACTCTTGTGAGGCTTATAAATCAAACAATGTTGACCTTTTTCCGAATCATCCCCCTAACTCCGTACTGCAGTTACCGTTATTATGCCCAGGCCCCTCAGCGCATTGATACCAAAGTTTGCACGGAAACGCTATTTTCTTGGGAAAAAGGTGTACCACTGTCGTGCACCGTCCTGACTGTCTGCTTCAAATTTTTATTTATATCAAGCTTCTTAGGATTAATAAAAATTGGCTCGAAATGGGATACCAACTAGAGATAAGACGAGATTTCCATTTTTACCAAGACAATGATAAAAAACAAAAGTACAGCCTTGACTTATTTCGAATTACTCCCACCTTATGACACTTGTAAATTGATGGGCAGTTTTGGTCAAAAGCATTGACAGCACAACAAATCCATAAAAAAATCACTATGCAATTGGCGAAAATAACCCAATGCATTTTATACAAACATTTCAATTATGGCTGAACTGGCGAAACGCCTCTTTGGCTGAAATGGTATAGAGTATCGTGGGTTTCAATTTTAAATTTCGGTTCTCACGACTTCGACATGATTGGTGATTGGAATTCGTGGTGTGCTCTCTTGAGACCCAGATAATTCGCGCGACAGCCGTCCACTAATATGCACCTTAGCCTCCCAAGATCATGCTCGAATACTCTTCGCATTTTCTTTTAGTTTATCTGCCAATTTGGGTTCATGCTTTTGAAACTGATCAATGTATTTAGTGCTGAAGTTATTACTTTTGAGAATACTGGCTGTAGTTCGGTAATCTAAAATAAAAACCATATTTTGTCAACTGTATCCACGCTACTTATAGTCATTGAAATCAAAATAAAACTTATATCTTCCATGAAAACCAATTAACCACCACGAGTTAGATTAAAATACAAAATTCCTAGTTCAATCAGGACTTCGCGCTCCCATCACTAACTGCAACTAACAAGCAACGATATATTTTAATAGCCTTCATTGCAACCATTTATATTGAAGTTGTTGCATGCAACTAATGTTAATTACAAATCATTGTAAATAAAATATGTTTCGATTTTGTTGAAAAAAAAGTTTTTCAATTAAATTCAAATTGTTGCTGTCGCAATCAAAGCTAAAACACATTCTCAATATCTTATACTTGGCCGCAGCATTTCCGCTCCGTGCAAAATTAATTGCATTGCCTTGTCTCTTATATAATGAGTTAAACTCGGCGTTGCCAACTACGTGCAATTCTCTCTCAGTGTGTGTGTGTGTGTGTTGTATCTGAAGGTGTGTGTGTTGGCCAGGTAACTGAAACGTGTTAAAACTTCTTTTTCTGCCAAGCTTCCTCTGTCACGTTGTTGCCCGACAGCCAAAACTTTTCATGGCATTAAAAACGCAACACAAGAAACTTGTTTCTCTTTATGCTTAACTGCAAAATTATCTCGTTGTTATATAAGTATGTATATGTATTGTAGAGTCTAGACTTTGTAGGGCTCGTTACAGGTCAGTTTAGGTTTAGCTATTGTTATGCTAAGATCCGTTCTGCACTTTGAATCCCTGTTAGTGGGGGTTTCGAACGGGAAAAAGTATAATTTAACCCTAGATGGCTCTTCTTTGTCGAATCGACGACAAACAATTTTAAAAGTGTTTTATTTTTTTTATTTGCGCACTTTACAGTGAGCTCATATTCAGTGTAGCTCTAGTTTTGGCCAAGCTGTTTAAGAGTGCAGAAGTTCAGCTGCGTTAATTTTGGCGAAGCATTAGTTTTTAAAAATTGTGTCGTAGATTCGACGAAGAAGAACCTTGGTGTGACCTTTTTGAGATCAAAATCCGTACATGATACGAGAAATATGTTACCATGGATAATTGGTTTACATCGAGTTCATTAGCCAAGTCACTTCTATAATAACTATAAACGACAAATTTGTGCATTCTATTCATCTTTAAAGTGTATAATGACAAAATTATCTTGCGTTATATGCAAAAAATCGCTTGTGAAGAGCGCAAAGTTGACCTTTATACCTCTTGTATAAATTAACAAATAATATTAATGAAACTGAGTTCAATTATTAATTCTAAGTATTTTAATTAAGATCCCCCGTGTGGTGAGCGGCAGGTGACCACAGCAGGTCAGAGCTTGTCGTATGAGGCGACTAACATTGACACTGGGTTCTTTCGAGAATAGTAGTGCCACCCCAGGCCTCAAAAGGGTTGTGCGTAGAGTTTGGGACCCACTACGTAAAACCACAATTCCAATGAAAGAATGTATTTACATCAGGCCGTAACCCGATAACGGGTTGTTATGGCCAGTTAAGAAGAAGAATAATTAATACTAAATCAAAAATGGTTACCTATAGTTTCACCAAACTTTCCTATTTATGTGATTTCGAAAAGTACTTTTTTGAAAAGTAGTGAAAAAAGCGGTAGCTTTTTCAATTGATATGTTCAGTTAATGTTGAAAGCAAAGGTTGAAATCATTGCTAAAGTTGTATAAAATAGAACAACTAATACAATAGAACACAAAAGTAAACATTTTTTTTATGAAAAGAGTAAGTTGTAACTATTTAAAGTTTGCCGCAGTCGATTTACGAAGAAGAGCCTTTGTATATTTAAAATTAAAAGAACCATATAGGGTTAATAAATAAAAGACGCCGTATATGTCTCGTACCATACACAATAGTATCTTTTGAAAACGCCAGCACCTTGTTTGTGATACCCTCAATGTCCGAAAATTATTACACTAATGCGGCACCAAAAAATGTTGCATATTGTTTGCAGTTTTTCGAATCGGAATATCGAAAATGTTATTTTTTGACAGCAACGATTCATCATAAGTCTATAATGAATATATGGGAATGCAGATTTAGTTGAATATCAAGATTAACTTTGCAACAAAATTAAAGAAAATATAAAATGATGTTAAGGTCTTCAACATGAAGAAAAACTCACAACTTGTTTTGCTGTTTAAATTTAGTGTAAAAGGTCTCAGCCGTCAACCGTATGGCAGGGCAGTTTTAAGAACGCAAAAACTGATACGTGACGTGACACAAAAGAGATGAGTTTTTTTTTTTAATAGTTATGTTTATAATCAAGGCAATTTTATATTTAGTACATACCTATAGATATGTATAAAAATTATAGGAATTACATAATATTTATTCTATATTTCCTTTCATGAGTTAATATTAATCATTAACTAAATTTCGAAACCTTTTTTTTATCATGTCAATTGAGCTAATACTATTTGTATATTCAATAGTTAATACTATTTGTATATATAGCCAATCATGTATTCGACATGTTCGACTTAGTTTTTATTAACTGCTATGTAGCTAAGACCGTCATAAGACTGTAATATTGAGCATTATATTTAAAAGCAATTATATTTATATCTTTTATAGCATTTTTTCACACAGGAATCGAGCCTAGACTTTTCTCGGGATATCTAAATCACTTTTGACACTCTGAATGATCAACTTTCTATGCCTCTTAGTTACGATTATTTAAAGGTTGATATAGCTTATATCGCCAAAAATTTACGCGAAGAACTCAAACGGACTTCATAAAGACAAGATGCGTCTTTTAAAAAATTAAAAAAATAAAAGATGAGATTTGAGTTGAATTATCTTATAAATCATATGCCTCCACAACGCCACTGATCCATATTACAAGCCAAACAAACCAAACAACGAGTTATTAAGGGAAACTCTTTTCCAACAAGCTTCTCATGTGAAAACTTTACTAATTTGAAAAATATTGCAAACTAACAAAACTTTCACTAAAATTAACACCTAACAACTTATTAAAATGATGTGAAGCTGCGGTTTTTATTTTATTTTTTTCACGTACAGTTAACGTAACTAATTAAAACCACTTTGTAGTTGCTTTCTGTCATCCGCTCTCACACATACACACAAACGCACTAACACAGACATATTTATTAGCTTTGGCCTTAATAGAACGTTGCCAACTAAAGGAAACTTAAGCCTTTTGGCAAATGCAAAACCACTGAAGATGTGGGCGCAGCTTGCACAGTCAAAAACAGGGGCGGGCCGCAAAGGGGTGTGGCAAGTGCTCAATGGGCAAAAGGAAGGAACCGCAGCAGCAGCAGCGGCAAACTTCATTAAAAATGCACACGGAAGTGGTTGTTGTTGTTGCTGTTGTAGTGAGTACAACAAAAGCGCAGCCAACTTCATTTGAATTAAGTAACGAGCTGTATTAACGCCTTCCACTTTCCTGCCCTTTGTGGGCGTGTTACTGCCGTTTTGGCTTTAATTTATTAAGTCATTAGATGCAATTTTCAAGAGTCCTTTGCGCACCTGAGTTCACCAGTTCACCAGCAGCAACAACAACAAGAACAACAAAAACTCAGACAACTTGGCAGCAGTTCAAAAGCGCAACGATTGTCTCAATGCCAAACATTTTCAGTGCTGCAAAGTGTCCAAAATTGGGGGCAGACAACTGGCGGCAAACGTTTCGTCAACGACCCAGCAAACGTTTTCTAATTTTCCACGCCATTAAATCACAGATTTCAAGCCAGACGCATGAGAATGCGACAGAGAAGGCCAGAGCAAGCGTCACGAATAGAGTGACCAAGTTTTATTATTTTTTTTGACAATAAAGAAGTACGATGCTATCAAGCAGGGCTGCAAACTTCCGAAATTTTATGTATACAAAAATTTTGGCTTAAATCTTACCGAAAATGACTGAAGCTTACTAGCTAGCTGTATCTTGCTACTTATAATAGTCTACAGTAACTTGCTGCTTATAATAGTGCGCACTGTAACGTTGAGTGGATTTTATAGAAACAAGGTGTTTTTTGTAGTTTACAGCCAGATTAACCGTTGGCATAACTAAGCAGGGAGACAAAACAGTACTTATAAGAATGGTTATAATATGTGAGGTTGGTTCTCTTTATAACAAAAATGTTTGTGCAAACAATTGTAGTTATATTTAGTGTGATAGCATTTGTTAGTTTCTGTTTGCCGATTTATTATTTGCAGTATATAGATTGCCGACTGTCCGTCTGTCTGTCCATCCGTCCTCCTATGAACTGCAACAGAATTTCACAGTTTTACAGAAATGTGGATGTGATTATAGGGTGTCCCACTGTCGGGCACCGTCCAAACTGTCTACATTAAATTTTGTATTATCAAAGTTAAATAAACAGTTGGTAACCAACTCAGGCTTTTCCGCACGTTTATCAAAACAACCGAAATTAGTTAGGACAAATCCTACGACGATATCGATGCAATCAGCTTATGCAAGCACCTGGACACTCTAGAATACAGTCCTATTCCGATGTACTTCGGCCTTTTGAAAAACATTCTCCAACAAAAGGTTGAAGAGGTCACATGCCATAGATGCCATTGCCTTGTCTGAAGCCTCCCTTGGTATCAAAAGGCTCGGAGAGGCTCTTTCCTACCTTGACGGAGTTGCGTGTGTTGCTCAACGTCATTCTCCACAGTCGCACGAGCTTTGCAGGGATTCCAAACTCAGACAGTGCGGCATATACGCGATCCCTCAACGGGCTATCAAATGCTGTTTTAAAATCGCCAAGAGATTGTAGGTGTCGATTTGATCGTGCCCACGCGTTTTAGCCACTCCCGGCTCCAAATACTTCTTTGGCGGCTCTTTCGTTCTAGAGCTCTTTTTATTTTGAGTTAAAGTTTGGCGGACCCATACCAAATTAAAATTGCTTATTTGTGTTTTATAACAGTATTTTTAAGACAGTGTTTGGAAGGGAAAGTAGAAGTATTGAAAAACACGTTTAAAATTCGTACTCGCTTCGTCTGAAGGCTTTGTAAGATTATTTGTATTATATTGAGTCGCGAGTCAGATTTTTTAACTTTCTTGCTTGAAAATCTCGCTGGGCGTTCGTCTCAAAAATATATTCTTGTTTATCACCTACACAAACATGATCTCTTGATTTTTTTATTGTCTAAAACTTTTGTGTTTTGCCTACAATTTGGCATACGAACATTTATAAAAATTTATATATATACTTACAACTTTTGCACGATGCGACGTCATAATGCATTTTTAAAATGCACGTCTAAGGGCAACATAACCACTATTGCAATTTAGCTTCTAATTTTTGATGGCCAACAGTTTTGACAGGCCAATATTAATGTGTAATTTTATATATGGGAACGTATGAGGCTCTGTCAGCTGCGTGCCACAAAACTTTCCATTTTTCTGCTCACTTTGACTTATAATAACTCCAAAATTTTTCAAACAATTGACGTGCACTATGCGTCATTGCATAGGCCAATCGACTTCTAACAAGACAAGATCAAAAGCATGGGCATGAATGGGTTAACAGAATCGAATGCCTTTCCTTTGCAGAGTTGTGTTTTGTAACATCTTTTTACATACTATATGACGGGACATTTTGTTTCAGACGGATTTAGCCTCAGTCAATACATTCATTAATTCTATTTAATGGACGACTAACATACAATTGCCCATCATCAGCATTCATGTAGACTTGAGATACATATCATTTACATGGATACACTAGAATGTCGAGGACTTGGACGGAGTTGCAACAGATTGGTATCTATCACTTAAATTCGAAGACAATAGACGAATTGCAGTGTCCGGAAAATTATACACATTTTTAAGTTTAGTCATAAATTGTCGTGATTTACTTTGGTAAAAGCCTTACTGTAGTCAAGAAGTGTTAAGAATGTCACGTAGTTTTTTCTAAAGCCTGATTGTTTTTCACTCATTTGTTTCGCCTTAATTATATCAAATACTTTTGAAAGCTATGGTAATGTTGAAATTGTTTTTGTTCGATTTTAAGATCGGAAGTACCTTAGCTACTTATCACATAACAGAATATGTTGAACAAGTAAAAAATGTATTGTACATGCAAGTTATGTAGTCCAAAAAATTTGGTATTTTTCTGCGTAGACAATCTTTTTCAAGGAAAAAGTGGCTCTAAGAATATAATTTTATTTTGTATAAATCCTAAAATAGTCATACCAAATCGTCGAAAGCCTTGAGGCAAGCACTCCTCAAAACTGTACACTAACTGTCATTTTTAAGTTTTATAATATCATATCGTATCTAAACTATTCGTTTTGCACTCCCTCTTTTTTTTTTTGTCATTTCCTGCACTTTGTCAACTTTTGTGGTTCGCAAATAATTTTGATTACAATTTTTGTCATTTTGCCATTTGGCAGCAATGGCCAACAATTTTATACCCCAGCTGCTAGTTGCCAAGTTCGCAACTTTATCTATTTATCCATCGAAATTTTATGCACTAACAAACTAATCCACTTAAACGGCTGTTAATCTGTGGCGCATAATTTATCAAAAGTTGCCACGCAATTCCCCGACTCCTCGTCACTCTGCGGCACCTTTGCATAAACCGTATCATTTAGAATTATTTGCCACCATTTTCTTTTTTTTTTTTTGGCAATTTTATGCTTGAACGCTTAGCACAATGTCTGTGGAATTACTTTGTTTCCGCTTCAGCTGGGTGAAGTTGTGTGTCGTCAAGTGAGTTTGGAAGCTGCTGTTTTTTATCTTCTAAGCACGTCTGTTCCGTTGTGTTCCGGTCCGGAGTCCCTCACCAACTAACCACATATGTAAAATGTGTCATACACATTTGTTGTTGCTTTGCGAGCAATGCCAAAAATAGCTCAAAACAGGAAGACAGGTGCGGCAACTGAGCTCAGACCAACCATTGTAGTCGAAGTCAAGGTTGTCAAGTAAAGTCAAAACCACAAGTTAAACCACAACACAGTGTTTATGTGTAGGTGTGTGTGTGTGTGTGTGTGTGAGAAGCATGCATTTGTCGGTTGTTGCGGCTAACATATTCAAAAACCTCAACGCCATTTCAATCAAGTCAACTTTAAGCTGCAGCTCAAAAGTATGCTACAGTTTTTTTGAAACATTAGTCTATGAAGCGCCTACGTAGTCCTCGTGTCTAGCAGACAATTTGGGCTGAAAAAATAAGAAGAAAAAAGACGGTGTAAGCACAGTGACCGAAATCTAAATTCATTAACTTTAATTAATTTTGCTCAAGGCAAGATCAAAGATATTAAACAAACTTTTAGCTTTTTTTAAAAATACATTACAATTCCATGCTGCCAACATTTTTGGAAGCACCTTCGAGCAACAGGTGTCCTGGACCTAAGGACTGAAAGCAGAAAAAGACAAGTCATCCTTGTATTGTACCTCAATGAAAGATGGTTTGTAATACATAATCGAGATAAGATAGATCATAAATATTCGAGAACCATTGAAATGACACTTACATATCTTTAATTTAAGCTACTGTTCATCTCGAACGGCTGTAAGGCTTCCCAGAAATATGATATTTTGTGACAACCTCACATTCGAAAACTGCAATTTCAATTTGAATTTTGAAATATCGATGGTTTATGAAACCGATCTAGATAGTTGAAAATTGTTTCGGGACTCGAAATCAGCGACCTCAAATTTACCGTAAACGGTTAGTTTTAGACGTAGGCTTTTTATACCCTGTACACAAATAGTAAAAGGGTACATTAGAAATTGCATCTATGCCAATGGTATTTTACGTGAGCACCTGCCATTTAGGCTCTATCTCACAGTGTTCGAATGTGCAAGCACATAACACACGGATTGATACTCTCGTCAATCAACGATCCTATGAATGGATGGGTTTTGTCAACTCGGAACGTCATATGGTGCACTACAATAAATTATAGTAGTCTTTAATAAACTATAGTACACCTCATGGCTTGCGTTTTATTATCAATACGAATATCCTCCGTAAGTGCTAAATGAAGAAGTTGAATTGGGCAATTACTACTTCAACCTTGGTATGGCCCGAGGTCTATCTAAAACCTCTGGTGGTCTCTGGATCCCAGCACCCAGTTGGTTAGATGCTTTTGAGTCTAAACCACAGCCACTACGAAAACTTCCTGAGGAGCCGCAAGCATTAAAGTCAGCACAGAAAAAGAGACGACCTTTACTGACTACCCGTAGTCCCAGTTTAAACTCCTAATATGAGCTTCATACCCGAAGATACTACGATTCTACAACTCCCAACAGCTAAGCTAAGGCTCGCTACACCTCTATGTCAAAGGTTTGTCCTTGAAGGGCGCTGGACGCACTGGCCACGTACGCGGACCTCTGCTTGATAAGATCCTTTTATAATCTTGGTCAGCTGATTATTCTCGATCAAGTGCATTTGGGACACAAGATCTTGGGATGGCTGGTCCATTCAATTAGTCGCCTCTTACGACAAGCTTTGACCTGCTGTGGTGGTATTCTAACTTGCCACCACACGGGGAAGTAAAAGGGTACAATAGATTGGTGTAATGTATGTA
The DNA here is from genome assembly GCA_035041775.1 of Chymomyza caudatula. Classification (NCBI taxonomy): domain Eukaryota; kingdom Metazoa; phylum Arthropoda; class Insecta; order Diptera; family Drosophilidae; genus Chymomyza; species Chymomyza caudatula. The sequence continues at coordinate 2,339,909 of JAWNKW010000209.1, forward strand.
CCAGGCAGAAGGAGGCGTGATCAGGAGCATGGACATATCCACCTATAAAAAGCTATAAAATTTATACTTGGTGCAAACATAAACACTGTTACTGTGCATAAATGGTGTGGAAATCATAAATATCGGATAGAAACTTTAAAATTTGTAGGTAATAATAAGTTTGTTTGTTTGTGAGTGCCATTTTAGTATGCACAATTATATAACATAGTAATTCATTTTTGTTTTATTTTATAATTATAGTGTAGACTAAGTGGTTTGATATTATATCAAAAGTATAATATTAATAATAATTAATATTATAATATAATAATATTATATATTAAAAAGTATAACGGCCACTGGTTTTATGCGTATCACCGGCTGGACAATCGTACAATTTCTACGTTCAGATATACCGACCTTACACTACAACTAAAAAATCGACTTTAGAACTTTAGTATTGATTCTCAACTTTATTGCTTATAATCGATTGACTAATTAAACTTGTGCTGTTTAAGGGATAAGAGAATGGAAGCCAATTGCAATGCACCAGAATCACTTTAATTTTATAAATTATAAATGCCGAATACCTACCTTCATAGGGGACGCATACGTTGAGACCTCTAAATTGAATTCTATGTCGCCAGATGGAAATTTTCACCACTGTACTGAGTGGCACTGGAAAATGTCATTGCTGTTGCCTAATGCTTTTGATGGCTTTGATCTTATACTAAGCCAAATGCTGGCGTCGAGGTTTTCGTTAGAAGTGGCGCCCCCCTAGGATTAGTAATGGGGCTGTACTTGTCAGCCTAGTTCAGGGGTGGCCTGGTCGCAGCTATTTTTTAGTGTTTTTTTTTCTTCGTCGAACTTGAAGTTTATTTTGCTGCATCTCAGTTGTTGATTGTGATTGTGTCTCGTGACATTTGCTGTTTGCTGCGTGTAATAAATGTTGCCCGTTGTTTTACATTTTATTTTCTCTCAGTCTAAGGCAATCAAAAGCACAGCGAGTTTTGTCTATATTACGCAAGCACGCGCCGCAACGGAAGCGGAAATGGCAAGCAGCAAACGGATGTGTCTGTGTGTGTATATGTTTTGGGTGTGTTTGTCTTAACAAACGTAACGTAACAATTCAATTTAAAAGCCACACCGCTTTAAAGCAGCTTGCACATAATGTCCTTAATAGGATTTTGGCCCAAAGGCATGATGTTGGATAATTAACACTCACCGCTTTCCCACATTCCCACTTACCATTTTTACTCGCCATTTTGACATGCAACGCCCAGAAGCTCACACCTAATTAGTGAGCAATGTGAGAAGCGGACTTGTCGTTGTTGTTGCTGCTTATCAGTTGTGTCAAAATCTGCATCAGTGATATTTGCAAAATTTACGGCACTCATCACACAAACTAACAAAGCAACGTAGACGTGAACAGAGGCGTACATGCGCGAAATACGAGGGGTCGAATCTCAACATTGAAATAATTTTAAAGTATATATTTTTAGCCATTTTGCATGAAATTTGCAACATTTTCGTATTGTGTATGTATTGTAAATGAAAAGGATGACCAGATAACCGAAAAATGGAAGGAAATTTCATAATGGAACAAAGAAACGTTGTTTGGGTGGAAACAACCGTTAAAGTACGAATGCAGCTTTCCAATTTATGGGGAACACGTAGCGATAAAGGCGCCTCACAAGAATGGTAGGGCGATGGACATTAACAATAAAAATATTTATCCTTTACATCCACCATTAGGGCTACCACTCCTTTATCCTTTAAGTCTGCGATGCACCGTACTGATTCAAGTATATTGATGTTGGTTCCTATGAAATTGAAGTCGACCTACTCCCACTCCACAGTGGGAAAAGCCGTGTCCTCTGTCAGCTTACACTTCCCGGAAAACATGCAGATTGCAGTGCGTACCCCACATTTTATTGTTGAGAAAAATGCATTCTCTCTTCATAAGCGTATCGGGAAACCGTATGTTTTCCGTTACCTGACAAAAAAGTTACGATTATGCAATTAGCAGAGCTCGCTATCGTTTCTAGCTTTTTTTGAAAGTATGTTTAGCTTTTTTCAGTTTTATTTTATCTTAACATAAACAATGAATTTTTGTCACAGGAGCTTTTTCATCCATACGCACAACATGACCTAGCCAGCGCAGCAGCTCTATCTTAATTCGCCTGACCATCTCAAGGTAGTCGTAGAACTCATAGAGTTCATCGTTCCATCGTATGCGGTACTCTTTGCCAACGCGTAGAGGGTATTAGTATATCACTAAAAAAAATTGTTTATTTCTTCTTCTTTCACAATACGGTATATAACCATTTAAAACAATATTTTAATATAAATCTAAATCTAATTACAGTCGAGTATCACAGCATTTTAAAAAATTGAAAATGAATCATTTTTTTAGTTTTTAGTAAAATGTTTAAAAGGCTTTAACTTAATCCTATTGACCTGAAAAAGACAAACTTTGTCAAACTGCTTTATCAATATTTAACAACCATAAACCGTTAATAAAAAAATTATATAAAATATAAATCCTTACTCTAACCTTAAGTGAAAGATGATAAAAGGCTTGAAACGTAAACGAAACTGTAACTCCTCAGTTTCATTCGCTGGCTTCATGGGTTTTTCAAATTTTTGTAACTTTAAATAGGCGTTCTGTCAATTTTTTCATATCTAAACGATTTACGTACTTAACCATAAGAATTACCCTCATTAAGCTCCTGCAAAATGTAACACAGCCCTTTTACATCCATAAGGCAATGTTAACCAAAATGAATGCGTTTAGGAAATCGACCGTAATGTGAGCTTTTTGATGAAGAACACGCTATTGACCACGCCTACGCCTACGCCCATTCATAAGTTTACTATACAACCCCGACCAAAGCAAACAATGCGCTGATTTATGACACCTTGAAATGCAAACAGCAAATCGCATGTTAATTACATTTTTAGACTACGTCATGGAAGTGCGACAAAGGGGGGCTGTGCAACGCTGACAGGGCCTCATACGGTCCCATATATAAAATTACACATAACTATTGGCCTGTCAAAACTGTTAGCCATCAAAAATTAGAAACTAAATTGCAACAGTGGTTATGTTGCCCTTAGACGTGCCACAAAAACCGCATGCAATATACACCAATGCACACACGCAGGCTCTATGAAACACAACACCTCTGAGGTGGCAATCAACTGGTGTTTCAGTTTCCATTAGGAGCAACCAACACTCACGCACATGTTTACCATGGCTAATACACCTGAGCCAGTCTTGGGGTTAGTGCAGCCATATCCGCTGACTGCATAAACAAGTCAACGGTGTTGCTGTTGTGGCATAGACAGCACAAACAACAAGCAACAAGCAACAACAAGCCAATGAGCTTGGCTAAGCCAAGTTGCAACACAACATTTGGCGGCAACAAGACAAACAGCAACAGTAGCCAAAGACAAAAAAACGCATAGAAGAAGACAAAAATTCCCAAAACAACTGGAAATGACAGTTTGCTCTCATTGTTTGGAAGTCGGCATGCTCTCGAAAAGGGGCTGGAATGCACTGGAAAGCACGTTCCAGCAATGCCCTCCCTTAACGTGTGACGTCATTTGGGCAATTTGCTATTTGAGGGGTCACACTTAGGGTTAAGGGTTGTTCGACTTGCGCATAAACCAAAAATCTTTCGCGCTATCAACATGACTGCCAACGTACCTTGACTTAATTGCTGGCTGACATTTATTGCTGTCCAGTGTGTCATTCAGTCAGAGCCAATGTCAGAGCATATATCAAATACGTCTAGTCGACGGCAACGACGGCCACGACGGCCACGACGGCCACGACGACGACGACATTGTTTGTGGCATTGATAGCCCCAGCAAAGCTGGCAAAGCTGTCGCGATAACTTGCGTGTCATTCAGTTTCAGCTGCCACCAAAAAAAGCACTAAAAAATATTTTGCGGAGATTGCGATGACTACGAAATATGATGATATAGGCTCAAAAGGGATGTGGGCATGAGGCACAAAGATTGGGGTATGACAATAGAGTGGAATGCATTCAGCGGCCAGCATCAAAAGTGCTAGTAAATTTTTGATTAGTTACCATTCACGAAGTAAAGGGTAATCATCAATTTCGTGCACCCCTTTGACTTGATCAATATTTCAATGACCTTTTTTGAGACGAACTTGATCGACAAAAACAAACTCTTCCGAGCAGATTGAACCATCAATTATAGTTCATTTCTAGTTGCGGTATGACACTTCCGAGGAGAGTGTGCCAAATGGTGGACTAAATTCCGTCTAGAGATTCTAGACGACTCCGATACTTTCTCGGTGCTCTTGGCTACCTTAGTGTTGTAACCATGTCACTTGGCAAAGAGGTTAGGGGCTGTTCATAAATGACGTCACCAGCGAGGAGGGGTGTGTAATTTTATGCAATGTTTTCTTTTCATTTCGCAATGAAATATGTCGGTCAAAGATGTTACTTTAAATTTTAAATTTATACCAGCAGCGTTTACTCTGTGCATTCTATCTTAAAATGATTCACTTGATAGTCTATTCAATGATTTTTTTTTTTTGGTTGTGACATCACCCTTTGGGCAGGGGGGTTGCTGACATGAGACCAAATACAAGGTGGGAGGTGCCGTTATTTATGAACAGACCCTTGAGCCATAAAGTAACGCTGAATTTCAAACATATTCTAGTTCACAGACACAATAAATTTCTGTTAAGCACTGATTTCACTATCTGAGATGAAAGTTGAATTTTGAACCTTCATGAAGGGTTCCTCAGATTTGTCATGACATCTTTATTGAAGAAAATGCTTTTTCGGGACCTGTTCGTAATGCTGCCTCAGAAACCAGTGGGCCGAATGCAAAGGTTGATAGATTCGACGAGGTAAAACTGAGCTGACTTCTCAGATAATGATTTCTCATAGTGTTCGATGCTTATGATATTGGGCTATGACAAACACGGTCTGCTCGAAAAGAAGTCGGACAGAATTTTTGCCGCCAAATGGTGCGGCGAAACATTACCTTTTCGCGCAGGTTCGCTATTTGAGGGGCAGAGCTGGGAAAGTATCGATGTATTTTTATACCGAATTTCAATCAATAAACAATTCGTCAATAAGCCAGCACTATCTTTGAGAGCATGATAAATCTAAGAAGTAAGCATTTCGACGCATTTTTAATGTAAATTCAAACGATACTTTAGGTTAAACCGTCCAGAGATTTCTGGAGCAACCCACTTTTTCAGATTAATACCAGAATTTTGTGCATTATCGTATGGTAGTAAAGGTCTTGAGTAAAATGAGATTTGCTGACTTCGCCACTTTCGAAATTTTTTCAAATATCGATAATTCGCTGCTAGACAATCAAAAATGGTTTTCGGAAATGGTATGTTTTAGATATAAATTTTTGTTTGTTGCATAGTATAATTAAAGTATTCACACGGCTTTTGTGTTTCTGACTGTTCGCATTCCAAGAAATACAAATTTCATCTGAGTTAAACAAGATTTTCACTTTCAACAAGTTTTCGTAATTTTGAGTCCTCAAATTGACTTCGTCCTTCGTAATTGCAAAAAAGTTTAATGAAACCATTGAAATATGTCCATTTTTAATTAACATAACATTGACTTACATATCTAAAATTCACAATGAAATTTTTAAATTTCATTTAAATTTGAGCGCTGCCACATTCTGTAAAGTCGGGTGTACATTACTACCCAACGATTTTTTGTTTAAATAAAAATCTTTTTTTTTAGTCTCTACTTTTAATTTATTAGATCTTAATAGTTGTGTAGAATATGGTTCTTAATTCCCTTTGTTTTATTAGATTAATGTATCTTTTGTGTGTGGTGCATACATGGCGAGAGTTTAAAACGTCAAGAAACCTTTCATAAAATGTAAAAAAGAAATATTTAATCTTTTTACTTTTTGCTTCATAAAGTACGCTTACTTTGTTTTCTTGTTGGCTTTAATTATGTGATAGTCTGTAGAATCGAAAGAGATAACTTCAATGTACTCTCGTACCTTGCCACCTTAATGCAGGGTTAATGTTAGTGCAAAAAAAGAAAAAAAAACACAAAAGAAAGACAGGCGTATGGACAAAGTTCCTTAGAGAAGTTCACAGCGAAACAGAAATTTAAGCCATCGAAAAAAGAGAGAGATCATCCAAGTATGTTTACATTATTAATTATATCAGAATGCATTGAAGCGTGGACGTATCATCTTAAAGTCAAATTCGGCTTGTAGAGAATAACACATCTTTAGAGTATGAGCTTATTTATTGTATGTACTTTCAAAACTTAAGTATGCACTTGCCCGATTGGCGTAGAGGTTAAAACAAATCCTTAAATGTTTAAAAAACAAAAGTTCTCAAAACTTGTCCAACGTCTGTTAACATTTTCTGACTTAGCCTATACATCACATATAACTTAAAATTATATATATCAACGGACAAATGGATTGTGTCCGACTCTATACTTAGACCTACCCTAATGACCGCTAATCGCATAGTGCAAATGGCGAACAGCTGTCCGGCAAAGCACAATGGCATTTATAAGCACACAAATGCATAGACATATAGAATATATATATATGTATACTTAATAAATAAGCCCCCATTGGATGGCATAAATGATGTACATGAAATTTCAAATAGAGCCGCAAAAATGTTAGCCATAAATGAGCAAAAATAACTTACGTAAAGCTTTAGTCATGGCAACACCCAAAGCATAATGCGTTGCCAAGGATTAAAGACCAGCAGCCGGGGTTGAAGGTCCTCAAACAAGTAGCAAGCAACCCACCAGCAAAACATATGCCAATAAAATGTGATTGTATGTGCCGGAGTCCTGGAATCCTGGAGTCCTGGAGAGGGGCAGAAGGTATCGGATCAGCGACAACAACACGCAAATGGCATGAATGAAAATAAACTGATAAGCGACAGACTGCAACAACAACAACCACAACAACAATGCCGTGGTCCGTTGGTCAATGTATACTGTACAGTGTGTATTGGTGAGTGTTCGCCAAATGTGGCGAATTATGCAAGCTCCCGCTTCAGCAGCCAAATGGGAGTGAAAATTTGTTGCATGCAACAACAAACAAATAAACAACATAAGAATGCAAACAAACAAACAAACAAACATTCAAATAAACTGAAGCTGAAGGTGGGGACTGACAAATGAATGCGAGACGCATAGAGTAAGAGTCTGAGTGAGAGTGAGAGGGAGAGTGATAGGTCGGACGAGTGGCAGAGCGTGAGTAAATGAGAGAGACAGCGTCAGACTGGCAATGGAAATCAATTATTCATGCGCTCGGCCACGCAGCTAAGGGGTATGCAAGGTATGTGGCGGGTGCAGCGGGTCCGTGGTATGCAACAGTTTTTGAAATGCTGATGACGTAGATGCAGACGCTGACAACAACCGATGACATTTGTTTGTGTTTGATTTTTGCCAACTGTGATTAAACGGCAGCCTTGTGTCCATCCCCAATGAAGTTTAATTTAACTGCAGCCAAACAAGTAGGGGCACATTGGAGAGTACTAATTAAATTTGGCCACCGGCGACATTGATGCACACAGATAGACCGTCCGCCCGGCAACTTCATTTGGGCTTCGCTTAGGTTCCGGTTCTGGTCCAACGAGCAGCTTAAGTCGCATTCTTTGCCCATTTAGATACCTACATAGCATGCTTTCAGGCGTAAAGTGTTTGATTATGGCCATTTGTTGTATGTGTGCTGTCGCTGGAAAGCGACAGTGTCTACGGTTGATGCTATTGTCGCTTTTGTTTACCATGTATCTGCGTCTCTATCTACTTTTAGGCCTTCTTGTGCTCACACTTGTATACAGGAGTGCAAACAAAGCGGAATTTTGGCATACGGTTGGCCCTATTGTTCCGGGAATTGAACAGTCGCCAGTTCGTTTATAGACCGAATTTCAAGCAGACCTTCGTATTTTTTATTAGTATATATTTATATTCCGAAAAGTTTTATTTCGTATTAAAATTTTAATGCAAATGTTTAAAATAATGCCTTTTGTAACTATTCAAATGAACTCTTTAATGACCTGCTGAACCATAGGGCTGCAAAATAATAAATAAATTGAATGAGCCTTTTTTTACACTTTCAAATCTTTCTGAAAACTTAAATCGAGTAAAGCTTTTGGGTAATAACTACAATTATTTTGCTGTATAATAATTGTAGTGTTATGTTTTATTCTTGCAACACTTTATTGTAAGTAAGACTATTTAATCGTGTTGAAAATGTGCTGAGCACAAAAATGTTCACTCCTTAACTTCTTTGGTTTGCAATTAAATCCTTTGTCGAGTTCCGTACAGTAAGTGTAAGCATTCTCTTCAATTATTAAATATGTAAGAGGCCTCCACTTCGACAGGGGATAAAACTAATGTCCTATGCCGATGCCTGCACCATAGTCGGCGCCAACCGTTACATAGAAGTTATTGAAGAGCACATCAACAGTTAATTTGCGTCCCACGCAACCTTTTTCGCTGACAGGAATTCCAGCGTATCAAATGTAGCGCCACCAAAATAATCCAAAAATGTTTCTATCGATCTTAAGAACATCTTTGACGGACGCATTATTCGAAAATTCTTGGTGTTGCTTTGGACAACTACCGCCAGTTTCCAATGAAATCCATGGAAATTCTCAAATACTTAGCTGTTTGTACTTGGGGTAAGGACAAGGCGACCTTAGTCATGACCCATAATGCAATTAGTCGCCCTCTCGCTCAGTGATACCCCTTCGAGGAACCTCCAGAGTGTGCAGAATGCTGCCGTCACCATGAGATAAGTATGCTCCCGGCTAGGAAGCTTCCTTCTAACTCCACTCACTTTACTCAGGACTCTCCGAGTCATGCATCGTTGGATATCCAAATATTTGATAGATCCCTATCTTCCTATGATGGACAAACTGCTAACCCAGCATATGGAGGGTGTTGATGTTGTGGTTTAGCTGAATGTAGCATAAGGTGGTAGACCCCCCACGGTAAAACCTCCTGAGCGGATGCTGATATGCGAGGTTCAGTAAAGTTACTTAGGCAAGATGAACACAGAAGTCGCGACATCTTGCCTCCTCTGAGGTGGTACTCCATACAGCAGAGTTGACTCTTTCAAGTGCCTGTTAAACCCAACAACGTCATCGCTATGGTCTGACCCAGCCGATGTTGCTCGCTTCCGCGAACTGGACCTAAGCGCAATTCATATTTACTCGCTCCTTTAAAATGAAAATAACATAAAACATGTGGCTCTCCCACTGAAGAACACGTTCTTCGCCACAAGTTAAGCCCTTACTGATTTGACTTTAAAATCTACCAAAAAATTAAATAGCTGCAATTTCATGAAACTTTTAGTAGGTTAAACAAACAGTTTCATCAATTTAATATTCACTTGAAACAAACAAAAAAAAGGAGTTGAACTGGAACTTTTGAGCTGTTACAAATGCGAACCAGTTGTATCCCTTGTGAGTATCAACTTTTCCATTATCGTTTTGTTTGTCAGGCGTCAGGAGTTTGTCGCACAGAGTTGCCATGGATTTTGGTGGTTTTTTCGACTGTCATGTTTGTGTCTGAGCGTGCGATTAAAATCGCATATATCACTGGGCTGCGTCAGGAGTTGGAGTACTCTGGCTATAGCTTTGACAGTGCCACAGACTCTGACTGCCAGACAAACGTGGCTGGGCACTAATTTGTGTGCAATCGCGCATTTAAACGCTTTTGTTTATTAATGCATTTCGTTTACCAAGTCAATGTAATGCAAAATTTATGCAGCATGCTTTTAGGCCATGTTTGTAGAATAAAGACAACTAGTGTTCACACAAATACCAAAGGACAAAGCTTTAAGCCAACAACTTTCATTGGTTATGGCAAAGAAAAAAAAAAAACAGAAAACAAACAGAAAGTTAATTAAGCCGTCATGAACTGTAAAAACACGTGACGTGCATGTGCATGCACTTTCATGTCGCTGCGTGTAATTATTTGTGTGTGTGTATGAGCCTGCGGCAACTCAAAGGAAAAAGCAGCAAACAAGTTGGCTTTCATAGGAAACAGGCTGACCAAGCTAACTGTACTATAAAAAAGCAACTGGTGCACGAATTGAAGGCGGTAAAAAAAAGTACTGCATTGGAATTTTGTTCTATTTTCCTCAAAGTCAAACAGCGTCATGGGCTTAACATGGAACCATATGTATATTTTCATGCAATTCAAAAGGCGGACTCAGCGAAACTAGATTTCAATATGTGGCACATCCAATATAGAAGGGAATACTGCGATATGTAGCAAGTTTATCAAGATATGGCCTTAAAGCATCAAAGGATTCTATAGGTTTGTATATACGATACAGTTGGCTAGATTTCTACGTTTGATAGATCGAAACCTATATATAAATACGATAAGCAAAAAATGTAGTGTGGTACCGATATCTTGACAATAACTCAAATTTTTTAGGTGAAAACTATACCATTCGAAAGATAAAATGATTGCAATTTTCCGAACATAAATTACACTGGTAATAAATGATTTGAATAATAAATGTACTGTATGTAATGTGTATACATTAGATAAAAACAACAACAAACTACTTTGTAAACACAAACGTTGTTATTTTGTTTTTTCTGCGACAGCGTGTGACATCGTGTATTAAGTAGTCGCAGATCAAGGCGCAAATCACGCAAATATGGCCGAGCAATAACATGCGTGGCACAACCTTCCTCATTTACATTCGCAGCAGAATAAAAATAGGCAAGCGAACAGTTTAAGAGCAGCAGCATAGTCTTTCCATACTATTATCATAACATGGTTAAGAGTAATTGGATGAAGAAAACTTTCCCATCTTGTTACACTGATATGATAATGGCAGCTAATATCGCATTCACGGCCGAATAGTTTTTTATGAAATAACGATAATTCGAAAACCTAGTTGCATAATTCAAAACGGTTTGCCGATTTGCAAGGTATGTTAGAGGGTTTTTATACCCTGAACACAAAGGGGTGTTTGCGCTAGGCGGAGGAAGTTCGTCGAATCATGTCGATATCTAACTGCTTCCCCTGAGATAGATTACACTATAAAAGCTATCAAATTGAAAATTGGTATGAACATGCAGACTGTTACTATGCATGTGTAATGTGATCATTAAGTTATCATTAGGATCGGATAGAAACTTAAAAAGATATAGGTAATAATATGCCATCCTCATATAAACTGCAACAGAATTTCACTTTTTATAGAAAGAAAACAGCCAATCAGGAATGGCGGACTTTGATAAACTGTTGTACTGCTCGACCAACATGGATAGAAAATAACAACAAATGAACAGCCGCGTTTTGCTCCTACAATAGGGAGCGATTCTCAACCGTTGTTAGAATCACCACTTGACATTGACTAGTTAGAGTCCATGCAGCTAGGTTTTTTGAACGTACAATGCAGAAGCTGCGGAGATGAAGAGGAGAAACGCAGAGTATTTCTTTTGCCCATTTCTTACACTGTCCAAAACATGATATCCGTACCTGGGTACTTCCTTAAAAGCGTTTCAGGACTGTCCAAAATTATCTCCAAACGGATTTCATATCAGCATCTGAATGATCATCCTTATAAGCAGTGGGTAAGTAGAAATCTGCCAGCACCTTTAACCTAACATAATCTAACCGTCCGTTAGATGTTTATATCTTTTGGCATTAAAAGTTATGTTCAAGTTGCTTTAGTAAGTCTACTATGGCAACAATGGTTTTAATATAACATTTGGAACTTCCTTTGAATGTTGACAATTGTTAAAAGGCCATTTTGTAGTGCTCCAAATTCTTTTCTTTAGATTTCTGTATAGTTCAACAATTGAGTCATCTCATTTATATAACAAAATCTTATGGAAGCTATTGTTTAACAATTACTTGTGAAATATGATAGTTCCGAACACTGCAATAAGGCAACAAATCAAAGGTCAATTGTCAGGTTGTTTCGCTTAACCTAAGCAAATTAAAAAATTTCAATTATAATGCTATCGTTTAGTTTATCCCAAAATGGTTAAAATGGAAATTAATCTTCATTTATTTGTATATTCAATTTGTTTACACTTATAACCAGTTTTTAATTAAATCTTAAAAAAAAACATATGGAGCCCGTCAAGCTGACAGCCATTAATTAAGTACTAAATTAAACGTCTTATGGCCCAAAAAGGCTACGCCGACTTAACGTTCTAAAAATAATTTTTCAAAGAATTAACAAACCCAAACCCAAAAACAAGTTATTTATTATTCCGCAGCATTTGAAAGCGTCAATATTTTGGTAAATTTGTGCAAAAAGCCTACACTTCCTACTGATAAATTTGACCAATCTTTGAACCCTCCCTACCGTTATCATTGTAACAAATACAATTTAATCATATAACAAGCAAAACATTTGTACCAAATTTCACGTCAAATCGCTTCGTTTTGTGAGGTACTAAAAGTGAATTCTGTGGTTTTTAATATGTCTGAATTTATTTAACAAAGAAGTTGCATTAAATTTTGACTGCGGAAACGTTGAGGATGCTGCCAAAAGCATAGGGGGATCAGTTTTTGTGTTGAAAGAATGCTTACAAGAGAGCGTTGGGAAGAATGTGGTGCCAAATCGGCCAAAAACATTGGCTGGTGAACTTCACGTCAAGCAAGACAACGAATTGCAAATTGTCGAGAAACATCGCTGAAAGTTTGATCATATCATTTGGATCTGTGCAAGCGATTTTGAATAACGAATTGGTTTTACGAGATCATTTCACCAAAAAATGCAACATTTGTCGTTTCGCTACCACTGTATTCACCTGATTTGGCTCCGTGTGACGTCTGTATATTCAGCAAACTCAACAGACCGCTCCGGGGAGCGTGAAACTTTGGCATTAACGATTCTAAAATTCCGGAAATTTAAAATAATTTTTTACCTTTTCAATTTGATCCTTTACTATATACAGCACTATCGCATTACCTTATCAACCTAGCGGTTCTTATTTGTAAGCTTCTAATGAATTTCTGAACAAATGTCACGAAGAATTATAGTTAATTAATCATAATCACCGGAAGTTTTTTATTTTCTTCGCGTTATGTACAATGATATAACGGTACATCGTGTAGAGCCAAACCTAACAAATAGGAGGAACTTATAACTTCGTCTAATACTTCCTATGTGTATTAGTCCTCCTTGGCACAATAAATACCTATATAAAGGTATCAAGAAATTCCTTAAATTTCCTTTCGTTTAAGGTTTATAATTTGTGTCCAAACTAATTGGCATAAAGGGTGTACTTTGTATAAAGGCATACAATCCCCAACTTCAAACAAAATTTACTGGGAACAGAACAACTCTAAGTGGTTAGTGTATGAACTACACTTAGTGCGTGCACAAACCGGTTACTATTTTCTGCCCACTCATCGCAGTCAGCAAAGAACGCAACCACCACTTATAGTGCACAATAAAAAATTGTCCGGATGACGTGAGCGCTGACTGTCTGGGAAATGCCATTAAAGTAATTACTTTGCATGCGTGTTGAGCACACACACATGCACGCCCACAATCACACAGACAACTGTGGTGATTCGTGCAAAAATACATGAAATATTCAAGGCAGTGGCGTAAACAAAGATTAGGAAAGGTTTACTCTAAGTACTTTCTGATAATTTGTTCTGTAATTTGGAAAAAAGTAAAATAAAAATACATTGCATTACATTATGATGAAATGTTTAGGATAGCTTCCCATTATATTGAAGAGTGTTCTTATCTAAGTGTGAACAAAATCGACTTAGGGGTTCCGGAGATATTGCAAAAACTATTTTCCATATAAATCATACTAAATGTGTTACTTATATAGTAGTCAAGAATTTTACAAAATTTGTTTAACATTCCCAACTTTGACTAGGTAAACAATTCATTTAAATTTCTAGAGGTAGAAGTAGAGGTAGATACAGAGGAGAGGAAGATATTGGTACTAATATCCGTAGCAATACTTGGTATGAGGAAGAGAGAAGAAAGAAAAGGAAGAGGAATGGGTAGCAGAACAGGAAGGGAAATGGAAAGGGGAATGGGAAAAGGTAAAAGAATTTGATCTACCTCGAGAAGGCCACAGGGGCTGGCAAGCGGAGCGAGCAGAAGACAGAGCCCCAAAAAAAAAAACATAAAATTTGGTTTATACTATATTCTATGTTTAGTCAAATATGTTGACACACACTAAAATAATCATTATTTTAGAAAAATATGATAACCTTGACAAAGATCTTGATATTCTATTTTTTAGTGATGGCCAAAGTTGTTTTTAATCTTTTTTTTGGTGCACGATTTGTGATGTCACATTTGGGGCAAGAGGGTTGCCTAATATATTTATAATCTTTAAGTGAGCCATCACCCTCGTTTTGAACCGAGCTCATGGTCATGAACCCGAAACAAAAATTATTTCAATAATAATATATTCAATATTCAAATGAAAGCGGTTGAGCCCAAAGAGCCAAAGTGTATGTGGAGAATTATTCAATAGCACTTCGAGTCAGTGCATCACATTGATATTGGACGATGATAATAGAAAAGATTGAAGTGCTGTGTTAAGCGGTCCATCTACTGTGATCATGATTGACGTGTTTTTTGTGTGTATTAGTGAAAATAAATTTATGTTTGTCTACACCGATTTTGTTCGTGATGTACGCTGATCACGCCGATGGTAAAACTACTCCTGCTGATAACGGAGCCAATGCAATAATACAAATTAGGACACTTCATGAGTATTGAAAAGAAATGTTTGATGTTGGGGAAAATCTTGAATGTGAAGACTTTGATGAAAAAGGTACAAAAAAGATACGCTTCTTATACATTGCAACTGGCAGCACATGACGTAATGAAGCAACTGGATGATAATCTTCAAGCTATCATAATAAAAAATTTAAAATCAATAATTATAAATTAAATATCTTACTTTGAGAAAAAAAAATGTATCGTTTAATGAAATATGTACAAACCGAGTTCTACTAATTCCACCATATTTCAAATTTTACAAGTATGGATCTCACCAAAATATGTAAGGAGGCTTGGAGATTTTCAGATATTCAATTCTTTTCATTGATCTTGGATAGAAACTTAGCGAAATCTAATAAAAAAATTTTCGTGGGTAAGGCACACAGGGAGCGAAATTTAATACTAAGTCATTTGTCTCGTCCCCATAGTAAAAATATATCTACGCCACTGCCCCTTACTATAGCAATTCAGCATTATATTTTCAATTTTCAGTACAGATAAGAGATAAACAAACAAAGCCAACAAAATAGTAAAAACTTTTAGTTGTATTTACCTAGCCCATGCATATTCGTGGGTCTATTTCTATAAATTTTCAAAGATTCTATGTGCTAATTAATAATAATTTAATAAAATAGAGCAATATAGAATGCTTGATAGAAGCAGATCTTCACCACAAGTTACCACAAAGTCTGACGCGGCTATCGCTATCAAAGTTATCAGTTGTGTTTAACTACAACAAATACTGACTCAACATGTTTTGAAACAAACAAAAATGTGTTTCATGGTTTTCATTTGTCGTACCACTAGAGTTATCTCAACTGCTTCCAAATTTATTAATTTGTATTTTGTCATATTAAATAATGACAATGATTCGACAAAAAGTTATCACACGCGACGCACAGACGGAACTACCAAAGTAAAACAGCGAAAAACCGGTTTGTGACGTAGGCAATGCACAGTGGAATGAGCAGTATTGTTTTAAGATAACACACTGTTGCCATGTAATTGTGATGTTTTGGAGTTCTAGTTATCTGAGTTTATGAGCTCTTTGGAGTTCCCTGCCTGCTTAATGACTGTAGATTATGTCGCAATTTTAGGCAAGTTTCTTGTTGCTTTCAAAGATCCTATACACCGCGCTGGCAGATTCACTAATCAGCAAAACATTCAAACGCGCGAGTAAAAAAAAAAATAATACCATAAACTGTTATATAGCTTGTTTATTAGCTTCGGAGCCGCAGTTGTATAGATTTGCTCGTTAAGTGCGGAGCTCTTGGAAAGTTTTCTACAATAGTTTCAAAATCGATTCAAACAATGGTGCTTATAAAAAATGTGCAAAATATAAACATACCCGAGTATCTCAATGAAGAGTTCTTTATAAAATCGCTTGAGGAAGGTTTGCGTGAGGTCAAGATTACGTTACATGAGATTAGTTTCGAATGGGGCAGCAATCCAGGTGATAATTATTGCTCGGCCA
Organism: Chymomyza caudatula; assembly: GCA_035041775.1. Classification (NCBI taxonomy): domain Eukaryota; kingdom Metazoa; phylum Arthropoda; class Insecta; order Diptera; family Drosophilidae; genus Chymomyza; species Chymomyza caudatula. The sequence continues at coordinate 2,356,116 of JAWNKW010000209.1, forward strand.
TCTATCGAGTAGCTGTAACCTTTGGACGTTGGGCTGAGGGCAAGCAGTTAGAAAAGGTGGAGCAGCGCTCTCTTATTGTTAAGACCATACCCATAACGCCGGAGACACAGTTTCTTGAGGATGTAAGCGTTTTCATTAAAGAAAAACAGACCTATACAGATGTATTGCCGCGCTTGGAAATCCTAAGCCAGGGCGATAAATTTGGTGCTAGGTAAGTTTATTGTCCCCTCAACAATGGATTAAGTCAAGCCTGGGCTTTTTATAGATATTATCATGCCATTAAGGCTCCTGTGCAAACCATTGTTTTCAATGATCTGACTGTAGAGGGTTATAAAGTGGCCTCGCGGGAGTCAGGCTTGGACTGGCCGCATGCTTCTTTGATACTGCAACAGCTAGGAAAGTTGCATGCCACGTCAATGGTTTTGGCCAAGAAGGTAACGTTGCAAATACTTCTAATAATATTAATAATTCTAACTGCTTTTCACAGGACCCCGAAATCGTTAAATGCTACAGTAAAGGCATGCTGAGCGAGGAGACTGTGTTCCAGAGTGATACTTTTGAGAACATGTTTGGCGGCCTGCTCAAGTATCTGGTTAAAATGTCCGCCAAATGGCCAGGCTTTGAGCAGATAAGTGAGCATCTTAAGCGATATGCGGACAACTTTAGAGCAGTGAGTGTGAGAGCCGCTAAGCCCAAGCCGGGAGATCGCTATGTAGTTCTGAATCATGGCGATATGTGGACAAATAACTTTATGTATGCTTACGATGACAAAAGCCAAACTGAACTACCTACCCGCGCCATTTTTGTGGACTTCCAACTTAGTTTCTATGGCAGTCCCGCCTGTGATGTAAACTTCTTTTTAAATACCAGTCCAAAGTTGGAGTTGCTGCAACAGCGTCGAGAGGATTTGATCAAGACCTATTATGAGGCTTTTAGAGATACTTTGGAATATGCTCGTTACGAGCAGATACCCAGCTATGAGGATTTGCTTTGGGAGCTACGTAGTCGTGAGACCTATGGACTATTTGCCTTGTTTGGCTTTCTGCCTATGATAACCTTGCCCAAGGAACTGTCCCAGGACAGCAACATAGAAAACATGAACAATGAGAACTACAAGCGCAAGAAATTTGAAGCAATTTTTGCACAGAAATCTTTGAATGATCATCTTAAATGGTGCCTTAAGCGTTTCGATAGTTTGGGCGTTTTTCAGGATTATTAAAAAATAAGTTATGGATTTGGCTTAAGAAATCTTTGTGATAAGCTACGTTAATATACCAGTAACCTAGTTTCGGTTGTGCTACATATTTAAAGTTTTTTTACATTTTGAATAAAAAGAAATTTGGGTTAATTGATATTGAATGAATGTACTTAAGATGGCTGTTACACGAAACGAGATTTTCAAGCGGGGCCGTGTGATTTGTATCTCGCAGCATTTGATGGCACATTAATATCGCTCGTAAGTTGTCTCGTCTACGACTTGCTTTATATTAGAATGCATTCTCGATTCGTTAGCGATTTTTTCACTTTCTCACTTGAAAATCTCACTTTGTTTAACAAGCGCCTAAATACATATATGTACAGTCCAAAAATTGGCCTGGTGCTAGCTTTCTCCTAGTACCGAAATTTACGCTTTAGATTTTCAATATTATTCAGTAGTCATAAAAATTAACATTTAAACAATTTAGATAATTAGTGCAAAAATATTATCTATCTTTGCATGGAGTAACAAGCAAAAGCTCTGGCGGAACTTTTGAAAAAATTATCTGACAGTTTGACTGAAAATTTACAAGCTTCAATGAGCTTTCGAGCTTTATACCAATGGGTTCTTAAATTGGCTGAGCTTGCACTTTCAGTCTTCAATGTTTGCATATCCTTGCCGTTTTTCTACTTCTTAACCGAACTAATATTAAAATATAGACGAGGTGTGTTCAAAAATGGCCCACTGTGCGACGTCGCTGAAAAACCTTCGCAGAATGAAGGATTGTATAACACTGCATGAAAAAATATGTATTATTACAAAGAAAATAGACAAAACCGTACCGGTATAAATATATTTGTTTCAATTCATTTATTTCGGAAATATTATAACAGTTAATGGCCATCGGTTTTACGGTTGTATTTCGGTTATAGTACGTTTCGGTTTCAAAATTCAATCGGTTCTTTTGGATAACGGTTACGTTTACGATTACCTTGAATCCCTGTTAACAATGCTTCTCTTTCTAACTGGCCATAACAACCCGTTATCGAGTTAAGGCCTGATGTAAATATATTCTTTCATTGGAATTGGGGTTTTGCTTGGTGGGTCCTAAATCCTACGCACAACCCTTTTAAGGCCTGGGGTGGCTCTACTGGTCTCGAAAGAACCCAGAATCATTGTTAGTCGCCTCATACGACAAGCTCTTTTCAAAAGTTCGATATGACTTTAAGCAATTTCCTATTGGGAAGTTTTAATTGAGAAATTTGCCTATTTGGAATTTGGTTAATATTGTTGCAAAAATTACTTTTATGCCCATAAATTCAGTACTCTAAGGCCAATATCAATGAAATTTTAAATGAAGATCAAAAATACTTTTGTAAATGTCTGTGGCAATTTTATAACCAATAAGTTGCGAAGTGTGGCAGTAATTAAAGTAAATCGTACAGTTTTAACGATTAGGATCACACGAGATTCCACACCAAATTTTGTAGCTTTAGCTCACATATATCCATATCTACATGTAGTTTAAATTTAGAGTAGTTTATTGGCAAAGGTGGGTGAAACCAGCACATTTTTGCCTATAACTTTTGATGTATTTATTCGATTTCGATAATTTTAAAGTATATAGATGCACGTAATCACGACAATTTGTGACAAGTTTGAAGTCGATAGATTAAACGGCGCGGCTGTAAGCTGCGAAAGTCTGCTGTATGGAAACGGGGGCATATATCAACTCAACTCGACAAACTTCATCTTACATAGGATTACGCGCATTTTTTGGTAAAATTTTGTGTCTCTAACTCTTAGCTCTCACAGATCTATCAATTTATATAGACAGACGGACGGACATGGTCCAATCGCTATGGGCTTTTTGCCCATGGAACTTATGGTGTGCCGCGCCTTCTTCTGCCTGTTACATACATTGCACAAATCTATTAATTTTACACGCGAATTTAAAATATATAATTAATCAATAGTAAGTTCAGTCTTTAGATTTATTTACAAGATACTCTATAAATCCGATAGCCACTTTTTCGTACCCCGAAATTTTACGTCCATAGATCATGATGGGCACTCTAAAAGTTGTATTTGCTTTTCCTATATGGATGAAAAATGTCATTTGTATTCTGGGGATGCTCCGTAAAGTTGGACAAAACATCATCTAACAGAATTTTGGGGTTTTCCGATTATTTTGTGTATAGTAACTGAAAATACGATGTAACTTTGTGTCAGTCTGGGCTAAATCTCGTCGGTACCAAGGCGATCTGCTACAATAATTTGTGTGTTCTGGACCCAGTGATGTACTATTGACGTTCATAAATAAGAAGATAATGTTTAAGAAGCTACATTTTATTTATTATTAGATGGTAATTAAAACACTTATACTGAAGAGAGACTTAGCGCGCAAGTGTGAGTGCCGGAGCTGAACTCCTGTCTGCCGTCTTTAACGGCGCTATGTATACAATTCCCGATGGGGAAAAAGTCCGAAGTGCGTCGGTCGCTTGGTGGCAGAGTGGCTTGAGAGTATTGGGAGGAGCAAATGGTGTTGATGGCATTGAAGGCCACCAAGATCAATACAATGTGAAAATTGAGACTACTGAGGAGGAGCACAATTCAATTTGATACAATTGAACTCAAACAAGATCAGTGGAAGCTGGAGAAGGTTAGGAGGAGCACATAGTGTTGATGGGATTGAAGCAACCAAAATCAGTTTCATGTGGAAACTGAGACTACTGTGGAAGCCGGAAAGCACATGTGCTGATGTGATTGAACCAACCAAGATCAGTACCATATGAAAACACCGGGATTAAATGATCCCACTACTACTACTTTTTCCTTAGGGTCGAGTTGGTGCACGTTTGAGAACTGCCTTTTATATTGATGGATGCTGTTTCGTCGGTCAATCACAGCTCGCCCGTATTTATTTTTTGTCTTAGTCCCGTTATCCAATTATTATATTATGTAGCTAGCGTTTAACGGGGACTTGGTTACGTCACTAATTGTACCGTGGGTCAAGGTCTACATGTTATATGTTTAAACTTAAGCTATGTTGGAACGGCCCTTGTCACTTGAGATCACCACTAATCTCCTCCTTGTGTGAATAATCATACAAATCGGTTCTTAACTTCAATTTTTTCAGCTTATTTTAAAAGCTATCTTTATGAAACTTCTTGACAATTCCTAAAACATGAATTTAACGAAAAAAAAAATTCTATTTGATATATTTTTATTTTTCGATATCGAGAAATTCAAAAACAGAAATTGTCTTCCCTCATGTGTGACTTTTGACACATATGGGATTTCTACGCATTTTGCACTAGAAACATTATTTTTAATAAGTACATGTGTTTTTTTTACACTAAAAGTATGTGTACGTCCAATAAAAATGTATTAGTTATACTCTATTATCAAAACTACCGTAACAAAAATGATGTGGGCGTGGTTTTTACTTGCCCACGGCCATGATCAGGCGTGTGCGAATAGAGGAAGGTTTATATAATATGCACCGAAACCACATAAGTTACGAGTATACTAACGTTCATGAATATACGCAGTCTTTCAGTTTTCTGGTATAAACATTGGTGGTGTCTAAACCATAGATCGATGCCGTTAGTAGTATATACTCTGTGTCGTATATGTCGCAGCTCGTAGAACTGTGAATTGTATACCAAAGATATATGAGAAAATTATTGCAAAAAAAAAAAACACTAATTTAAAACCCACTCTACGGCTGACTTTCTTTTTAAGGATTAGAAATGACTGTCCTTAATTTCGCACTAAAAATGAGTCTAAAAAGAAAAACGTAAAATTTGCAAAAAAAAAAGAAAGAAACTAACGGTATTCTTCTTTGTTATATGTTAAAATGAAGCAATATAAAGAATACGAATTTGGACGATGCCCACAGTGGAATACCATGTCTCATTTCTCATCTTTATAAACACTAAATACGGTAAAATGGGAACGGGAGTATCCACTTTTATGTCACTTTTCATAAGGTCGATTTGCCTGTAAATATTACTTTTCCGCAAAAAAGTATTGGGATTGGCCAAAAAACTAAAATCTCTTATTTTATGTTTTTTGACGATTTAAGCACTCTGACAACTTTGTTGGTTGTTTTTTTGTCCGTGCGTTGTCGTTGTCGATGTAATGTGTTAGTCAAATAACTTTAGTAATTTCGACTTTAGCAAGTTAAATATTTTTCTATCTTGTTGGGCATAACTTCAAAGAGTTTCCTATTGAATTTGAGCACTCTAGCTATAGTTGGGTCGCCAGAAGAATAATAAGAGTAAATAATTTTAAAATTTTTGTTTTTTCAATAACTTTAGTAATTTCCACTTTACCACTTTTGAGTTGGTTACCAACTGTTACTTTTCCGCAAAAAAGTATTATCTTTAATTTTATGTTTTTTGACGATTTAAGCACTGACAACTATTCCGGCGATTTAGCAATGTTTTTGTATTGGGCATGTCTTCAAAGGGTTTCCTATTGAATTTGACCACTCTAGTCGCTATAGTTGGGTCGCCAGAGGAATAATAAGAGTAAATAATTTTAAAATTTTTGTTTTTTCAATAACTTTAGTAATTTCCATTTTACCAAGCTAAATATTTTCTATCGTCTTAGAAATGTCTTCAAAGGGTTTCCTATCGAATTTGAGCATTCAAGTCGCTATAGTTGGGTCGCCAGAGGAATAATAAGAAAAAATAATTTTCGAAAATTTTTATATTTTTATTTTTTTGTTTAAATTTCTCCTAGCTAATTTCGGTTGTTTTGATTAACGTGCGGAAAAGTCGAGTTGGTTACCACTGTTTATTTTCCTTTTGGAAAGTTCCATTTGACAAGTTTTCCTTTTGTGAAGTTTGTTATTATATGTGCGAAAATTACTTTTATGCTCATAGCTCCAGTTTTCTTGGGCCAATGTCGATGAATTTTGAAACATAGATCAAAATCACTTTTATTAATATATGTGGTAATTTTCAAATTAATATATTGCGGGGTACGGCAGTAATTAGAAGGGCTTCTATTGAAAAAATTGAATTTGGCTCACACGAGTCACCACACCAAATTTTGCAACTCTAGCCCATATGTATCCATATCTACATGTAGTGGAATTTTGGAGCAGTTTATTGGTGAAGGTGCGTAAAATAAGCTTATTTTTGACTATAACTTTTTATGTATTTATTCTATTTCGATCAGTGGCAGCACCAATATCGACAGTAAGAAAGGAGACAACAGCATGGTTGCAGCGGAGAGATCGTTCTGGGAAGTTGAGTTACAGAAGTTTAAGTAGTCAGTCGAGTCGAGTGTCTGTTACTTATTAAAGTTGTAAAGTTGTACTGTAATGTTGATCAAGTTGAACAATTGAACTGAAAAGTTGTTATGTTGCCAGCCTGTGTATATTTAAAACTATCTAAACTAATTAATCTAAACAATTATATAATCTTTAACTATAAGTATAATCAACTATGAATTGCTCAAAATTTATACATATATGCTTATGAAAACGACGCAAACCTCTATCGAATTTCAATTTGATAGATTTAACGGAGCGGCTGTAAACCGCTGGCTGTAAAAGTACTTCAAGTTGTTTAGATAAGGGCAACGACCTATAAAAACAATAAAACAGGGAGGATTATGAGGATTTTGGCATATCGATTGTTTTTGGGCATTAAATGTGTGGCAGTGAATTGTTTTTTTTTTTTGGGATTTCGAAATGATGACGAACCGCCGCATAATCATCGCTCAGGATTTGTGAAGAAAGAAATTAAGTTCCTAACGTCAGCAGTTTGAGAGACAAACTGTATTCGACACACTGTGCTGAATTTCACTTTTTTTTGGTGTTAAATATATTGCATATTTAACCTTCCTACACATAGTGGTATGTCTCCGAAACGGCTGACTCAGAAACTTAAAATATTGTAGTATTTTCTTGGTTTCATAGAATATTTTACTCTTAGCGAATAGCCGAAGGATTTAGTAACACTTCGTCTTACTGTACGAATGCATAGGGAAATCAGTTAGTGAATGCACAAGGTTAACTGAGGTTGTGGAGGAAATACTTCTCCGGCTTGCTATCGGCGATGCTGGAAATAATGCCGTTTCCATAGTTGTCCCCAATCATAGATGACGGCGTGGATATACCTAGCAATGACTAAGTTAGGGTAGCAATCAAGCGGCTCAAGAACAACAAAGCTGCCGGCGCAGATAACCTGCCTGCATAGTTGTTAAGATAAGTTAAGTTAGGGTGCATGCACCAGCTCTTTTGCATATTATGGCTCGATTAGAGCATGCCCGATAATTGGTTGGCCCCAGGGTGAGCGTTCTGTCTGGCCTGATAAGTCCACCATCGAACTTCACTTCATCGAACTATTCACACTAAATCAAATGCTGGAAAAGATCCACGAAAACCAAATCGGCACCCACCATCTCTTTTTGACGATTATAAAGCAGTATTTGATAGCCCGTTGAAGGATCTCATCTGTGCCGCACTGTCTTAGTTCGGTGTCTTTTCAAAAAATCAATCGAGTATCGTATCATATCGAGTATGCAGAACGACGTTGAGGAACAAACCAGCTCTGTTAAGATAGCAAAGAACCTGTCCGAACCTTTTGATAGCCAGCGAAGATTCAGACAAGGCAATGCCCTCTAGCGGCAGGCCATATATCCGTTGGAAGGACCAGGTAAAGAGCACTCTAACTTCGTTTGGTATCAGCGTTTGGAGAAGACGCGCTAAAAGCAGAGAGGTTTAGAGATTTGCTCTACTTCAACTTGTTCATGTTTATTCTGCGTGTGTCCAAGCTACGCAATATCGTTTTAGAGAGCAGCATGTTCTATTTGGTGCAGAATAACTACATATTATAGAACAGTCTCTTAGTTGCCAGTTGACGAGATTTCATATATCTTTAGAGCTTATAAGGGTGAAGTGATACGTTGCAGTAGAACATATGAGCCGAGCAACCCAGTTAGCAAACATAATAAATAGAATAGCATTTTTGTTCATAAAAACAAAGCCATTCTTCATTATTAAATAAATCTTTTTCGTATACTTTCAATGTATTGGAAATATTCAACATTTGTTTTTGCGATTTTACACAGAGCTGCAAAAAATTATATATATATATATATTATATAGTATATTTTAAAGCAATTTGAAAAATAATCATATAAAATTAAAACAGAAGTATTTAATGATTAATAAGCTGCAAGAGCGCCAAAGGTTAATAATTGTTAAACCAATTATAATGACAACAACAACTATAATTTGAATGTATTCCATACAAATATATTTTACACTCAAGCGCTGAATAAATAAAACATTTTTGTTTTTGTAGCCAATTTAAGCTGTTTTCATTTTAATTACAAAAAAGTTAATATAGTGCAAATGCACAAGTTGTTAAGAAGTATGTTAATACATATGTACAATTACATATAGACATTCCGAAAGTGATATCGTCCATCTACAATTAAAGTGCTTAAGAAACCTAACTAATTATACAAATAAACCGAATGTTAACTCAATTTGGTCACAGTGGGAAACATTTACACTAACAATTCAAAGTTACAAGATATATGTAAGTCCTTTACTTTTTATGAGAGGCATTCCTGCGATATGTAAGATCCCGATTTAGGTAAGGAACTTGTGAGAAAAACTTATGGGATAATTTTGATGTATTTGCGAGATCCCTACAGTTACCCATGTAGCTTTCTTTCATGGATCCAATCAAATAGCCAAACTCCTGTCCCGCGTGACTAGCTTCAATCTTCATCAATATACCAAGCAGCATTAGTCCCTTCTTTCGTTTTGGAACCGTCTGTGTGGAAGACATGGGATTTTTGCTCCCAGAACGTTATAATATAAAAGTGCTTCTTCTTAATCATCAATCGCACGAGTGATTGTGTTTTACAACTTTCGACATCCATCTTGGATCTATCAGTCTGAGTCAAATCCAACTAAACTTGTTCACAGAAAAAGGTCTTCAAAGCGAATGGTCTCCTTAACATGAAACCGAACATGTAGCTTAGAGAAATATTGGACGGTCAATTCTGAATGGTATACAATAATTTGGTTGATATAAATTCTTTAAACCGAAAAATACATATAATCCGTCATAACAACAATGTGAACTCTCACGTCAATGTGGCATAGACCCGATCATTGGGTGCCAAATGATTTCTTTTTGTTCCCTCACATCATAGAAATGATCGCGAGGTCAACGTTTCTCGATACCGATTAATGCCAAAAAACATGAAAGCAGTAGGGTAGAGTCCTGGAACGTTAAATAATTCAAAATATTGAATATTGCGAGGCTGCTTTTTCTCTCTCTCTCTCTTAGACCGACTCATTCATAGGAAAAATTAAGAAAGCAATAGGTACCCAATCGGTGAGGCAGAAGTGTTTTGAAAATTAGTTCAAGTATGGGCAAAAGTATCTCGATGTTCGTAGAGAATATTTTGAAAAACAATAAAACCATTTTGGATGAAATGTATTTGTTTTTGTCATGTATTCCAAAATTGACAAATTGGCCTCTATGGTTTGAAAAGGATATAGAAACGATTAGATGATAAAAGGTAATGATTTAATATCAATATTTTCGCTGCTTACTTAACTTAAATAAGGCATAACATCCAAGTGTCAAACGAATTTGGCATCATCAAAAAGTCTTTGAACGCTTGAAATGAATTTGCGAAATTTGTTGCCACTGTTATAAAGGTTGTAACCAAGTAAGGTGAAATTCGTTTTTTTTTTGGGATTGTGTCCTTCAATTTTGTCAACTGAAATACATTTATATGGATATATACTTCATGTATATGCGTTTGTGTGTGACCAAATGTGTCAAGCATCAGTTAATTTCATTGACAGAAATATTTATGTTTATTTGCAACTTTTTGAATCTTACGTGTTTGTAATATATGTATGTAATTAATGGCGTTGTCAGCTTCATTAAACGTAAAACGGTAAAATGCCATCATGAAAATATAAGGGTGTGTCGTCAATTATTACCAATATTGGAAAAAAAAACTCTGCACCAGCTAAAAAAGCAAATGAAAATAACAAAATAATCTATTAGAAAAAAACTACGTTGAAAAAAAACAAATGTGTAAAACATATGATTCAATAAATATGTAATAAAAATATTATACATATTTCACTTCTATGAGTCAAAAAACCAAAATTGTAACCCTTGATGTATTCGAATATCCATATTTGTATAGAAAAACACACTGGAGTCGAAATAATAAAATACAAAGCTATAGTGTTAGCAGTAATAATCCTCCGTTTACTTTGCAAGAAAAGATTCACAAACGCCAAACCTCGAATTAGCTTATCATATGATGAATATTTTTCCATCAACGCGATGATTGCGTTCGGATCACATTTGACCATAGAGAGTACAGTGCTGTTTTCTTGTTTGGAAGTTTGAACATCTGATGATAGGTCGAATTGGTGAAGGCGTGGCCAATTATCGATGGGTTTGCATAAAAATTCTGCGCCATTAAAACAAAAAGGGCAAACTAGTTCATCAACGTTGGTGCCTCTAGAAATCAAGTCGGCAAGGTTAGCTTCCGATGGGACATGACGCCAGATAATATGATCAGAGAGTTCTTTAACTTCAGCTACTCGGTTGGCCACAAACGTAGCTAACGTAGATGCCCTTTTTAGCCAGTATAAAGTAACCTCAATTTCGTACTTGTCGACTAAAGGTGCAAGTTGAGACCAAAACAACGCTAAGAGAGGCACTGCGCATAATTCAAGTCTGGGGATAGATTTTGTTTTCAGTGGAGCTAGTCGGGACTTGGCAGTCATGAGCCTGGACCCCACTGTCTCACCAACCTGTGCGCGCACGTAAATCACTTGAGGCGTCCATGAATTTGCACTATCTTTAGCGTGGATTCACAAACAGCACGAGGAATCGATATTTTATGAAGTTCGAGAAGGTTTTGTTTAAATGTACACCATCTTGTGTGTAGGCCTATAGGGACAGCTTCATCCCAATCCAATTGGTTTCGCCACATATCCTGTAGCAACATTTTAGCCCTAGTAATGAGGGGACAGAGTAGCCCTAGAGGATCGAACAGCCGTGAAGCCACTGAAAGTATATAACGCTTTGTAGGCTTTAAGGAATGCAGAGGGGTCAAATTGCAATGACTTTTCTTCTCCAGAGTGTGTAAATAGTGTTGGGTGATTCGAAGCCCATTTGGCCAAATTGAAACCTCCAAAGCTTAGAACTTCGTAAACCTGCTGCCGCACAATTTGAAGTTCTTCTCAGCTGTCAGCACCAGTCAACATAAAAATCACTTTTCACTGCAATTCGATGTGACTCGTGTGAGCGTAAATTTTGGATAGCTCGTCCCCGGACCAAGAGAGGCTTAAATGAATATGTTCCCTAGCTCAAGCGGGGCCCCTTTGTGATTGATTCGTGGAAACGTTTGCCAAACATTTAGTTGTCCACGTTAGGCACCTATTACAAGCGAGATTTTCAAGTGAGTTCGTGGAATTTGTTGTAGGTGTTGTGCGACGCACAGTGGATCCAACTGACTTCTTTTTCGTTAAAAATCATAACTTTTGAGGAAGTAAAGATATTTTCAAAATTTAAAATGCATATAACAAATAATTTCTTAAGCTTCTGCGATACACTGTGATAAATATGCTGCGAAGAGAGGGAGCTTAAAAAAACGGTAGTAAAGTTCGATATTATATACACCAAAAGTCTTAACCTTGCACCTATAAGATGTGCTTATTGCTTAATAAATCGTTAATATTTTGAAAATCTGTTGGCAAGATGTTTGCAATCTATTTTGATCTTATTGTACACACGTTCGACATATAGACAAACTTTCGACGAAGACGATTTGTTAAAAAATAAGCACAATTTAGAACATGGATGTTTTCCATGACATGCAAGGATAAGACAGTTGCAGTATATAATATCGAACCTTACTACCGTTTTTTGAAGCTCCCTCTATACACAGCTTATTTATCGCAGTGTATCGCAGAAGCTTAAGGAATTGTCTGTTCTATGCATTTTAAATTTTGAAAATATCTCTACTTCCTCAAAAGTTATGATTTTCGCCGAAAAAGAAGTCAGTTGGATCCACTGTGCGACGATTACAGATGGGAATCAAAAGTATCAGTGAGCTGTCAAATATAGAATATAAAGGGCAAATTTTATTCCCAAAACCAGAACTAATATAAAAAATTATAAATTAAAAAACATCTTTGAATTAAAAAGCATGTGAAAAAATCGTATGTACTTGTATGCAAATCATTATGTATAGGATATTATTTATGTGACGAGATAAAAACATTGTATATTGAAGCATTTTTCATTGATAATATAATTTTAAAGCACATTTTTTAAGGTTCTTGAAAACTATGTATGTAAAAATTTTATAAAAAAAATACTCAGTATTTCGTTAAGCTGTGTGGTCTAATAAGACGTCCTATAAACTTTTCACAACTTTTCACTTTTTTGGTCTATCTCAATTCTATTGTGAATATAAGGATGATCGCCCTAAAATAAACAATTGAGTCAAGTTAGACCAAAACGGCCTAGAAAATATTGAGCCGATATTTAAAAATACTTAAATTTGAATTGCAGTTCATCGCGATCGAAATTAAGATTCCCGAGGAATATGTGATTTGCTGACTTCGAAACTCGAAAATTCTCGAATTTTTTAGAATAGAATTTTTTCGGTATATCCCAGCTTCCTAAAAAAAAGCCGCATATTTTGAGAATTTTTTTTTTTTTAATATCTCAAAAACTTGAGATGATGAAGCGAAATGGTGGCCAGATTTGAATTCACCAAGGCCAAATTACTATAAAACAACTACCATCTTCCTCGCAGCAAATTTGGTCTTTAAAATTAGCAATAATTAATTTTTTTACATTTATGTACATAAGATTAGCTCAAAAATTAATTTACTAGTTTTTTATATCTACTTAAAATTTTCTATAATATTTACTAAAATAAACTGTATAAAAAAAGCAGTGAAATATTCGCTTGTTGTAGTTTATTCAATTTAAATTAATATCTTTAACTATTTTCGACTTCACACGTTGCGAATTAACATTGAATTAATGTTTTAACTCGTATTAAATAAAAGCTCACAAAATTTCATACATATTTTAAATAGTTTTTCATTGTGTTTTGTACAGTCTACAATAATCGGCTTTTGTTGCGTAAAAACTTATTATTAACTATTTTAATGCGAGAACACTTCGTTGTGGTTGTTGTTTTTGTATAATTTTTTTGATTTTACAGCCGTAATTTTATGCACTCACAAAAGTGTAAAGTAGTGTCTAATGTGCGTGAAATTTTAAAAACGGTTTTTAGGAATACATTTTAATTATTTACAATATCAACATAATTGTTGCGAATATTTTGTTGTTTTAAACCAATCAACAGTAAAGATATAACAGTGCGGAACAAAACCCATATTTGCTTTGAAGCTTTGATTGAAAGGACGAGCCGAAGACCGTTCTCGGAACGCACTTTAGAAGTTGTTGCTACGAAATTCATACGATATAACGAGATGAAAAGAAAGAGTTGCAGACTGCAGAGTCACAAATCTATCAAAAATTTAGAAAAATTTAAAATTAAAGCTTAAAATAGATTACCCCAAATGCTAGAGTTCCAATTTAAAATGTTCAGTCGGCTACTGTAAGAAAAAAATTAAGAAGAGTTGGCTATTATACTGCCCCATTTGAAGGAAGATCTCCTAGACAACAAGCTGGGTCCATGCTAAAGGAGATGTGCAGTTGCAATGCTAGTTTTTGCTAAAAAGGATATAGTTCAATAGAGCCAAGTGAACTTTAATTGAACCTAAAATTATACTAATCTATATATCCAGTAATTAATAGATAGTGAGCAACAGAAATTCGTCAGAGTTGTGATATAAAAATGAATGTATCTATCTGAAAACGACTCGACCGATTGGCATTCATTTTGTTAACATCTTCCTTGAAGATCAAGGCATATTATAGGCTGAAACACGCACAATTAACAATAATTAAAAGCGTAAAACTACAAAGACATTGCAAAAAAATATGTCAAAGCCTAATGTCCAAAAAATGTGTACCGATTCTTGCAAAGCTAATAGGTAGAGAGGTAAAGGTACTAAAAATTTTTTTTTTTACCACTTCCAAAATTTTCTGTTATGCGCACTCTTAACTCTGTAACTCAGTAGTAAACTATTTTGGATTTCCTGACGGTTTTAAAAAGATTAGATTGAATTATTTTAACTACGCAGAGATTTTTTTAATTTAAACTGAAATTTCCCAAAAATAACTAATTTTTAGAACAAGAAGGATTACATTTTTATATTGTATTTCGGAAGAAAATTCCAAATCAAACAAGGGTAATAAAATAAAAAATACTAGACAGCATCTCACAACTGTCTGTAAGTAGACCTGAACGGATTGCAGATTTCATCCCGAACTAACACTATTCCTTATTTAATGCTTATAACATATTGGGTTCTCGTTAAATCAATCGACTAGTTTCAGCTTACGGTGTATTAAGCGTCCAGTTTGTGCTCTTTAAAGAATCTTTAAGGTATCAAACTGACTATACTTGCAAAATGCAGAAATTATTTCCCAGACATCCTCAATCGAATTTAATTATACTCAGCCACGACAGGAAGGGATTAAGAGTACGACGTTGTAGTTTTTTTCATCGCCAAATATGATTCCACAGCCCTCTACCTAAAACTTAGATTTCTCATTTTTTGTCCTGCATGGTGTGCTGTCATGAGTTAGATGTAGCTGTGCATCCCTGTTTAGAAACATTGAGGTTTGATCCGACTAAATTTTGTTGGCTATCATCATAACATGAATAGCTAACTTCCGCATGTGACTCTTAGTTATCCGATTAATGATAAGTATCGATAGTTAACCGATCAACTTGTTGGACTTATTTAACAGTTTTCAATGGTATGGTATCTTCATGCATCTCTTAATCCTATCGAGATCTGTCTAAGGCCTTTGATTATCACGAAGCATTGATCCGATTTAATTTTGTTGGACATCATCATGACATGAATAGCTAACTTCCGCATGTGACTCTTAGTTATCCGATTAATGATAAGTATCGATAGTTAACCGATCAACTTGTTAGACTTATTTAACAGTTTTCAATGGTATGGTATCTTCATGCATCCCTTAATCCTTTCGAGCTTTCTCTAAGGCCTTTGATTATCACGAAGCATTTTGGACCAGAATAACACTCCATTTACAAAAAATGCTCTTGTGTCAATTTTAAATGATATCTTACGCACTTTTCCGAAATCTTTTACCCTTTTCTTACATGAGTATTGACGTTTTGGCACTAAGACCACAAAGAAATCACTATGCACATATAATCATTTTCTATGAAATTCACGCGGCTTTGAACATACGTCATACTCAAATTTAATGTTCCATATTCATATGTGCGTAAGAGCGAAATATTTTTATGCACCGATAATTCTTTAACATTCGCATAAAAAAGGTTGACTTTATTGCAGTTTTTTTAAACGGCAAACAAATGGTGCTCTTGCACCATGGACCATTACCATATTACCCTTGATGCGTAAGAGCCAAGCCCGTTTTTATACCGTGTACACAAAGTGTAAATGGGTGTTATAGATTTGTGCAATGTATGTAACAGGCAGAAGGAGACGTAGCAGACCATAATAGTCGCGTCGATATAGCCATCTCCGTCCGCCCATCTGTCTCTCTGCCCGTGTTGTAACGTATTTCTCAGAGACTATAAGAGATAGAGCAAAAAAATTTTACCATAAGATGCGCATTCTCCCGGAAAAGAGCAAGTTTATCGATTCATGTCGATATCTCACCGGCTTCCCCCGTGAGAAATTTTCGCGGTGTACACCTACATCAAAAAAGCTATACGATTGAAACTTAGTACAGTTTTTCATACTGTTATAGTGCATATGTTGTGTAAGAATTATCAAAATTGGTTAGAACGTTTGGAAAATAAAATTAATAATCTGGTAATTTTAGGGCCCTCCTCCAATGAACTGCAACAAAGTTTTACTTTTTACAGCAATGTTAACATTAACATTTATGTTGGAGCCACCTAATTTGGTACGAAGACTCATGTTAAGCTTATAAACCAAACATTGATGACATTTTGCCAAATTAACCCCCGCAGTCCGGTTACATTAATAACGCCGCTTCGATATATACATTTGTACGGAATTTCGGTTTTCATGGGAAAATTGGGTACAGGGTATCCCACTGTCGGACACCGTCCGGACTGTCTGCATCAAATTTTTGACTATAACTTTTGATGTATTTATCCGATTTCGATCATTGAAACATAGAGGCACATAAACACGACGCACACCTCTGTCGAGCTTCGAGATGATAGATTGAACGGAGCGACTGTAAGCCGCAAAAATATGTCACAGGGGAAAGGGGCAAGATATCGACGTGATTCGACAAACTTCATCTTTTCGGTGTAAATGCGCATCTTTTGGTACATTTTTGTGCCTCTCCCTTTTATAGTGTCTGATATCCTGACGTTCATACGGAAGGACAGACAGACGGCTAGACGGACATGGACACTGGACAATTGCTCCTGACTATTTTTGCCCATGGAACACATATATACCTTATAAGGTAAGCTTGCTCTCCCTTGATGTGACTGTCAAAACCCTGCAACCAAACATTATGTATTATCAAATATGTTTGCATTCATTTATAGCTTGTCTAAACACTAGAGATCTATGTACACAGAAAATGTAGTCACATCGGAGAGAGCGAGTGAGGTTATATTATTAAGTATAACAGATATGATAAGACTTTAGAATAACAAGTGCTCCTGTACATCGTATGCTAACACAGATACGGCTGAAGCGCTAGCCGAAGCAAGACTTAAAACATGGTATAAGAATAGACAGTAAGACTAATCTGCTGCTCCCACACTGTTTGTGGACTTATACCTTTAGGTCTAATATAGATATATGATATATAGATATAAAAGATATCATTCAGCTGCGAAAGTCAATAAGAAAGGTTATGTCCGCGTGTGCATTTGTGTGTGTTTTGCTTGATGTTTGCAACAGTAGTTGAGTGTGTATGAACACAAAACATCAATACATAAATATTTGTCATTTTATCTATAAGTTTGAATTGTTCCTCTCTTCTCGCTCTTCAAAAAAGTACTCACGTCGGCAGATTTGTCTTTCCTGTCTATCATTATTAACTGCTGTAAAACTTTTTGTCCAATGTGCCAAACCCATTGGTTACTTCTCTCTTTGCCGCCACTGCCGACACCTGCTTAACTAGCTATGCCATATGTGTTGTCAAGGCTATGAGGGGACATCGTGTATTCCCGATTTTTCGACATAGGTCGGACGATTAGGTATTGAGTTGACATCAATTGCCTGGCTCTGACTCTTATTTTGCTTGTATCTCATCTATCTCTTGCTCTCTCTATGTGCCATAACATTTAAAACTGAGCACCCAATATTAGAAGTTTGAGCAAACTGTCTTAAGTTAATTGATATAGAATACATACGTAGAGTATGCGTAAAATCCAAAAAGTTTTCGTCGAGTAATTTATGTCAGTGTGAAAGTATTTTTGATTTGCTTCGTTAAGCACTTTGAAGCTACATTCGTCTTAATGCCTTCGAAAATGTTGCACAGAAATTAAAACTTAATACGAATACATA
This sequence comes from Chymomyza caudatula, assembly GCA_035041775.1. NCBI lineage: Eukaryota > Metazoa > Arthropoda > Insecta > Diptera > Drosophilidae > Chymomyza > Chymomyza caudatula. The sequence continues at coordinate 2,373,989 of JAWNKW010000209.1, forward strand.
TTCGTGTGCAAAATGAAAATTCCCCAATCATTTGCAATCCAAAAAAAGCAACACATTTCTCTAAAGCACCAAAAAGTATCCATAAATATTGAAATACTTATGAAACTAGGCAAAAATATTTCCGTTTGCGCTGCATATCCGCTGCGTCCCTTGAGCCAAAACCATTTCCAAATGTAGAATATTTTTCATTTCAACACGAGCAAAATTACATTTTTGAATGCATAAAATGAATGGAGAGAGAAGAGAGAAAACTATTCCTAGTAATAAATAAAAACGAGAGCAACAAATGAACACAAAGTCCGAGGGGTAAAAACAAAAATATTTAAAAAACCTTTTAAGTGTTATTGATAGTTGTACGCAAATCCCCATGGCGCCTCTCAAGGACCCAGTCCCGACCAGTCCCGACCGCTCCCTGACGCGTCGCATATTACGTTTCATTTGTTTTGTGTGTTTCCTTTTATGTGCTGTCATTGTTGTTGCTTTGTTTTATGTTGTGTTGCAGTAACTGTTCATTGTTGGAAACTGGAAATCGCTTCCGGTTATTTAAATGCTTACAAATGCAAATTGTTGTTGTGCAAGTAAAGGAAGCTCAACAGTTGTTTGCTTGTTGCAGTTTTTATTCCCTTTTTCGGATTGTTTTTCTTTTTTGATATCCTTGTATGCATCCATTTTTCAGCTCGTTTAGAAATTTTTACCGTTCATGTCTTGGCTAGGATAACAGTGCAAATCAGCTATAATGGCGATGTTCGTGGATGAGATACATAATATTAAGTTTGTGAAATGCAATGTTGTCTATAAGAAAATAATAATACCAAATAGTAGTTATTAAAACATTAAAATCAATTTACTTTTGAACTAGATCCCAAGACACTAGTTAATTGTAAACAAGAATCAAAGCAACAAGATTTGGACTCGATTAGATATTGTGTTCATCGAAGGAAACCTTGCCCATTGTCACAGACTCCATGGAGAAAGTTAGAAAAGTGAAGACAATCAATTACCGACTCTCGTCAAAAGTGTGACCGGACACTGATACAAAAAGAGTTCTGCCAAGTCTTCCTTCTCAAGACAAGCCTAGCAATTTGGATCATATTGGAGACATTCTGGCCAATAATATTATGACCATTCATATTATTATGGACAATTTCCAGTGTTCCGTATAGATTATAGGTTTTTGAACCGCTATCCACACAACCAATTCCGCCGAGGTGCAGGTTTGATCGAGCTAGGCTATTATGGCTGTGACGCTGAGCCTTTATTTGCCAGTTTATCTGTCATTTTATTTCCCTAGATACGCTTTAAACGCTTTGTGCATGTCACTACAGCTCCCTACAGCTATCCTACATTGCTTTTCTTTATAGATTAAGCTCAACTGGGAAAATTTATGTTGGAAAATTGTCTTCGTCAACAAGTTCCAAAGCAATTAGTTTATTTTACATTAGTTCTAGATCAACTCATTGGTGAACTGGCTCAAAAGTTGCTCAGGCAACTAGTCATCAAACATCGTGTTTATTGAAATTGCTGATTATAACGAAGTTTTAACTTCTGCAATCTAGAGTTCAGCTGGTGCCATCTAGAGGCTTTTAAAAACATTCGTTGTCTACTTTTCACTCTTACCTTATCGTTTTTTTCTCAAAAGTCAAGCGATCCGAGTGTAATACCCGAGCTTCAGAACAGATTTTCATGAGGATCTAAGAGTCGGTGTTAGCGCCAAGGAAAGCTTAAAGACGTTTCACATAAAAAAGGATATTTGTCATTTACTTTTAGAATGGCCACTTAGTCGTGCATGTTAGTCCCCACTACATCTGAATACTATCTCTAGGCGGTGAGTCCTTTTTATGCTCAAGGGTTGTTATTCCGTTTGAAAAAAAAAAAATTTATTATATTTTATTTATTACGTATAAAGTAGCAAAAAAAATCCTTTGGCTAAAACATACATTCATTGGTAAATTTTTTCCAGTACGGTTTTCAAATTATTGCTCTTCTAATATTTCACACATTACTGAGGACTCTTTCTTTCAATCGAGATGAATTGAAACTCAAATTAAATGTAATCAAACATCGGCTCAATGTCTACAAATAAATTGAATGATTTGCGTTTGAAATAAAGTATGTTTATTGGAAAATTTACTTCAAAAAAGTTATGGAGTTCATAGCTCTGTAACCCACAATCGAAAGAAGGTAGCCTAAAGAAGAGATCTCGAGTAATAACCTATATGTTAATTTCGTAACTCCCGAATAAGCAATTTTTTTGATATATTGACAACTCGAAAACCATTCCAGAAATAAAGTGTATTGAGCTCTTTGTTGCCTTGTGTTATCATCACTTGATCTAGTTCTGTGGAGCGCTACATCCTTGTCTGACTTTCAGAGAGAAGAACTTATAATGCATTTTGATTTTATAAAACTGACTTATATTGTAAGCTTCTCTCAACTTATTTAATTAAACTCAAAATATTTGCATAACCTACATAATTCCAGTGCAAGTCATAGATTATTCGCCTCGAACTGAATCCCGTATGGATTTATGTAAACTTCAACCATTTTGTTTACCCGTAGTGCGGCGAATAACGGCCGGAACATGCAGGGCTTTGCATCGCTTTGACGCCGTTTTTATTTTAAAACAAAACACATTGCAATGAGAGCTTGTGAATAGTATTTTGTTTTTCTCGATGGTTGCCAATATTTATCTTTCGTTTTGTTGCATTCCATTGCATATTTATTATTTGTACGATTTGGTTTCGGATATTTTGTTGGGTTTCTCCTTTTTTTGGCTTTTTGCGCACATTGTGGTCCATAGTTTTTATCAATGTGCCGTTGGTCTTGTTTTTGAGGCATGTCCTTGTGGCATGTGGCTGTTGAACGCAGCAGCAAAATTTTCAATAGATACAAAATGGCGGCATTTATGTGGACAAACCAGACCGATTAGATATACGGCGAGAAAAGGGAGCAGAATGCGGCTAAAGTTGGCACTGTGGTTGACAATAAAACTTTAGATTTATTTAATTTTGCATCAATTCTTAGATCATCATATGGAATCCTCGATGAATAAATTTAAGTATTGAATTCTTGTTAAAATTTCGAGGATGAATGGAACAGACAGACAGTCGCGACGGAGCCCGACAGTGGAATACCCAGTGACCATTTTTCCCATAATAATAAAATTTATGTGCAAATTTTTGTATAAAAGCGGAGAAGCGTATGGGCATTACTAAAGTAACTTGACCTGGGGGGGAGCGTGGTGCTTCGGCAAATTGTCAACATTGTTTCGTTTATAAGCTTAACATGAGTCTTCGTACCAAATTAGGTGGCTCTAACATAAATGTTAAACGTAACATTGCTATAAAAGTGAAATTTTGTTGCCTTTTATAGGACGAGGGACCTTAAATTGCCACATTATTACTTATATCTGTTAAAGTTTCTATCCTGTTTTATAATTATTACACAAAGGTGTGGGTGTAAACTATTCAGATATTAATCCTGAAAATGTTTGGCCATGGAACATATAGTCTGCCACACTTCCTTCTGCCTGTTACATACATTGCACAAATCTACCCTTTTATACTTTGTGTACAGGGTATTAAGATAATGCAGAGAGAAAGAACGGCGCCAGAAAGTAGGATGCCCTGTACCCTAATGGGACCGAAAGTATCTCATTTTATGTCTGTTTTCACAACAACAATCTGACTGTAAGTTTTACCACACCTACAATACCATTGGCATACGGGCATTTATAGGCACAGCAGTCCAGAAAGGGCTTGATGTTAAGGACCTACGGGCTAGAGAGTGAAAACCGTCGGAACCATTGTATAGACCAGTTAATTTTTTAACCCCAATTGTCGGGGAAGGTACTTGGCGTGTAAACATGGGAAAAACTTCTTGTAATTTTTGATTTAATTACTTTGGAATAAAGAAGAAAGATATTTCTAATTTCGAATCAAAGTAAACGTAAACCGTCTGAATCAGATTTAACTTATAATTAATTACCTTCAATTCAAATTGCAGTTCAACTTGATCGGTAGTAAGGTTTCCGATTATCATGAGTCTTTCTGACTTCGCAACTATCAAATTTAAAAAAAAGATATAATTCGAAAACGGTAACCCGTATAATGCCAAATGGTTTTCCGATTCGAAATCAGCGACGCCAAATTAAACCCGGTTTCAGACATAGGTTTTTTTTTTGTTGCATACAACGAATATAAATTAAGTGGAAGTTATCCCCCTGGAATCAAGGCTGGATACTGCTGTGGGTAAAATTGAGTTACAATGTAAATATATTGTACCAAGAAAAATGTATACCACAAAATTAAATTCTGATTTAACACCGCGTTCTTTCATAAAAATGGATACAATATATCCAACAACGAACGATCAGACTCAAAGATGGAACTTTAAAAATGACGGATATGTTTTTTTTACCAAACCAATATTAAGTCTTAGCAGTTTGAGGGCTGATAAAATGTAGAAGGATCTATAAAACAGGAAACTTTATCATCAAGGTGCAGTGCTAACGTCACAACTGGACGTCCAGTGTTTTATCGATGTGTCAATTGATATCTTAAGGGCTCTGTTGATTGCAGGGGAATTACAGCTCTTATTCACAAAACCACAGTTTTAATGCTTAGACTCACACCAAATTTTGTTACTCTAATTATGAAGCAGTTTTTTGGGGAAGGGGGGAGGAAGGGTGATATCAGTATATATTATACATAATATTTTGGTCTATAACTTTCTATGTAGTAGTAATATTTGATTTAATTCAGTATTTTTTCGCAATTTTCATTTAGCTTAAGTAAAAATGTACATTCAAAATGTGGACTTGGGTTAAACCGTCCGTATAGCTATAGTCACTGGCTCCTGTGTCTTCCCCAGATACCAGAACGTTTGTTAGTTGTAACGAACCTCCAGGGTAGCAGGATCCTCGCCAGGATCCTGGGCTCAAACACCATATGCATTTGCACACAATAGACCAACCAAAAGGTCTGTCTTCTGTGCAAACCAAGGAACGCCTTAGCTGAGTATAACGTCCTTTGTGCCGGATTATCTTGGTGTTTTGCCTTCACAAGCAAACTAACTACACATATATTGTATTCGTACACACACACACTCGCAATACAGCTGACACAGTGGTCGCCGCCCTGATCTTTGTTGGTTATAGCAGAAACTATTATCCACTGCCGCTTTGGGATTTCTCCAGAGCTTTTGGTCTCCAGCGGAAATCTTTAGTCTTTCCTTCTCTCTTAGTAGCTCTTTAACCAAGTGTGTTCCGATGCCACAGAATGGCTCTGGTCTCATCGGGGGATTTGCGGCACGATTTCTTGCTAGTTTCATCGACTCATACAGACGGACATAGTCCAGTCGCTACCCAAGTCAATTCCAAGAATTTTGGAACATATTTTCTGCCATGCCTCGCTCTGTATGTTTCATATGTGGCACAAATCTTTAATACACTATATGTACAGGGCATAAATACTTGAAACGAGCCCAACTAGGATTAAAAATAGTAGAAGAAGAAGAAGGGAAGACTGAAAATTTCAAGTAGGTTCTTAAAATTCATGACTGGTTTAAGCAATTTTTGTAAGATAATAAGACTTGACTTCTCGCATATTATTATTATTGAATATCATATCATATTGTAGTATAATTTTTTTGTTTACCTGTTGTACTTCATGTTTTTATTATTGTGTTAAGTATTTTTTTTGTCTTACACTAATATTTGTGTAGCCATTTGCCATAGCTTTTCTCTTAAAATAGTGTGTACATCTGTCTGAGATATCATATTTAAGCCCAGAACTAGTATTTCTGTCTGCTGTTGTTACTTGGAATATTGTTTTTATTTCTATTTCTGTTTCTTGTTCATAAACCTAAAACAAAGTATGATTGTTTTGTCTAAGTGGTTTTGCTTGTCATTTTATTTTGCAGTCTCTCGGGCGGTTTGTTGGTTATCAAATGCGTTTTGGCCCAAGTTGTTGAACTCAGTGCATGAATGGCAGAACACTCGTGACCCATTTGTAGTTAAACTGTATAAAGTTTTCCTCCAAGTATTCAGTTATACATAAAATGATTAACACTTTGCTATGGTGAGCTACACGAGCTTCAATATTAGAAAGTTGCATTGTTTGTCAAAGGACGTCTTAGGTTTTTATAATGTCAGTCGTGCTTGCAGAGCGAACAACATGTGCCACAAGTGGCAAGCTGTGTGGCAGTGAGTGCTGCATAAAAGCAAAGAAATGCATACTTTAAGGCGCTTAAATGCTTAGAGGAGTCAGTCACATTTGCACCATAAATAAACTGGCATATGCGCCATGAAGTTGCGCGTTGCTCTAATGCAGTTGCAAGTTGCAAGCTCCACGGCATGTGGCAAGATAAATCTCAACAAGTTTTTATGCGTTTTTCTTTCTGGCATTTTCTTGCATTTTACTTCTTTTGCATAACAAAAGTCGACAACATAAGCCAGACATCCCACGTGGAGTATCCAAGTCAAGCAAATGCGCCAAAAAGTGCAAAATAGTATGCAAAATATGTATTTTTTATGTGGCAGCAGCAGCATCTACGTGCAACAAACATGTATATTCACTCAAAAACATGCACACTTACTTTGTTTGATTAGAATTTCAGCATATGCCTTACTTTTGGCGCTTCATTAGAGCAATTCCCTCACATTACGCATACGACTTGGTGACCCATTTTAAAAACTGTTTGACTCTTTTGTTTTTGTTGTTTTGTTTTTTTACTGTTTTGCTTTTTGACATTTTGCTGGTTGTTGCATTTGTTGCTAATGTCGCATGCCGTCTGTGTGCCAATGACTACGTGCATTGTACTTATGTGTTGTGTGCTTTTCGGCGCTTTTCAAATGCCTTTTGGTCATGCTTTGTAACGTACAACTAGCAACTGTCGTCCTGCCTTCCTGTCGCAGCTGCGGCCGTGCATGTGTGCGTATGTGTGCGTATGTGTGCGTATGTATGCGTATGTGTGCGTAAGTGTGCGTATGTGTGCGTGTGTTTGGCATCCCTTGAAGCCGACCAAGTCGCCCATGCTGCCTGCTTAGCTGTCGCTGCTTGTCTGCCACATTCGGACTTGTTGTTTATATTCGAAAATGAACTCATTCATTTGGCTCTTTGGGTTTCTCTTAGTGCCTCACTGGAAAGTTTTCCAATGAACTGTAAGAGAAATGAGACTCTTGGTTTTTCTCTTTCATTAACAATAATGTCATTTGTTGGTGCATTGTTGCTCTTGTTAATAAATCTCTAAAGCAGTTCGGCAATAACATGAATTATTGATAATTGTAATGAAACAGCTGCTAATATAATATTTAATTATATTAAGTTATGCATAGTTTAGCGTTTGGAATCATTTCTATTGTTCTTATTTTTATAAATAAATGGAACAAGTTTGGATTGGCCATTAATTTGACCTTAATTTTATGACCTAGGTTGAGCTCGTTGGCTCTGAATCCAGCAACCGTTTTTAGTACTTAATATTGTCTAAAAATATTTTAAAAAATCACTTAATATAAATTTAATGGAACTTTTGACTATAAATAAGTACTATACGTGATTTCTATCAATGACAAATCCTTTATAATTTTTATACCGATTTTCCTAAAAAAGGCATGAATGCATCGTTATGAGCTAGTCTATCGAAATCAGATGTAAGTTTATAAAACAAGCACGTTCTTTAGGATTTGGTGTGTCTTGAAATACATTGTGGAATTAAATTATGTACGAGCTTATGAAAGCGATGTTTAAACTTATTCAAAAATTGTACACTGACCACCTGTTTGTCTTTCTCTAACAGCTCGATACGCTGTGCATCTCGAGAGTATTAAATGTTAAAGAGTGTCAACTATAGTAAAATTTTATGTTTGTTGTACCTCAGGGAACCATATTAGGACCGATCCCATACTGCCACCATACCCGTTGCTTAAAATATCGAGATAGCTACATATGCCGATGATACAGCAACCATTGCAACCAACTATAAACTATTTGAAGAATCACACTGCCTGAAAAATTGTTGAATAAGTGAGAAATATTGGCTAACGTGGAGGACTCACATTAAATCAAGGCAGATGCAGCTTAAGGCAAAAAAAAGGACGGTACTCGCAACTCAGTTTTGAGGGCAAAGTTAGGCTTTACTAGGCAAGTCTATCCAACTATCGGGAGCTGCGTGTAACTCAAATATTGATATTCGTCACAGATACCAGTCTGTGACTCTACGAACCACATCAAATGCTCGCTGGTAGGTGAGCAACTGCGACATCCAAAAGTCCCATTTGCCCTTCGAAAAAATGTGAACTGCAGTGAGTAGACGTTGGAGCTGAAAAGGTTGTGTTTAGTTGGTGAGGTTTGGAGAACAGAATGGTGTGGTAGTATTTGAAGAATCGCAGATGAGGATAAGTGGTATATTAGGATGCTAATATAGATTGTTTTGAGGTATTAGTAAATACGTATAAACAATATAAAAGTGAAGAGTTATAACTTGCTAATTGAAGGGTCTGGCATCATTTTTGTTCAGTGCGTTGCATTGGTAAACGGATTGTTTGTTGGCCTGGTATCAACTCTGAACAGTATGTCCTCCTGTTGTAAATGTTGAACGTAATTTTGTAACCTCAGCAGGTTAAAGCTTGTCTGCCAGTAGAATAGTGGGGTTTGGAGCTCACCACATAAAACCCAATTTCCAATGAAAACATGTTAAACCGCCTCGGATAAGGATACCCCGAACGTTGTCGAACCCACCAAACACCACCACGAAAAATAGGGAAGCCTAGTGGAAAGATTTACATCAGGCCCTAACCCGGTAACGTGTTGTTATGGCCAGTTAAGAAGAAGAAGTATTAGTTGCTGTGCTTTGCAGCAGCAGTGTAAATGGAGATAACGGATGTGGTTCATGTGCTTAACTGTAAAACCAAGTGCCTTCGCAGACTACAAATTTGCTTGTAGATTTTGACTTGGATTCATACCACCAGAATTCAAGCCTTACAAACTCTTATGTAACAAGCACTCATAGAAACTCCCCCACAACCACGTCACAAATCTTGACAATTTAATGATCCCGTCCCCGTTTTGTGTTGATGCCGTTTATGAACTGTTCCCCTTCAATTGGCTTACTGCAAGTGTATTAAAACTTTATTAATTTGTTTTTCTCTGAACATTTTTTAATACCAGTTCAATAGAAAAAGTTTATTTATAAAAACAAGTTGATAAAAAGCTAAAGTAAGTTTATAATAAAATGCTTTTAAAGGCTTAAACGCAACACACTATTGACACAATTAACTGAACGGCAAGGCGGGAGGAGGTGCTGCATTTCCACAAAAAAAACTGCGCCTAAAAGCATGCAACCATTTGGTAGTTTTTGTTGAATCCGTTGAAAACCGTTTTATAGTACGTTTTTCATGTTGTTTTTGTTGTTAAAGTTGCTCTTTTTGTTGTTATCGGATTAAAGTGCAACTGGCGGCAGATGTCTATTTTAGACAGCTTTAGACCTACTCAATGTATTTCATACGTGCATATATATATATATATATATATATATATATAGCATAACTAGACTGTATTTTAGCTTAAAAGATAATTGCCAAAAGTTGTAAAAAGTTTTGCTCTTATTTTTTACATTTATTTCAAAAAAAACTAAAAGTTTTGGTGTAGGGTCAAGCTATTTGAAGCTCCACACTCTACCAAAGTTGGCAACATATTTTATTCTGTCAAATTGAGTGTGCTGAAAATAAGTTGTCTAAAAAGTTTGGAATTTAAGCCAAGTGCTCGATAGTTTAATGCAAGGCCTACAAACTGTTGCGTACTTTCAGGCCATGTTGTTTCTTGTTATTATTATTTTAATAGGCCTTCTTCTGTTGTTTTCCGAGCTGTTGTTGTTTCTGTTTTGGCTTACGCATTTTGATTGAGTTGCACAACATTTTTAATTTATTTTTCATGAATTTATATTTTGAGTCGATTCGCGAACCCGTCGCACAATGCAACGTAGCGGAAATGAATGTGGCACAACAACAAAAAAGTAATGGCGGCACTTGCTTTCTACTGCCGCTTCCGTCGTTGTGTCAATAAAAAATGCACTTCAATGTGTGTGTGTGTGTGTGTGTGTGTGTGTGTGTGTGTGTGTGTGTGTGTGTGTAAACGTCAAATAATAAAATACACATAACAAAAATGTCAATTTCCGTGAATGCAACAGCGTTGGCTGTACTGGTCAAATGCATATGGCGTATAATGCATACACGTCCTGGCGTATACGCAATATTTTGTTGTTGACGTTATGGCTCTGCTTGCTCGGTGCGTTGTTCCCCCGGTGTTGCTGTGTGGTGTGTAAATAAAAACTGGTTATTGCACAATTTATTATTGTTTTTGTAACGTTTCGAAATACTTTCTCATTGTTAGCAAGCTCATTTTGTGGGTTGCCTTATTGTTCTGATACAGGATTTCGTTGGAATAAGCTTTTAATCTGTAATCGGATGACTACTAAATCGAAACTAAAAACTGTATGCCAATATAGAGCCATATATTGACTCCTTTTACAATTGCTTGCAGGTACTTGTTGTTGCTTACGCTTTGTACAGATCATCCAAAGGCATGCTGGTTGCCGGAATTTTATATTAGGACTCATAAATGATCTCCTCCTTAGGCACAATGGCCACTTGTAAGCTTCATAATTAAAATCGCTTGTATTATAAGGCCATAGAAAAATGAAAAAAGTAGCCAATTGCCGCATAGCCCTGAACAGGGAGAGATGTTCTGTAGTCATACGCGCCATCACAGGACATTGGATGATTGGCGCTCATGCGGTCCGGATTCGAGCTTCCTTTCAATGATTTTTGCAGGAGTTGTTGGAACGAGGAAGAGTATGAAACGGTAGAGCATCGCTTCTGCTCACGTCAGGCTCTGTGGAAGCGAAGACATAAATATCAATGCAGATACTTTCTAAATAACGTTGCAAACCAGACCGAAATAAGACCGAAAATGATTGAAGACACTATCGCTGCATCTGGATGGTCTCCTCTTTGACTTTGTATCTATTTATTAACGGCGGAGGAGTGAGCACAATGGTAGGCAGATAGCCCGGTAGCTAGTTCTAATCTAATCTAACCTAGGCTCAATCAGTTAGAGAGCTGCCTGAATGTTAGGGATGGCTCAATCTTCTTTGATGAGCTATGTGATCTTAAGGCAAAATGATCTTGAGCTAGATGACTAGCATACTATTTGAGCAGTTGATTACAAAATAAAGCTTTTGATCGATTTGTAAAGCAGTAACTTGCTTTGTCAAAAACACGTCAGTCATCACGGCTTGTAGGTGTGATTCGGGTATTGGGGATAAGCAGCATTTACAGGACAGGTCGATTTTTTTGTTAAAAAAGTTAATATTTTTCAAAATAATTACTTAAGTAAATCGGTGACTAAACGCAGCATTGTTAGTCCCGAATTCCTCTTCTGGATATTTGACTTATTTGTCATAGTCCTATAGCTGAATGAGGTTTAAGTTAAGGACAACAATATAGAATACAAAAACAGTCAAATATTACTATAAAAAAAGGAAATCTTTCACATATTGCAAGTATTTTAGAGTTTTGGGCTATGACGCCGCATTTAATTCGTGGCATAGCACTTTAATGGTTCAAATTGGACGGATCTTCAATTACCGGGAGCGACGATTCGGCTTTGACAGGATTGAAATCCATAAAAGGATTCCCCTTTTCTTCAGTGTCGACAGATCAATTAACGACAGGCGGCCTTTATTTGATGAGAGGTTAACACACAGGCTTTTTAATGCAAAGAATTGTTTTTTGACTTATTCATCATTGCCGGCGGATGAAGCCAACAAGATATCCAAGTAGCCATATGGCATCAGCAAGCATGATTTGCTCCACAGTGCAGTCCAAATAGGCATGTCGCACCTCATTGGTGTGAACATTTTTGGAGTTATTATAAAAAAAATAATTTAAGAAGCATGTTTGTGTGGGTGATAAACAAGAATACATTTTAGTGATGCCGTGTGGCATCATTGGGACGAACGCCTTTCGAAAAAATTGATACAAACTTTTTCACTTCCACATTTGTTTACAAAGTGAAATTAATATTGTTTTCAATTGAAATTACATGAGGTGGTTGATTTTTTGTATGCGATTGTATCCGATTAAGATGATTCATAAAAACTAACCTAAAAAATACGTAAGCTAAAAATACAGAAGATGTACATTATGATTATGATTTAGGTGAGGACGACTCAATGAACGTGAAGAAAGTGTTCTCGATCTTCATATCAATAATTTGGCACACTTCTGCAAAATTCTTTTGGGTCAGAAGGATGAGAAAGGCGACGTGGCTGATCATGTACGAGATGCAGAAAATTTCAAGCAACCAAGTGAGTAAGTAATTTAAATGGAAATACAATAAAACAGTTTCTTCATGGGATAAAGATATAACAGGATATACATTTTACTTGGCTTGTAGATATTTCGGAAATCTGGAAAGCATCAGCCTCGAAATACTTAACATTCGTATTTCCACCAATCCATAAAATAAAAGTTAACTTATAAGTGATTCCTTATATGATGGAATCGCTCAAGTGGGCTTTGCAAAAGTCAAACCCGTACCAAGAGCTCAAAGTTCGAGATGGGAGTTTTGTATAATCTATATATATAAAAATGACTGCCAATTCTTTGTGATTCTTCTACTATTACTGGACAGATTTTAATTTACTGAAATATTAAGCATAGCTACCCATTACGTTGGAGAGTGTTCTTATCTAAGTTTGAACAAAATCGAAACTTAAGAAATCGGAAATCCCATAATGTCTAATTTTAGTAGTAAAAAGTTATGTTGCTTCATGCTTCCACTCAGTTCATTGAATTTGTAAAGATTCTCTTGAGAGGTAGTGTCATAGTTTCAGAACAATACTTCAATAATGAAGAGGGAAACATGAGAGAACCATATGTAAATGACGGTTGCAAAGTGAAATTGGGAAAATGGTATGTCAAAAATATTTGTTGGTAAAAGAACTAAGGCGATACGGAAAGAAAGTAAAGCTGCAAAACTGTCGATAATACTATCGATAATTTTTAATTTTTACCTTAGTGTCTCACTATCGGCTTCTTCTTCTTCTTCTTAACTCGTTATAATAACCCGTTATTGGGTTACGGGCTGATGTAAATACATTTTTTCATTGGAATTGTGGTTTTATGTGGTGGGCCTGGGGTGCCTTTACTTGCCTCGAAAGAACCCAATGTCGTTGTTAGTCGCCTCATACGACAAGCTTTGATCTGCTTCAGCTCTGCTATTTTCAACACTCGTTAAGTGGCTAAGGTTAGGAAGGTAGGAAGGAAAAAAAACCAATAGTACTTTCAAAAGTATCGGATGTCTTTTCTGAAAGTACCGAAAATATCGCATGGCACCACTATCGATGGTTTCGCACCTCTAGTAGAAGGTCGCAGTTGGAGTAGATGAAGTATAGTATTAAAACACATTCCAGTTGGAACTGAACTAGCACGTCAACGTTTCGCGTTGGCCGTTTTGTAGAAAAATCCAAGTAAAATTTTTATTAATTAATTTGTTTTTGGTTTAAAGTATAAAAATTGACATTCCAAAAACCTCCACAGTGTCAATTAGCTTTGCAATTTCGATAAACAAAAACGAACTTGGTAAAATTATGTTTTCGATTTTTGAAATTTTAGGAAGTTATTTTTTTTTTTTAATGGAAAACTTTATAGTCTTAGAACCAAATCTTAGACCAATTGAAAATGCATAGAGTTGACTCCATTATTAATATAAAATTTGCATTTACAGTGAGTGTTAAAAGTCTTGTCCCTGCACATACACACACACACACACACACACACACACACACATTAAAGGACCTTAACTTGACATTGATAACAATTAAGATCGTGCAACAAAAGTTTGCATATGATTTTAAGCTTAACTGTAATTAAAGCTTCCTGCCGGCCGGGCCCAGAGTGCAACAACAACAACAAGAACAACAAAAACACACCAGCATATTTAACAACAACATTCTGTGCCTTGTTTCATATGCAAAAGTGGCATAAACTTTGCTGCCAACTCATAACTTTGACTTCGGACGTGGAAGTGGAAGCGGAACTGAGCAAGAGAGCGGGACGGAGAGAGTGCGAGAAAAGAATAACCGAATATTCAACTTTGTAGTGTTGTGCAACGCACAACATATTTGTGTGTGTTAATAATAAACCAAAAGAAGCGAAAACTTTGCGAAGCAAATAAATTGTTGTTGCTGCAGCTGCGATTCTTATGCAAAAGTGTTAAGTATGCGGTTCGCCTATTGCACACATATAAATCATGTATATATGTATGTATATGTTTGTATGTGTAAGTTTGTGTATGTGTTTCTGTAATAAATGTGGCTAACTTTTTAAGAGCGGCAGCAAACTTTATGCTCTAATTTCCGTTGCGTTCTCGCTAAATTACGTAAAAGAAAAGGAAAATTTAGTAAACTATTTGCGCAATAACTTTAAAACACCGAAACTGGCAAGATACAAGCAACATTTCGGAGCTGCAGCTAGAAAACTGAAGTAAAAGCTTCAACAGCAGCCGCTCATATGTGTACAGTTGGTCTCAAAAGTCACATAAATTTGAAATGACAGCAGCATTTTACAGTTTTCGAGGTCGTGTGGTCATAAAGTTTTCCGGCGAGTAACCGTCAGATAAACAGTCTAAAAGCGAGAGCATTGGCAATGATGACAGTCCACAGCGACAGCTAGTTAGGCATTTGCTTTCGTTTGTTTTGAGAACTCTCACAGAGCAAGATGACTCGTAAAATATGTTTATGTCTGTGTCGAGGCGCAGCCAAGAGGCACTGTTTTGGGGGGCATGGCCAGAAGTTTTGACTGTTTTTGGCATACCACCGTAATATACGAAGTACGGCCTATGCTCTATGTGCGCGTGTGTGTGTGTGTCTGCACTCAAAATTAGACTGCTGAGTTGTTGTGTGTGAAATTATGCAATGGGGATTATTTTAGTTAAATTGCTTGCCTGCGTCATGGTGCCTTGTTGCTGTGGTCAGATAAAGCTAGAGACAGTGAGAGCAAGCGAGAGAGAACATGAGAGAGAGTGAGAACGACAGACGCACGATGCGGGGTAACAAAACGTGTATTAAAGTAATAGCATTGAGTGAATTGCTAAGAAAATTGTACAAGTTTAAGTTTTAAATATGGTATTATTCGTTTATAGAATACTTACCAAGGTAAGAGAGTCTTTTTCCTAGTTGAAGATTAAATTAAGAAACATGTATATGGCACATATGTATCAAAACGAACGGTAGTTCGTGCTGTGACGAAAACAAGAGACTCCGACTAAGTGCTGTAGCTCACTAGCTATACCATAAACCACAGGAAGTTTTGACCTTTCGTTTGATAGTATGTGTGAGCAAGTTTCAATCTTTTGACTGGAGCGTCTGATCCGGTCGAGCCGTATGCCGTTGTAAAGGTATTAAAGGATAGATAAACCTTTCCATATGCGGTTTTTTGATTTGGCTTTGGATTTGGAATATAAACAGGCTTACATGAAGGCGGGGCCCCTTTGTGATTGATTCGTGGAAACGTTTGAAATATAAATTTTGTGGCTTTAGACAAATCATTCGTGAAAAGTTTCGTTTGTTTTGTGTTGTATAAAAAAAAAAATTTATTACGGGACTCAGTTTGAATTAATTAAAAAAAGAATAATCCAAAATAAGTTGAATTTGGCAGCAGTAGTCCACTCGTGTTTTAATTACAATTATGTAGGGGAAATTTAATTTCCAAACACATTATAAAAAAATTTTATGCAGACAGTCGGGACGGCGCCTGACAGTGGAATACCCTGTACCCATATTTTCCATGAAAATCAAAGTTCTGTGTACATTTTTGTATCGTCGCGTTGAGGGGTATGTGCGTAATAGCGGTAACTATACTACGAGGGAAGGGGGGATGGTGCGGAAAAAGGTCAACATTGTTTGGTTTATAAGTCTAACGTACCACATTTGGTTAACATAAATGTTAACTTTAACATTTCTGTAAAAAGTGAAATTCTGATACAGTTCATAGGAGAGGAGCTCCTAAGATTGGCACATTATTAGCTATATCGTCTAAAGTTCTTACCCGATATGCATCATTTTTACACTACACATGCACAGTAACAGTGTCAATAACTGTGCCAAGTTTTAATTGAATAGCTTTTATGGTGTGGGTTAAAACCGCGAAAATCTGTCACGGGAGAAGGGGGTAAGATATCGACAAACTTGCACTGAATAGAAATATCGCGCATGTTTTGTTAAAAAATATTTTGATCTTGCTCTTATAGTCTCCGAGAACGGTGCGACAACACGGACAGACGGACATGTCTATATCGACTCGACTATTGCTCCTGACCATTATTGCTCATGCAACATATGGTCTGCCACGCCTCCTTCTGCCTGTTACATACATTGCACAACTCTATAATACCCTTTTACACTTTGTGTACAGGGTATAAAAAGGGTACAAGGTATTCCACTGTCGGGCACAGTCCTGACTGTCTGTATCAAATAAAAGAGTAAAAACGTGATGACGTAATATATGGATGGCCCCAAGGAGTTACGCTCATAACCGGTTTGGCATCTCTTGGAACCTGGCAGAGTAAGCCGCAAACGTGACATTTTGTTTACGCCGCATACCCTCCAACGTATCGATAGAAAAGTTTTCACAGTAACTATATTATCTTCAAATGTTAAATTAAAGGCGATCTTACTCTAAATACATATATATGCATGGAAAAAAACTCATTTAAACTCATATATTAAGAGGCGAATACGCCTTTATTACCATGTGCCACTCAGCTTTTTGTCTTTTGAAATGCGGTTCATACATACTCGAAAAGCCATGTTTCCTCACTACTCACACCTTCACTTCATTTTCATTACATACCATTTACTTCATTTAGATCCAAAAGTACAAAAATACTGAACAGTAAACCCAAAACCGCTACAAAAATCACAAGTTTTTACAAAATAAAAAAAAAAACACCCATGAATAAGTAATTGTCACGAATGAAATATGTGTTTTAAGTACAAACAAATTAAACACAAAATGTTAAAATGGCGACCGCACAACATGCAAAATGTCTGCGCAATGACGTAGAATATGCAAAATAAATTGTAATTAAATTGACAGAGTCACACGTACAGATAAACACACACACACACACACACACACACACACACACACACACACACATAAGCTAAGCAAAAACCAATAACCGTTTGTTGGCAGCCATTGCTTTGTTATATAAAATCATTTGCACGTTAATTATGGCCAATGGCCGCTCAACGCCAACTGACAAAAATCATTGACAGGACCCACGAATGACTTGTGGGTAATACAAAATGCTGCATAGATTGAGCGCTTATATAAAGCATGCTTTGCACGTTGCATGAATGCATGTTGCATGAATGCATGTTGCATGGTTGCACGCTGCCAAAGTGGCCACAGTTTGGGCTGACCTAAATGCCACTGACACATTCGTTTTTGTCTTTTTCGCTTTTGGTTTTGGGCGGCTTTGGGCTAAGCTCTGTGCACTATGGAAACAAATCGAAAAATAAACAAGTTAAGATCTTTTGGGAAAGCAATTGTTTGAGATTGCAAGCAACAGAAGCGGTTTTTTTTTTTTATGTAAACAGAGAGGCTTATCTATACAGTCAAACGAATGCTTTATCTTTTGAGCTGAGTGCGCAACTTTAACATAGAAATCATTTTGCAATTTTCATTCACTGGTAAAGTTCGTACCAGCGAATAATACTTTTTTGGTACCTGATACGACCTAAAATGCTTCTTATTCTACTTCGTTATTCTCAAAAATTACGATTCTTCCAATAGCAGCTACATGATGTAGTCGTCTATCTTTTCTCATCTTTGGATCAATATGGATTAGAATTTGCTATCTAAATGTAATATTTAAGCTGATGTTATCGTTGACAGTCCGATTTTAAAATTCTTTGTTGTTAAGCTAAGTTTTAGGAATATTTGTGAGTCAGCAGAGAACAGTTGTCAATGTGTTGAGCTCATTAGATGAACAAAAGAGAGCGCATTAGAAACTCGTATGTTTTAGCGCAAACAGATGTACGTTTCCGTTCGCTCTGCACATCTACGTCATCAATGTACAAAGTAACCGATCGATCATATGCGTAAAACAAATGAGCATCTCTTCAATCACTGCTGTAGGCCAATCGCTATCGCACCATAATTTAATTTGTTAAAAAATACAAACCATTATCAATTTTATATTGTATTAAATTTTTTCAAATGATTCCTAAATAAAAATTGTAGATGTAAGTTATTTTACTTCCAAAAACAACCTGTCATAGAATTTATTCTTTAGTTATCACTTTATGGTGAGGATCATAATTAAAATGCAAAGCAAATTGCTCGTAAGTATGCATTGACATCGTTGACGTCACAGCTCTCTCTTAGCCGTTCTTTGTCGAACGCCGGTCCTTCACATTACGCTATCTTGATTTCTTTTTTCATGGTTATAATGTAGTGAGACTGCAATTTGTGTCTCTAAAGCACAAGGTACAGTTAACATGGTAAGTCCATGCTTTCGCGTCAGTGACCACCTTGTGCATATAGATACCATTGTCATTTTGTTTGCTATCACTGCAGCCCAATGTTTTAAGGTGTGTCTATCTTCATTTATTTATCGGTCGTTCTAATGCTTCAATGACTGATAGCTATGGATCGTAGATATATTTTTGGCTTATCCACAGATTACTTTTAGTTTTTAATTCAGTTGAATCTGACACACCGACAGACTTCTTATTAGTTGAAATTCGGTTGATAGATCGTGCTGCCACACTACTATATGAATTGGAACCACGTTTCAAAACCCTCATTCAAATAAGTATAACATATACAGAAACTATTCCTAATAATATGATATAATATAAGGCTGTTTATTAAAAATATTACCACGAATTTTAAGATTTTCTCAATTCCACTTGTCAAAATTTTCACAATATTGTTATTTTCTTGTTTTGCAAGATCCACGCAAATAATTCCATCTAGTATTCAAAAAATTTCAATTCTTCAAATTGTTCCTTCTTTTGATATAAAACAAAGTCGTATAAAATTTATGTGATGACATCACACTAAAACGAAGATCCACATTTACTTGGGAGTTTTTGGTTGTGTTCTTCTTGGCCAACCCATTCATAATAGGTCAAGAACCCTGAAAATTTCAGAAACGTGTGAAAATTGTAAAAAACCCATTTAAACAATTTTGAGGCCTAAATTTTTACTTACTTTTAAGAGCGCGTGCGAAGCGAGCAGTTAGCAGAGCCATTTAGTGTTCTATAATTTTGTAAATTTTAATAGTTATATGCACATTTTTCGAGTTTTTCATTTCGGAACTCTGATTTATTGGGTTGGTTTTAAGCTTTATGCAACAAAATCGGTCAGAAAAAATATTACTGGATGCGAGTGGTAAGTACAAAAGAAAAAGCCTCGTATAGATCTGAACCTGATAGAGACAGATTAACAAAACTCACTAATGGGGATAGACATAAACATGTTTTAAACGCTTCTCGTACACAATGATAAGGGGACCAAATATCATTTTCGGAAATAACCGTATACGTAAATTGCACGTATTTGATATTTCCATGAAATCATTGTTTTTATACTATAGTAGCATAGACTAGACTCCATTGGTAAGTAAATTTTCATTTTAATCAAACTTGATTTTTAGTGTAATGGATTTAAATCAGGATTTCAACAAAATGGGTGTAATGAGTCTATATCACGGCCAATAAACACAACCCATGCAGCAGATGAAGCTGATGTTGTATGTGGCACTTTAGATTTGACAAGTTCCAAGCAAATGGCTAAAATCATTTTTGGGCGCAGCTGATATTGCATTTACCCTTATAATGCAGTTGGCCACCTTCATATACAGCAGAGAACTGCAAAATGCAATGTACATATGTCCAAGGAAAACTACCAATAAGGCATTTGAGTGTTCATTCACAAAACTTGCACAGGTACTGGAAAAACTAATGGAATTGTGTTTAGTTGCCCTACAAAAGATTGGACAATACTGTGGTAACCATTGGTATTCCTTGTACCAAACAATTCATTCTATTCAAGCTTTTTTATAGAGTCTGGACAACACAATGCCAAAAGCTGCTTTCTGCTGCATAATGCAGACCAACATCTAGTTGGCAATTTCATGGTCATGGCTACGAAATGATGCTGGACAAAGGAATCACTAAGCTGACTGGTCTTAAAGTGCTCTAAGAAAAATGCACGATATGAGGCAGAAAATCAAGAAACGAGCTCAGTATAATAAAGTCTTGAAACTTAGTGCACATGGCTATGGTGCATTGCGTTGATGGCTCAATTAAAGCACGGCTACCAAAAGGGTTGGAAATGGTTGTATTTTACTGTCTGGAAATATCGTCTTTAAAACAGAAACTTTTTTCCACCAAAAATCATTAAATTCTGGCAAAGGAAGTATATAAGTATGTTTTAAATTGGAAAACAAAAAAAGTTACACCCATTGGTAATTGGGAGATACTCCCAACATAAGCTGTAAAATAAGGAGCGGCTTTATTAAACTTTTTTTGTATGGCAACCGATTCAAATTACCATACACACATATGAAATATAATGAACCATTAAGATAAATAGAAATTTTATCTTAATATTAATACGCGTTAGTAAAACTCGAAAGCCAAACTGAACCAAATGACTTCATATTTGAACTATATATTCATTTGATGTGCAGGAAGGTTTCTCTTCAGCTTGTGCCTGGTTGTTGTACATGATCAGCAATACTCTTAAGTGACGTAATAAAAATATTTTTTTTTTCACTTTATAGTAGGCTAGCATTTTACTAGAGACATCGACACAATTAAACAAACTTGATCTGCATAGAGTAAATGCGCATCTTTTTGGCAAAGTTTAGTCTCTCTTAATCTTATATAGTGACCTACAACAGTACAACAACATGCACGGACGGACAGACGGGCGGACATGGCAATATCGCCTCGACTATTGCTCCTGATCAATTTTACCCTCCGAATTTTTGGTCTGCTACGCCTCCTTCTGCCTATTATATACAAAGCAAAGTTTGCCGGTTAGCTAGTATATAAATAAACTAGAACGTTTCGCCCCTGTTCTTAAGAATTAGGCAGGTCCTTCTCCTTATCATTCTTCTCCCCTTCTTTCGCTCCCTTTTTTTGACTTCTACTTTCACTTTCCTGTTTACTTCACCATCCACTTTCTCTGCCTCTTCGTCTTCGTCTTCCCCTTTATCTTCCTTTTCGTCATCATCTTCCTTTTTCTCTTTCTCTCCACTTTCGCACCAAAAGACTGACATTTAACTATTATTTCCGCTCTGTAATCGATTTCGAATCTTAACGCAACCGTAACTGGTGTTGCGTTTGATGTGCGCGAATTCTTTGCATTTTGAATTTATTAGCTAGACCTTCCTTTTTAGCCGTTCTTGAACGTAATTCGGAGATGACAATACGACTATTTTCATTATCCCTAGAGACCGTAGACATGTAATACAACACTTCCGCATAGTAGATGCTACGAAATTTTAAAATTATTGCTTTTCAATTTCAGATCATCATTTTTGTCAATATTTTGCATATTAAATTCATTTAACGTTGTTTACTAAAAGTAGTTTTCCTCTAATTTAACCGCCTCGGGATTGCGAATATGCCACATTATCTAAATGCATATCTTTGGAAAGTTAGGAAGCCTTTGGAAAATTACGTTGAACAATACATGTAGCATCAAGGATGAAATACCACCGTAATTGTCCGTAAATAGATCAAAAGCAGGATTCATTCGGGATAAATAGATGTTATTTTATTCGCAGTAAGAATATAATAAGCAAAAGTGTCACCATAAGAAGCTGATTCCCATGACGCAGTCTGAAGCAGTTGTGTGAGAGAAAGGTACTTCCTAACATGTTTGGGGCCTGTCTTTACCTTAACCAAGTTAACGTACAAGCTTCACGTGGATCCTCTAGTTGGAGTTGCCACTAGCTGTATCGGCAGTGAGCTAATGTGCGCAGTGAAGTCTACCCGGGACTACAACAGTGTTGTGGATCCTCCAATAAATACATCGCTCCCAATGAACGATCTTATGAGGTGCCTGGATGAGTACCCTACATAGGGTCGCAGTCCGGTAATGGGTCAAGAAGAAGATTTTTGGTTCCTTAAAATTTTTCAAAATTTACTGTATTCTATAAATGTACGAACTCCACTCTACAAGCGATGGAGCTCTTAGTAGAATAGTTTTCAATGCCGTTGATGAAGGTAAGCGACAAGCATAGTATCGGTTGCCAAGGCCAGTCACCAAAAAGAATAACTAAAGTAATAACCGAATATTTGCTAAAAACGAAAACATAATAGAAAATAAACAGTAGGTAACCAATTCAGGGTTTTCCGTACGTTTTTCACAACAACCAAAATTAGATAGGAAAAATTGTTTACTCTTATTATTCCTCTGGCGACCCAACTATAGCGACTAGAGTGCTCAAATTCAATAGGAAACCCTTTGAAGACATGCCCAACACGATAGAAAATATTTAGCTTGGTAAAGTAGAAATTCTTAAAGTTATTGAAAAAACAATTTTTTTTAAATTATTTAATCTTATTATTCCTCTGGCGACCCAACTATAGCATCTAGAGTGCTCAAATTCAATAGGAAAACCTTTGAAGAGATGCCCTAGACAAAAACATCGCTAAATCACCGGAAAAGTTGTCAGAGTGCTTAAATCGTCGAAATTAGAGAGTTTAGTTTTTTCGCCAATCGCAATACTTTTTTCTAAAATGTAACAGTTAGTAACCAACCCAGGTGTTTCTGCACGTTTATCAAAACAACCGAAGTTAGCAAGGACAAATTTAAACAAAAACAATGAAAAAAAAAATTTTGTTAAAATTATTTACTCTTATTATTCTTCTGGCGACCCAACTATAGCGTCTAGAGTGCTCAATTTCAAAAGGAAACTTTGGATACGTGCCAAATACGATAGAATACCATTTAGCTTGCTAAAACCGAAATTACTAAAGTTTTTTGAATAACACACTACATCGACAAAGCACGCACACAAAAACATATCAAATCTTCGAAAAACATAAAATCAGAGATTTTAGTGTTTTGGCCAGTCCCAATACTTTTTTGCGGAAAAGTAAAAAAAGTTTTTCTCCGAATTATTTCTAGTGTTACTTGACACTTTGACTTAAACCCTAACCCATCAGCAAGCTAACTTAAGCAAGTACTGCACCCCTTTACAACCTGGTACCAGTCTCTTCCCCTGAATATTAGACTCAAACTAAAGTTAGGTACGACGCATAAGATTTTCCCTCAAAAATTGTGCTTTTCAACGACAACTCTAACAACATAATTAGGCTTATGGTAGTGACTTTTACGGCGTACCGAGCGACAACCACCAATCCGCCTACAAAGCAACTCCAAAGCGGCCCACTAACCGCCCCAACCGCCCGCCGCCCATTTGCGTGCGCCGCTAATTAGTGTAAAATGTTTCCTGTTATTTACCTTTTTCGGTTTGTTTCAACTGACGAGGCCTAATTGTAAATGAGCATCCTGACGACAGTCAGTCAGTCGGTGAGACGAACCGTCAGTCTGCAGGACCCAAGGCAGTTTCCAGCTGTAGCCAAAGTATCGCCTGGTTTTATTTGGTATCACTAACATTTGCTGTTATTCGTTAGGTTACGGTGTCGAATTTTATTTGTGAGCTCTTACGTGACTTGTTTTAGTAATAATTAAGTATTTATTGTGAAGTTGTAATCAAGAGTGTACAACAACGGCAACAACAACAACCACAACAAAGACAAATCAACGTTAATTAGCTCATTTTAGAGCATTACAAACCCTAGTGGCAAACAAATAAGCATCCGCATAGAAATAAAGTCTGCTCCTCTTTACATTTCTCGATTTCCACCCGTTCATATTGTTCAACTCAACTCGCCTGAACTCGATTCAACTCGACTCAACTCAACTCAATTTAACTGAACTTAACTCAGTCAAGCGCTGCGTAAATTGCATTTTAAAATAAATTATTATGATTATTATGTTGCCAACAACAGCTGTCAGTTTAAATGTCCCATCCTGTCTGTCAGCAACCGTCATCATACATACCAACGCGTTCTGCATCTCGTGGCGCCACGCGCTGGTAGCAATTTTGTCACTCTGCCACTTTCGTCTTATGGGGCAAGCATAAAAAATTTAACTGAACAACATTAACGCGAGCATTTTATGACGTTGATCTTAATATTATTAAATCAGCGAGGAGTTTATTAAGCGCTAAACGAGTCACGGTCTGCAGTCTGTACTTAGTTGGCACTTTTAATGTTGTTCGAGATATGAGGCATTTCTTTAGGTGTAGTAACTTTAGCAATAAGTTGGCACGAATGTTAGTACGAATCTAGCGTTGAATTTGGAGACACGTTAGTAAAAGGAAAAATCACACAGGTCGAAAATTTGTATGATCAAAAGGCGAGCGAAGAAGTAGAAGGTAGAAGGTAAGGAATCTTGAATGTGATTAGTGCATAAAAGACGGAAAGAATAATGTATAGAAAAGTTGGGTCAATGCCCTCTCCTGCAACCATCTACTTTGCGATGGAGAATGTATTGCGCAAGTCCGAAGAACATCGGAATGGGATATTACTGAAAAGTAATGGTATCCAGTTGCTCGCATACGCAGATGATATCAATATCAGTAGTCCTACTAAGCGAGGAGTTGTCCATTGTATGGGACAAACTCACATTAGCTAACTGCCCTAATACCGGGTGGCTATTAGGGCAGCTAACCAGAGGACAGCGCGAGGAGGTTGTGGCACCATGGCTTTTGCCAGGCTAACAGCGACCAATAGCTTTCGCCTTGCTCCATCAAATCACAGGCCTCCGGAGAATCACTCTTGCCAATAGATGTTACTTCTATCTCAGCATGTAAATGAGCAGTACAGATCACAATCGCCAGACGAAACTAGCGCTCATCCTACTCGTTTGTTTATTGGCGCTGAAGCATGTTTGATGACGCAGTCTAAGGAAAATGCCCTTGGAGTGTGTTAGTGGAAAGTACTCCGTAAGATCTTCGTCATTTTACACGTTGGAAACAACTACCGCTTCCGATGGACGAACTCTATGAGCTCTACGACGACATCGACATAGTCATGCAAATAAAAATACAGTGGCGCCGCTGGCTAGGTATTGTTGTACTTATGGATGAAGAAGCTACAAATACATATAAAACAGTCATGTGCTTGCATAGCCCGTACGAACCGAACATTTACCGGCTTTACACAGACACGGTCGAAGTGCGAGAGTAATGCCAATATCAACTGAGAAAACGTTTGTGAACAGTAACCAAAACATGTAAAGACATATTAACATAAATGTTTTTTTTTTATTAGTTTTACCTATGGTTTGGCAAAATATATGAACAAAACTTATATTCTGCGCTTCTTATGAAAGTTCCTTACACAATGATATAATTTGTACCCATATTTGTTGCCATATAGTTAGTGGAAGAGGGTGAACAAATTTTTGCTTTGCTTATTTATATAATAGATTCACAGTTCTGCCAACAATCATAGCCTATGCCCTCTCCCCGTCCCTGTTCCATACTCATAACGTTATATTGCTTAGTACCGTTAGAAACCGTGATCTGTGGTTTTGTATTTCTGCTGAAATTTAGGTTCGAATATTAATTTTAATGCAAGGAAAAACGCAAGTACATACCTCGTTTGTAGATCTTGTTTGGGAGTTCTAAAATTAACTCTTCCTTAAGTTGCAGACTTAAGTTAGGATTTTACACCATGACAAATTTTTAACAATTTTATACCAATGGCTAAAGTATAGTTTTTCGAATAAGTGATTATACATTTCGCTAATTATACTCCCTAAAAGCCAAGTATATAACATTGACTTTCAGAACAAAACAAAAACCTCAAAATCCACTGTACCTACAGTGTTTAACACATTTTAAGTTTGAAAATAACAAATTAAATTTAAACGACTTTTTTGGAAACATTTTCTATTGTAATGCAACCAATTGTATCTTGCTTTTCTATATGTTATTTTAGTTTGAAATCATAACATGCTTCAATAATTGATTGTTTAAGCTGATTTTATGTTCGAAAACAAATTTAATTAAATATTTTTTTTAGTCTATTTTTTGGTGTGCTTAAAATATTAATTTTATTACTCAAACAACCAAATTATAACTACAGCAAAAATTTACAATTTTTCCAACAAACTTAAACAATTGCTCCACTTAAATACCAAAGTGATAGTAAAAATACCAACAATTCGTACACTGTAACAAAACACCAACTTGGCGGTGTGCTTGTGTGTGTGTGTGTGTGTGTTGCCTGCAGCGAACAAATTTAATACAAATTATGCATAACATGGCACATAATCAACGAACATATTCATTTTGGTAACCACATCGTGTAATTAAGTAAATATTTTTACAAAGAGCGAGAGATCCGGAGAAAAAGAGAGAGAGAGAGAGAGTGGCTACAGCCTCACTTTTAGCTGCCAAAAGCTGCACGTTCGCATATTTTTGTTGCGGCATGTGGCGAGTGACGCAACCAAAGGAATGCTGCATGTAACGGTATTCGCAGATTTGCTGCATAATTAAGATATAACCGGAAACGGGCAACACAAGAGCGCACACACGCGGCATTGCATCAAATTAAGTATAAGCCACGTGCAATGAAGCAAACGGGATCCGTAGTGCGATAGACCGAAAGAGAGAGAGCGAGAGAACGAGAGAGAGAGAGAGAGATTGTCACGGCAGCCATTGGTGGACAGTTCGCGCCCGCTGCGCAAAACAAAATTAAAATAACTGTAACTGGAAGCATAAGTTAATAAAGGAAGAGCAACAAACATGCATCGAAAGTTGCCACAAGTGCTTAAGTGGATTACGTGTGTGTGTGTGTGTGTGTGTGTGTGTGATGTAATTAAGTGAAAGGACTGCTTAAGTAACTCCTGTTGCTCGCCACTACATTAACGAAATTAAAAAACTCGCTCTCTTTAAAGAGTTTGGCAAAACCAATTCACAAAAGTTTAAGCAACTTTTTTTGACCCCCAAAATTATCATGACTTAGTTTTAAAGCCGTAGACTAAAGGTCTGTGCCTGAACCTACACAGAACGGCCGCAGGTCATTTGACTTGACATTCTGAAGACATTAAACTGAAACTGTTGGCAGACACTCACTAGGGCCAGGTCCCAACAACCGCAGGCCAGGTGAGAGAGTTCTCTCCCCCATGCCGTCGCTTTTGTACAAGACTAACGCAAGCAAAACCAAAAAGCCAAGGCAGATTTCCCTAAAGACAAAGCCAGAGACATGGACATGGACATGAAAATGGAGACAACGAACGAGGAATGGCTGAGTCTGCAGGCGACTCAACCATACTGAGATACAGCTGCTTGACACACGCACACACACACACAGCGAGTTCAAGTTATGAATAATTAATGTCAGTCTAGGTGTTCTGCTGTGTGTGTGTGTGTGTGTGTGTGTGTGTGTGAACGGAAGCTGGGAAAATATGTGTGTATGCGAGTTTTCCGCCTTGTCTGTGTGAGCGTTAGGTTCGACTGAAGGGTGCAGGGGCGTCCTACGGGGGGTTTGTCTTGTGCGTTGCGTGCGAGTGAGTTGATAATTTGTTATAATTGCTAGGGGATGCCACAGGTCAATTTTGTGGGCATTTATATAAATTTTGCTTAGACAGGCTGCAGAGCTGCGGTTTTTATCGGCCTCTCTTTCAGTCGTACTCTGCGTGACTTGATACGGCTGAAAAAAAGTTTGCCAACTTGACTAACTAATCAAATTATATGCAACAGACCAAAAGCAGAGATAGTGGACGGAATCAAGTTCGGAGTGACAGGCAAATAAGGTAGAAGTGGGGTGAAGACTGAAAAAATTGATAAAAGAGCTTTTAAAAAGGAAGGGGCTTAAATGATCTTAAAATAATTAACACTGAAGTGAGTGATTTAAATAAGAGTTACATAATTATTAAGGGATAACTCAAACTAGAAATTGCACATATGTCTGTTTTCTATCTAAGACACGTCTATCTAAAGACGTCATCGAAGTCTTGAAGCTCTTTAAGTTTTCAAAACTTTTTAAGGACATAACAGTAATTTTAGTCGTGATTTATATTTTAAATATAAATATAAATAAATAATTTTTTGTATGAATTCATTTCATATTTTATTTCTAATCTATTTTGTGAAAATCAGCAAATTTTACTATGTCTAAGAACATTAATGCATTAAAGGAGTTACAGCTATAACTTATATATAAACAAAACAGGTAATTTAGAACTTTTTAATGGAGCGTCTGGTTGAGCCGTATTCCGTTCTAT
The DNA here is from genome assembly GCA_035041775.1 of Chymomyza caudatula. Lineage (NCBI taxonomy): Eukaryota > Metazoa > Arthropoda > Insecta > Diptera > Drosophilidae > Chymomyza > Chymomyza caudatula. The sequence continues at coordinate 2,402,385 of JAWNKW010000209.1, forward strand.
AGGTACTTATTTTTAATTTGGCTATTGATTTGCAAGATATCGGTCTCCCGGGAAGACATGGAGCTTCTATAAAATATTGAATTATGTGTATCTAATTACGAACTTATTAATGCCCTATACATACACGAGGTTGCTCAAACGCAAACAAAGTCAGCAAGAAAAGCGCGAACGAGAGTAGATCGAAATGTTTAGGACCAGGAATAACCTTAAGATGTTCCCTGTCTGAAGGATTTTGGTTTTGGATGTACATGGTGCACTGAGGTTGTGCAGGAACATATAGCCGATGAGAGAACGTGCCTAATGATGTCCTCTGCCCTGTTCTCAAAAAAGTTGACCCTACGGTATGCGCTAACTACCATAGTATCAAGATTCTTTCAAATGCATGAAAAGAAATACTGAAGCCTTTCGCGAGCAAAATTATTTGACAGGAAATTTTATTTCGATGAGAAGAGAGCAGTAACATTTGGAGAATGTCAGTCGGTTGTCAGTAAAAGAACATAAATGCGAAAGATACGTAGATACAGAGATATTCAGATATGATGATGTGACGATATGAAGTTACGCATATATGAAGACATGTAGATATGAAAGTATGAAGACATAAAAATACGTGAGATGATATGAGGACAAGATGATATCTTACATTATATGTTTTTGTATCATATGATAGTTTGTGAGGAATTGGTAAAGAAGTGAAAACAGAGGAGAGGGAAAAGGTCCTACCTACCTCATAGTAGCACGGGTGTTGGCGAGCGAAGTCAGAAGTTAGATTGGAATAGCAACTTTATAAGCAAAACACGCCAACTGCTGCAGTATTTACCGGACCTACAACGGCGTTCATTTAATGTAGAAAGTACCTGAAGAAAGTTTAAGGGTATTCGAATATAAAACAATTTTTTTCCCCCCAAACATTTTGCTGTTGTTAGAGTATTGAAAAATATTTGATGCGTATTTATTTTTATTTTATAATAGTCACAGTAGCTATCGAGAAATCTTTTTTTGAAAATTCGCGTTTTGGAAAAACTACCTTTATTCAAACTCATTCACTGGAAAATATACTAAAGATACAAAAATGTATCCAGGACATGAAATGTTCACATTTTTCTAACCTTTCGGATGTCAGCAGAGAACTAATCCTAAAAAAGAAAAGTTTGCTGATTAGCCGTAGAATAGGCTCCTGGAACAGCTATACTTTTAATTAATGTACCTTTTAAATGTTAAAAATTGATCAATGTTCTGCACTGTATCCTTCCTTCGCCTACTGCTTGAAAGTGTCTTTCAATAACTCCTTACTTATGATCCGAGATGAACACAAAGTCCTGTAATGGCTGGTCACCGCCAACAACAGCCATGACAAGTTCAAATATCAACAAGAAACTTTTTTCTCAACTTGCTCATATCTCCAAAAAGGATACAGGACTTAATAGCTTGGCTTGCCAAGCAGTTGATGACCATAAATGCCTTAACAGCTTTTGCGTAACTTAAGTCGCCTTACCACTTGAGAGAAACCAGCAACGGTTCCAAGGACAACGGTTATTTCTACCCGCAGCGCGTTTCGCGTAAGCGCATTAAATGCATTCACAGGTACACAGTTGACAGAGTAGAGGGGTTCTGCAGGTGTAAGGGTAACCCGTAAGTCTAGCATTACGTTGTAAGCGTGCAGAAAATGCAACGTTTCGCAGTTGCAATGAAATAAGCGAGCAAACTCAATAATGCACTTTGCACGCTCACATGCATGCTCTATATGCATATACACACAAACACACACACGCCCACATTGGAACGCACTTAAAGCTTTTGGAGTTACGCGCTTTTTATTGTATGGTTTTTTAAGCCCTCTCATATGGATTGCACCTGTCGGAGCCATTACCTTTTGGTAGTTGTAATTGTTGTTGCTATTGCTATTGTTATTGTAATTGCATTTATTATTGTGGTTGTTGTCCTGGCAGGTGATGCGTCAATTGCATAAAAACCGTTATAGGAAGAGTTGCATTGAAAAGCGTTCGGTAATATTTTTATTTGTTTTATTTCATATTTTCATTTCAACTGCAAAAAATAAATTTCAACAATTGGCAGCTGTTGCGTATACTTAACGTCAAAATGCTTAAAACTGCCAATAACAGTTGGTGGTTAAGTAGCTTCTTATATACATACTTTATAGAGAGGCTGTTATCATGAATCAAAAGAGAATAAGCTATGTGGGCAGGAAAATTAAACACCAGAAGTTAGTTTTAATTCAAAACATACATTTTGTATAACGTAGTAGTATAATAGATGTATGAATGGCCAAAAAGTCTGAGGAAAAGTCTATAGTATCAACACACGTAAAACAGATTTATTTCATCTTATTTCGCAATGTTTGGCTAGTACATCGCAAGTTTATTTCGACAGAGCGAGCATCACACCATCCAATCGTGACGTTAACGTGTTATGAGTTATAGTTTGGTTCCAATCACTATTTTTTCATGGTATATATACAATTCTATGCCAGTAATTCTATGCCAAATTCAAAAATAAATTTATTTACATCTATACTGTTCCTGGTCCTATTAATATTAAACTATGCCCTAAAATCTCAACTTTACACCAAAGACTCATACTCCAGAGTAGTTGCTTACGACTAATAAACATTTAGTTATGTAGATCCATCAAGTTTTACTATTTGCAATAAGCGAGAACAATTTGCTTAAATAATTTTTGAACAACTACTGTGCCATGCCACACTAATAGTGCAACATCCATTATGGCACTTCATTTAGCGACCCAAAACACAAAACGCTGCTTAGCTTAGCATACCATGCAGCTTAAAGGAAATTTAATTAATTTAGTCGCTTGTCTTCTCCTTCCGTCCAGATCCTTAACCATCGAATCTAGCATTTTCCGTGCAGTGTCCAGTTTCTGGACAAGCCATAAACTCGCAAGTTATTTTCAACAGCTTCGCGTTTTACAGTTGCGTTCGCGTTGGCAGCTGCAACTTCATTATGTGACTGATGATGTAAGGCGTCGGCGTCAACATCGCACTGTGGGCCTTTATGGCAAGAATGGTGGTAAATTTAGTAGGAATATATCTCTGCTATTATTTACGGTATGTTCAACCACCATCTGCCTGAATCAAGACGCAAGTTACTGCCGAAAAGTCTGTTCTATACCTGGTCCTGACCTACCTAGCGGAGCCACTGGATATTAATTCGCTTGATCACGTCAATGTTGTCATAGAGCTCATAGAGTTCGTAATTCCATAGAATTTAACGGAGTACTTTCTGCTCAAACAATCCAGCGCTGCAATGTAAAACGGGAAGGGAGAGTGCCTAAACAGTGTTTAAGTTTCCTAATACTCATTTGCTTACTGAGGCCAAAGTTACATATAATGACAAGAATAATTCCCCAAGAATCCTTGACAACATAGAAAGTATAATTTTAAACATAAATATGAAAGTTCAACCGTAAAACCCTCTACTCGAAAAGGTTTCAGGTTTAGGATTCAGACAGTGCTCCTTTATAATCGACAAAGGGATGATGGGTGTCGATTTGGGGGTCTCTTCCTGGATTGAGCGTAGTGTGAATATCTGGTTCATAGTGAACTTGCCAGGCATAATGCATTACTGATAAGTTCCAATCAGTTCTTTCGCAAAAGGTTTAAGTTTTTAACTAGGGGGCTCCGCCCTATACGCGTTTCGCACCCATACCCCGCCGCATGAAAGATATTTGTATACAACTGAAAGATCGTATTGAAAAGCGATGAAACTTGACAGAACTTCTTCTTCGTCCAACACACAATTTAGCCATAAGCATTCGGCCGATCATTCGATTCAGCATGATGTTCATTTTCCACGAAAATTTGGAACTTCTGCTTTCATGCATAATGTCGTTTGAATGCCATTAGATTTAATCATCTAAAAAAATTCGATATTAACAATTTTCCTAGGAACCTAAACAAAAAATTCCACATTGCCTCAAATTTCGGTACAATTTTGTGTTTCACAGTATTTTAACACTATTTTGGCTGAATTTTTCTAGATTTTCTTGAAGCATTTTGAATAGGATGGCGGAGAAAAACACAACAGTAAATCCCCGAGCAATTTGGAAGTTCCATTTCATTTTGTTGTTATTTCAAGCAATTTTTACGAATTTGGTTTGCTCCATGCGCGAAAGACCTGCGTGCCAAGCCCAAGTCTCTAATATATCAAATTTCACCACTAAATAGCCCGGTCGATCCACTGTGCGTCGCTGAGAGAAGCAGCGATAAGTTTTCATACTTTTTTGCTTGTTCGCTTTTGTTTTAAGCAAGCAACAAAAAAGCTGGCAGGATGCTGCCAGGACACTCTATGTCTTCTTTTCCTCCCGCCTGCCTATCTGTCTTTATGGCCACCAAGTAGCTGCTCAAAAAAGTTTTGAACAACGAGTATGACGATGACGATGACAAGAAGAAGAAGAAGACCAAGGAGCAGCAGTAGCTCCAAATTGCATAACGGCGAAAGTACAGCAAAAATTGGCATATAAAAAAGTTTTTTAATGAATGGAATTAGTGTTTGCCTTGCACTGACTTTGTTAAATCGTCCGGGCAGTTGGCCTCGCACTGTCCGGCAGTCAGTCATGCAGTCATTCAGCCATTTAGTCAGTTAGTCAGTCCGCCAGTCAGTTTTTTGGCATGGCATCAGTAACGTCTGTTGGACTAACAAAATTAGTGCTTATTAGTGCATGGGAAAGAAAACTTTGCCACGATTTATTTTATTTTGTATTTTCGACTTTTACTTGCAATAATTTCCCCCGAGTTTGCAACGTCAATTTGGCCGTTGGCTCTGTTGCAGCTTGATTTCTAATTGTTTTAAATGAACTTTCATCAAAGTTGATGTACCGCGAAATGTTTGCAACGCATCTCTGAAATTAATATCTTGCTTAATGAGTATTCTTTTCTAAGTTTAACACGAGTTGTGGGCGTTGCAAAAACGTGTACTTGACATGTTTCAATCTGTTAACGATGTTTTTGCTGTCGAGTGCATTCGGCGGACGCATTTTATGCCACCACAGATATTTCTTGTATTATATACATACAACTTTAGGCTGAAGCCCAGTAGCAGGGACGAAAGCGCATAAGTCTGACGTAGTGCACGGTAATATGCAGCTTATTATAAACGTTTGCATGGAACGTCTGATGCATTGAAGATTATACCGATGTAAAGGTATTAAAGCACAGATTTATGTTTTCGCAGGTGTTTTTTTTTTGATTTGACATTTGGTTCGGAAGCTATAAGGGCTTAAAGGAGCATTTTAATAATTGTCAAATAATAAGGTATTCAAAAGTTAAAGCGTTGTAAGGATTTTGGCGGAATCAGAAGACTCATAAAGTACTCCTGAAATACTCCTGACTCCAAATTTTACCTAAATTTGTAGCTAAGAAAAATGGGACCTTCATTGCCTAAAAATATGGTTACTGTTTACAGTTAAAATATTGAAACAATTGGAAAAGGGTGTTCAAGCTAGCAAATAAGCACATAATTACAATGTTAGCAAGTGTGCTGTCAAGTCAAGAAAAACTTCTATACGAATAGCGGCAAATGAGCGGTTCAAAAAGTCCACTTTAACAGGAGAACTCAAAAAAGAAAAGTCCAACAAAATGTTTTAGCGAATCTATCTAAACAAATGCGAAAGTGAATTTAAAGCTAGTGATTAAAAATCGTCATAGCATACCTGCCCATAAAATAAAATCACTTCGTTTTTGAGAAGCTGCGTGCAAAGATTGGAGCAATGGCAAATAAACCTTGCTCTAAAGGATTCAATAATCCTCCGTTACATGACATTTTTTATGATTGGTCATAAGTACTTTGGCTTTGTTTTAACTTTTTTTTCTTTTATAGGTTATTCGTTTTTCGGTTGCAAATTATTTCCCACCAAAGGCTCTTTTACTGATTCACAATTGTTCTGCTCATGCACCATTTGAGAAGTCCCAAAGTCCAGTTGGAAACATAGTTGCATACTTCTTGTCTGCAAACGTAGCAGCAATTCAGCCGATGGATAAAAATCTAATAAGGATAAAAAACTTTTTATAATAATTGGTGAAGGCTGTGATAAGCACATTGCAGTTAAACGTCACTGTAGTGTTGTTCACTATTCTTAGTCGAACATTTTGCTGGCACTCTGTCGAATATGATGAGGACAACGACTTATCGTTATTACAACTGATAAGAGACAACTCAAAATAGCAACCTTAAAAAAAATCAAAAATTGATATCCCAAATAGCAACTAGACATAATTATTTAATTGCTATTGAAGCCTTAGAAGAATGAAATAAGGATGCAATAACTGAGAGCGAAGAAATGTTGCTGTTTAAAGCAAATAAACTATGTTCTGTAGGGGGTGAAGGTGGCTCTGCCGTCTCCCATTTGTGCATATGTTATTTTATTTATTTAACATATTGCGTAGGATTTAGTTATTGGAAACAATGAACGATCTGGCCATTTGCATACGATGTTAGATAAACATCGATAATGCACCAGCTGACTAAGCTGAGTGGGTGGCAAGGCTCGATATTATCTTAAAATAATAATCTGCATATTTTGGATATGCATCCACTCAAATTAAGTGCTTTAAAAAGATTACGAAAGCTACAACTGTGTTTTTACATGTTCATTAAAACAAACTGGCTATATGCCAGGCTCAAATAATTACTGTGTCCTAAATCCATAATACGCATACAAATTCATAAGGTCTTCTTCTTTCTTCTTCTTCTTAACTGGCCATAACAACCCGTTATCGGGTGACGGCCTAATGTAAATACATTCATTCATTGGAATTGTGGTTTTACGTGGTGGGTCCCAAACCCTACGCACAACGCTTTTACGGCCTGGGGCAGCTCTACTGGACTCGAAAGCACCCAGTATCATTGTTAGTCGCCTTACACGACAAGCTTCAAACGCGCACCACACGGGTGGAAAAATTCATAAGGTATGTGGCCAAATATTAAAAGTGTGCGCTTACTGATTAACTTTGATTTAGGGAGACTTGTAATCAAGCACATGTCCTACAGCGTGCTAAAACACGCCGTTAACTTCTATAAACTACGAAACAGTCTTGAGGTTATATGACGCCAACGCCAAGACGTGCATAGGCCTTACCTTTTTGCGTAATGAGACTTTCTATTGACTGCACGTTTCCTTGCCAGCCGAGGTGGTCAGTGCATTTGCCAAGCTGTATATTGAAGTGGCAACAGGCACTATTTTGGATTTGCCAACGCAGGAAGCCCGCGGTTCTTACCGCTCCTTGAAGCTGGATGCGTGTAATGCACGTGTAAATTAAGCTCTATTTGTTTCTATATTTTGCCTTTATTAAATTTCATTTGGTATGGTATGTATGTGCAAAATTGTTTTGATATTATCTAATTCTCTTTGAAGTTCATACTGCTCAACATCTTCATCAATCTTCAGGCCTGTCGACTGCGTGGAGTTATTGGTTGTAAGTACGGTATAGCCGGCAAGTATATTCCGTAATAAAAATCAACACAAAGGCGCGTATCTATCAATTGCCATTTGGCCAAATCAAGCACACCACCTGAGTTAATGAGATGGTTTGGTTGGTTTGGTGCAAGAATGTTATATATACATTGTTTCAACTAAAACTAAATATTGTAAGTTCTATGAAATACCTATGGATTCCTTAACGTTGAAGAACGTTAATGTTATGAATTTAAAATCTGAAGTAAAATCTTGCGTTACAACAATTTAGGGTGGATTCTTAATTTTGCCAACTAGGTGCTTCCTCAAATCCTTCATTTTTTTTTTCTCTGTCTACAAGTTTTAGTTGTGTGACGGGGCAGTGTTTTAGGTGGCAAAAGACCCCACCCCATTTTCCCTGAGCAAAGTCGACCTGTATGCAGAGTATGCTACCGGAACAACTGCAACGAACATCCCCTGATCGTTACAGTTCCATTTACTTTTTTATATTAAAAAAAAAAACTTTCAAAAGTTACAATAACCCTTGAATCTAACAAAAACAATAAATTATATAATTTGTGTGATTGGAAAGGTACTGTGCAGATTGCGCTTTTTTTCATTGATAATAATCGAGCGCTTTGCGTCACAGCTACAGTGCTGTCGCCCTAAGTGATACTTCTTTTAATGCCAAACAGAAAATATAGATTTGACTGGTTAATACCTTTCGAACATACATTTTTTATTGGTTTTGTTGAAAGTGTTCGTCTTGAAACATTAATATTGAAATCTTCAAACAATGGATTATATGCTGCGAACCTCCAATCGATGCCACAATTGACAGCTTCCAAGCTGCAGCAAACTATTACGCTTGAAAAGAGACGCAGCAGGAACCCGCAATTCATGGTGCGAAACCATCTGCATTCATCTTTCAAAACCGAAAAAAAAAAGAAGAAAAACAACAACAAGAAACAGAAACAACGAAACTGCAACGGAAATCGACGCGTAATAAATTGAAATTTATGTGTTGCCATTTAAAATGGCATAAAAAATTACAATAAATTTATGACTCAGTCAGTGGCCACAAAATGTGGTTAGCCGGACAATAAAAGCCGTGGTCAGTTACGGATAGTTGGAGAACAGGGAGCAAAAAGGAACTGTCAACAAAGCATAAATAAATCAATTTAGACTGGAAACAAAAACAATAAACTAGTCAAAATGCGGCACAGCATTAAATTCCAATGGCTGTCAATTCGATTGAACTTCAGTTCGAAACTAAAACCGAAAGAAAAGCGAAAACGAAAACGATACCTAAATACGGAGAAAGAGATGCCAAAGAGAATGAAATTAGAACAATTGAATTGTAAATAGCAAAACGGATGATAAAGTGTAACGGTAAATGGTATTCAGCAACAAATTGCGAATGTTTCTCACGTATTTTTCAAATTCACTGCAATAAAGCCAGCTCTGTATGTGTGTGCGTGTCCCCGTGTGTGTAAGCCAAGACGTGTGTGTGTGTGTGTGTGTGTGTGTGTGATAGTGTTAGTAGTTGCCGCATTAGGAACAACCACAAAAATACGGAAACGGTACGTTGATGGTTTTGCGGTTTTAGTGTCGCATCGATTGTTCATCGATATCTTATGGTATGGGAATGCGAATCGGATATCCAATTCCCAGATGGTAGAGCATAATGTAAAAGTATCTTATATAGCGTAGTAGTGGGTAGTAGCTACGTGTGTAAGTTGTATAATGTGAAGTTTGAATGCATCTTACCAACATTTTGATGCAAGCAGAGTTTTGTTCTGTTCGAAGAGTGTGACTTTGCAATTGAAAAGCTTCAGTTGAAGTCAATGAAAAGCTAATTATGCCAATTTAATTATGTCAACTTTATTATACGCTGAGCAACTAATTAGCAATCTATATAAGCATTTCATATTAATTATATTTATATTATGTAAGCTGTCAATTAACATAAAATCAATAATGATTACTATTCTTTTTTTGTTTGTTTATCAAAAGCTAAATGGGATAGTTTGTTGTTTGAACAAAGATGACATAGGAGGAGAAATATGATATTAAGCTACTTTGCGACACATTTCTTTGTATTAAAACAAGTAATTAAGCAAGCAAAATAGATACTGAATATCTTGCACATTATATTAATATGTTTATACGCAAGGTTATGAATACTCAAGAAATGCTTTTAAAACTTGGTTTATGAACTTTAAACTGTTAGTGTGCTTGTGTTCAGAGCGACTTGACTATTGCTCCTGACCATTTTTGCCCATGGAACATATGGTTTGACACCCGTCCTTCTCCTTGTTACATACATTGCACAAGTCTATGATACCCTTTTACATTTTGAGTACAGGAATAATAATTATAATTGGAGGAGGCAGTGGTTTGGGCTTAGTGGAAGGAGATTCATTACATTTCAACATCTGTCCAGGCAAATAATTATTCCAAAGCGAGCTAGGCCCATTTCGAGATGGTTTCCCAGGCCCCAACTGAATGCTTTTAAGGACTTTTTAGTCCTATCCTGTCGTGACCGACTATGACAATGTAACCTAATCCGGGTGAGTATTACTGTATTATAGTATTACTACCTTCTGAAGACATTTTTGCAAGGTTTTGCAATATGACACTTTATAGAAGGTTTATGAGGAAACGTGTTTATACCCTGTACACAAAGTGTAAAGGGGCTACAAGTAATTTTTGCCCCTACTTCCCAATAGGAAAACTTGTCAATTGGAACTTCCAATAGGAAAATGCTTACAGTCATATCGAACTTGTAAAAAGAGACATAAAAGCAAATACTTTCGTTTCCATTTTACCGTATGCTGGATTTAGTGCTTATTCGGAAAAAAGGGTTTGTAACGGAGTGGTGCAAAATGAAATTGTCTGTCTTTAAAAACCTTGTGGATTTAATGCTCCTCAGTTTACAACTTTATAATGAACATAACGGCAATACAATATCTAATTAACATTAGTTTTTTATTTGTAGAAATTGGATTTGTGTTTCTCCAATACATGGAAGGATAAGAAGTGATTGGAGTTTAGAAAATCAAACTATTCTAATGTTTTAGGAAGAACTGCACTTTTGTTGCAGGGTCATTGTAAGGCTTAAGAAAACTACATGCTTTTAAAGGCCTACAGAAATTCAATACAAATTTTACCACTTTGTAGCGATGCATAATCGAAGCTTGCGCATTAATTTTGGTTTATTGTTTTGAAATAAAGCCATAAGTAAAACAACTTTTAAAAAGCATTTGTCGATATATCTGTTCGATAACTTGTTAAGCTTAGCCAAGCGCAAATGGACTTTTTAATCTTAAAACTGCAATATCCTCTAATTTACAATCTCTTTTCATTAAATCGAATTATAGCAAATCAAAAGCGTTTGAGTAAAAAGCACTTTATGGCTCTCAATGTAATATTGCGCTTAATTAAAGCTAGACATAAGTACTTACATGTAAATACATACTTATAGTTAGTACTCAGAGCATACTCGACATAATCAGCGCACAACTGCATTGCAGTCATAAAATAGCACCAAATATCAATTTATACACTTAATTAAGCGCATATGTGACTGCGCCATTTTATGAAGCAGCACGCACATACACACACACACACACACACACACACACACACACACACACACACAGATATAGCCTTACAGAGCTCAAAGTCAATTGCAATTTTATGAGCTGTTGAAATTGAAGTACTCCAAGTCACTGAAAGAGAAAGAGCGGTATAGGGAGGGGGAGCAGTACGGATGGAAGCAAAGCCAACTTCACAACACATTACGTTGATTGGCTTTTAATGTTTATCAATACATTACGTATACGCACTGAGTACGGCTCTGATGTGCTCGTTTAAGTTAAGCAGCCAAAGGAGAACGGACACTGGGCCAAAGCGGGAGCAATGATGCTTATTTAAGTGACTGAATGACTGACTCTACAAGGTTTCTGTGGTTAGCATAAGAGCAACTTCAAATTGACTACCTAAGTGTCACACACAGACACACACACTCTCACATACATAACAAATACATAGAAAGCTATTTATTTACTCGGTTTTTGGTGCAACTCGGTGTTTGGCATTTGTCGTGTTTGTTGCACATAAATTTCCATTAACACATGCAAACATTTAGCCTGCCATTATTTTCATACAAAAATTATAAGATGCAGCAGTGTGTGGCACAGCACGTAAGTCCTTGCTCCTGTGCCACATACAAACTGACTGCAAAGGCAACAGTCAACGCCGTAAGTTGATTCCAGTTGCCCGCTGGCCCGACCTGCATTTCTGCTTCGTTCTTTTTTCATATTTGTTTCTACTTTTTGTGAGTTTGTGTCTTCTTTTGTGCATAATTTATATGTCAGCGAAAGTAGTATGCGGCAAAAAAGGGAATGGAATGGAATGGAATGGAATGGAAAAGGAGCGTGAGAAATGCCAAAACAGCAGGTCCAGTAACAATTTACAGCTGCGGCAGCGCTGGCAACCAACATGTGGCATAGCAGAGTTGGTCAAGCCGTTTGCACAGTGGTCGAAATGTATTAAATGCGGCAGTAAAATTTTGTTTCTTTAATAATATTTTGTCTTTTTCAGATAACAATTCTCCAATTTTTGTTAGAGAAGACATTCTCAAATTGTAGTTCTATTGTTTCAGTCACATACCATCCGCCAACAACTGGATTACAAACAAAATTCGATAACCCAAAAAAATAACAATAATTACAATTAGATGATTATGAAAGAAACTGATTTAAATTTACCAAAATATCCTCAATTAAAAAACTGCACCTGCAAGATCTCTAAGGTTTCAAGAATTTCTCTTTACACCTTTCGTTATATTTTGAATTTTATTCAATGTTTTTTTTGCAATATATTCTCAAGTTATCTATAATTTTTAATTTTTTATAAAACTTTCAGTTCTGTACTTAAAAGTTTGATTAAAAATCGATCTAAAACTTCATAAGAGAAGATAATTCACAAAAAAAAAAAAAAACAGTCTGTTTCATTACAAGAACAAAAATAACGTACTTTAATCAAAATTTTTGGATTGCATTTTTTTTGAGGGTACATAAAAAGTAAATTCTTCTTTATATCTGGCCAGAAAGAATAGTGGTTTCAAAAGGTACGTTATCAAAGAATAGAATCCTGAATAGCTTTCTGAGTTAATTTCATTGTAAAAACTTTAACTATGGAATTTGCATAAAAACCTTTACCTGATATCTAATTTTTGGTTCGTGCTCTATCTAGATAGATTGACGAATTTGTAGTGCATTTTATGCTCTACAACAAAAAATTGTTGCTGTATTTGTAATTGTACTTATTTTAAATTGTAAAGTTGTAAGTAATCGTGATATTGTTAACAAATTTTGAGTGAATTTGTTTTCTTCTTAACTGGCCATAACAACCCGTTATCGGGTTACGGCCAGATGTTAATACATTCTTTCATAGGAATTGTGGTTTTACGTGGTGGTTCCCAAACCCTACGCACAACCCTTTTAAGGCCTACTGGTCTCGAAAGAACCCAGTGTCATTGTTAGTCACCTCATACGACAAGCTTTGACCTGCTGAGGTGGTATTCTCTAACCCGCTCACCACAAGGGGGAATTTGTTTTATTCAGAGTATTTATCTTTGTCTGGACTTTCGGGGTCCACTTGGGACATTTTTAGTCTAACATAAAAATATATATTTTTCTTTTCAACTACAAAATTTTATACTGTGGTTTTCTTAATTGGATGACTAAGTATATAAAAAAAAGGATAGTCATCTCTGGTAACTTAGAGCAGTCAAAATAGAATCCACTTACTTTATGCTTTATTTTGTTGTTGTTATTTGTTCCATAGTACTATACACTTACTTACTAGTTGCTAACAGCGCGCAGTATGACACAGCAACAAAGGCAACAACAAATGCTTTGCTGCTGCCACATACATCATCATCAGCAGCAGCAGGAGCAGCAGCAGCAACGACAAAAGCTCCAACTACAACAAAACACCACAACAACAACAAGTTACACTAACTAAATCCTATTATGAACTTTGAGCTTATGAAAAGACTTCAAGCGTCGCATTGTCTGTCAGACACACTAACTCACATACATACACACAAACACACATACAAGTTAATGGGAAGTAAACGTTATGCCGCGTTTACACTGGGCCACACTTTACTGTCACACAGGCATACCTCAGTGGGAAATGCCAACCCGTTGCCACAGTTTCAAAACGAATGCACTTTCAGTGTTAGTAATCGTTTGGTGTCACACGCTCCACCGCAGTGTAAACAGCTGAGTCATGATAATGCTTCAAATGAACAATTTTACGGTGTGGAAATAAATCGAACATGCTGATTCCTTTTTACCCTGACACAATAAAATCACTTGTTTGTGTGTTGAGTTTGAAATAAAATAAATAAAGTTTTTTGAAATTATCCGCATCCATCCGCACATAATTTGTAAATTTTTGTGGATTGTTGCGAAGCTCATCATTTATATTGAAAACATTTCTTCATTCATCCTTGCCAACGACTACAATAATAATGACAAACACATTATGACTCTTTTCTAAGTTCTTGTTCACAAACTTGTTCATTGTTTACTTTTGGTGAACTTCTGGCTACAGCGTTTAACATGCTGCCTTGGTGTAAAATGGTGTTTACACCAAAACATACTCATTTGCTCCAATGTAAATACTTCGCCCTACAGCTTCCACGTGTGACAGCCCAGTGGCTGTTGGCGCAGCCAGACACACGTCACAGTGTCATAGTGTCATGCAGTGTAAACTCAGCATAAGTTTTAAAAGGTCGCATGCGAGAAGCCAACATATTTGTTCGCCAATGTGTGTGTGTTTGTGTATGGGTGAGGCTGTCGGCAACGTTTACACTTTTGCATAATTAAGTTATATGCATGGCTTTTTTCTTATATTCGCCTCAACATATTTTTTGTTGCGCATACGCCACGTGCGCCAACTTAGTGGACAGCTTCACTCTATTTGGTACGCTTGCATTTAATTGTTAAAAATTATAAATTAAAGATGCACTCTTTAAAATTTCAAAACACTCAACAACAGCGCGTAGAGTAGCTTGCATCAGGCACTTGCCGTCAGATGCAATTTTTCAGTTTTGTTCTTGGTTTCAGGCAATTTCCGTTTCAATTTATCAATATCGCCAATGCCGGCGCCAAGCTTCACGTTGGCGGTATGGAAAACAATTGGCAGCTAATTTTGCGCAAAATTTGCCATTTTTATTTTATTTCATGTTTTACTTCTTTATATATGTATGTATGTATATATGTATATCCGTTTATGCAGTTTGCCAAGAGCTGTGTATCCTTTAGATTGCCAGTGGCTCAGCGTTTTGGTTCTGAACCGGATTCTGGTCTTGCCAGCCAATTGGTTTCAGTTGTAAAATGCAAAATATATTTCTAATGAATATTGAAGTGTGAAATTTGAATTGATTGCATTTGATTTGTGGATATATAACTGGGGATATATATATCTGCTTGAGTTTCCCGTTGAATGGAGCTTGCCTGGTGTGGATAGTTGGCTGCTTGGATGTGGCTAGATACTGAGTATGTGTATGCGATTGTTTTACTCGTTCTGATATTGGCCAAGAGCTTGGATAATTTAATAGAATTGGCGCACTAAGCAGTGTAAGCAAGTTTTAAAGACTATGCATGAAAGCATCTCACCGACTTTTATGAGAATTCAAATCAAACTTTAGACGAGCCCTCTAGAGACACCCCTGAAAGAGAGGTTTTTGCCAAAATGAATAAATTTTGAAAAATTAATTTGAAATCAAATTTTTTGCTGCACATCAAGACAAACTTCAAAATAATCGGGGGGATTTTCAAGAGCAAGGCAAATGCTTTCACCAAGATATATAATTCATGAAAGCTCGATCCC
The DNA here is from genome assembly GCA_035041775.1 of Chymomyza caudatula. Lineage (NCBI taxonomy): Eukaryota > Metazoa > Arthropoda > Insecta > Diptera > Drosophilidae > Chymomyza > Chymomyza caudatula. The sequence goes on from JAWNKW010000209.1 coordinate 2,417,727, forward strand.
ACGGAAGGTCCGATGAAATGTCGTGGAAGATTTCTGTTGTATGTTGAAGCGAAACACATTGAAAAAAAAAAGTTAGAAAGCGTTAATAACTCCAAAGATATTTTAATACGAAAATAACCAGCTATAGTAGCAAAAAGTACGTCTGAAATTCTTATTTATTTTTGTGAACATTAATCAATCGATTTATCGATTATAAGCCATTTATATGACAAATGATAAGAATATAACATGAGACTGAACAAACTAACGATGGCTCCTTCGTTGCGAAATGTCATCAATAATGCACATAAAAGCCCGGTTTTGCATCACTTGAACCCTAGCGAAGCTGGATCCGGCCGCAACTCCAATTGCCTAATATATAAGTATTGACATGGAAACAAGCACATAGCTGGCTCCTAGGACGTAACTTTTTAAGCTTAGTGCAGCTGTGGTCATCGTTTTAAGCTAGATATGGGACACAAGATACCTGTGGTATAACCGAGTTTTGCAAGTTGAGAGATGCACAAACGCCTTGCCTCAGCGGAAATACATAGCGCTGACTCTAAGTGCTCTGACTGCAACATTCAGCCTGCAGGTCCAACTGCCGAATTGACCAACGCCGCTTCATTGGGACAAGCCGGGCTGGACACAAAGACAGTATCATCAGTATACGTGGCACAAAGTCAACAGTGTACAAAGTGTAGAATTGGTCAAAGAATACTGGCCCGCGGCATACAAACTTTAATGCAACGCATTTTCAATCGCTTGCATACGCATATGATATCGATATCGTCGAGCGTACTAAGCGAGTAGTTGCCGGAGCCTTTGCGGCTATTGAAATAGAATCTGCCGGGTGTGTCTGGTGGTAAATGAGAGCAAGACGAAGTAATGCTTTCTTCGAGAAGAGATTCACAGCGGTTGGACTCTAAAATTGGTGTACCTTGGCACCTTCGACACAATGAAGAACGATGTCAGCATGGAGATCAAGAGGAGAATCACTCTTGCCAATAGATGTTACTTGGTTTCAGCAGGCAAATGAGTAGTAGAGGCGCTGAAGCATGGGTGATGCCGCAATCTGATAAAAATGCCTTAGGATTGTTTGAGCGGAAAGTATTCCGTAAAATCTTTGGCAACGACTACCGCACCCGATGGAACGACGAACTCTAGAGCTCTACGACGACATTGACATAGTCAAGCGCGTTAAAATCCAGCGGCTCCGCTGGCTAGTTCATGTTGTGCATTTGGATGAAGAAGCTCCTGCGAGAAAGGTCTTCAATGCGAGTGTCGAAGGGAGGCCACGAAAGAGCAGACTATGTCTCCGTTGGAAGGACTATGTAGAGGGTACACTAGCTGCCCTTGGTATCAACAACTGGAGAAAAGCTCGCGAAAAGTAAAGACACCTGGGGTCAGTTATATTCAATAAAATTAATTAAAAAAGTAATTGAGGTTAAGTCAAAGACCTGACGTGCTAGGATTTGTGGACCCCGGCGACCCCAAAAACACATAGCAAACATGGTCTAACCTCCGAATCCGAAAATAACTTTTTTTTTATATGACTGTATAATTCAAGTGAGCGGCAGACTAAGTTAGAGCCATTAAATTTGTATGTAGACTAATCTGACCATAACGAACAAAACAATGATGAAGTTTTGTTTAAACAACTTTAAACTCACCACATATTCGCTTTGTTCAATTAATAATTGCTAAACTACTTATAGCAATTGCAAAATTCGCCAAATCCTGGCTATAATTGAATAATTCACCCGGTCGAATATGCAATACCAGTTCACCAGGATCCTTTGCAAACTTGGCACAGTTTGGGAGCTTATTAAGGCAACAGCCGCTCAGGAAGTTGTTGCCAAATGATTTTGGAAATTCACTTCATATGTTTAATAATTTTAGAACAAACCAAAAGCCAAAATTGAATTTTATTCAATAATATTAGCTGCTGGCAGGTCTTTCTGCCACTATCTCTCCCTCTCTCTCTCTTTGAGGTGGCCAAGTTTTTGTCTGTTTGCAAAGCCGCAGGGCAGGGCACGGGACCCAAACACCTTCATGTAAACTATGTGTGTGTGTGGGAGTGTGTGTTTCCGTGTGTGGTCTCAGCTAGTTTTGGTTTGTTTAACTTGCTGCAACGCCAACTTGGCACGCAAACTTCTCACAAGTTTTGGCTAGTTAAGCCAAAAAGCAACGAATGCCGCATATGGAAATTGGGTCGTAGCGTCATCAGCCACTTGGCTTTGGTTCCAGACCAAGGAGCAACAGCAAGGCCAAGATGCCAACTACTACTATGTAGCCATTGTTTGCTTAGTAATCTAGTTGAGTTTTGCAGCTATGTAACCAACCCACACACACACGTCGATTTGTCGTGCCTTTTGTTGACATTGCACCACAGCTGGTGCGAACTTTTGCCAAAGCCCCTAAAGATTTGATTTGTTAATTTGTTATTGGTTGCTCGTTTGCTCCTAGGACCAGAAATCTGCACACTTTTGCTAGGACGTTGTAAAAGTTTAATGCCAATTTTCTATACCAAGAGCAATTCAAGTTTCTAATACACACTCCGTATATTTTTAATAATTGTCTGGTCACAAGAATAATCGAATGAAGTCTCAGGGCTCATACTTGGTCTTCTACTTTACAGAAGACGTACACTAGTACATCTCTTGTTTATATTCATCTCAATCATTTGTTTTGGATTTGAAGCATTTGCTACTTGAGGTTCTGAGTTTGTTAACTTACGAACGAGAATATATTTTTTCTAAGTGCGTTCCTAGATCTGACATGCATTCACTTAAGTTCAGTTTAATTTGAATTTAACACCTATTGAAGATAACACAGACTTGTAGCCTTGATTGGAAATAATTTCTTGTTATATTCGACTTTAGTCCATTGGAACGACTTGAGCGGAGAAGAACAAATTCGTCACAAAAACATACATTTATATATATATTCTATCTTGCTACAGGGAGTTGTTGCACATCAAACACAGCGCCAGCGATCACGATACCATGAATACGATCGATTGAGGCTACGCCTTGCTCCTATAAACCTGGAACAAGCGGTACTCCGTTAAGATTCGAAAATCAATAACAGTGCCAAAGTAGAGCGAAAATTTAGATGGAGATGTGGATAGATATAAGAAGTTAAAGAAGAGGATTAAGAGGAAGAAGAGAAGGCCCTGCTTACTCCTTAAGAGCATGGGGGCTGGTGAGCAGGGGCACGTCCTTTGTTTGTCTTCGCACCGGATAACAAATCGAACAACTTTGTGTATCATGAAACACTTAATTGACCTGACATTATACGGAGTAAAAAACGTGCTTTAGAGCTTTCTGGCAGTGCAGGCGTACTGGGGTTTGAAGCCGAGCTCCGTACACTGCTTATGCAAAGCTCTAATCGGGTAGTACCATACGCCTCAATGGTTCAGTCCAACGTCACTTTTCTGAACAGATTGCAGTGGCATGCCTGATAAGGGATCTCAGGCGCTACGAGCACCACCTCAAGTGATGCCCTTAATCAGTAAGCTAAGGGAAGTGTATAGTTTGGCTGCACATACAATATGGTGTTTCCGCCTTAATGTGTACAGGATTCTTGTTAAGTAGAAACACCTCCACCTTCTACACGGACAGTTCCAAAGGTAAAGATGCCACTGATGCTGGTTAGTATCTTGATGAAAGTTCAAGCTACTACACTTTACTCAATTCTAAATACCGCGAGCTGGATCCATGGAAGAAAGCAGAGTGTGGTAATTGTAGGGATCTGTAGTGACAGTCAGGCTGCGTTTAGATGCCTGGAGAATCCTCGCACATCGTTTTCATGATCAGTGAATGCAAGATCAGAATTAACATGATTTCACGTCATAACAAAGTCAGTCGATACTGGGTCTCAAAACATCGAGGGACCAGGGGAATTTAATGGCAGATGAGCTGAAAATGAAAGGCTCGCCGTCACAGCCAATAGGGCCTGAGCCAATCATTACTGTGAGGGCAGCTGAATTGGTGGGGTGGATAGTAAGTCACACAAACCAAATCTGTAAGGAACGCTGGAAATCTCCACTGAATGCCTCTCAAAAAAATACTTTGTGAACCCAATGCAAAAGCCTCCAGATAACACGGGTCACAACACATTATGGCAGGTAACGCCAATCTGCCAGAAACAAACCTTCCAAATTTTCTGTGAATGAGAATGTGGCACAAGCTGGACCTTAAAAGCTCGCAAGTCGGGATCTCTCTGGAGTAAAAAATCCAATAATTTTGGCGTCAAAAAGTCGACTGCCTTCGGTGTCGAGAGCAACCAAAGATAATAAGCTCGTTGCGAATAAATATTGTCCAATAGAGCACTTGTATATGATATGAATCGATCCATAGTCCTTTGGATAAACTGCTCCAATTTTCAAAGAAAACAAATATACTTTTTCTATTTTTTAACTTCCAAGATACAAAATATGGCTACAGATGACTTGGATATTTAAAACAGTCAGAGACATTTCTCCGAAACTTCTAATGATTCTCAGTTATTCCGCCTCAAACAGAGCTTCTCATCTCCAACAATTTAACTCATTAATCAACTTTCTTTTCTTTAGTGTGGCATACATTTGGGCGCCTGATGGCATGAATTTTTTCCAATACACAATCGACCAAGAGTTGAACCTTCTAGCAAATGCCTCATATCAAGGCTCCACCGTTTAAATATTCATTTTAGCCAACCAAACAGCTGCTGGTGCTTTTACGGCCTCCACCTTTCCGACTTTTACTAACGGATGCACGGGAAATCCGAGACGCACACAAATTATATGTTAATGCAATTGTAATTGATACAAATTTGATTTCAGCGAGCATAAAAATATGCTGCCACTTCCTGCGGCACTGAAAATGAGAAATCATTTGGAAAGATTTCGAGGCACATATGTTGGGGCACACGTGCGTCGGAGTCCACCATGAAACTGTTTCGTTGGCCTGGCTTTCGCTACTACTACCAATATTTTTACCGTTAGGTGGTGGTGTGCGTATGTGTGTTTGTGTGTGTGTGTGTCTGTGAGCACTCAAGATAACGTTATAATTTATATGAACTTTACAGGGTCATTAATTTAAAGCTTATTCAGTTGTTCAAGATTTATTAAATTAACTCAAGTTGTGGCAGCCGTCGAGCAGCAGCGCCAGCAGTCAACCAAAGAAAAGCCAAAACTTCGCTTTCCATCTCTGTCGCTCCCTCTCTGTCTCCCTCTATCTCTCTTTTGACTGGTAATCGTGTGTGTGAGCATTCGTGTTGGGGAGAATTGGAGCTGGAGAAAAGTTAAGTGTTGCCCTTGTTACGAATGTTTGTCTGTTGGTTTTTGTGTTTTGGTAATGAAGTAAATACTTATAAGTGGAGACGCTTTGTTAATGAGTTTTGTATTGTATAATGTTGATCTGTTGAAACAGAGAAGACCGGCAACTAAGTTAGTCTTAAATAGAGAGTTTATTAAAGCAATTTAATAAACGCACTTTAGTGCCAGCCTTGTTTGTAACATTCTCTTCTAAATTCGACCAGACGATGTTGTAGAGCGAGCTATACAAGAGATCGTCATTACCAAACAATTATTTTAAATAGTTTTCCAACAGAATTGAGTAGGCAAATGGGCCTCTATGCTGATGAGTCCTCAAGGGGTCTATCTTGTTTGGGGAGAATGGCCAGGAGTTGCATCTACGAACGCAATGAAAACAATAAAGATTGTGAAAACGGCTGCAAACCGTTCCTGGAACCAGCTTTCTAAGTGTATAATTTCATGTAAATTTACACAAAGTGCATCAAAATAGTTCTTTAATTACATCCTGGCCAAAGCCACCTCGAGTTGAAGTATCAGCTTATCTACCAAAAAAATTGTATTTCAAAAGTTAAGTATAACTTCTGCAGTTCAGAAAGTCTCACTTAGTTGTCTACAACTAAAAGTCACATCGACTAGAAGCAATAAACAGTTTTTTTTTTGGCGCATACACAAATCAATTCTTTTTTAATTCACCAGAAAATAAATATGTTGTACAATATCGCAAATTATATACTTAGGGACGATCAAGCCAAATAGTAAAACCACAGTCAACAAAACGCAATCCAATTTATTGCATTGACCGCGTCAAGGACAATGATGATGGAGTGACTAGCAGGGATGCGATAGAATGACGACGTCTGGTACAAAAATTGCAATTTACGTCCAAGAGTTCAAATACAGTAATAACAACAGTAACAACAACAATAACGACAAGAGAATCAAAAGGTAAGCCCAGTAACATTTGATTGAAACGTTGCAATTTTCCAGAGTTGCCTTGTTTTTGTTGTTGATATTTGGAAAAGGATACTTCACTTGGCTGCCAGTGTGCCTGCTAACCTATATATACATACATTTATATACGTATGTATGAACGTATAAGTGCAGACAGGAATAGGATTTTCAGGAATATTCATAGCAGAGAGCGTAGAATACTTGACTGGCAGCAACCACAAAAATGCATTGAATTGAAAATGTTTGAATTTATATTGCAAGTTTGACTTGATTGAAGCACTTGATAACGTTTCCTTTTGACAGCGCCGCACAGCACCATGCCACTTGAAAGCGGAACAGAAAAACAGAGAGGGAGCTATTGGGGCCAAAGATTGGGTGGTGCGGGTCCAGCAAACCAACCACATACACAGCTCAGCTAACGAGCTCTGAATTGCATGATTTAGCCAGCCATATACAAATAATATTTGAACTGCAAGAAAAGCGGTTTGAGAACATGGCCAAAATCAACTAATTAAAGCCGAACAAATATTTTATACCAACGGCAAGGAAGCGGAAGTGCCTGTTAGGGCGCATGTATGTACATATGAAGCTGAAAACTTAGCTCATTGCTTATCTCAAAGATGACTATAATAATATAACCCACTGTATGATATTTGTGTTTGGTGTGCTAAAATGAATAAAACTATTCAAATAGAGTAACAACTAATAAAACGAAAACTAGTCAAATTTCAAATCAGCAGTAAGTTCAATACTCAGCTCCTTGTACGTGTGCCCTTTAGAGAGATTTCCATGCGAATTAAAAAAAAAAAAAAAACATTTCAATGAAATGCAAACTATGCGATTAATATATTTGAAAGCTGATAGTCGCGTTTTAATACTTCTAATTCCCATTTAAAGCGTTGGATATAAAATACAAATATATATATTAAGGGTCGACGGGTCGAAAATTGACATGAAATATTGGAACACAAAAATCTGTAATATCGCTACATATCTGAACGCCAAATAATCTGCACGCTGACGGCTACCTTGACGAATTAGCTCTGTCGGTTTGCCAATTGTTGGCAGTCTAAAATCGGAATGTATGAACGCCACACTAGAGTTGAAAAAAAATTTCATGCAGACAGTGGAATATCCTGTACGCATTTTTCCCGTGAAAATCGAATTTCTGTGCAATTTTTTTTATCGAGGTTATTTGCGCTATTATGGTATACCTATATCTTATAAAGTTTCTATCCGATTTTAATAATTTTTACACAGCCCATGCACAGTAACACTAAACATAACTGTGCCAAGTTTCAATTGTATAACTTTTATGGTGTGAGTGTAAACCGCGAAAATCTCTCACAGGGGAAGGGGGAAAGATATCAACATGATTCGATAAAACTCATCTGTTTTGATGAAATACGCATCTTTTGGTAATATTTTTGTGTCTCTACCTTTTACGGTGGCTGAGATCTCCACGTTCATACGAAAGGACGGACAGACGGACATTGCTATATCGACTCGACTATTGCTTCTGATCATTTTTGCCCATGGTCTGCCACGCCTCTTTCTGCCTGTTACATACATTGCAAAAACCTTTAATACCCTGCTACACATTGTGTACAGGGTATAACCATCGATGCTACTATCGTAAGTATCGTCATTCGCAAATTTTCTTAAATGTCGAAAGTTTATTTCCACACACAGTACAGTGACGTTCCGAATTTGGAACAAAATGTAAGGGTATAGTGCAAGACATTGCTTATTGTTTAGTGCGAGCAATTCCAGCTCGCTGGAACAGTTCTTAAAAAATTCTACAAAAGTTTTATTGACAAACGAGTCTATATCTTTGGTTTTGATGAGTGGAATTCTTGGCCGTTACATTGAGTTAACTTGCTGAAAAGCGACCACTTTCATCACAGCGCATACTGAGTGTTTTGCTCTGTCTCTTTCTCAATTTTGCTTACGAGTGAATCGGTTTGACAGAGATAGCAACTCAAGCAGCCTCACTCAGCGTTGCTTTTAAACAAATATTTTGAGTTTTTCAGCGGTCAAGGATTCCACAGACATTTGTCGTAGATTGTCAGAACCGATTCGTTCGATTATTATAAATTATTTATTTATTCTCGTCCATATCCATGACTGAATCTGACCTTTTTTTTTGCCGATTACTAGCCAATGTCAACCCTACTTTTGGATGTGTGTACTAAAAAAGACATGGATAAAACAAGAGCAAAAGAGGCGTAAACCAAGTGTTTAGTGCCGGTAGGTGTATTTTTTCCCACTTTAATACTAAAATGTGAGGTAAAAAACAACACTCTATCGCTCATTACATATTAAACTCGCAAGATATTGGATATATACTTGAGGTAATGAAGTAATGAGCTCGCTTGGGAAACTATATTTATATCCTTATATACATACTAACTATCTTTCCTTAAAATATTTTCTTTAAGCTTGAAAGAAGATTTCATGTGTTTTGTCTGAACAACTAAATCATGTGACCCGTCATTTTGGGTCACTTCCATACAAGGTAAGAGCAACGCCGACACAGCTATTACCGCGCCATTTCCCTAAAAGTATCAGTCCTTTATAACTGCATATGTAAAAAAATATTTTTTCTTACATGTTCACCAACGCTCTCAGCATGGAGATCAAGCGGCGAGTCACTCTTACTTTGGTCTCAGCAGGCAAATGAGTAGTAAAGTCCACTCTCGCCAGATGAAGCTTACACTCTATAAGGCTTTCATCATTTTCGTTTTGCTTTATGGCGCTGAAGCACGGGTGATGGTTCAGTCTAATGCAAATGCTCTTTTAGAATTTAAGTGAAAAGAACTCCGTAAGCGTTGGCATCGACTACTGCATATGATGCAACGTCACACCGTAAAGGCTCTACGACTACATTGACATGGTCAAGCGCATTATGTAGGTCATGTTGTGCGTATGGATGAAGAAGCTCCTGCTAGAAAGGTCTGCAATGCTGCTGATCAGGTAAAGAGCACACTCGCTATCTTTGCTGTCAAGGAAAAGGAGCGTGCAGAGTAGAATTGGGAGGAGGATTGCTCTACACGTTGCCGTAACGCGGTAATGTGTTGATATGGCCAATTAAGAAGAAGAGGATAATCACTTCCTCATGAAATTTCCATGTACTTATATATTAATATTCCATGATATATAAACAAATGTGCAAGTAAAAAATGTAATGTAATGGCGGTTCCTTCCAATGGCTACGTTGGGCATTCCCGTCATTTTTTGAGTATTTTCACAATATACATTTTCTCACAACGGCGCAAATCTGACCCGTTAAGCATCTGCTGTATAAAGGATAAACATTATATGTATTTGAAAACTTTTTGAGAAATTATTTTTGCAAGAGTCCATGCAAGTGGAATGTGGATTGATTATTCCGCATGATTCATTTATGATTTGTGTATCAAAGCATCAAATTAGGTTTAGAATTAGGAATGGAATTAGAACGACAAGTCTATGGAATACGTCTATCATTGGGTTTCTCCAATACATAATGTTTCACAATTAAAATTATCAATGAACTTTGAACTCTTTTTCAATATACGAGCTGTTACTGTATGACGATCAGATGTAGATTGGTAATACGTACGTTTTTTTCGAAGAGACTGAAGCTTGTGTACTAACATATGCGCTGGCTAAAATTTCGGATCGCATATTTTGCCGAATACGCCTGGAGGGAAAATGAGTGCTCTATACGACTCTAAGTCTTCACAATTAGTATCAGTCGCAAGTTGAGTTATTCCTAACACATGAATAAGGAATAGTTTTTATTGGATTAGAATAGTCCTCAGGGGTTGTTACCTCACATTCCCTTAAAACTAATACAACTGACTAGTCACTGTACTTTTACTTGTTGCCACACTATCTCACAAACTGACACAAACACACAATTGTTGTTAACGCATGCTTAACTCATTTGTAAAGAGGCATAATTAGACTTTGAGTAGTAGTAGCTGCTGTTGTTGTTGTTGTTTTTGTTGAGCATCTCGTGCACTGAGCGAAACGGGGAGGAGTAAAACCTCGACACACGTCGCAGTCATTGTTATGCGAACGTGACAGATTTATCCAAGTAAAACTTGATGGGACGTCCACGCGCAGGATACTACACGCAGGTCTAAGCAAACAAGAGCGACAAGTACTTAAATGGAAATTTATTTAATTGCGGTCTTGGCAATGTAAGCAAGTCTGAAGATTGTGCGAGTTTCAGAGATAGCATCAAAGTATTTGGTGAGGCGGAGGGAGAGGTCTTAAAGCTTTAAGTTATTTTGTGACTTTCTGGAGATGTCTGCAAACTTGCCACGTGACTTTGCCATAAGTTGCAAATTTTCCAACTAAAACTACCTAAGCTGACAACAACAACAATAATAACATAAAGTTGAAATCAAAGCTGCTAAACCAAAATGAAAAAAAATCAGAAAAATTGTGAAAGTCACATAGCTGGAAAAACTTTTATATATGTGGGTATTGTGTATCCGGAAGATATGCAATGGTGCGCCAAAAGTCTACCGAATTCACTGACTGTTTGCTTAAATGATTTTACAGTTTTTAGTTTTTCTTTTCAGACAGCTTTTCTTTGGGTTTGTTTGGCTTGCAACTTTTTGTCGGCGTTGCCACATAAAAACTAATATGCTGCAGTCAGTTTATTGGAATTCAAAAGGAAAAAGAGAAAACTTCTAGCAGGTACTATGTAGTAGCAGTATCTTGTAATTTTATGGAGTTGTCTGTCTGCCAGCAGACTCGGCAACGCAGGAACACGCACTAAACACCCAAAACTTCAGCATGGAAATCGCAGCTTAATGTCGTAAAAATCAGCGTGCGATTCGCATTGAGAATGCCGTTAGATGTGGCAGGGCCAAGACGAACTTCTGAGCAGCTCCGCATTTGCTGCTTGCGGTAAGTTGGGCTCCCGGACGTTGAGCGTACCAAAAAGGAACCGTGCTCTGCTTCAAGTTTTTGTCAGTTGTGTATCCAATGGATTTTGCTTACGTGTCGTGCATTTTGTATGCGGAACGCGTCTTCACTGTGGTTCACAGGCCGTTTGATTTCAGTTTCAGCTCTGGTTTTCGTGCGTTTCATCGATATACTACATACTATTTCTATATGGAATGGATTCCTTTTTATGCTCCGATGGCTCTAATTAATGTTGAAATTGTGACTTTTATTATGCAGTGACTTTAATTTAACATTGCGCATATAAAGACTATTGAACACGAGCTAAATAGTTTTAATATTTACAACGGATGTAGTTGTTTAAGTAGTAAAGTTAAAGAATTAGTAACTAGAATAGTTATAGTAGTATATTTGATCTCTGACTCACTTAGAAAGCGTTTTCTTAAGTTACTGTGTAGCGTGCTGGGTGCTATGCTTGATGTTATTAGCCAAGCGATTGATGGGATTGTCGGAGCTTTTTCCTGCTCTCTATGCTTATGCACGCACACTCGCATAATATTTGGCGGAGATCTACACTACTGGAAAACGTACTAAGATATTCATAAGCCCCTTTCTTCGCCCACCCTACCATTGCAACACGAACGACTAGTCCGTATGAATTGACCATTGCGAAAACTAAAGTGTTTCTTTCTCCCTGAGATAATGTCATGCTCTACTAAAAAGAAAAGAAATGGGATTACTGAAAGATTCATTTTATAAACGTTATGAAACTTAATGTTTTCATTTTAGAGATAGGATACTTGAAAATATATATCCCCTTCCGGTTACTCTTCCGTGCCTATTAATAGAAAATTTTTCCGGCGATTTAGCGATGTTTTTGTGTTCGGAATCTCTTCAAAGGTTTTCCTTTTAATTTATTTAATTTTCAACAATTTTTTCTAAATTTTTTTATTGTTTAAATTTCTCCTAGCTTATTTCGGTTGTTTTGATAAATGTGCGGAAAAGCCTGAGTTGGTTACCAACTGTTTATTTTTTTGTTTTATTGAACACACTTACATTTAATTACCTCTTTTCAAATATAAACACAGTGCACCGGCAAAGTTTGCCTTTATAATTATTTTCATTTTACACTCCATCAATCTAAATCAATATACTTAGATCTATTTCTTAATCAATAGTTAAAAATTTTACATGCAAAAAAATAAATTTGTATTAAGCAAAAGCAATATTATAAAGATTGTATGTTTGTGTTATTTATACATATATATTGCACATATATATTCTATATTTGGGATATGGCAATTCAAATCTATTGACTTTATAGTGAAAATATGCTATGGTACAAAGTAAAGATAAACGCGTTCAATAGAAATCATTTGCTGCATATGGCATAAGGCATAGACAGTGGTGTAGTTTGTTAGAGATGCGAAAAGGATATTATTAAAATCAATTAAGAAGCGTTCAATTGTACCTTCGGTACAATTTTTAAAATCTAATGAAGCAGATTTTGTAAAGTTCCCTCGCTAGATCTATCTCTGAGATAAATCTCGTTTTACCTGGGTTGCATCAGTCATTGAGAGTCTATGTTCAAACCTAAAGCTATTGGAGATGGTGATGTCTTTGACTATACAACGTTTAGTAAGTGAAACACTCCAAATTCTTAGGTTCATTTGAGAGAGTTTCTTCAACCTATTAGCGTTATAGGAGCCGAACAACTGTTTGGCCTGTCTGAGGCCTGGTGCACAAATTAAGTCTGCAGTTTGTTTCGATCTCTTCTCTTCTCTAAGTAGTTCATTGACAGTGTGTCTTCCAAGACCACAAAATGGCTTTGGTTTCATTACGAAAGGCTTCATTTTCGGCAAGGTTTCTTGCTGGTTGGGCTACAAGCTCATTTCCGGGAGTATAAGTGTGTCCAGGGACCCACATGGGGAAGAGCTTCAAGCTAGATAGTTAATTTTACTTCGGGCTTCCCTAGCCAAAAGCAGTTAAGAGAGCGTCTTGACTATCGGATATTATTGCATTTTCCCTATTCTAATAATATCTCTCCAGGTACATTAGCCTGAAAAACACCGATGTGTATCCTATAGATTCCGGGAGGTGACTTCGCGGTCATGTTACTTCACATACGGTGCCTTTATTTGTTAAGGTTATATTTGTGTTCCAAAATATGGAGTGTCTCTTAACAAGATGCTTTTCTTCCAGGGTTGTCGCGTGAAGTTGCACTTTGGAGACTTCATTCTATCGGCGTGTCTAGCACTGATTACATACAGGTTTTCCTCATTCATCACTGATTCTTAGCAATATTCTTTCCATTTGAAGCGTGTATAACGATATGAAGCGCTAAGTTTCATAAGAACTTCCAATGTTCGTCTCATATATTCATACATAGGGCAGCTTTAATATTTTATTGAGGTAGGTTTGAGCAGAGGTCAGTTCTACCCTTATTTCTCATATTAACAGCAACTTTTGAATATGACTATCGACTATCAAGGAAAGACTGACCACTTTAGGGATAGAATTTCTCTCAAAGCTTATTACTGAAGACGTTGACTCATTTAAACCCCTTCGATTCAGGTGGAATACAACTACGAAGTCTTTGGACCCTTTACAGTTCACAATCTAGTTATTTTTTTAAGTGACAATTTTTAACAGTGACTGTTATTGTAGTTAGTCGTCATAAATAAATAAATAATAAAATATAAATATTCATTTATTTATTATATTGAATGAAATATTTTCAATCGATCTCGTTTTAATTCAAGTTAAAAAAAGGAACATTAGAAATGCTAAAAATTAGCGAAAGTGGCCTCACTATATTGGTATGCCAATAATTTTTAAAGGGTTTGAGTAGTGACATTTTATTGGCGATTTTTTTTCAATTTTACCGAAATTCAATATGGAAAAGCTGGAAATACCAGGTAAAAAATAATTCTAGTAAAGGAGCTCTGGCCGCTCGTTAGCTATTTGCGGTTATTTGCATTCGTGTGACCATGGGTGTCCTTTCATGTATCAGCTGCGGCACATAATTGATCACAATATATGTGGGTATATAAATGGCTGAATGCCGTATGCAACTTTCGCCTAATTCCAATAACGCCTCTAACTTGTATACCCAAGAGTTAAACTCATTTTATTTCAAGTGCTTTTAAATCAACTCGCAAGTATTGTTCTAAACTCAAAGCGATTGAGTATGATTGTTTAAATCAATCAATTGTGTTTTGTCCAATTCGAATTAATTCTACCCCAAACCTGTTTATTTTAACTCTCAAAGTCGCGCACTTCGTGCACTTCTATGTCATCCTCCTGAATGACGCCACTGCTGCTTATGGTTATACTTACGCTCCAACTAAGCATAAGCAAACTGCTTAACACCTTTCACAGTGAATGGAGCATAAGAAATCATATCAAGTATTCCCACATACGGATATAATATATATAGAACAATTTTCACACAATTTTCCTAACACGTTGTTGCCTCGTATTTCACATATCCCTTCGCTGTTTTGTGTGTGCATGTGTGTGAGTGAGTGTGAGTGAGTGTGAGTGAGTGAGTGTGAGTGAGTGTGTGTGAATTAGCGGCAAACGGTCGTTGAATTGGTTTGGCTTTGGGTATGGCTTCAGCTTTAGATTTGGCTTCTTCTTGGCTTGCCACTCAACTGTGAAGCAAATGTGTGGAGCTGTAGCTGCAGCATCTTGTGGCAGGTTTTTCCTGCCTGATGTTGACTGCTTGTTTTTATTTCCGTTTCCTTGATGTTAATGCTGTCTACCTTGGTTGTGTGTGTGTGTGTGAGGGACTTGTGGCACGTTGGCTCGCTTAAATCAAAGCAATTTGCCGCGCACAATCGTGTTGTAAATTATCGCCCCAGGATTTTGTTTTATTAAACTTGAGTATGTCTGTGTTGCCGTTTTATTGTCTATGTGTGTGTGTTAACTTCAAGTTTTGCGCACATGAAAGATTTAGATATCTTCAATATACATTTTAAAGACATATGCAAAATGCATATCAACTAGGATTGTTGATATTTTAAAATATATCTATTTAAAATATCGCCGTATCGATAATATCCATTTTAAAATATCTATATATCGATTTATCGCCAAAATTTTAAAAAATCTTACTAAAGTCTTTTTTTGTTTTTAGGAACACGGAGTTTTTAACATTTTCATATAGAACCCTACTTTTGTTCACTACAAAAAGTAATACACAGTAGATGCCACCCTTTCTGACGCTGCAGACTGGTGGTGTCAAAAATTTGAGGCAAGCTTTGATATATGTTTTTCAATCCTCTCAGACATCCAATTAGCTATTGGACATGCCTCTTTCTCTAAGCAGTTGCACTTCAGCTAAGTTCCCATTTCCTTCTGTACGCCGCTTTGCTCCACCATATTTTTGTTCTGGATCATGTGATAATGACCATCCCACAATCTCCCGCTTGACGAATCCGTATTGGTTTTCATTATTTTGTCACACAGAATTTTTATATATTTTTAATTGTTCCATGTTTCATGTATCCAAATAAAGTACACCTTTCAATTTTTACGGCTCGCTTTTGCTATTTATTGAAAAAAATAAAAAGCAGCTAATACTTGATATTTGACACAAAAAATATCGATATGTGATAGTATCGTCCACGAGAAAATCGCTCCCATATTATCGTATCAAAAATTAAAAATATCGAGCATATCGATATAATATCAACAGTCTAATGGAACAGCATTTAAAATTGTGTTTGTGGTCAGTTTTTGGATCCTTTGCATGTTACTTAATTGGTAGTCAGTAATGTCATAATTCGATTAAAAGCTGCTTAGACTTCAAGAGATTCAAAGTGAATTTTTTTTTTTACTTTTTTAAATAAATTACATAATATTACCCTTAGGGTAGAGGGGTTTTTCGGCAAAAGGTCAACATTATTTTATTTATACACTTACGTGAGTCCACATTTGATATTTTGGTTGTTTTTGGAATTTGCAATTTATAAGACTAGTAGAAGGATATTCCAAAAATAAGTTTAACTACTTAAAAAATAAACGTAACAATTTGTTTTTTAATTATATTTAAAAAATATACTTATAAAACTTATCTGCATAATCGATTTATTTTTCAATAATAATAATTTTGCTACCATGGACAAAGATTTTTCATTCCAGTGCTTTTCACACACATTGGAGAATAGTGTGATATTTCAAAATGATTCCAACAAAGGGTCAAGCCGGTTAAGGTACCCAAAAGTGCCTCCAGCGATTTTTGAAAACTAATGATACAGATCGATTTGTACGTGGGAAAAAAAATTCTACAAAAATTACTAAATATTTTTGAACCAAAATTTCCACGATAATACTTATTATTATGGGCAATGAAAAGAATATTTTTTTAAGTCATTACTTTTTCTTAAAAAAAAATTCAAATTTTTATTATTTTTTTTAAGAACAAAGAAAAAAAACACAATCACGACTTTTGTTCACAAAAATCCTTTAACACTCTTCTATATACAGTACAAATTCGAACTAAATCGGTTTGGTGGAACAATGTTAAAAAAAATAAAAACTAAAATTTTTAATTTATTTTCCTTATATTAGTTAAAAAAAAAATAAATTTTTTTTCCCCAAAAGACTTCAATAATTATGTTACAATTTTCTAAAATTATTGAGACTTTGTATTTAACGATCATTTAACGAAAAAAATGTTAATCTTCACTAGCTTCATTCGAGTATTAACATTTATTATATATTTTTATATTGTCGATTAAAATATATTGCCTTTAACTTTAACTTATTAAACATAAGTTGCTAATTAAAATTAACCACTTTTAACATTACAAAACTCGTTATTTTTGAGTTAGTATCTATACCTGCAATATAATTAAGAAAATCATTGACTGTAAACTTAAGCAATTTATTTAAGAAGTTTTGTCAGTTTTATAACTTCTACTATAACAACAGTTTTGCTGTGAAACATTAAAATGAGATGATATAACAATGTTCATCATATTAAAGCATATTATTGTCAAAAAAAAAATTTTTTGCAAACCATTCACTGTATGCACTGCAAATGGTTTTACTATAGATATCCTCGAGCCACTCACGGCTATTCAAAATGTTTCTACTATCATAAGTAACTATGGTTAATTGGGTAGTTGAAGAGTTACACGGTGATATTTAATAAAAGTTTAGGCTTTAAAATCATAAACTAGACATCATATTTCTTTCCTGAATTCGTTGTTTTTGTAGTATTTCTTGTTTTTTTACACAACGAATTTGCTGTTGTTTATGTGTACTTTTTTGATGGTAGAAATGGTTAATTTCGATTAAAAACTTATGTTTAAGCACAGTCGATATATTTTAATCGACAATATATAAATATATAATAAAAATTAATAATTTTTATTTTTTTGCCATATTAATATTCGAATGAAGCTAGTAAAGATGAACATTTTTTTTCGTTATATCAACATTAAATACGAAGTCCTCATAATTTTAGAAAATTATAACATAATTATTGAAGTCTTTTGGGTAAAAAAAAATATTTTTTTTTATCTAAAATAAGGAAAATTAATTAAAAATGTTAGTTTTTATTTTTTTTAACATTGTTCCACCAAACCGATTTAGTTCAAATTTTTACTGTATTTAGAAGAGTGTTAACGGATTTTTGTGAAAAAAACCGTGATTGTTTTTTTTTTTCTTAAATATAATATTTTTAATTTTTTTTTAAGAAAAAGTAATGACTTAAAAAAAAATAAAAAAATTCATTTCATTTCACGTTTAGGTACCTTAACCGGCTAGACCCTTTATCGAGACACTTCTGTAGAGTTCAAAAATTTATTGAAAGTTGTAAAAAATAACAATAGGCAACAAAGTTGATCTCCATGTGAGGCTCTGGGTGAAACATATTTACTTACTTACTTAACTGGCCATAACAACCGGTTTCCGGGTTATGGCCCGAGCTCTCCTCCTGGCGTCTCTGATTTGCGCGACCCTTTTCCAATTGGTAATACCAAAGGAAGCTAGCGTACTCTCTACCTGGACTTTCCAACGGAGACATGGTCTGCCCTTTCGTTGCTTCCCTGCGACAACAGAATTGAAGACTCTTTTCACAGGAGCTTCTTCATGCATACGATCAACCTAGCCAGCGGAGCCGCTGGATTTTAATTTGCTAGACTATGTCAATGTCGTCGTAGAGCTCATAGAGTTCGTCGTTCCATCGTATGCGATAGTCGTTGCCAATGCGTTACGGAGTACTTTCCGCTCAAACACTCTTAGGGCATTTTCATTGGACTCTCAGATTGATGTTGCGAACTATACTTTTGATGTTGTCAAGGATTTCGTCTATCTTGGCACTACCGTCACAATGAAGAACGACCTCAGCGTGGAGATCAAGCGGAGAATCACTCTTGCCAATAGGTGTTATTTTGGTCTCAGTAGGCAAATAGAGTCCACTCCCTCCAGACGAAACTAACACTATATAACACGCTCATCCTTTCCGTTTTGCTTTATGGCGATGAAGCATAGGTGATGACGAAGTCTGATGAAAATGCCCTTGGACTCTTTGAGCGGAAAGTACTCCGCAAGATCTTTGGCACTCTATACGTTGGCAACGACTACCGCACCCAAATTTACCGGAAATGTTTGGCTTTTAAGGCAGAGATTAAAGTATAGTTTTAACGTTGCTTATGATTGGAAAAATTTCCCAATTAAGTAGATCGTACAATGCGAAGTTAAATGCAGCTCGCCTTTGTATCAACTACTTAATCGTTAGATTTTTCTTTTATTAAAATAATACTTAATAATACATAATAGAAAACAAGTTTTCATATTTTTTTTTACAGACTCTTTTTTTTCGAAGTTATTAGTTGATTTTCAATGCAATTCCAATAAGTAGTAAAATTAAAAGGGAGACAAATCTAAGACGACCTTTTAAGTGTTACTACTTAAGGGACAAACATTAATTAAGAATTAATAGTTCCAAAGAAATTAACCACGTTAAGTAGTGAAAAAAAACATCGTTGATTCGTAAATTTTCTGATTTCCCATCAAACTAGCACTTATTTCATGAACGTTATTTCTCGCACTGCTAGATATTCCTCGAAATCTTTCGTTTTTATACTTTAAATGCAGAATGGTGTCAGCTTTGTGTGTGTCTTACACTAGATCACCCGCTGACAATAATCAGCACATTGTCCAGAGCTAGAAAATAAGCTAGAGCTATCAATTGTTTACAAACACAAATTGAGTAAGCTGCATATAGAACTCCAGTATTTTACAGAGATTTTTAGAGATAAGTTAACCGTCAAATATTATCCATATACTTTCCAATCTCTACAAGAATTTTTAAGCAGTCGATTAACCATTGACATTTGTCAAATTTCGTTGTTATTTTTGTTTTCTAATGCGATTTCTCAACAAACAGAGAAAAAATCCATGCACATAAATCAGAGCTACGATAAGGTTAGTTCACACATCTGCGCACACACACAGCTTCACTTGATATATCTTTTGTCGCAGTGTATCAGACAGGAGCAGAGGAATGAACGATTTTGTAGACACACATAACAATGTTACCAAAATGGCATGACAAACACCACAAAAACAAGAAAAACAACAACAACGAAAAGCTCGGCAGCAACAACAACAGTAAATGCCGTTAAAGCTGCCATTTTTCCACGTGTTAACACGCTTTGACAATGAAAAGTTCCCTTGCTGAATGTGTGTGTGTGTGTGTGTCTATGTATGAGTGTGGAAAATCTATGAGTGTGGAAAATGTGTTGCTTATGTGTATGATTTTTCACTTTTTTAACATTTTTATAATATTTGACGGCTGTTGTTGTTATTGTTCGATTTTGCTGCCATTTTGTTGAGACTTTTAGTTGCTCGAGGGTCACGTGGGTGTAAGTGCCACATTCGCCTTTGATTGTTGTCTGTCTGGTTTATTTAGTTTGAAAATTACTTTACTGTTATGCTTACACGTGTACGAAGTTAACATTGTGTTACAACAAACATTTATTTATTTAACCATTTGTTCACTTACTTATTAGCTATGACAAGTGACGTCAGCGTATTCTCAGACTATGTGGCACCAATCGCATGTTTAAAACACAGCTATTATACCCTGTACACAAAGTGTAAAAGGATATTATAGAGTAGTGCAATGTATGTAACAGGCAGAAAGAGGCGTGGCAGACCATATATTCCATGGGCAAAAAGGATTAGGAGCAATAGTCGAGTCGATAAAGCCATGTCCGTTTTTCCGTGTTGGTCTTAGTTTCTCAGAGACTACTAGAGTTCAAGCGACAATAGTAGTAGTAGGCAGTACTGTGCATGGTGTAAGAATCATTCAGATCGGATAGGAACTTTAGAAGATATAGGTAATAATATGCCTATTTTAGACCCATTCTCCAATGAGCTGCAACCGAATTTAAGTTTGTATAGAAATGTTAAGGTTAACCAAAATGTGATACGTAGACTCCTGTTAGGCTTTTAAATCAAACAATGTTTACCCTTTCCTGAATCATCCCCCTACCCCCGTAGCACAGTTACCGTTATTACGCCCGTACCCCTCAAAGCATGAATACAAAAATTTGCACAGAACTTTGATATTCATCGAAAAATTAGTACAGGGTATCCCACTATCGGGCACCGTCCCGACTGTCTGCATCAAATTTTTATACCCTGTACACGAAGTGTAAAAGTGTATTATAGATTTGTGCAATGTATGTAATAGGCAGAAGGAGGCGTGGCAAACTATATGTTCCATGGGCAAAAATGGTCAGGAGCAATACTCGAGTCGATATAGACATGTCCGTCTGTCCGTGTTGTTCTCGGAGACTATAAGAGCTAGCGCAAACATTTTTTTACCAAAAGATGCACATACGCAGCGAAAAATACGAATTTGTCGAATTATATATATATTACCCCCTTCCCCGTGACAGATTTGCGCGGTTTACAACCGCTCCGTTAAATCTATCAGCTTAAAACTCCTCAGAGATGTGCGTCGTGTTAATGTGCATCTATGTTCCAAAAATGATCGAGATCGGATAAATACATCAAAAGTTATAGTCAAAAGTATGCTAATTTCACCCCCCCCCCCCCCTCGCGAATAAACTAAATAAAAAATTCCACTACATGTTGATATGGATACATGTGAGCTAGAGTTACAAATGTTGGTGTGCAGCCTCGTGTGACCCTAGTCGTTAAACCTGCATCCATTTTTATCCGGATTTACCTTAATTACTGCCACACCCCCAATATACTGAATTGAAAATTGTCATAGACATTAATATAAGTATTTCTGATCTGTGTTACAAAATTCAACGATATTGGCCCCATAATACTGGAGTTATGGGTATAAAAGTAATTTTTGCCACCATAACTTCCCAATAGGAAAACTTGTCAATTGCAACTTCCCAATAGGAAAATTTTTCCAGGCATATCGATCTTATGAAAATAGATATAAAAGTGGTACTTCCGTTACCATTTAACCGTTTTAAGTGTTTATGAAGAAAAAAGGTACAGGGTATTCCACTGTCGGGCACCGTCCCGAATGTCTGCATCAAAGTTTTATTATATGTTTTTGGGATCCCCGAATCCGCGTCCGACCTTTTTAGAACTTCAGCACTTGAGGTTTTGTTTTTCAAAGAAATTTATTCATCCGACTTATAGTTCATGCCGTCATGCAGAGAGTCAGATCAGATCAGGGTGAAAAAGAGACCTTTATTATAAGGAAGACTAAGATAATCTACGTAAGCATCCACCCAAAATCTGATAAAGCAACGAACGAAGAACGTAACATGGGATCATTAAAAAATATGAAATATTTGTCAAAAAATGCCGGAGTGAACAGAGAAGCAGGATAATATTTAATCTTTTCAATGATCAAAATTCAGCAAATTAACTCTAAAGAGGTGCTCTTATATGGTACTTCATGTTTGAAAATAACTGCTCAGAGCTAACCGAAGCCTAAGAAAATGGAGGGAATTAGAATTTTGATTGGATTTGGAGACATGGACATGGAGATTGGACACCATAGCGAAAAGACGGTATCATAATTGTAAAGATGGTCTGGAGAAGAACTATCAAACCGAAAATTTAAAAAGCTACAGCATAAGGGTAAAACTTTGAGTAGTAGCCCGAAGCCGAATTTGATGGAGGAAGCCGTTGCTGGTTGGGAACGACATAGGAAGGAACTTGCCAACTTTATCACATTTTAGCGCCAACCTTTTTGCAAGCGACTTCCAAGCTCAATATGTATTACTTTTTAATAAGTAACACGTCATACTACTACTGAATACCTAAGCCCCAGTTTCCAAACTAAGTAGCTGTTCATTCAAGCTTCAAGCCTCACACTGTCTGTATCATATTTAAAACTTTATCGAAATACGAAAAACTGAACACTACACAATATATAAAGCTACCCTACATACTAATTGTAAAATACGATTACGGATACTCTTAGCCAATACGGCATATTAATTAAGTAACAAAAAGCGCTCAACATGGCTATAGTAAGGGCAGATTTCGGTACACTTAAGTTTGGAAATTATAAAGAATATTTATATTCTTACACAACGATGGATGATTATCGCTTCTTACGAAATAAGAAAGTCGTCCTCAAACTGGTACAACTTGGCTATCGTTCCATGAACATATACGAAGAGAAGGAGTTCTATAAGAAACGCCACCAAGCCTTAGATCTCTTGAACCCAACGGTATCATTTAAAAATGTGTTTAGCAGATTTCTCAACAAAGACGATGAAGTGCTGCAAGCTCTGGCGGAGCGAGAAATACAAAATAATTTACGAAAAATAGCCGTAAGTGTAGTTCAAACATTCTCAATTGGACCAAACTTAATATTTTTCTGTTTTTTGCAGACTATTATCTTTATAAAGTTCCGACGTAAAAATGGTTTTGAATTATCGGGCTATATAGACTATGAGGCCAGCCTGCGCAATGCTCATACGGGCTCGCATGATGCCGTCAATTGGAAGGCTATATTCGAGAAGCGTAAACCCCTCCTGCCCAAGCCTACCGATTTGAATTATTATGACTGGAAAACGGGTCGTACAGCCTTTAATGAAAGCGATAACTTTAAACCCATGCATGATCCCAATGGCTTGTACTTTTTGCATAAGGGCGATCATAAGGCTATTCCAGTGACCTCAAAGAAAAATGCGTATAGCGATAATGTTGCTAGAAAAATGATTCGTTCTGATTATTACGGTTATGTTGTACTGTACGATCATCGTGTGCGCCGTTAAAATTATGTTTTTTCCCGGACGTACCTTAATGACCAATGACTTTTTCCAAATAATTAAACTTTGTCGTTTCCATTTCGTCACAAGCACAAGTTTATTTCTTTCTGTATAGTTTGTTAAATATCAGATATGTATCTCATATCAATGTATATACTCGCACAACTGATCTCTTCTGCAGCTTAACTTCTACTCCTTGCTCAATGCTCTTTATACCCTGTACACAAAGTGTAAAAGGGTATTATAGGTTTGTGCAATGTATGTTACAGGCAGAAGGATGCGTGGCAGACTATGTGTTCCATGGGCAAAAATGGTCAGGAGCAATAGTCGAGTCGATTTAGACATGTCCGTCTGTCTGTCTGTCCGTGTTGTCGCACCGTTCTGGGAAACTATAAGAGCTAGAGCCCAAATTTTGTTCACCAAAAGATGCGCATTATACCTATTCAGTGCAAGTTTGTCGAATTTTGTTGGTATCTCACCGCCTTCCCCCGTGATAGATATCGACGTGATTCGGCAAACTTTATCTTACATTGGATTACGCGCATCTTTGGGTAAAATTTTGTGTCGCTAGCTGTTATGGACTCGGGATCTATCCCCTCATACGGAAACGGGCAGACGGACATGGTCCAATCGATACCCGAGTTAATGATAAGACTTTTTGCCCATGGAACTTATGTTACATACATTGTACAAATCTATAATACTCTTGTACACTTTGTGTACAGGGTATAAAAATATATGGGGCAATTTTCAAATCAATATGTTGCGTGGTGCGGTAGTAATTAAGGTAAAACGATTGCGGGGGAAGGGGGGCTTCTATTGGAAAAAGGTGAATACAGTTTTTATGATTTTGCTCGAGTCTCCAAGGGGGAAGGAAGTGAGATATCGACGTGAATCGATAAATTTGCACTTTTCCGAGAAAATTCGCATCTTTGTGACTCAAAACTCTAATACAAGGCTCTCTGTTTGGAAGTTATACGTGTTTCGCGGATTCGTTGCTTTGCGAAATTTCGTTTTTCTTTTTTTCTAAATGTGGATAACTCGTTTAAATCCTATTAAGAAAGGTGAAAATTTAATTATCATGTACTTAAATGGAACCAAAATACTTGACAAGTCTACTATTTACGAAAACTAAAGTATTTTATAAAGAAAACGCAAAGCTTATGAGAAAAAAATTAAACTTCACCCGGTTTCTGCAAATACTGATTACCTATCGAAAACCCTAATGTCTATATAAACAACACTAAGACGAGACACTCTTCTTTAGCCAAATACAAATAAACTGTCAACAGTTTGGGCCACATTGTCATATACAATAAGCACAACTGGCAGGTTCATAAGCCAAATAAATATTAGAAGTGTGTTTATACGTAACTTCATCAACTCTCTAGAGCTCAAAACTCAGCCTCAATTGCCACAAAGTGGTGAAGCGCAAAGATTGATGATAAAAATGCCCAAAGCAAACAAATAAACAGGCAGACAGGCGGACTGACGGACGGACAAAAACAAACAAAAACTTTGCCCATTTTAGGAAAGCATATTTGAAATATTTTGAGCAGAAAATCACAAGCCATATTATCAACATTATTATCAGCATCATTATCAATGTCATTCTCAACAGGAGCTTCAACAAGCTCATCATCATCATCGACAACGTCATCATCATAATGATATATTAATATCTTTCCTCCGTTCAAAGAGCAGCAAAATATGTCTGTTATCTATGGGTACAGCATGGACCCCCGCTGGTTATCAAACGGTCTTTGAGAAATGAGTGTGTGGGTGTGTGTGTGTGTGTGTCTGTGTGTGGCTCTGTGTGTGTGTGTGTGTGGCATGTATTCTACATTGTTTGATTGGCCTGACCCTTTGTTTCGATGACTCGAAACATCTTCTTTGATAACTTGTGTAAATAGTCAGTCACACAAAGAGCCCGAGAGAGACGGCATGGGTGTTAGAGTGAAGAGTAAAGACGGAGAAGAATCTGAAGGCGTCGGAGCTGTCAACATTGTCATCATTGACGTCGTGCTGGTTGATTTGTTGTGTTCACTTTTTTCCATTTTTCGGTTCATTGCGGCAAATATATAGTTCAAATCCAATATTTCCAACGTCATTTACTTGTCATTATTTATAAGGCACAGAAATTTCCTTTTTGTTCTTGCCTTTGTACCGCCTGCCTGCCCTTTTCTTGTACGCATCACATCATTAGGCAACGCCCGCAGCTCCTGACGAGGTTCGTGTGCTCCATCATACCAATACCATCCCATCGTCTACGAATCCAATCCCCAATCCAATCACAATCGCCTCGAACAATGGATAAATACTTGTGCGCTTTTCTTTCGGCTTTGCCTTTGGCGTTTGATTTGTTTGCTCGAAAATTATTATCCTTATCATTGACACAGATCGGCATTTAATTAGTTCAATGCTTTTGTGTCATGTTTGTATTTCACATTGATTTGTTGACAATGTCATTAGAGTAGCAAGTGGCAGGACAATGGGTAGTGCCACTTGCCAGCATTTAGGATAAACTTGTCGTCTGCAGTTGACAGCCACGAAATGTGTGAGTGTGTGTGTTTTTTTTTATTCTCTTGGCTTGTGGAATTTTTTATTTAAGCTACTTGTGTCTTTACTTAGCTTAATTGAATGGGGAGAGGCAGACTTCAAATTCATTTCTTCGAAATCTCTATATACTAGTTATTCCTATATATGTGTATGCTTACATGTAGTTCTAAGATGGATTGTGCTCTTAATATTCCTTAAATTACGAAAAACTTCGCTCCGAAAATAGCTTTTATATTCAACAATACCATGCTTTGGGGACTCCCAGCTTTATGATTAGATATAGAAAAACAATTAAAAATTCGATTTCACAAAAAACTGCAAAAAAATGTTTGTCCAAATAAGTACGATCCTCTTGTACTCATATACGAGTGTGACTTTCTGTAGATGACAATCCTTCAAACAAAAATTGAATCTCTCATTCGCTGTTGAAATGTCGATCTAAGGCCTATCTTCTAGTGCTCTTGGAAAGCATCGAAAATTTCATCATACCTCAGTAAAATAGTAATTATATGATCAGGAGCAATAGCCGACTCGATATAGCACGATCGTCCGTGCTGTAACGAGTTTCTCAAATACGCATTTTCCTGGAAAAGAGCAAGTTTATCGATTCTTGTCAATACTTCACCCCCTTCCCCCGTGGCAGAATTTTTGAACCCACACCAAAAAAAGCTATCCGATTGACTTGGCACAGTCATGCATACTGTTATGGTGAATATGTTATGTAAAAGTCATTAAAATCGGATAGAAACTTTAAAAGATATAGATAATAATATGCCAATTTTAGGCCCCTCCTCCTCTAAACTGCAACAAAATTTCACTTTTATAGCAATGCTAAGGTTAACATTTAGGTTAGACTCTAACTATTGGTTGGCAAGATTGTCCGTTAGCTGGGAGTTGGGAAAATATTTTCGGCGTATACCTATTATTTATATTTGGCAAGAATTCAATATGTGAGTTTTTATTGAGGAGCTGATATTGCAGAAATTGCAGTCTGGTGTAGGTGAATTATAATACCCTGTATGCAGTGTAAAAGGGTTATATACAATTGCGCAATGTTTATAAAAGACAGAAGGAGAATATTGCTATGTCCATCTGTCTGTAGGATGCGCATTTTTCCGGGAAAGAGCAACCTTATCGATTCATGTCAATATCTCACCCCCTTCCCCGTGTCAGACTTTCGTGGTAAACCCCCACACCATTAAAGCTATCTGATTGAGAAATTTTACACAGAAATTTGATTTTTATGGGAAATGTGTAAAGGGCATCGTCCTGATTGTCTACACTGATAGAAATAATAATAATAAATAAAATAATAAATAAAATGACGTTCGGAAATTATGCACAAATGGGCATGATTTTTCTTATTTGTGGTCTTAATTTTGTGGGTATAAATTGAGACCGCTGGTGCTTGATTTTGTTCGAAAAATGTACCCACATGTTCTAATTTTACCGGAATAAGCACGTCGTTCTTGAAATACGAACAATTGTGTACAATTTTGGTAGAATTTACAACAAGAATAAAAATTTTTATTTCTTTCCTTTGCTTTGCTTTTAACTTACATATTTATACTTGGGAGAGAGAGCGAGAAAGAACAGCATATCGTATTGCGCATCAGATGAGAGGATTGCGAAAATAATAAATTTGTGATGTTGTTGTTGCTTCGCATCTGCGTGAGGACTTTATTAGAACAGGCAGAATTCAAATTTTACGTTAATTAGTGCGGTAGTTGGTCCGATTTTAAATCAACTTGACACAAATAATATAACTGATCTAATTTTGATTGCGCTAACTAAACTCGCTCTTTAAAAGTTAGTTTCTATGACTATGTTATTGGATTTTTGAGTTTGTAATAGGTTCTTCAATAAATGTTTGTACATATAAACGATGCATGCTAAGACAAATTTAAAATTAATAAATTTTTTTTTGTATTTATATATCATCTATGTATTTACATAGATCAAAATTAGGAAAATTACTTTTGTGCTGAAATGCAAAGACTAAAACTGTGTTTTATGTGTTATTTGTATTTTCTACTCAAGTTTGTATGTTTCTCTATTACATGTTTCTTCTCGGTACAGTCACACCTGAAAAAGTTGGACACCCTTAAAAGTTAGCCACCTGCATATGTTAGACAAAAATTCTTCAACAGTCCGTGGCCTACTTAACCATATTTGACTGTATTTGCGTATTGCATACGCTCTTTCAAACCGATACATACATGACCCTTTCCTGGTTTACTCTCATTGAACTTTTGGCGAGAGAGATCAAGCTGGCTCGATATTTCAATGCGAGCCGCATTGATTATAGTCGCTGTGAAAATTGTGAAGAGTGCGGACGTACAGTTTGTAAAAATGTCAAGCCCAGTGCAGTGTAATACTTGTGAAACACAGAAAAAAGAAAATTTGACGCCAGTAGATCCCAAAATGCTGGATTTTGTAAAATTATTGAAAATGGAGGAAGTTTTGCCGTATTTACAAGGTAAGTTCAGTGGATATATGTTGCATTTTACAAATTTTTTTACACATACATGTGTACATGCATTAATACAAAATTAAATAGCTGTGCTAGCTGTATACAGCTATAAAGCTATACTGTTTATTGTCTTTGTTTTTATTTCCTTTCCTTGTTATTAGCTGCCTTCATTGGAAGCCGTGATTCAGGCCTGAATATTGCCCTGAAAAGAAGCGAGTTCAATTTCGTTTTCATAATTTCTGACCCTCTGGCGTCATTTGAAGGCCTGATTCAGGCCTGAAAAATTCAGCCCTGCCTGCTAGAACTGAAGGGTAGGTACATATACATATATGTATATGTGAAAAAACGTAATATATACATAAAATAGCTGTTTCCATAAAATACATACACACATATGTATACATATACATATATACATATTCTATGTACATATATACAAATAAGTTGTGTGGATAACAACAAGAAAGTCAGCC
Organism: Chymomyza caudatula; assembly: GCA_035041775.1. Taxonomy (NCBI): domain Eukaryota; kingdom Metazoa; phylum Arthropoda; class Insecta; order Diptera; family Drosophilidae; genus Chymomyza; species Chymomyza caudatula. The sequence continues at coordinate 2,446,611 of JAWNKW010000209.1, forward strand.
GACGCGTCGGTACAGTTGCGTATATTTTACTTTGATTTTGTATTAGCCAAAAGTGCAGATAAATATCAAAATGTAAAGCAAAAAGAAAACACATAAAACGTGTGATTGAATTGGTGAGTTATGCACTGCGCAAAACCAGCATCAACCGCAGCGTCACAACATTAGTAAAAGGAAAAGCCAAGCTAGACAAAAGAATGTGTCAAACAAATAAAACTAAGCAGCAAGCGCTTGTACACATATATTTTCTGCAGTGTATAGCTAACTCACAGCGCGCTGCAAGACCTCATTTACTCTCGCACAATTAGTGAGCGACGCCCTCAGCTAGTTTTTTTTTTTAGAAAAACGTACTAAAAGACACTTACGCCGCATCGGTGAATGCATACTTTCTCGTTTTAATTAATAATAATAAATTTAAGTAATTTATTTAGTTAATAATTTGATAAATAGTTTTTTTCATAACCTTTATTAGTTAAAAAAAAAAGTGTGCTATGTAAATAGCGAGGAGTGTAAATATGTAGGACTGTGTGTGTATTATTAGCGTATTTTATAATAAGACTTCGGCGTGCCAAAGTTTGCATTGATTTTAAAATTTTCGCTTTAATAGATTCGAAAGTGACGTATAATAGCCTTCGCTACATGGACAAGGACGATCTGCGAGAAATAATTCCACCCATAGGACTCCGAATTGAGTTTCGAGAGAAATTATTCGAATGGAGAAAGATTGAGGTAAATTTAGGAAAAACATGCAAATATATATATAATATACAATAATTTTAATTACTGAATTTAGCTTGCAGGGGACGACACCATACCCACATCATTAAAACTCACAAACTGCGAGTGGAGTCCTTAGCAAGGTAAATTGTACTGATTATAAACTTAGGCTGAAGACATAGCTCCACTTTTTGACGGCACTATATTTTTAACCACACTAACAACTATAATTAAACTTTCAGGACTTAAAAGATTTATTAACAAAGTCAGTTAAAGGGCTCGCCGTATTGCAGTACTCGCGGGAGCATAACATGCTGACATGCGAACACAGAAATTATATTGTCGATATTATTATGGAAGATATCATGGCAAGCAGAACAATTCTTAAGCCGCCGCATTTTTTTAGAAATATTGAAGAATATTTGTTCGACATTTCCAAATGAAATTGAAATGCAAGTAAGTTGATTAAAAACAATTCAATTTTATTAAGACTTTAATTAAATTTCTCTTATATTTACAGGACTTTTATTACATTCCACGAAAAGGAAAAAATAATGCGGCTGGTAAACTTTATTCGAAATGGAAAAATAAAGCATGCAAGCAACGCAAAATATTATCAATGTTAAACAATAATGATGCGATCGATACACATACTGATGACGATGATATCATCGAGATGGATGAGGAAATATCATTGGCATTAAAATCGGATCTTAACAGAGCCAGCTCAAATTGGAATGACGTATGCGACAAATGGAAGAAGACGTATCAGTTGCGTCAAAAAGACGTTAAGGAGTTGCATAGCGATGCATTTCTTAAAGCTTGGACGAAATTCTCGGATGCAAGAGCACCAGAATTGGTAATAACTGTTAGATTTTAAAATTATTAGCTCTTTTCAATTTGTGTTTCTAAACTTTTTAGATAAACATCGATTTTGAAATTATGTATCCATCTAAGGGACATTTGCTTCGGGTGGGACACCTTTAAAATCAATATTGGTCGATATTATGATAATAATATAAAAAATGACTTTTGCAAGCAATTGCATTCCAAAGCAAAAATTTCGACCAGCATTGGTATGTATTTGAGAATTCTAATATTTTATGGTATTAATTATTTATTTTATTTTACGAACAGATTCACAGGACTACATTTATACAATACTGCTTAACTCGGTTCTCCTACCGACTGCAAGATTTTTCGACAATACTGGAAAGCGCAATAAGAAGGTCACAATTATTGATGCTCAGGATAGCCTAGTGACTCGACTTACAACTATTAACGACTACAAAAGGCAGATGGAAATAATAATTGATAAGTATTATTCTGCTGGTTTGACCATCCAGCCATTTTTAATTGTTCACGGCTTAACCGATACAAGCATAGAGGGATATTATGTATACTTTAACAAAATCCTGCTTAAAATGAATTCATTTATAGAGTCTTTAGATATTTGTTTTAAAATTTTTCAAGTGCTATCTTTAAAATATCCAGATGCATGTGGCCACGCATGGCTCTTTATTCAAAAATATTTTTATAATATTGAAACAAAATTCGATATAAAATCAACAAATGTTGCAGCACTTCTCAATATTCTGAAGCAAAATTAATCAAAATCAGTCAACAGTCAAAAACAGTTAAACGAAAGAAAATTAATCAAGTCAAAATGTACTCATGCTTTAAGTGCCACAAAGATTTTTCAAGAGCAAATCTCTTAATTAATCATTTTAAGATGTATCACTTACTATCCTCAAAATTTTTAAAACTTACTTGCGTGCAAGGGAAATGTAATCAGACTTTCACAAATTTCACCTACTTTCGAATACATTTGGAAAAAAACATAAAATAGATGAAGTTGCTTTGGAATCTAATATCTTAAATTGTTTACCGAATAGAACTATCGAATGTACTCAGGTTCATGAAGAGCCCACTCCAGTCGCACTTGCTTCTCCAGAAAAAGTTTTAAATATGTATAATATAATTAACAATTTGAAAAGGGAAGCACTAAAGTTGTCCTTAAACTTATTCCAACAAAGTTCAATGCGTGTATATTTGAAGAACTATACAGCTTTCAAGTCGTAGATAATTTTTGTTTTGATCTCATGCACGATGTGTACGAAGGTGTTTGCATATATGACGTGTGTAATATTTTGCTAGATTTAATAGATGATAAAATTATAACGTTAAGTACAATTAACAGCAGGAAAGCTCTATTTCACTTTGGAGAAATAGAAATTGGAAATATTTCAATACCGCTAGACTATGCGCGACTTAAAAAGTTTAATTTAAAAATGACAGCAAGTGAGACAATTTGTTTTGTTCATTTCTTAACCCTAATAATTGGGGATTTAATTCCTGCAAACAATAAGCATTGGTTAGTTTTAACAAGTCTATTTAAAATTATTGACCTGCTTTCTAGGTCAACATATATAAACGAAGATTTGGTTCGTTTAGAGTCCTTAATTAAACAACACCATTTAATGTACTTGAATTTATACGGTGATTTAAAACCAAAGCACCATTTTTTTGTCCACTATCCTAGTGCGATTAGAAAATGCGGTCCCCTTAAATACATGTGGAGCATGCGGTTTGAGGCTAAGCATAAAGAGGCAAAAAAATATTTAAGTAATATAACTTGTAGAATTAACCCGTCCTTGTCTTTGGCAACAAAGGCCGGCATAAAATTTTCTAATTTTCTGCTACAGCACGAAAATGGCTTTAAACCAATTTTTGAATTAAACATTTCTAATTTTGTTAATTTAACTACGAAGATTTATTTTAATAAAATTGTGAAAGATTACATACGTATTAATTTTGAAAATTGTCTTGTTTGCGAAGAACTGATTTATAAAGGAACTAAGTATAAACAAAATAAGTATTTAGCTTACAAAACAAATTCTATCGAGTTATATAAAATTAAGCTGTTTATAATTGAAAATGAAGAAATTTATGTTCTTTGTAACGAGGTAAAAGTTAAACGATTCGATGAACATGTACAAGCCTATGAAACGGCTGTTTTAAAAAATGAAATTAAAATTAAAAAAATTAAAAATTTTTTAAGTCCTCCTTTAAGTTTATACCCTATGAATAATGGAAAAATTTATTTTAGGATTAAGTACATATAATATATATTTTTTTCCGGCTCAAAGTCAATTTTTTTATAATAAATAATTAAAATAAAACATTTATATTATATATATATTTAAATTTAAACAAGTAAAAATATAAAAATGGTTAAAAAAAAAATGTTTCAATTGTTGCCTGGGGGTTGTAGATCCAAGAACCTAATGTTCTCGTATCATGAACAAATCGTTCATGAAATGAGCACATACTGTTTTAGATAGAAGAACATTATGTGCTTATTTCAAGCACAAATCGTTCACGAAATGAGCTCAGGGTGGTCTAGATCCAAGAACGTAATGTTCTCAAATCATGCACAAATCGTTTATGGGATAAGCCCATGCTGTTCTAGATAGAAGAACATTATGTGCTTATTTCAAGCACAAATCGTTCTTGAAATGAGCACAGGTGGATCTAAATACAAGAACATAATGTTCTCATATCATGCACAAATCGTTCATGAAATGAGCACAAGGGGTCTAAATACAAGACCATAATGTTCTCATATCAAGCACAAATCGTTCGTGGAATAAGCACAGGGTGTTCTATATACAAGAACAGAATGTTCTCATATCATGTACAAAATGTTCTCGAATTATGACCAAAACGTTCTCAATACCAGACCGGCGGTCTTAATAATTACGTGCTTGACTTGAGACCGACCGGTCACGGTATCAAGAAAATGCGTACATAACAGACTTTCGTCAACAAATGGGCATGATTTCGGTAGTTTAAGACCGCTTTTTTCTATCAGTGTACAACAAATGTTTTTATTATATCGTCTGAAAATTTACGTTCATACCACATAGGCAGCCCGTGAAGGTACGTTGGGCCTTATTCTGAACAATTGCTATTTTTATACGATTGAACCGTATCCCCTTTCCTGCGGACCATAAAATAGAGGTGAGTTCTTTTAAGGCAAAGGTTGAACCTAATGTACTTATTCAAGGGTCAATAGTAATAGCAATAGTAATGGCAATAGTATTTCCGTGCTTCTGGAAACTCAGCCTCTTATCCAGCGCCAGACCCACATATTTCGCACTATTATTCTGCTTAACTGGAACACGGGGACTAACTTCATTTTAGCGTAAATGAAACATTAATGTTTCTATGGTATATATATAGCATTCGTTCTTACCATGGCTAATTATATTAGTTCTCTCCTTAATAGGAACTTACTGCTACACCCAAATGCAAATGTTCTACATTTGTCATCAAATATCTCAAGCATGCGAGCTGAAAAAAGCCTTTTCCATACATTCGATAAAGAAAGCAATAAACTGGGGTAGGACTCAACTGGGTTAGGAAATGTTTGAAAGTTTAAGGGTAATAAATAAAAGAGAATCGTCAAACAAGGCCCTGCTATTGACAGTCAACAAAGTGAACGGTTTAAATCTCTCAAAGGGAGTATGGTATGAAATTTATTCAAGTGATGGAGATGTGTTGCGAAAATCCGAAGTATATCGGAAGGGAACTATATTGATGTTGCTTCAGTCCTGTTTTGTCTAGCTATTATATTTTTTGCTCTGCAGCTCACAGCAGGATGTGTGTTTTAGGTTTTTCGACATTTACACCAACAGGAGTTGTCAAAAAAACGCAGTCTAGGAATCTACCACTGAATTCAAGAGTGTATGAAACATAAATTTGCAAAGGTGGGCACTATGCCAAACCACAGATGATCCTAATCCAGACTTACTTTTAAAATTGTAGAACTTAACGTCTATGTGGTGGGTTGTCGGGTTTTTGGGAAATTGGAAATAAGAGTCCTATAGCGCATCAGGTTTTGCTTTCGTCTCACGAAACATACATTTAAAGTATATTTAACCGACTCGTTTTATATCATTTCTTTCTGTTGTAGCAAAAGTTGGGATCCGACAACGTTTTTAACGTGTTTTTATGTCATTATTATTTACTGTTTATATCGTTTTTTGCTTTTTATAATGATTTATATTAACTTTTGATTGATAGCGAAAAAATTATGCTATTTTCAAATGCACAAAAAGAACAAACAAAAGTGAATTAAAAAAGGAATTGTTCTCGAACAATTTGGCGCATGCCTCGCACATTCCAAACTCATGCCTATTCACTCCCACTCGCCTGACTACCTTTCAACTACCAAGTAGTGCAGCTTGGGTGACTGACCATTGCAAGCACGACACCGATAACCAGGAAGTCCAGTGGTTGGTTCCAATGACGCCTAAGCAAGCATATTGGTCTTTACAATAGGGTTAGTAGTGCACTACTTTTTGTGTAAATTTATGTTTACCAGTAGTCACTGGCTACCACGCGTACTGCAGGGATGTTATTGCTTCAGTCAACACATATGTGTATCCAACTCTTGCTTTCTGCGACTGTATGAAAGTATGCATAAACACTTTTGATTTGACTTTTGAATTAGGCCTCACTCTCTTGATCTGTTGGGCTCTAAAAAAGCTTTAAGTACTCACGTACGCTGATTAGTCTTACCTATCTTTTATTATATGACGCTCTATCGTTGTACAAAAGAAAAAGTGGTATCTCTTTGGTGTAACTTAAACGAAGCGGTCTCTCTGCCACCTATACCTATGCGTACCATGGTTTTCGCTCTCACTTTTACCTTAAATATGCAATACAAGTTTATATCTTCAAGACTTTTAAATAAGAAAAAAATCGTATTTTAAAAGTACTAAAAATCATATTATCTTGTACAAGAGTAAAAGAACAAGTTTAAGTTTTATATTGAATGGAATTTATTAGTTTTGTTTTTGTATTTTATATTCTTGTAACATTACAATACTCAACATTTGTTTAACTAACAAACTGTAGCAAACATTAACACACATGCTTCTATTTGCTATATCGCATAATAAAATATCAGTTTCAACTTAAATACTCGACATACATAAATCATTTTTTGGTCTGTGTCAAACTATAAATTTCAATTAATAGTAAAATATTATTATGTTATCTATCTTTTACAAGCTAAATTTACATTTTGAATTGCTCGACCCCAAACGAGAAGTACGAACCCAAGCTTTTTGTAAGGTAGTTGCCTGCATGTAACCTTTGTGTTTCACCTTTTGCAACTATTAATTATGTCTCCATTAATGTGCCATTAGACACAATGCGGAGGCCAACATGTGACACAGCAACAAGAGCAACAACACAACTTTTGTTGTACTTGGCTGCATTTTGGTCCTTTTGTGATCACATAAATCTGCATATAATAAATCCCATTGCAAAGAGCTGACTTAATTAACATGAGAGAAGGACACTTAGCTTATATAATTTATTGTGCCAGTTGCCGGTCAAGCTCCACTCCATATGCTTGCTGAAATTTCACAGCAATTTAATTTGTCACATGTTGTGTATCTTTAAGATACGCCCCAGCTCAAGTGCACTTACGAGCATGTCTCTATACATAAGCCGCTTAACGCAGCGCAAATGCGATTAGTTCAACGTCGACTTTTAACACTTAAAGTGCAGTTGGTTGCCGTTATAAACTTCACCCCAGGTGGGGAAGCTCCAGAAGATCGGGGGTAGGGCATACCAGCTAAACACATAAGCCAGCCCCATATATAGATACTCAGATATTATCAGACAAGAGCAGCAGCTTGTTTGCCTCGGCGCTTGTATCTGCTGAATGTGTCATCGTATTTTACCGTTAAAGTTTTCACATGACCACGCCCACTCCCAGTCCATAGTTTATTGAGCGTTGTCCTTTTGACATTTACTTGGTCCAAGCGAGCGTTCCAAGCTCATTTTGTTTCGCCGCAATTTCTTCATGTTGTACACAATTAACAGGCATCTTGGCTTGTTGCCTTAGTCTTGGTCCTGCTCCTGCTCCTGGTCCTGGTCCAGGTCCTCGTTGCAAGTCGACCTTTGTTTGTCTGTTTGTTTTGTGGGCTGATCAGTATACAGTACTTTCTGTTTGCCTGACTGTTGGCTTGTGGGCGTGGCTCATTGTAATATGCGATTGTTTGCTTGGCTACTTGCAGCTGCTGTGTGTTGTTGTGCCTGTTGACTGCTGCTGTGTCCTGGCTGCGTAATGAGTTACATGTTTGTTGAGGTCGTTGTTTGTGTTGCCATTGACCAGGGGCCAACTCTAAAGCATTGACAGAGGCTATAGTTTGGTATCTACTCTCAAAGTTAGTTGAATACCTAAGATATAAGATAAAAATTCATAAACACGAGAACATTTATGGCAGAAAAGAAGATAGCTATCAGGTAGACTGATAATAAAGCAATATTTAAGGTTAAGATAGGAATTTGAGATATCTAGTTAGCTGGATAAGGTTTAACCGTAGGGAAAATTGTAAACCTTTGACAAAAGATAGTTCTTTACAGTTCTGTACCTACAATTTAAAAGAGTTTTCTAATTGCCACGGGCAGATGTTGGCGGCTTGTGGCATTCATATTGTTTTCGTGGCTCCCAAAACACCTAAGTCAAGGGAACGCCGGATCGATCGGAAACATCGCCTTGGTCTGTGAAACTGAGGCTTCAACTTGGTCCTCTGCTAACTTCAACAAAGCTAATTTTGCGTCGGGACTTCGCTTACAAAGCTCCGATCAAGGAGCACAATGTTGATGAACATAGATAACACCGTGTGTTCCCTGACCACATTATGAAGCGTTTAAAAGAGGACCCTAATTTTGGAAAAGAAATCAACTTAAGATACATGACGCATTATTGGATGACGTTAACCAACAATGCAACTACAAAAATTTACATACATCTCTTTTTATTACATTTCGATATCTTCCCGACCTTAATGAAAATCGCTTATTTAAACGAGAATCGCTTCACTTCAGTGAGCGCTGGCTATTCAGTTTTATACTTCTAAATGAAATTAAAAAAATAAATTAAATTTGTATCTTAAATTGTATTTAGCTGAGAGTGCTCGGCAATAACATATCGAATAGACCATTCTTCGTGAAGTTAAAAAAATAAATTTCACACATTTTATTTTCGGCTCTTCTATCACCACGAACACCGATGTCAGCATATTAATCAAGACGCGGATACCTCTTACAAATCGATTCTAATTGGGTTTCGGTTGACAACTGACTTCGCAAGATGAAACTAATCCTCTATGTCTCTCATTCGTTCCGTTTTTCAATATAGGACACTGATAGATTAGCCCTTGAAGTAGTTGAGTGGGAAATATGCATGTCTCACGAGTCTATCTTTATTCCTTGTAGGTGCCGCAATTCAGTGAGGAACCTCCTCAAAATGTAGATTTTTGTGCAGCGTGCTATTTTTGACGTACCTGGATATACGAAAATTGAAATGTAAAAGCCCTCAATCACAGCTTTGGGATCAGAAGCATAGTTCTTGACCTTCACTCGAAAAGTCATTTCTTGAAGTTAAGACATCAAAAGCGTACAAAAAGCAGGAGGTAGATTCCAGAAGCTATTATATGCGTGTATACCACACCTGGAAAGGTATTAACTTAACTTATTAATCGCCTATCGTACAGTGCCAACTTTTCTGGCAATGAGCTACTTAAATGTGAGCCTCTCATCAAGAACCAAACCTTGGTTTTTAGCCTTACCAATTCTTTATAGCATTTTGAAAATATAACCTAGAAGGTATACCCGTTTCAATATTAATACAATTTATGTTGATTTCCACACTTACCTTTGGGAGATACATGATTCTTGACCTGCACACTAAAAGTCTTTCCTTGAGCGTAAGACTTCAAAAGGGGAAAGTAAGCATTACAGTAGTAACGATTATTCAATGCTTTGATGACACGGAGCTCGATCTAGCAACTCAAGTGTTTCATATCATTATCTAGGCCCTCAGCAGCATCATACAATCGAATAAACAACTCAAAAGACTTATGGGTCTATAAGAATACGGTTTATGCTTTGGCTTACCGGTTCAAGGATCATAAACACAACAGCTTAATTTCAGCACTTGAGAAATAGGAGGCTAGACACCGGGTCCTTTTTACTATTTAAGATTGGCAAGGGGAGCAAGGCTGCTCAATGATACTTGTCACATATCAGAAGGAGAGGCAAAATGGAAAAGTTTAAATCTCACCTCAAGATGATCCACCAATGTTTCTGCACGCTCAATATCTGTGCGTCACCAAGCAGCATTATTCCTCATCAATGAAATTTGCTACCTCTTGATTTATTTCCAAAGGAAAAACTTATTTTCGGCTACTAGAGTGACAAGTTGTGCCAAGTTAAAATATTAAAATTATAAAGAAAATCTGCATTGAGAATTAATAGTAATATTCCTTAGAAATTCGTATATTTGCCAGTCAAAAAGATATAGCTCTTGGTCGACTTCTCATTCCCTGTGAGGCAGACACGACGCACAGTGGATCCAACTGACTTCTTTTTCGTTAAAAATCATAACTTTTGAGGAAGTTAAGATATTTTCAAAATTTAAAATGCAAAATAACATATAATTCCTTAAGCTTCTGCGATACATTGCGGTAAATATGCTGTGAAGAAAGGTAGCTTCAAAAAACGGTAGAAAAGTTCTATATTATATACACCAAAAGTATTATCCTTGCTTATGCAAGGATATGTGCTTATTGCTTAATAAATCGTTAAAATTTTTAAAATCTGATGCTTGCAGTCCATTTTGATCTTAGTGTACACACGTTCGCCAGATAGACAAACTTTCGACAAGGACGATTTGTTAAAAAGTAAGCACAATTTAGATTAAGGAACATTTCTATGATATGCAAGGATAAGACATTTGCAGTATATAATATCGAACTTTACTACCTTTTTTTGAAGCCGAAAAAGAAGTCAGTTGGATCATGCTTGTACATGGAATATGCTCTGCAATTCGTATTCTTGGTCCTCCTAATACCGATTCAACCTCCATTGCATATTTTTGAAAAGTACAACAATTATCGTATTACTTACCCAATTGAGGAAAAGCTTTCAACTAAACACATTCAATCAAAATGGTTTTACCCAAGCAGCCCATCAACAGCAGCTGCAGTTCCAGCAGATTAGCTTATACAACTAGAAACTATAGCAAATGATTTGGAAAATGATTTATGGCACGTTCATCTAATTACCACGGTTCAGAGTCTAAGCTGGCCAGGATGGGATGACAGGGCAAAAAGCCAAGTCAATGCCAATCTTGTTGATGACAATTGTTCCCGTTTTGTATGTGTTGTGTTGCGGGTGTTTATGTGTGTTTGTCTGGGACATCATTGCTGACATTAATGACGTATGCCATCAGTCAGTCCAACCCACATGAGGACACTCACACACATTCGCACACACACACACACACACACACACACACACATAGATACTGAAGTATCTAAGCCTTTTTTCGCGTTTCCAACGCATCAATCGTCATCAAGTCATGTATGTGTGTGTTGTGTGTGTGCGTGAGCACCAGTGTGGTTATGTGTGTGGGTGTGTGCTGCACGTATTAATATCGCATCAATTATAATTTTCTTTTGGCAGTACTGTCGACAACCAAATGCGATTTAGTTTTGTGATTTGTTGCAATTTTTCCGCATTTTCCATTATGTCATTTGTGTTGATTGTATCTTCTGTTGACTGACGGCCATGTTGTATTCGATGTTATGTCAATGTATCAATTTTGCAATGACACTGTAGCCTCTATTTGTATTCAATTTACGTTAGCAACACTGAAAAAACATACAACAAAAAGTGACAAAACAAGAGCAAAAACAAACAAAAACATTACATTTTTATTGATTTATCATTATGGTTGGCTTGACATTTGTTTGATTCTATTTGTTTTGACCAAAAAGGACTCTGGCATTGACAGTTTTGGCTAATGATGGTGTTCCTTTGTATCACATCTATTATTTTGTAGTGGTTTTGTGGTAACTACAACAAACAAACAATGATCAATGAGTGATTGTGAAAGGTAGGCAGGATTTAAAATAACAATATTCAATCATGCTCATATTGTATTTTCCTGATTATAATTAAATTTTTCTGAAGAAAATCTACCGACAGGCTCGGGCTCGTTTAACGAATGATTCGTACAAAACCGCAAACGTTACATTTTTTTGAATCGTTTTGTTCGAGTGCAAAAACAAAGCACCTAATTTGGCAATGCCAAAGAGCACAAACAAAGCTACTTTTTTTATGCCCTTTGATGTGCCTTGATTAACCATAACGTGTGCAGCGAAACGCGAATGAAACGATTGGCAAACGTCTACACGAATCATTCGTCATCCATCTGGTTCTTCAAGAGGCGCGCTTCCATTGACTTCGAAGTCGCCAATCTCGAAAGTTTAGTTCCTGATTTGCAACTTTTATGCAGCGGGTGAAGTGAATTTAGAATGAATGCAGCGTTGTTTGAGCGACAATTATTCGATTTTACCAACAGCCACTAAAAAAGAATGTGGTGACTTGACACATGAAATCTATGCTGAAGAATGCACTGATGAAGAAATCAATTTTAAGACAAACACCTTTTTCGCTATAATGGACTCAATCCTCAGGGGAATATGTGATATATTTGCAGCTGTTAGTAAAATGAACGAAACATTGCTATTCTTGCGGCAATTTTCTGATTTCTTTACGAGATCCAGACAGTTGCAGAAAATTTTGCTATTGGATAATCCACGAATTTATTGTAGAAATTACAAATGAAGTTGTACCTCCCAAAATATCTATGAAGTGAATTTCGCTGTCAACTTTTCTGGACCAAAAAAAACCTAAATATGTATATATATTTTTTTAAAGCTAATAAAATCAAATTATTTAAAACTGTTTTTTCCTTGACTAATAACTATCATTAGTATCGAATTTTATTAAACAGATAGTACTATCGGTAGTATCGAATCAATTACCCCACTATCGATAGTTTTTCAGCTCTACTATACATTGTGTAAGAGGGTATTCAAGATTTTTCTTTTTTGAATTTTTATAGGTTGTCGAATATTTTGTCGACGTCGACGATCTTATCAACAACATCGGAGTAACTGTTGTTGCAGTTCTTTTTCAATCAATAAATATCATAAAATATCTATATATATTATATATCATATAATAATTTCAGCAATAAATATCGTTGTCTTTAGTGTTTTTATTTACATTACTTATATTACCCCTCAACCCATCAATACAAAAATTTGCAAAGAAATTTGATTTTCATGGAAAAAATGAGTACTGGGTATCCAACTGTAGTGCATGAAAATTTTGTTTTTTAATTTACCCGACATTTACCGCATATTTAAGTAAACAAAAAAGAGTTATATCTTTATACGTTATTTTAAATGTAAATTTAAATCTTAGTCACACGAAAGATAACTCAAGAAGTTAATAATTACCCGAGTTATGAATTAAAGTCGGAGATCCACCTTCTACTTCACTGTCGTCTTCTTCGTTCAATTCGTCTTTAGAACAATTATGATAGACTTCAATGGATTCCATGAGCTTGTCAATAATCAATGATTCAATAAGATTGATTTTGCCCCAATTCAAGGGAATCAAGGAGGACGGCAGGAAAACATAAAACCGCATGATGAAATTTCACTTCCTTCCGGTTAAAGAGTAAGTTCCCAGGTCACCATATTCACGAATTTATTTGTGTTTTTTTTTTTCTTTTTTGAAAAATGTCTTACTGTTGGGCACCGCCTGTAATTACAATTTGGATAATGTTCAGATCCATTTTGAGCAATAATCAAAACTTGCTGAATATCTTTTGCATGAAAACCCGTGCGTTGTTTTTCTTTCCCTTCAGTTTTCATTGTATCAAATGTAAGTAAGATTGATTGATTTGAATGCAGGAAACAGTTTATGAATTTATTCAACTGCCAGAAATAAACGGAGCTATCAAGTTTTGAAACTGGATTTAATAAAAAAATGCAAGGAAAATATACATATTAGAGGTGGTGACTATCGATAACATAGCAACTAGCAAAACCAAAGTCTTATGCTGTCTTGAAGCTTATTCGAAAAGTTTACAAATTCATCCGTTACTCCCTCGTCTATGCGTTAGACTTGCAGCTAGCTTTAATTAGCACCCATTAAATAGCAATTTGAGAATGTCTTATAAATTTAGTCATTTTCAAGCTTATTTTTAACCGTATTACCTTTATCAAATCTGTTTGATGCCACGTTACTTGCTAACCTGCCAAAACTATCATTACAGGAACAAATCAAAATCCAATTCAACTTAATTCTGGTACAACAAAAACATGCTTAAACAAACCATGAAAAAATAAAAACCAAAAACAAGGATGCAGGAGCAGGTCTCTGCCAACGGCTGCTTTCTCCTTATATTGGCGCTGTTTCTTCAGCATCTGTCAGAAAAATAAACAAAACTGAAAATTTTATCGTTTTGAACGTTTATGCGCAAATTGCTTCCAGGTTTTAACGCTGTCTGCTGCCTTATCGAATTGGAGGATACTATGACGCCAACGACCAGGATGATACTTACGTTGGCGGAGACTTTGACAATAGCGCAGATTTTACTTGGCGTATTCCGGCGTGTAGTAAAGTTTCTTTGCTCAAGGCGTGAAATGAAATCGACAGTAATTTGTGTGTTGTCAGTGGGTGTGTGCATGTGTGTGTGTGTCTACGGCTGTGTGTTAAAATAACAATTGTCACAACTTTTGCTGAGGCTTCGGGTAAAAGTTTTACAACAGGAAATTACTTTAATTTGCCAAACTCGACGCGTCAGTTTTATCAAACTATCTGATGACTTGTGTTAATGTCGCCAACAAATGCAATATGTATTCTCCAACTTAAAGTCAATAAAGCAACTTCATCATATTGCCATACGTCTTTATTTGTGGACAGAGCCGGGGGCAGAGGCAGGGACTCAGACGACAGCAAGTCACTTTGATGGCGCATAAGTAAGAGGCCATGAATAATTCATGCGGCATTTATACAAAATCGAAATGATAATCATGCACTTTAGCATTTAAAGCAGTTGACAGTTGCCAAAGAAAATGGCTTGGGCACCACCTTCCCCTCCACCTACTGGGATGATGAGGGGCTGCAAGCAGAATACAAATTTACATAGCATTGGTTTTGGTAATTTACGGGAATAGGCTGTTGAAGGGCGTTAATACTTTGCCAGCGTCTGACAGCAAAGCATTGATTTTGTGTTTAGATATGACTGATGGATGGTCTATTAGCGGGGAATAAGTATGCTAAAGAAATTATATCAAAATTGGGCGCTTATTAAGATGTCAACTCGTAGCACTTTCAGTTCAGGGAAACAAGATTCTCAATTGCAGGGCACTAGAATTTGGCACAATGGGCAAGACTTCGCGAATGCTACACTCCCACAACTAATATAATAACTAATATGGACTAGAAGAATAACTAACTAAAGCTAACGTGAACCAATCAAAACAAGATAATTTGAAACAGAACAACCTAAAGATATCTTCCTTGAAAGCTCTTGTTGAGTTTCACACCACTTTCCTTCTCCAATGGCTTGTTTTGAGGCGATTATTGTGCTGGTTGACCTGGAATTTCATTTAGTAAATGTTGTTACCTTGTCAATTGATGCCACACCCGGTGCCATAGAAGAGTTTTGAAGGGATAGTCCTAAACAAAGGAGTCCGGTTTCGGAGAGTGGATATGCACCCAGAAACTTTTTTGAATGCTCCGATCAAAGTCAATATTTTTCACAGCTACAAACACTTAAGTGCTGTCCCATTTATCTTCCATTCTACTTTAATTCCGTTCATACCTGAGTACTGTACTTATACGACTCTTTAAGGAACGCAACATATGTACTTTTGAAATGGAGGTGTGATACATCCGAAGGTTGCTTTTTATAATTCTATAAAAATTTTAGCCACTCCATTTCAAAGTCTGTATTTTCTCGCATAAACTTAAATATAACTTTTTGTTGTACGGTCACTCTGTTTATTGCTTACATTGACTTGTGACTCGTGTAAACATTTTGGGCGATGATTCATTATGATTTGTGACGTGGATTAATCACTCAATCGACTTTTGGCAATGAAGAATCAAGCTTGGTCATCGCACGGATGAAATCCGTGAAGATCTTTCAAAAACAGAGCTTGTGTCAGAAACAATTAGTGCTGTGCGTTAACTGATAATGCAAGAGCGTCATGTGTCATACTATGGGATACTAGCACAATTAATTATGAAGTGACAAATCCTCGATATACACCTTCTCAAAGTATCGAATTATTGTGTTATAATAACTACTTTTCGTCCCGAAAATAAAAACTAAATTGCGAGGTCAACGTCTGCCGACAATAGAAGTGGCTTTTAAAGAATTCAAAAAACTGGTTTTAGTGATATCACCTTCGGAGAGGGAAGAAAATGCTTTCAGAATATTTTGAGAATATTTTTTTATATTATTTTTATTAAGCAATTTATAATAAAAAGTGATCATAAGCCCAATATTGTGCAGAATTAGAACATCCGGCATTTTAGAAGCGAAAAGAAAAAAAATTGATCAAAGTAGGTTAGGTCCTCCACGTCGTCCTTGGCCTAGTCAATCTTAACCTAGCCGCTCTTGTCAAAGTCCCAAAATGTTTGCGCTTATACCTTTTAATGGGAACACTCCCAACCACACCATTGGCCAGTCTTTTGACATACCTCATTAACCTGTCATAATGGCGTAAAGCAGCATCCGCGATAAGCCTGCAATCGCTTCAAATTACTCTTGGAGACCACATCCAAATCGGCATTCCATATTTCCAGACAGTCCAAGATCTGCAGATAAATTACACGTGTGGGACCAATACTAAGCTTACTATTGCTGGAAAGGAGCCAAACTTTTTTATACTCCCTCGCATAGTGACAGCGAAGTCAGTAAATCTCATATATCTTGGGAACCTTCCTACCAATCGAGATAACTTGTAACTTGAATTGAAGGTAAGTTAATATTAAATCATTATCTCTCAGACAGTTTTGGTCAATTTTTATTGAATTACTTATATTGCAATGAACTCTTTTTTTTCAAAAATGTAAAATTTTTATTTTTTTACGTCAAATGAAATAAATTAAAAACTAAATAAATTTTTGAATGGGTTATTTTTGAATTCGATAAATTGATTCTTTGCGAACATTGAGCAAAAATGGAGAAGTTATTAAGGAATATCGAAAAAATGCCACGATCGACCATTTTTTTGAATTGCCGTACAAAACAAAAAACAAAATGAAAACCCTGAAGTAAAACATACCTTTTCCGGTAAATTTGGAGTCGCTGATTTCAATTCCGGAAACCGTTTTGAGTTATCTCAAAGAATTTGAGTTCATTGCTGACTAAGCTGAGTGGGTGGCAAGGCTTGATTCTTATTGCATCTTCTTCTTCTTTTGACGGAAGCGGCCATTTCATGTTGCAAATCCAAAACGCATCCATTCAAATTAAGTGCTTAAAAAGATTACGAAACCTACAACTGTGTTTTTACACGTTTATTAAAACAAACTGGCTATATGCCAGGCTCAAATAATTACTGTGTCCCAAATCTACGATCCGCATAAAAATTCATAAGGTATATGGCCAAATATTAAAATGTGCACTAATCAGAAATTTTAATTTACTGAGACTTGTAATCGGGCACATGTCTTACAGCGTGCTAAAACGAGCCTAATTTTTATAAACTGCGAAGCTGTCGCCTGGATAAATTACGCCAAAGCCAAGGCGTGCCAGCTCATCAAAATAAGGAAATGGACAGCCAGCCTTGCTCATAACGCGACGCGGGGGCATATATCAACTCAATTCGACCAACTTCATCTTACATGGGACTACGCGCACCTTTTGGTAAAATTTTGTGTCGCTACTTCTTATGGTCTCGGAGATCTATCAACTCATACAGACAGATGGAGAAACATGGTCTAATCACTTCCCGAGTCAATGATAAGACTTTATGCCCATGGAACATATAGTCTGCCACGCCTCCTTCTGCCTGCTACATACATTGCACAAATCTATAAAATTCTTATTCACTATGTTTATAGCGTATAAAAATTCGAGATTTCGAGACTGGCGAAGAGACCTAAAATTTGAATGGTTATATATCGATTCATCACAAACTTTTCAACACCACTTTTTTGCAAAATCGGTAGCGAAATAGCTAAGTTATTAAAGAATATCGAAAAAATGCCACAAACAATATTATTTTTTTTTATGTTAGTTTTTGATATAATTCATTTGGAATAAAAAAAATATTTTTCGATTTTAGAAAAAAAATTTGAGTTTATTTCCCTGTAACTTGCGATAGAATCATGTTAGACACAAACCGTCTGAAAAGCATTGATTTGATATTTAATTTCCTTCAATATAGTAATTAAGTTAGTAAGGTAATATGACGTGCGTACTTCGCAGCTCTCGAAATCTCGAACTTTTTGAAATAGAGATAATTTGAAAACGGTGTTTCCGGATTAGAAATCAGAGACCCTAAATTGACCGGAAAAAGTATTTTTCAGATATATGTTTTTTTAGTTGCATAGTGTTCATCCGCGTACATTGTACAAGTTAAACAATTATTTTTATTTATTATGTGGCTTAATTTCTCTTGACAGTGTGTTATTGACTTTTACTCGGATTCTTTGATTGCTGAGATAGCTGCGTATATAGTTGAATATTTTCGGTCCGAATTTCTAATCTAAAATTTGCTGTGCATATAATGTATATCAAGTTAGCTCCAAGGATTTTTGCGAAAACAGACCGACTGTTTGCCCGAATTGCCTGATTCTCGAATTGAAAAATTTAGTCAAGAAACGATATGGATATTTGATACCTTATTTTTGTTATTACCCATCATGAAAAACTTTCCAAATTTTAATCACTTTCTCTACTAAACACCACATATGTACATTTTTATAAACAAATTCAGGAAAAAGCAAAAGGATCTTTAAAATAGTTTAAAAGCTCCTTTGCTGGAAAATTGCAATACAATCTATTGAGATTTGATGTGATTTGAAATTTGATCTCTTATCGCTTACCATTTCATCTGCCAATTAACTTATAGCCGCAAAATAACCCAACACACCTGCACCAAGTACTCTCATTGCTATTCGTGTGCCTTCGATTACATATGGCAATCCACATAAGTGTGTCGCCTACCACATCAATTGACATTTATGAGCTGTGCAGGGATGCAAACCCAAGGATAACATGGCTTACTACACTCCAAGCAGCACAAGTTGAAAAAAGTGTAGAAGAGCCCATTGAGGCAACAGTGCGTATGGCATAACTTGGCAAGAGTTTAAAATGGCCGCTATATATGCAGATAGATGCTGGTAGAAGCCGGGAAGTGGCGCCACTTATGCAGAACATTTATGGCAAGGCGTTGAGTCAAGTTAAGTCGAGGTCGAGCTGAGTCGAAACTCTTTCTGTATTTATTCATAACTACAATTGCGCTTAACCGGCTTTCCCTACATACACAGACGCATTCATTGACAAAGAGACAGACACATACATTGGCAAGCTGTCAAGCATGAATTTTTCCGTTAAATTGTGTTGTTGAAAGAAAATCACACACATACTTAATGCCTGGAAACCCGATTTGCATGCTCTACTTCTTGCTCTACTTTTCCCTTGCATTGTTGTCAACAGCTGCTGAGATGCATTGGCCCACTGTCCCTTGGCCCACTGTTCCTCTATCGTTATCTCTCACTCCCTCTCTCTATCTATCTTACACCATTCACTCGACAGTTGATAAACGACATGTAGATGCATTGGAGTGCTTAGAGTGCTCAGCTTACTATGCTTTTTCATATGTAAAATCGGCAGACAAGTGCGAGAGCTTTGGAAAATAGTAAAAAAATATACAAGAACTACTATTATTCAATTCGCGCGTGGCTCAAGAGCTGTGTGTGTGAAGATTGCTTGACAATCCCCAACCTTAACCCCCCTAAGCTCGAACCTCTTGCCGTGGTTTTATGGAGCACTTGTTGCAATGGCTTATAAAATCTTAGCATATTTTATGATCATTTCTATAATTGCCGCGTTTTATGTCTGCATATAACCTCAAAGATTTAACGACACCCACATACCATTTGCTTATCATGTGGCACATTTAGGTGGCAAGACAGCAGAGCATCGTTCTTGCTACTTGCTAGTCGTTAAGCCCTTTAAAATTTATGTCAAATGCATTTGTAAAATATGCCAAAAGTACGAGTGGTAAAAACCGATTTCTGCGCCATTTAAACCAATGCACAGTGGGCCGAAATCATGCCACGAATTGTTTAGTTGTCATTATAGTCATCATCAAATGAAATGCAGATAAGCTTTTGGATAATATAAGTTATTGGATTATAAGCGAAAAAGTATAGATTTATGAATTGCGATATTTAAAATTTTAAAAAAGTAGTTCTATATAAATTGTCACACAGTCATAACCGTTCCTTCTACTGACATGAATGCTTATTTGACTAAAAGATAATTAATGTTTAACTTCTTTCTTAGATATATTGATCAAAATAGTCAACAGTCCTGACTAAACTTTCAAAAATATTATTATTAATTTTATACATATTCTTCTTAACTGGCCATAATACGGCCTGGTGTAAAGCTCGCGTGGAGGAGAGGAGTCTTAGCTTTGCGCGAGCCTTCTCCAATCGGTGATACCAAATGCAGCAAGTGTGCTTACTACCTGGTCCATCCAACGGAGATGTGGTCTGGCCTTTCGTCGCCTGCCTTCCACAGCCGCATTGAAGACCTGTGAATGTCAAGAGCATTTTCATCAGACTACTACCAAAATGGGAAGGATGTGGGTTTCATAGAGCATTAGTTTCGTCTGGCGGGAGTAGTCTCTACTCCTAATTTGATATTGAGATCAATGTAACATCATGCTCATTTATATTGGGCAGAGGACACCAAGGTCCCAAACATAGGATATGTTCTCATCTAGGCATATTCTGCTAACGAGCTGGTGCATGCGACTCATTGCCGCCAGTCTTGAACAACTCTGCAGGCAGGTCCAGTTTTCGCTGTGCGCTGGATCGCACGTCGTGAAACGCATCCTTGTAGTTTGCAAATCAAGCTGATGTTGCAAAATGTTGCCTTGATGCGGATTGTTGCCAGCCTTTCGTTCACTTCACGGCCAATAACATATCGGCACCATTGAAAGAAATTATTAAGATTGCACTGGAGATGGCTCCACCTGTTGACTTCTGATATAAAGCTTAATATCGTCAACATGCATCAGAATTTTTGATGAACTGTGTTTTTAATAAATAAACAGGATAGGACCGAGGTGACCGAGGGAATTCTAGAAAATACACTGATCACGTTAGATAATGCACCATTAATCGAAACTTGTTGAGTTCTACTCTTCAAATAAAACTTGATCTAGTGAACCAAATAGAAATCCATAAATTTTGCCCATAAATTGGCGGAATGATCCAAGTACTCAAATTGTCAAATCCGAAATGTGATATCAACGGAAATGCGCAGTTATTGAACCACTGTGCGAGTGCCATGGTGAAAACAGGAAACGTTTCTCTTCTTGCCACGAAGAAAAACAAAGTACGGCAAAAATCTTTGTGCATTTTCGTGCAGTTGGTTGTGGCAAATGTTCGTGCACTGAAACTGTAATTTTTTACTCTATGTGTGTATGTGTGAGTGTTTTCCTGGGGTTCAGCAAGGGCAGCGTTTGGTTGGCCACATATGCAAAAAGTTGCAAATGCAACAAAATGGCGATGGCAACACCGTTTCATGTGTGTTCCTCTTGTCTTTATCAGCGATGTCGTCGTCGTCATCCACATTGGCAGCGGCATCGACATCTTTGTCGATGTGTTTTTTTTTTATTCTTGGCTTTTATAGAAAATACATTTTCACATTTTACTTGGCAACACTTGAAGTTGGCTATGTCTTTTACCATTTTACTGACTTACCGTTCCAGCGAGCACTTGGGCTGTTTTTCATCTTTTATCTTATGCAAATAATGCATGCTGCATACAAAAACCCCGCTTGCTACCTGATGCCGGATAGGCAGGTGTGTGTGTGCTACAATATTTATACACACGTGAGAGTGTGCCAAATTTTGGTCACGAAATGTTGAAAAATATATTTGGGTGTTAAATAAATGTGCTAGGAAATTTGTACAAAAGGCAAAAGTAGTATATATTTTGCAGTCAGAGCTTAAAAAACTTTAAAAATTCATTTTGTGCGAAAAATAAAAATATTCGAAAACTCGACACAGCCTGTCGAGACTCTGCCACACACACACACACACACACACACACGCACTTGCAAATCAATACGCACTTCTGTGCAAATATGTGCACGCACTCACACAATTATGCATATGTATGTGTGTGTGTGTGAGGGTGTGCTTGTTCAATATATATTGTGCAAATAAAATGGCACCAACAAGCACGCACCATATTGTATTTATGTAAATTTATTTCCGTTACATTTCCGCCATTCAATTGAAAACCGTCGTGTGATTTTCTTTCTTCACCGTAACGATATTTGCTCTGGTCGTTATTGTTATTTTTTTCTGTTGTTGTTTTGTTGGTATGTCAAAAAGAAAAACGCTATGTATGTGTTATAAAAATCGAAGCAGCCTTTCAAATACACATACAAAAGAGGAAAATCTGCGACTATGCAAGAAATACATTATGTTTTTAAAGCTCATAGTAAATATGCATGTAAAATGCACAAGTCAATCCGAATAACGTAACATATACGTTCTCTTTCTTCTTTCATTTTATTATTTAATATAAAAATGATTTGAAGAACTAATATTCTCAGTTATTTTATTGATAGTTGTAATGCTTTTTGCATAACTTGCAGATATGCCAAGTTGACTATTCTTTTTTTTTTACTTAAACTTTATACAATCCATATCCAGGCTTTCGAGCGTCTCATCGGCCATTATTCTAGAACCTCTTTGATAGCTGAGGACTCTTTACGGGTGCTGTTCGTAGTACTCCAAGCACAGGCCTCGCCGGCATACTTTCGGGAATGCAACAGTATACCCGATGAAGTTGCCAGACGAGGTACTTCTGCTCCCCTAGTAAATCAGAGAGAAGGTATAAGGCTCTAAAATGGAAAAATCTGCCACACTGCTAAACGATCCAGCTGTTCATCTCTGCTTTGCTCTACAAGCATGAATAGATGCTTAGCAGTTGTGTGAGCCACTAACTAGGAAACGGCTGAGCACATCATCTGCTCATTTACTATATCTGAGTTACTAAAATTAGTCACAATCGGATAGAAGACTGATTGGATCTCTTTTGCAGCATATGTCTTTCTGGCGAGGAACGGAGCCACAGATCCTACGGTATCACACGAGCTATTCTATCTACGGAAAAGCACCGATAAGTCTTGCAAACAGCTTATCACACCAGGAATTGAAGCTCATACTGAACTACTCCTACTTCTGACAAAGTATAATATAATTACAAATAATTTAATCAAAAACCCCGGAGCTAAGGTATAAGTCTTAAAAATCGCGACAGTTAGCGATGGACGTAGACGTGCGACGCTGTATGTCTGGTGAGGTTTGACAAAGTTTATTGGGCTTTTGCATTCAAGGACAACGTGCCAAAATAATGTTCAATGTGACATCCCGTGTCAAATATAAAAATGTGAGCAACTGGCACAGGGATTTAATTTCCACCGCAACTACGCTGCCATTTTTATTGGCATCGCTGCTGGTAGAAGCTCCCACAGTATAGTTCAATGCGGAATCAAAGGATTAAGGATTGAATGAAAACACTGCTAAATACAAAAATCCAATAACTCAAAACACCCAAACACTCAACATGTGAAAGGCAATGAATTCAGCTCATGGTTCTCCCGTCAGAGGTGCCACTTGAGCCTGCAAAAGATGTTTTTGTAATATCGGCTCATCGCTGCGGACTTCAATTACGCGTTTTGGCCTTGACCGTAAATATTTTGGCTGGCGCTATAGGCTTCCATCAGTTGTAACAAGTGACAAATGTGAGCAAAAGCGTTCCCTCAACGCTTTTTTCGCTTTATAATTTCTCCCTCCCAGTACAATTTTACATCTAACACAACGGTTCTGGATGAGTTTTAGCTAGTGCTGCTAAACGTCAGTAAGTTTGGTCACTACGCCCAGATGGCGCCTTTACATTGCATACTCTTAGGCTGCACTTACTAAATCAGAAAACATATTTTTAGTGGCACCTGGGCAAAGGCGTATATAACAGTCGAGGATCAGAAAAAACTACTGCCCAACCGCTGCGGTGATGTACCGAAAGGCTGTCATTTACATATGTTCCCCTAGTTCTAGATATTAGGTTGTTCCTAAGGCAAAGAGACCTTGAGAAGCTACCTTTTACATGGCAAAGCTTCTTAGTGGCCTTGTGTCCTTCAGCAGCTATCTCTGGCACTTCGGCTATGAATGTTCGTGATGTAGAGAAGGGATTGAGGAATTTGCACAACCTATCTTCTTTGTGTGTAAGCAGTTCTCCAGTTGGAGGCGTGAATTGAAGGAAATTGATGGTTAGCCCATTGGGGTGGGAAAACTCACAAGCTTCATGACCGCCATTGGTGCCGATGTGGGAGGCACTGTGGGTGAGCTGTTGAGGCTCGATCGGGCCACTGGTCCTGTGAAGCAATGCTTCACATATCAGTTTCTGGCAAAGTCCGCTTGTTGACCTGTGTTATATATTTTTTTTTTAATGTGCGATATTGGTGTAAATAATCAATACCTAGTTTTGAATTTAACGAGAAATCACATCAGCTGTACGATGGAAGACATTTTTCACCAAGAATTTATTATCAATTTTATTAGACTTTCGACCAGGAATTGTGTTGTTGTTTATAAATACCATTTTCCTAAAATCCAGAAACTAACGACATACTTAACTTGCCAGAATAAACCGTTTTTAAGAGCCAAAATCTCAAACCATGCATTTATACCTAGTAAATCACTGCTTCTTAACATTATCTCTATGATACACAAGCTTTTCACCAGGCCCATAAAAAGTAAAAAAACAATTTCCAGACACAAAACGTCGAGATCCCAGCTTGCCCGTTCCTGTAATACTGTGCAAGGAAGGACGTGACATGTGACAAGAAGTTGCCGCTACAGCTGCAGCAACATCAGCAGTAGTTGCCATTGTTGTTGTTTTTGTATCTTATGTTGCCCAAATATGATGAATGTGCCAATGTCGAAATCTTGCTTCACAATTCTTTTTCCTTAGTTGTGCTCTGCTACTATCTAGTACAGTGGCAGAAGTACACTCAGGCAAACTTCTTATGCCGTTTTGGCTGGCACAAAAAAAGTTTTGCGGCCACCAAGTTTAGCAGCTGCTTGGTCTATTACTTGGATTATTATGCAACTTGCAACACTTGGAGCAACAGCAGCAGCAATGTGCGACCGCTTGGTACATACATAGTTATGGAAAGTTTATCAACACAATGCCTGGGAAAAGTTTTGTGTAGTGTAACAATGGACGGGAGTAAATGAGTTTGTCAGTGTTGCAAAATGTTGAACAGGCAGCACATTAAACCGCAAATAGTTTGTGGGTGTCATGTCTCAGTGTGTGTGCGTGTGTCATGCGGCAGGAAATTAAACTCATACGTCGAGCCAACGGCAACGTCACATCAACAGAACCAACAGCATCAACATCATGCATTCTTCTGGTCATGTGCACACTCTGTTGCACAATCGACTCCCAAACCGTTGCCGCCACCATAAAGTCCAACCCATTGATGGGAATTTTCTATTGTTTTACATAAACATTGTGCTATTATAACCAGGTACTATATGAAGTATCTGGTTGGATGAGCCGATCAAGCCGATGGAAATTGTAGCCGCCAAAAGTTTATTGAATTTCTGCACAAGCATAATGAACATAATGAGCAGTGTTCCAGCTCATGTGTATCTGTCAGATGCCGTGCGTTCGACTTATCTTAAATTCCTGCTAATGGGATACTTTTTTCCTTAATATCCTGTATACGCAGCTTTGCACTTATCAACATTTTAGCCTAATGAGAAGCTAAACACAAACACATATACTCTATAGAGTGGCACAAAGAGACGCTAAGTATGTTGGCCTTTGTGTGTGTTCTCAAAAAACAATGAGCTGCCATTGTTTGGCTTACAACAAGAACAACAATAGCTGCAGCATAACAATTTAGATATGACAACAAAGTAAACGAATTGAAATAGGCTGCAATACCTACCTAGTAAATATAGTTCAAAATACTGTCAAAATAAAGTTAAATTAAACTTATGGGGGGCTTGTAAATACAACATAAAAACATATATGTATTGTCGAGTATGTGTGCACAGTGTGTACATTACAAAGCAAAATAATTAAAATATAAAATATCAGTCAGTGCGTTGCACGACAGTGGGATACTATCTACTACTATTCTCTAAAAAATAGAAAATATCAGTGCCAAGTATTGAGTCACATAGTCACGATTGGGAGAGCCAAGAAAATACAAAATTTAAGTAGTAGGCAACGAACTGCTAGAAGATAGGAAACGGCATGAGTTACTCCACGCAACAAATTTGGCCTGAACGAAAAATCGTCGGAGGTTTAGATGTAGTGCTCGAATTGGGTTGATGTCCGATATGTGAGTTAATGGCATAAAAATCATTTTGGCTCCACAATAATCGAAACCGAAAATGCTCAGTCAGATCGCATTGCATTTTATTCTAAAAAAAGACATAAGATACTTTCACCATATGCTTTTCTTGCTGTCCATGGCGAAAAAAGGGTACAGGGTATCCAACTACCGGGCACCGTCTGTCTGCCTATACCCTGCTTATACACTGTACACCAAATGTAAAAGCGTATTATAGATTTGTGCAATCTATGTAACAGGAAGAAGAAGGCGTGGCAGACCATATGTTCCATGGGCACAAATTATTAGGACCTAAGGTCGAGACGATATAGCCAAGTCCGTCGTTCAGTCTGTTCGTCTGTCCGTATAAGTTTATATTCTCACCTACCTTCCCCACAGAAGGCTTACAACTACACCATAAAAGCTATCCAATTAAAACTTCACGCATTTATGTACACTATTATTGTACATAAGTTGAGTAAAAATTATTAAGATCGGATAGAAAGAAAAAAAAATAGATAATATGCCAATTTTAGACCCTTCCTCCTTTAAACTGCAACAGTATTTAGCTTTATATAAATGATTAGGTTAACATTTATATTAGCGCCACTAAATTTGTTATGTAGTCTCATGTTAGGCTCATAAACCAAACAATGTTGACCTTTTTCCCAAAAGCGTTTGCAATATATATTTCGCAATTTAAGACAAAATTAATTTGAGCCACCATAATAATAAACTTCCTAATAGGCAAACTTCTCAATAGGAAAATGCTTATAAGCATATAGAAGTTGTGAAAAGAGACATAAAAGTCGATTCCGTTCCCATCTAACCGTATGCTGCATTTAGTGTTTTTGGGGAAAAAATAGTTCATATACTCGACAAAGAAAATATTATGTTTCATGTAAAAAACCTTGAATGGCCGCACTTTAATAAAAAAAATCGCCAATACTGCAAAACTGGAACCAAAAATTATAAAGAAAAAACCCAGCAAACAAATTATTCCAAAAAAAAAATCAAAACTTGGGCATTCTGCCCTTTAAGAAGAGTCGCATTCTTGCGAAGAAACATTGGTACCGTTCATAAATTACATCGCCAAAATTTTTAAGTCCAAATATAAAATTTAATGGTTTGTTGTGAGTATTTGATGTCATAATCCAATAAACTGCAATCTTTTGTCATTTTTCACAGAAATATAAATTAATTAAAAAAAACATTCATTTTAAGCCATTCCATTCGTTATTCTCATTCGCAATGGGCGCCAACACGTCCGTTGGGAGCCTCAAATTGGTCGCCCTTCATTCATCTCCGGTTTGTCATCCCCATGAAAGCCGGTCCTGTGGTTCCCATGGTGTGGCAGGTTTTGAACGTTGTCAAAACCGGCCGTCAAATGTTGGGACCCAAAAAATTAGCCAACTTATTGGCCGGTTCCATTTGTAGATACATGTGCATTACCTTGGCCGTAACATCATCATGGTTCATACGCTGTAGAGTCCAGCAACAAAGAGATTGCTTTCTGGTTGGACGAGTAAGAAAAATTTCTAAGGTGCTGTTTACAACGGCGGTCCACCCTATACAAATTTGCCTAGACTTGTTTTCCTGTAGATGCTACACACAAACTAAATATAGTATGTCCCTTCGCCAGCTGCATTTGATGCAACTTTCCCTAGCTCAAATTTCGCCCATTAAAGTATCGGTATATTTCAGTTAAAATGTGAAAATATTTTATTTAAATTTACTTAAATTCAGTTTGAAATTCAATCAAACTTGTATGTATTGTGAGTGCCCTGTATGTGTTTCTATATGTGTGCTCATATGTATGCTGGACTCAATAGGAACGCTCAACCCCTTTGAGCACGACGGCGAGAAACGCGTCTACGGGAACCACCACGGCGCGTGCGACGAACACCACGACGACCACCGCGTCTGCGAGAGCCACGACGACCACGACGGCTGCCGCGACGTCCTCCACGACGACGCTGCACACGACGCCTGGCACGTGCATCTTCCTCATTATTCTCGGAGTTGACTTTGTTGCTGGTTTCTGCGAGATCGTCCTCAGTTTCGCGCACTGCCTTGTCTATGGGTTGCTGCTCCTCGACATCATCATCGTCCTCAGCATCATCTTCTTCAGCAGTTTCCTTGCGTTCCACTTGCTGTTCCTCTTGCTTATCCTTACCGGCTTCAGTGTCGGTGGGGCGACGCAGTGGACCCGTGCTGCGGTTGCGTTGCGTTGCAGCATCTGTTGCGACTAGGCAGCAGAGCGCCACCAGGGCCAAGATCAAAGTGTACTTGCTTGTCATGATGTGACCCAACTGTTGCTTGTAAAAGGCCGGAAGTGTTTGTGATGCCATATAGAATTGCATTGAGCTTTTTATACCAATCATCCAATAATTGAATCAACTAATTCCAGATGCTGCAAGGGTTTAAATAGGCCAACAGCTGTTCAAATGTTTGTTTAGTGTAAGTATCTATGGAATCTATAACTATTACAGTTATAGCTAACGCAGCAGCAACAGCTGTGTTTGTTGTTGTCTCTTTTAGACGCTTTTCAATTGATCTTTTGTTTGCCTGTTGCTTTTAACTCGTGTTTTTCTTTGTACAGCTACAAGACAATTTTCTTTTCGTTTTTTTTCCACTGCTTACGCTTCATTTTCTTGGAAATTGCTTGGCTTTTGCTGCAGCACAAATAATTGCTTACAACGTTGCAACTAACCCGTTTGCAAAAGGAAATATCATTTAATGCGGAAATGCAACTTACACAGGAAAAGCGAAAGAAAAATAACGTAAATAATCGAATTGTATATACAAAAGCGTTTTTAGTTGCGCTTTCGTTTGATTTACTTTGCCCGTTTTCGCTGTGCTCACAGGGAGAAAGATTGAGATAGAGAGAGCTCTTGGTCGTATCTATTTTCCGGGGGGCAAATAACTCTGTAAGTTTGTGGAAGTCCTGTGGAGATAGCGGCCAGGATAGCGCCAAAGCAAACAGCGTTTAGTTATGCCATGAAATAAGAACTTATTTGTTACAATGATTGCAGTAGGAAGTTGGGTAGGCAGAAAAGTTTTTCTGTTTATAGTTTTCGTTGATGTTGTGCTTTAAATATGTAGAGAGTTACGCTTTAGGAGGAAAACTAGCTATTCAATTTACGAACGACTCTTCGTATTTCTTAAGTATTTCTGCAATTAACAAAACAAAATAAGAAAACAATTAATTTGGTGGACATTTCATCTATGTATATCTGATTAAAAAGTATACGTATTTGAGAATGTTTCTCGAAAGATGTTTTAAGATCGAAACCAAAAACCTTAAGTTGGGGTAATATCTGCCAAACACTTACGAAGCAAAAAATCTTTATACTTTATTACCACGTTAGTCTAATTATTGAAAGTTAATTGTTCAAGAACGTTTTCGCACTTGTTATGGCAACTATCAACATAATCAATAGTATTTGTGAGTCAGCAGCAAAAAGCTTCCAATGTTTAGTATGCATGTAACTTCTCCATTCACTTTGTCGACTGTTGGCTTAACACACGACAAGTGGCTAAGGTAAGGAAGGTGGAACAAAAAAAAACCCAGACAGTACTATCGATAGTATTGAATCTTTTCGAACCGATGGTACTATCAAATTTCTAAAAATGAATCTTTAAAGAGATAATTCTTGTTTATTTTTTAACGAATACTAGCAGAATTATTTTGACAAGGGTAGTCAAGGGGTTATTATTAAAACACGAGTATTTCGATGGAATAACTTTTTTAAGAGGATCGCGAAAACGTTAATTTAGCAGAGCATGCCGAACGACAAGCAAATCAACTGATGAACAGGACGTCATCCAAATCAATGATTTGGAGCTCGCAAATCGTCGGTTGATAGTAAGAGACCATACTGATGAAGCTGGAATATCAGACGGATCAGTGAAGAACATTTTAAAAGACCATTTGGTACCAAAAGCGCTAAATTTTTCGGAAATACAGAGTCACGTTGAACTGTGTAAAACAATGATGCTAAGACAGAACACTTACGAGATATCATACTTGGTTTAATACTTACAACCCGAAAACAAGTGATCAATCAAAGGAATACCGTGATAGAGATGACCCAAGACCAAAAATATTGCTCGAAAGGCGCTCAAAAATCAATGCCACTTTAACAGTTTTCTTATTTTATGAATTCCTTTCGCTCGGCCAAGGAGTATTATTTGGAAGATTTTGTACACAATTTATGTTCCTTCTTATTAAAGGTTAATAATGAGCCATAAAACTAAAA
The DNA here is from genome assembly GCA_035041775.1 of Chymomyza caudatula. Classification (NCBI taxonomy): domain Eukaryota; kingdom Metazoa; phylum Arthropoda; class Insecta; order Diptera; family Drosophilidae; genus Chymomyza; species Chymomyza caudatula. Next base: position 2,477,154 of record JAWNKW010000209.1, read on the forward strand.
GATACTAACAAATGATTATTTGCGTGTTTCTTGTTCACACAAGTGGAAAAAAACCGAAGGCTGTCAACAGCAGCCTTGCCGCTTTAAGCCAAAATAACGAAACGAAATAACAATGGTACTTCATATGAATGAATTATTTTTGAAGCAAAAAGGAAAAGAAAAGTTATATTACGCGAAAATACGTTCCGATACAGATCCGATATACGTTCACATCATCATTGAAGTAAGGCATTAAGCAATGCTTTTGTTCATTATGATTATTAAGATTGATTGAGGTTTTTGCTTTGCGAGTTGGGTTACTGTCTTCAGTCAGGATGTGCAATAACGACAAAGAAACACAAACACCTGATTCAAATATTCAGATTTATGGATAATGCACGCATTCAAAACTTTCTATTCCAACCCAAATCGCATTTCAGCTCTTTGCCGTTAAGCTCTTTGCTTCAAGAGTTTGTATAAAACAATCAGCGACTATTAAAAACTGCACAGCAAATAGCCTGAAGCGATTTACTTATTGAACGAATTACAAATTTTGCTTTAACCTTGGTTTTTTTCTATTTGTAGCACTCTGTAAACCGAACCGATCTAGGATTCTTGGAGATATTGTGATGCGGGGATTTGTGCGCCTGTTGCGGGCGTAAGTTGCAAAATGGCGCCCACGCTGCCTGGCTATATGCACTCGAGGTCAGGTCTGAGCTTGTGTTTGGCATTGGTATTGGGATTGGGCAACTTGCCAGCAATCAAACGTATTTATTGCGCTTAAACGTTGTTCCAATAATTTTTGTTTGGCAGCTGTTGGCTCCGGAAGTTGGGCTGCCATTTGAGGCACGTGCGAGCAGCGGAAATCACGTGGCTGGCATTTGCTGAAATGATTTACAACTGTTTATTATAAATATATCAATGATGTAAGCCCGTTCGAAAGGAAAGAGCATAAAGTTTATGTTTCTTTTCTAAATTTTTTTGAACAGCTTAAATCGGAATAATAACTTTACCAAATAATATGGTACGAAATTAATGTGTTTAATGTAACTTAACACTAGTTAAGTCAAAAGCTTTTAATTAACCATAAATGTCAATTGTATGAACTAAATGTAAAGATCTTTTATAAACGCTTTCAATGAATGTCTCTTTGAATCAAAAAGTTTCTCTTTCTCTTCTTCTTCTTCCTCTTACTTTTCTATTTGCTTTTCTTTTTTTTTTTTTTCTTCCTCTTCATGTTTCTTTTCCACTTTTTCTTCCTCTTCCTGGTCCCTTTTCACTTTTCCTTTGTCTTTGTGTTTAGCTTCATCTTATTCCTCTCTCTCTTCCTCTTCATCTTCATCCTCTTCCCGATCCCCTTCCGGTTATCCTTGCCGTTCCTATTAATAGGCGAACATTTTACAAAGATACAGACAGAGTTACTTTCGAATTTATAATTTTACTAACTGGCCCACAAACTTCGTTTGCCCAAAATAGATTTTTTGATTAAATTAATTCACGATTCCACAAGAATTAGCGGAAAGTTTTTCCGTCCATTGTTTTTGGTTTGAACTGAAACAGCAATTCGGTTGAAGTCAAGGTAATTCGTGGATTTATGCATTTTTCTCCTTTGAAGGGCCCTTTTAAAATCCTTGAAACTATTAAATTTTTCATTAGCTTTGTCAGAATCAGTCGGGTTTCATTGTAGTTTTGGGGCATGAAGATTTCGTAGCATAATGATGGCAGATCCAACATTATTCCAAAGAATTTAGGAATGCTACTGTATAATTGACGACTTCATCTTCTTTTTCAACGTGATCGAATAACTTGTTTTAACGAAATTCTCCTGGGTTTTGATTTTGAATCGTCTAATTTAATTCATTGACAATATTTTTCGCTGCTTAAACTACGCTTGCGCTCAATCAATCGTAGCTAAGAAAGTGTTGAGCACGATTCTCCGATTTCCGATCCTCAGTAGCTCTTTGGAGAAAACTTCTGTGGTTATATCAATGGAATTTTCTTCACGTATAGCCACAGTCCCTTCCGTTTCATTATTGAATTTTAGAGGATGGCAATAAATGCATTCTTCGTCTGTAACTAATAGCAATTTTCATATACGCACTGTAATTTATATTGTTTATATTATTTATATATTATATTTATTTATATACACATTATATATATTTAAATATTATAGTCGGTGATACGCCATACGCTCAAATGAAGACAATGTTAATGCGCGAGTCACTCGCTTTTTTTCTTGATTGGCCAATCTATTCGCATCTGTAATGTGTTATCTTTTAGTTATTCTTCTACCCTGCAAGTTTTGAGCTAGTTAGCTACACGTTGTTCTGGTGTTGAATTTTCTCGAACCACTATCTCGAGTATTTCTGTCAATGTTTCCTCTCCTGGACCGTCTCCCAATCAAATTTCAAAGTAAAATGTTTACTTAATTAATGTTGTGAATTGTAATCACATTAAAATGCCAGCCTACTATATAAGTATAAATAATATGAATTTATTATGGCATTTAAGAATATTGCTGATCCTGGCCACCTACTGTCCGTCTTGGTTGAGTGCAGACAGATGTATAACATTGAATATGCTCAGAGTATTTATGTTGATGACGCACTGCAAATCTTCCAGCTTGTGGGGAGTTTAATTCTCAGAGTTGTTGGATTTACAGCAACCGCTGTGCTCACACAATTAGCAGTCTGATTAAGACGACCGAATTTATCCTTTCCCTCGCGGGACCGCGGACTCGCCTGTCAGAATCTATTGGCGTTTATACCAGCGTCTTCTAGCTGAAGTTTGCGCCATAGGCCGGTGTGCAAATATAAATTTAGGCAGGAGATATCAGAATTGGGAAATAGTGATACTATCCGATATTCAAACCGCCATAAAAGCGGTTGCAGGAACTTCAATAAGTTCCGAATTGGCTCGAAAAGCCGGAGCCAAATTGGAACTTCTTGGAAGACGTAACAAACTTTCACTCAGATGGCACCGAGTCACGAGAAGGCACCGCGAACGCCATGATAGGGCTAAATCCTTTCGTAGAGAGAAGAGGAAAGAGCTAGATGACCACGAATTGGACGGACACTCCGTGCCCAAGAAAGACTAAACTATTCCTGGGACTATGGAAAAATTCTGTTAGGAATCTAACCATTCTGCTCACTGGACACTATAATAATACACATAATAAAATGAAGAGACAATTTCACAAGCTGGGCATCACCAATAATTGCAGTTTCTGTGAACTTGAAGAGGAATCCTCATCGCACGTAATAACTGAATGTGATGCCCTGGCGAGGAGAAGAAGGTCCCTTCTTGGGGGATATAGAATCTCGATGAAAGAGGTAGCCCGACTAGAACCATCCCAGATAATTAAATTTATCGCGGAGATAACATAAGCAGGGGAGCTGTAAGCTTATTTGGATGCACAATAGATCTCTACGTCGCGGTGCAATACTCATCAATAAAATTATTAGTATCATAGATGTCGTGAATTCATACTTTTATAGAAAAATGAAAGTAACTGTGTTATTGTGGATTTCTCACAGTAGAGTTTTAAAGTATCCGAGGATGTTTTGATCGGAGAGTTAGCACATTATATGCCCCATCTTAGAGAATAATACGCTCTTAAAAATCAAGTTTCCTAAAAACCAAACTGACTGACAAACCTCCAGACAGATGTTGACACAACTATACTCTTCTACTATTTCGGAGGAGCTGAAAATTTGTGAAATGCTTACAACATTTTAAATTTCTTAAAAAAGCATTTTACAAACCTAGCAAAAAGTAAATAAATGTATAACTTAGTGCCCCTAATTCAAAATCAATATTATTTTTGCTTTATTTTTTTGTGCAATCCACTTGACAACACTTTCAAGTCAGCTTCAATTACACAGTTTGACAGCCAAACACTGCACCAAAGGCAGCCATTTTGTGCATAAGGACAGTGTTGCCATATTTCTACTTCTCTTAGATTTGTTTGCTCCAATTCTGGTTGCTTTACTGTGCAAATTCATTTTAGCGCTTATGCTTATTATGCAAGAAAAGAAGGAAAACGAAAAAAAATGCTGCCATTATTCAAGGCAATTGAAGCGCATCTGGTCCTGCAAATACGGCAGTCCAAATCTCAACTGTCAGTTAATTTCAGGATTCAAGGGGCCAAGTTGGGGGCCAAGTTTATCGATTAGAATTGCATAAATTTTGCTGCGACAGACAAAGCTGATTTAACTTTAGCCTCTGCTTCAAGGACAACATTCAAACAAGCAGCCATTAGACTGTCTTAAGTACATACATATACAATAATACCAAAATTTACATATGCTCCGCTAAATTATGCATTAAATATCAAAAGCAGCGCTGAAGCACACATACATGCACGCATATGCGTACACAGAGAGAAAAACGACATCCTCAAAATGAGTTGCCGCGTACTCAATGTGCGAGCAATCATTTTTGAGTACACATTACACACAATACTTCAAATGAGTAAATTTCGTACTCAAATAAAAACAAAGAACGTAAAGTACTTAAATCAAGTACTTAAAACTTAAAATGAGTTGCATTTTGAAATTTTAAAGAAGAACTACGTAATAAATTGAGAGTGTGAGCGAGACCTCTCCCATTTACTTTTTTATCTCTGCTTCTTCTTAACCCAACTGAAATATGTGTATCTATTTGGAAGTACATTGTGATGTTGGATTAGTTACTGTATCCAAGTTGGCTAGAGTGGCTCACTGGTTAAGTGTTTAAACTTAAACACTCGAGGTCGTGAGTTCGATTCCCAATATGACCGCATGTATGTTTGGTTTAATGCTGGTATAGAAATGTTTCTTTCACTAATTTTCTCAATTGTCCCCGATCCTATTAATAGAAAAATATAATGAATATAAAATATACGCAGGTAATAAAAATACCATATGTAAAAAAAAAATGTTAAATAATTACAACAACCAACACAACATACAAACAAAATTAAAATTTTAATAAAAATTTTCAACTGCTACGACTGGGAATCGAACCAAGGACCTCCTGTGTCTTGGGCAAGCTGCTTAACCTCTGATCCACGCAAAAGTACAAACAGTTCTCAAAAACGTAAAAAAACAACATGATTTGAGTATTTGCAAACTCATAAATTGTACTCAAAACGAGAATTTTTCATGTATGTGCTCACTTTGAGTACAATGTACTTGATTATTTTTCTCTGTGTACGTATGTGTGTGAGCAGAGCATATTTCATGCGCGCCCCCAAAATTAGGCAACAAAAATTATGATTATGATGTGTTTATTGTTTTTATGCCTGCCTTCAGCCATTTGCCAAATAATACAAATATATATGCCAAAATACGCACACACACGCACTAATATAGTCGAAGTCAGGAGCTTTTTTCTCATCTTTGTTGTTGTTACTGTTGTCTTTTGGCCCAAGAATTTTTGTTTACATTTCGTACTGCTAATCACATGCAAATCCTTTTAAGTCGCAATGACTTTGTGACTTGAGCGCATAATAAGCTCATTTGTAATGGAAATAAGTGCAAACTCACACACACGTACGCACAACCAGGGCCGGATTGAAGAACGGGCCGACAAGGCCGCCACATCAAGGGCTTTTTTTTTTTATTAAAATGGTTTTTTACTTTTATTTTTAACAACAACTTAAATTAAACTTAAAAAAAAATACTAATACAACTTAAAATTTTGCAATTAAGTCTATGTTTTATAAACTTATTACTGTACATATTTACATAAACCTATTGACGAGGTCGACCGGATGTAACCTCCGTAATCTCCTTCTTATAGTGTGGCCTCCTTTTTTGCGTGACTTTGAAGGCGCACCATTTACTGCGCGGCTTGCTCTTTTAAGATATCCCCAACTTTAGGCACATCTAAGTCACTCTCTATGTCCGCAGTTTGCATGTACCAGGGGGCACCAGTTAGCATGCGAAGGGTTTTTGCTTATAGGATTCGAATTTTTTGCAAATGGGTTTGTGCAGCAATTCCGTAGACCTGCAATCCATATCTTCATCCAGGAGCTATGCACGACTTGTATATGGTCACCTTGTTTTTTAATGATAGCTCTTTGCTGGTAAGGAGCCATTGGCGCCTGCAAATTCTGTTTTTAAGGCCGCCTGTGACGCTGGAGATGTGCTTGCCGAAGGTAAGGCGCCAGTCCAAGTGTACACCCAAGTACTTGAAACTGCTGTGGTGCTCCAGCAGTTGGTTCTAAGGGACAGCCATATGACGATTACAAAAAAGTTTGTCTTTGAAAATGTCAAAACTCTACACTTTAGGCATCCGCGAATCTAAATATAAATATTTCTAAAATTAATATTTGTTACTTTCACTCCATTATTAACAAACGAATGAGATATCTACATTTGTCAAGGGCATCAAAGACATCAGTTTGCGCTTGTATCTATCAATGATACAAGTCGCCCAAGCAAAAGACAGACTTAACCTGCTTACCGTTCTTTTATGTCGCTCAATTATCACAAGCAGTCTTGATCTTTTTCGAAAATAAAGACGTTCCTATTTAAAAAAAACTTTAAAAAATATATATTTTTAAAGTACTGTTAGAATTTCTCTCCTGAAAAGTTTCCGGTACGACACATAACAGGTGTGACTAACTGAAAACTCCTTAATAAATTCGTCAGATTTTCTTGTCAGTCCGACCAATAGTTTCAAAGCTACAGTCGTTTTTTGCTTTAGCTACTTTAATTTTATTATTTGGCATACCTGTCTACTTTTTAAAACATAAGTTAACCCCAAAATCGACATCGTCTAAGTCTTCTTATGCAACAAAAAAAAAACTTATATATAAAACATACCTTTTCCGGTCCATTTTCGGTCGCTGATTTCGAATCCGAAAACTATTCGTAGATTTTCAACACCGTTTTGGTGGTATAGTTTTGGTTACCTTGAGCCGATTACGAGTTACAAGGCAAAGAACTGAAAATAGATATTACAATTTTTTTTTTATTTTAGTACTTTTTATCCCACAATCGTGATGAGATAGACCAAAAGTGTATGAAAGCAAGTGTCGCTTCAAACACTTAAATACCTTTAATTCAAGTTGATGTTCGTTTCGATCGGCAGTAAGCCTAAGTCGGGGACTAATATGAGATTTGCTCACATCGCCACTTTCGAAATCTGTAATTTGAATTTTGAAATAGCGATATTTCGAAAAACGTTCTATTTATATGACAACTGTTTCCGGATTGGAAATCAGCGACACCAAATTGTTGAATGGTTTACTCCTCAATTTTTGTTTTGATTTCAATTTTTAGATATGCCCGAATAACTTCGTCATTCCAATATCGATTATTCTCAAATAGGTGTTAAAATGTTGACAAAGAATCAACTTATCGAGTCCAAAAATGACTCGAATCGAATCAAATTAAAAAGAGTCTGAAAGACATCGCTTTGATATTAAATTAACTTCAATCCGATTTATCTCGATCGGTAGTAACGTTCCCGAGTAATATGAGATTTGCTGACTCCCGAAATCTCGAATTTTTTTAAAACCCGATAATTGGAAAACGGTGCTAGAAGATCCAATATGATTTCCGGATTCGATTTCAACGACCAAAAATGTACCAAAAAAGGTCTATTTTGGCCATAGGCCCTTAATAGCATTCCTATTCAAATTATTGTAAGGGTGCGTAGAGATGCCACATTTACCCGGCTCTTGGGCCCCCACCTGTTTAATCCAGCACTGCGCACACCCCTGCATACACATGCGTGTGAGTTTGGCTGTTTGTGTTTATAATAGCTGCAGGTTGTTTTGCATGACCTTTTTTCTGTGCCGCTGCTCTTTTTTGAAGCGTGTGTGTGCGCGAGTGTTTGTTTGTCTGAGTCCTGCTAAGGTTTGCTCGGTTTTATTTATGTTCGAGCGCTTTTATATGCGGCTGTGTCTGTTTGTCTCTCCACACACAAACACACACACTCGCGTATTAAAATATGAATCTAATGTTCATTTTATGCGCGTAATTTACGCTGCGAGGCGTTTTTAGTGAAGCGCACGAGCTTCATTTTGCTCTTTATACGATATTCCCGTTTGCCAAAGCTTTTAAAGTGTGTGTGTGTGTGTGTGTGTGTGTGTGTGTGTGTGTGTGTGTGTGTGTGTGTGTGTGTGTGTGTGTGTGTGTGTGTGTGTGTGTGTGTGTGTGTGTGTGTGTGTGTGTGTGTGTGTGTGTGTGTGTGTGTGTGTGTGTGTGTGTGTGTGTGTGTGTGTGTGTGTATCTGGCTGCATTTGTAATTGCTTGTAAATGCTGATGTGCTTTAATTTGAAATTGTTTTAACGCCTAACGGATAGACTTTAATGTGCAGCTGTTTAGCAACATTTTTGTTGTGAAATAAAAACAACGAAATATGCGCAAAATGTTGGACATATAAATTGTAAAATTTTGTAGTTTTGTGAATCGGTAATGAACCGGTTATGACAGTACTATTATGTTTTGATATATTATTATTTAATTAGATTTTTATACTTACTATTTTTATTTTTCAGAATATATTATGAACTCATTTTTTAATGACACTGAAAGGGTTCAATACACATACTAGCCTGTACCTGCGTATAAATATTTTTTAAGAAAAAATGCCTCAAAATCAGCAATGATTTCAGGACATGCAATGTTAAGAAAAAATTCTTTTGTTTTCGTTTTGTTGCGATTTTGCTATTGATATTTATTTCTAATCAACAGTGGAAATTTTAACACAATAATTCTGTTACCGCAAAATTTTTACACATTGCCAAAAATGCAATATTGTATGAAATTTATTTGGTTTCAAGTAAAATATCCAATTCAAACAAGTTGTCCAACGTTTACGGTGTCAGCTTTTTTTTTTATTATTTTTTAATTCTATCGCAACGACGATTATGATGATCCGCTTGGAGGGTCCACTTTTCGATGAAGCGTTTTCGATCGGTTACTGGCGAACGACGTGAGTAATGTGGGCTTCCAATGCCTGAAGTGTAGCTAGTTTATCCAAATAGACATTTGACTTTACGTATCCCCAAAGGAAAAAGACTAGAGACTAAACGATCTAGGTGCCCAATTCACGGGTCCAAAGCGTGAAAGAAACTGTACACCGAATTGTCAATAAAGCCATTATTGCAATTATTCACCGAAATCCGTGGGTTCAATTTCATTACGGTTAACAAGGCGCGATGCAAGCTTAATTGTCTTCCATCCTTATTTTACAGGATTATTGGTTTATAATAGATTATAATCTATAATAAATAAATGTAATTGGAGAGAAGTGTAACAGGAAAAAAATTATTGTGCCCCCTAATTAACTTAAAGCTTCTCTACCAATCCTATCTGTGCAATATATTTAAATATTTGAGATATATTCGGGCTACTTCCGTCATCGAGGTTCTGTATCCCCCCAGGAGGAACATCCTTCTCCTCGCTAGAGCATCATACTCAGCTTATATGTACGGCGAATGTTTCTCCTCAAGTTCTCAAAACCTGCAGGTACTGGAGCTGGTGATACCCAGGGTTCAAGTGTCCTTTCATCCTACAGTGTCCAGTAAGCAGACATGTCAGAATCCTAAAAGAATTCTTTCCTAATTCTGATATTTTATTTTACCTACAAATGTAAGTTATAGAAGCCAAGGAGTAGTTTGGCCTGTCTGAGGACCAGTCCAGTTTTGCCAGTCCGTCCGCGATTTCGTTTCCGGGAATGTGGATGTGACCCGGGACCCATCTGAGGTCCCATATTGCATATTACATAGGCAAATTACCATTCATTTTATTCCAAATTATTATATGGAATACCAACGCTCTTTTCATTATTAAAATATTAGTTCGTCTGTTAAACCAATTATCTATTCATATTGCTAAATTGAACCCAAAAAAATTTGCTGCTTTACTCACTCAACTTAAGTATCTACACATGTATATGTGTTTATCTGCTTATAATGACATAAAATTTTCCAACAAGTATACGCAATGACTTGCAGTGAATAAAAAGGAAAATCCTGCACACACAAGCACTCAAACTCACAACAAGTATTCATACAGCTTGAAGCCAAAAGTGAAAGACCAAAAAGAAATAGCTAAATAAGACATATGAATGTAAATGGCAATGGGCCATAGAAATAGAAGTTGGCACAAAAGACTAGACTTGAAGTTTAGCCCAAAAGCAAAAAAGTAAATATCGTACATATACAAAAAAAAAAAAATTTCAAGAAAATGCAAAAAATGTTGTGCATTTGAATAAGTAAATCCATAAGCAAATAAAAGTGAATAGGTATACAACAAAGAGCATTGAGACTTCAAAAGTGAAGCAAAAAGGACCAAGTTGGCAGTCAATGACAAATATTGCGCATACGCCAGATGAGCCGGCTTGAGGCACTTGACTAAGTAGAAGTTGGTTTATTCATATGCACTTGGGCATTGTACTAGTTCAGGAGCTGTTTATATATTATAGCGGCTCTCTAAAGTTTTTGCTTTAAGTTGAAGTCCTTGCTTTAGCCCTTTTAAAGCGTAATAAAATAATAGAAAAAGCCTAGAAAAAACTAAATGAAAAGTCGAGCAGTAGTAGAATTTTGTATGTAAGCCACGTGCAACAGCACCAGCGGCTATTAAATGGCTCCAGGCGTGTGGCAAGAGACCAAACTGTGCATAAAACTCAATCAAGTTGAGACCCCGACACATGCACACACACTCAAACACACACACACACACACACACACACACACACACACACATGAGCATCAATGCCTTTTACATACTTCAACGGGCTTGTGTCGCCAGTGTCTGTCCTTTAGCCTGCTGCCTCCATTGTCCCTGCAGGCATGTCAGTTCTAATACCAACTTTGACACGCTCACACTTTGCATCTGTATCTACATATTGTACCGGGTAACTCCCTGCTGCTCTTTACGCCATTTCGTTTCCTTATAAGATACGAATTACGGTACGAGAAAAAAGCAAAGCAAAAAATACCAAATGCCGTGTTTTGACAACAAAAAGGCCAAGCTAAATTCGACTGTCTTTCGAGCATATAAAATTCTGCCATGCCTTTTGTTGCTCGGGGCCTTTGTGACCCACTGAATCTCAGCAGAAAGGAGACAAACTCAAGTAGACTAAGCGAATGCACAAAGATGCTTAAAAGTTCAGAGTTAATACTGGGTGATGATACATACATACATATATGGCTTAGTTCTAAGAAAGGATTCCAAGTTCCGTGTTGAGTAACTACTAAATAATGCATACTTAATATATTTACCTGTTTTCACTTAAATTAGCTGCTTGAAATTGAATTGCTTTTAATGTTTTCCAAATTTTCTGAGAATATTACTACCAATTTTAGAGAAAGCTAACATTATTACATTCTTTGAGAATGTATATACGTAGTGTAGGTAAACCCTTAGCAACCAACACACATAACGCCACTAATTTTTTATCACCTATAGTTTTATACCCAGTACACAAAGTGTAAAAGGTTATAATAGATTTGTGCCATGTATGCTTTGTTTTGATTAATCCCAATATTCTTCTTCATGTCAGACAATAACAACCCGTTTCCAGATTACAGCCAGATAGTTCACGGACTCCCTCTCCACTTCGTAATACCAAAGGGCAGAGACACGGCCTATCCCTTCGAAGCCTTTCTTCCGAGATCATTCTCATTCTCTCTCTACAATACGAAAAACGCTTGACTATGCCAATGCCGCCATAGAGCTCGTAAGAGATCTTCGTTCCAATGCAAGCTTATCACGTCAAACCTCGCCGCTCTGAAGTCTATTTTTTGTATATTTTTTTTTAAATTTAAGGTCAATTTAGTACTCTACAACTGACAATGTGTTTTATTGAAAGTAGCACAACGCTGATCGAGTGCGTCACTTGAGTTCCCAATAAAATACATTTTGTACAAATGTATGTTCTTGATTTGGTTGTGGCAACAAAGATCAAGCGTGATGATGGATTTGTCCTTAGATCTGGATCTATGGAACGATAAGCAAGTGTGGGTCGTTTAGTATGCGAAAAGCAACAAATGCGCACCTCAATATTATGACATTACCTTGAAGGTAGGCTTACCCATGCACATCAATGACGTGTGCACCGACAGATGTCACGGGTACTGAGCAAAGTCTTCAAAGGATTTGCTTTCGGTGTTCAAGCCATTAATTTCACTTTGCTTGCCATGCAACACAAATCAGGCATTTCCGAAGTAAATTGCAAAGCGTGATTATGAACGCACTCAATGACCCAATGTCGAAACATAGAAGAGCTTTGTAAGCGATCGATAAATCTTTTTGAAAAGCAACGCTCATCCTTTCGTAGTCTTTTGAAAATGCTCTTGAAGTGTTTGAGCGAAAAGTACTTCGTAAGATATTTGGCCATTTACGCATTTTCAACGACTATTTCATTCGATTGACAGCCGCTCCGCTTGTTAGGTCATGTTGTATGTATGAAAGAAGAAGCTACTACGAAAAAGGTCTTCAATGCGGTTGTTGAAGGAAGGCGTTGAAAGGGCAGTTCATGTCTCCTTTGGAACGACTTGGTATTTCCAAGGTATTGGTATCAACGATTGGAGAAGGCGCGCGTAAAGCAGAGGCGCTTAGAGGAGTGCTTTATATCGGCCGGTAACGGGTTGTTGTGGCTAGTTAAGAAGAAGAACAAATAAAAGATCTTATTTGGAATTCTTCAAAAGTCGAATGTATTCGTACCATAATTAGCTTTGTAATGAAACACGTAGGGCGGTAGTACTGGAAATTTCTACATCTGATTTCGAATTTAGGATCCAAATAAGTTGAAAAGTTCGTTTGACGTTGAATCAGATTAAACACTTGGCGAAATGTGACCTTATTTTTTGTCAGTAACGTTAATAGAATCTTTAAAATATCCAATTATCAATAAAAATACATTTACTCTTGCTCTTTGCCTTTTTTTCGACATTCGACGACTTTATACAGGCTCTCATAACAGCTCATTTCGAAGAGATTAGAAGAAAACACGAAATGACAATTTTTAATTAACGTAACATATACAGTAAATTTAATACTTCAAATCAAATTTTGTCTGTCGAATTTAATTCTGATTCTTATTAATCAATTAAGCAATATTGCACCCTAATGTAATTTAATATTAACTTATGCTTCCGCCAATCGGCGGCCCACATCATTCAAGAGAACTTCATCGTCCTTACCTTCTTGGTAAGATGCCGTGTCAGCGCCTCGTGCGCTGCCGTTGGTAACTGCTGCCTAGCCGCTATCGGGCGGAAGCGCTGCATCAGCGCTTCGTGCGTGGATCATATTCACTGACGGTCAATGGCAGCGTCGTCGTAGCTGGCTATGCTTATGTTCAGCGTTACTAACTACGCTGGAGTTAACTTAGACGAAACGACGAAACTTGACTCTTGACCTGATGACGGCTGTGACACCTTCAGATTGTACTGTAGCTTCACTTGAGATCTTGAGTTGTCTTTATTTGCTGCTGTAGCTGTGCTCTTTTTTGTAGTGCCTCGCATTAATTGCTACACTTCTCCTGCTGTCTTTTGCCCAGTAGTACACGGCTATGTTTGCATATTTAGATGTAACGTTTTCCAGATATTTGATGAATATACTCGAATCTGGGTCCGGGATGATTCCACTTTAGGGTAACCGCTTAGGTAATCTTAGTTAGTCCCGCCTCAATTTTCACTGTTGCACAGTTTATGTAATCATCGTTGCCGGTAACGCAACAGGAAGTAACTCGTCCAGTAGCATGCATATACCTGTCTATACCTATCATATATCCATAGATTGTCTAAATTTGACTTACATATGTTTTAAACTATTGTTTCGATTTCGCTGAAAGATAAATTATTATGCTGTCAAGATAAACTTACTTTGCGCTTATAAAAGACAAGAAATTTAATTATAAACTTTTTTGGCTTTTCGTATTGATTGCATCGCTTTTTGATAAATATCTACATAAATTTGTTTGCAGTTTTTCAATATTTTATGTAATCCACTCCGATTGTGTGTTTGATTAATGTTGCAACCCCTCACACCCACGATCCGACTGCTTTTTATTAAAATCAATGCCTGCAATAAATTCTGCTAATTTATTAGCAACCAATCAAAAGCTGCCTGCTCTGGAACCTTAAAAATTTTGTAATAAATGTCACACATGCCGTGCGACAGTCGCAAAATATGGCCGCACATTTGTTGCACGCTTTGCTATGTCAGAAATACAAATCAATACGATAAATAAAAATATTTTTAATTAAAAATATCAAATAGAGCGAAATCTGTGCAAATATAAAAAAAATAATATTTGCCCAATGCACAAAAAAGCAAACAAAAATGTAAAAGGGGGAAAAAAACCTATATATAAACAGCTGAGTGCTGCCAATTATGATAAATTTATAGTTCGTATTTATTTTGTTGTTTCTTTTTTCCTGAGTATTAAATGAGCAAATTTTTCTTTAACACATTTCGATATAAATGTGTGAACGTGTGTGTGTGAAAAATGTCTCGCTGTTTTTCTTGGCAATTTTCCATTGTTGCAACAGCTGTTGCATGCAGCGCACATTTTCAGTTTTTAATGCTGATTATATAGTATTTCTTTTTTATTCGACCTTTTAAGGGTGCCATTTGACCGTTGTCATAAAAGTCAATATGCCAAATGCGTGGACGCCAGCACTTGACCCTTTTTTTACTGCATACCCTTACAAGAGTTAAGTTTGTTTTGCAAACCAGTTAACACCTTGCATCTTAACAGAATTTAAGAAGTTTGTTTATGCAAAATAAAGCATAATCTAAAAGATTGATGGAAGGCGTGCATCAAGCACGCTTGATGTTCGTACGTTCGGAGGAGTCAACATCAACTCTGACCACTACCTAGTTGCAGCCAAGGTTCGCATGCGTCTAAGCATAGCGAAGAATGTGCGATCTAGTGCGCAGCGAAAGCTGGACATCACAAAGCTGCAATCACAGCAGACTGCTGAGGCCTTTTCCGCTAAACTCTCTGAGCAGCTCACTCAACCTCTATCAGAACCTGATAACGCCGAGGGACTCTGGAAGCATATATCCCACTCCTTAGGTTCCGCCGCGGAGAATGTCCTTGGATTCCAACGCCCACTGCCGAGGAGCCAATGGTACAATCAGGAGTGTCGCGAAGCCACTGCAGTAAAGAACGCCGCCTATAGAAGGACCCTGCAATCGGCTGCTACGCGATCTGTGCGAGATCACTATCGGGAAATGAGGGGGATGGAGAGACGCTTTTTCAGACGCAAAAAACGCGAGCAGGAAAAGCGTGAATGAGAGGAGATCGAGATGTGCAGGAGCAGGAATAACGTTAGGAAGTTCTTCCAAAAAGTCAAGCGTCTGGCTGAAGAATTTAGTACCGGACCGTCTTCCTGTAAAGATGCAGAGGGAAATCTGGTAGTGGATGCACAGGGTGCACTGAGGTTGTGGAGGGAACACTTCTCTTGCTTGCTATCGGGCGATGATGATGACAATGCCGCCCCCGGAGTTAAGTTCCCGTTGTCCCCAATTATAGACGACGGCGTGGATATACCGTCGCATAGCTATGACGAAGTCAGGGTCGTGAGCAAGCGGCTCAAGAACAACAAAGCATCTGGTGCAGATGACCTGCCTGCTGCGTTGTTCAAGACTGGAGGCAATGAGTTGGTAATATGCATGCACCGGCTCTTTTGCAGAATATGGCTAGATTAGAGCATGACCGATGATTGGAACCTTGGTGTCCTCTGCCCTGGTGATCCCACGGTGTGCGCTAACTACCGTGGTATCAGTCTACTTTCTATTGCACATAAGTTCTATCAAGCGTATTGTGTGAAAGACTAAAACCGTTTGCGAAAGAACTAATTGGACCTTTTCAGTGTGGTTTTAGACCTGGCAAGTCCACCATAGACCAGATAATCACACTACGCCAAATCCTGGAAAAGACCCACGAAAAACAAATCGACACCCACCATCTCTTTGTTGATTATAAAGCAGCGTTTGATAGCCCGTTGAGGGATCGCGTATATGCCGCACTGTCTGAGTTTGGTTTCCCTGCAAAGTTGGTACGACTATGCAGAATGACGTTGAGCAACACGCGCAGCTCCGTCAAGGTAGGAAAGAGCTTCTCCGAACCATTTGTTACCAAGCGAGGTTTCAGACAAGGTGATGCCCTCTCCAGCGACCTCTTCAACATTTTGATGGAGAATGTGTTGCGAAAGGCCGAAGTGAATCGGAACGGGACTGTATTCTATAAGGGTATCCAGTTGCTTGCATACGCAGATGATATCGATATCCTCGGGCGTACAAAGCAAGCGGTTACCGGAGCCTTTGCGGCTATTGAAAGCGAATCTGCCAGGGTGGGTCTGGTGGTAAATGAGAGCAAGACGAAGTATATGCTTTCTTCGAGTGGAGATACACAGCGGTTGGACTCTCAGATTGATGTTGAGAACTATATAGGTGTTACTTTGGTCTCAGTAGGCAAATGAGTAGTAGAGACCACTCCCGCCAGACGAAACTGACACTCTATAAGACTCTCATCCTTCCCGTTTTGCTTCAATACGGTTGTCGAAGGGAAGCGACTAAAGGGCAGACCATGTCTCCGTTGGAAGGTAGAGAGTACGCTAGCTACCTTTGGTATTACCAATTGGAAAAGGCTAGCGCAAAGCAGAGACGCCTGAAGGAGGGCTTTACATCTGGCCGTGACCAGGTAACGGGTAGTTATGGCCAGTTAAGTAAGTAAAGGAAGAGAAAGAGAAATGGGAAAAGGAAGGGACAGAGGAAGGGGAAGAAAAAGAAGCGGAAGAAGTAGAAGAAGAAAAATATGAGGAAGGGAAACGGGAAAAAGAATATGCTCTACCTCGAGAGGAGCATGGTGGTTGGTAAGCGAAGTGAGCAGGGGATGGAGCCCCCTAGTTCCTATATATTATGAGTTTTTTTTTTATAGTTATTTATTTTGTGAAATAGTTTTTTTTTTAAAGGCGAAATATAGCAGGCAAACAACAGACAAGATATTAATTTTATTCCCCTAAATGAGCTATTTTACCCACTGTGCGTCAGGACTACTATTTGACATTATCGTTTAACGAATGCATCTGCGCGAGGAACTAATATCTGCAAACGAGTGCCGATTCGGTAAAAACCGTGCAGCCAAAAGTATATTCTAGCTTGCAAAAAAACATAACAGAGTATCTTAGCATTCGGTACTGCCAAAGTTGGCTCGCAGCACATGTTACAACTTAATCACAAAGCCTGGGCATTGATGGCGTGAATCGTTTTCATAAAATTTTATTAAATTTAAAAACGAGCATCAAGCTACTCTAGCAAATATCATTTATTTTATTGTTCAATTCGTTTGCTGTCCCAGAGCGTATACTTGTTAGACTCTTGAAAGACGGTTAAGGATTCCGAATCTGTGTATGTGTGCGTGTGCCTTGATTTCTTGGCCAACTTGGCTGTGCTTGCATGTGGCAGCTGTGCCATAAAAATTACATCCAAGTTCGATTTCTATTTGCACAATTGTCCGGCTTTGTTTGCGGCATTTGGCCATACGTAATGAATGTTTATTGGACATGTTTTGTTGTTTTTGTATATGTGTGTGTGTGTCCTTATTTTGGTCAATATGTTTTATGCATTTGTTGTTGGCTGATTATTCCAGAATCGCAAATAGATCACATTGCGCTAAACAAACTGGAAATCCACTTAATTGTCCTTCTACAGAACGATTCGCTCTGGGCAAGCTTTATAAATTTTGCGATTTCATCCAATCTGAGGCAAAACTTTCTATTGTCCTCGATACAATGGCGAGAGCAGTCAGCCGGCGGAGGGTTTTTAACTGAATAATAATTTCTTAGCTCTTGAACATGTTTTAAAAGATTTTCCATAAAATTGAAAGTGAAATTCCAGCAAATGTACATATGTAGTTAGAAGACATTACATATCAAAACCTAGTTGCTTTTTGTTTCTAGTCACCCTAAACTACAGTTCTTGATATTCATAATTTTGAGCTCTCATTTCGATGTATTTGAAAACAAACTTTACAAAATTACTGTACATGTACACATCGATAAAAAACTCACTTGTATTTTGTTGTCGAAAGTAATCGTTTGGCAACGTCAGTATTGTATTTTTTCTATATTTGTTTTTAGAATTTTAGATATTTTGTGAAGTTAATTTCAATGCAAGCAACGTACCCAGATACTCAATTAACTGAAGATTTTTAAACTGTTTTCGTAGAAGCGACATTTCCAAAACCCGATCTGTGCTACCCCATTGTGGAAGAAAAATCACACCATTATGTTTTTTAATTTCATACTAAATCTGACAAGTTGATGTTTTAAATATAAAATTTTTTGCTGCGAAAATAAGAGCTTGCTAATACCACTTCTTCTTAACTGTCCTAACAACCCGATACCGGGTTACGGCCAGATGTAGAACATTCCTCTAGGTGTATTTATACAAGTGCAGCTTTCAACATCAATCTGATAGTCGAACCGAGGCGTCTCTCTACAGGAAGAAAACATATACATTGCCTGGACAACTGCTCGCTTAGTACGACCAATGATATCAATATCATCTGCGTAAGCGAGCAACTGGACACTCTTATAGTTCAGTATTTTCCCGTTTCGATGTACTTCGGTTTTCCGCAACACATTCTCTATCACAACAATGACGAGGTCGCAGTATGTCTAAAGCTTCGACCAGTATCAAAAGGCTTGAAAGGTTCTTCTCTATCTTGATGAAGCTGCATGTATTGCTCAACGTCATTATGCATAGTCGCCCCAATTAGGCAGGGATACCGCGATACGCGCGAAAATGCTTCATATACGCTATCCCTTAGTAGGCTATCAAATTTTCTGCTTAACTGGCTAACCCGCTGTCAAAAGCTGATTTATAATCGTCAAAGAGCTGGTGTATGTTTATGATGGTATTTGTGGGTTCGTTACAAGATTTGGCGTAGTGTAAATATCGGGTGAATGTAGGACTTACCAGGCCTGAAGCTACACTGATAAGTTTCAATCAGTTCTTTCATTAATGACTAGTCTTTGACGTAATACGCTCGATAGGGCCTTATATGCGGTAAAAAGAAGGCTGATATCAGGTTGCTAGCGCATACCGTGGAGCCAACCCCTTAGAGGACAGGGCAGAAGACACCATGGTTCCAGTCATTGGGCATATAGTCTTATAATCATTCTGCAAAAGAGTTGAAGCACATCCTTACGTCAATGCTGCTGCTGCACATCCGATCTACTCTCGCTTGCGCTGTTCCTGCTCATATTTGTTACGGCTGAATTGAGCGCCCTCCTTTATCCTCAAATTCTGATTGTGGTCTCGCACAGATCATATAGCAGCCGATTGCAGATTCCAATATCCAATTCTGATCGTACTAATGGGCATTGAAAACCAACGTCGCGTCGTTCGTTGCTGAGTGGGATACATGCTTGCATTAGGAAATCGAATAATGAAGCTAAAAGGTTAACGATATAAATCTTACCAATAGATTAAATATTTACATTTAGGCAGTGTTTGCAGATATGGAAGAGGCTGCCCCACCAAATACTGAGGACCAACCACGACCTTCCACTAAACAATGAAAACGATTGAACTTTTCCCCTTAAAAAGTTACCATCTATCAAATCTACCCAAATTGTTTAAAAACCTGCTACATCTAGTAGGGTAACACTACTTTTTACTAAGCGGTTAAGCAATGAATTAGAATAAGTAAAACAAAAAATTTGATTTGTTTTATAGAGAATTTATAAAATAAGTTCAAAGTGAAATGTAATCTATATTTTTAATACTTATGTTACTAGCTGAAGCCGTCAATAAATTAATTATATAAATTCATTCTTCCCGTTCCCATTCCCCTTACCTATCCTATCGTTTTCATCTAATAACTCTATCTCTACCTCTCTATTTATCTACTTACTGAGAAATTGAAATAAATTGTTACCTAGTCAAACTTGTTAATGTTAATCAAATTTTGTAAAATGCTTGCCTACTATATAAGTAAAAACACATTTGGTATGTTTTATATGGAAAATCATTTTTGTTAATATCTTTGGCCTCATCTATCGTAAGAAAATAAAACTACACGTAATTGGTGCAGTATTTTGTGAGTTTATGTGCTCGAACTAATACGTTCCTTTTATATATACAGAGATATAGAGAGCCGAATTCGTCCAAACTTCACATAAACCATCCCCAATCAACCCTAAAATTTTTGATTGAAATCGGTTGACACGTATTCGCAGTTAGTGGTGACATCAAAATGTACACTTATTTTTATATATATAGATATACTATAATAACATTTTGCAAGTGCGGTAAAATAATAATAAAGAACACTGTGCAAAACCAGTTCATATTCAAGGGCTCTCATGGAAGATCAAGACGAAGTACCATCCTTTACCTCCACTCATTTTTTACGGTCACTTCAGATCTTAAGAATTTCGTGAAAGATGCATTCAAACAGCCATATATCCATTATCAATTGATTTATTCATACATATATACAAGATTCTTTTCGCATACAATTTTATGATTCGTCTTCGTAACTGGCCATAACAACCCGTGTTATCGGGTTACGGGACGTAAATACATTCTTTCATTGGAATTGTGGATTTACGTGGTGGGTCCCAAACCCTACGCACAACCCTTTTAAGGCCTACTGGTCTCGAAAGAATCCAGTGTCATTGTTAGTCACCTCATACGACAAGCTTTGACCTGCTGTGGTGGTATTCTCTACCCCGCTCAACACACGGGGAATCATTTTATGATTCGAGCTATACATTTTTGGGTATTTCTTATTAGGCGCCCGTGCTTGAAATTTGGGTCCTCAAGATGAGAGCGGCGATTACTGAATGTTGTGTATAAAGGCAATCGTTTGATCACTACATTAACGTTGATGATGAGGATTGATTCCCATTGATTGAGCCACAATACTCCAGAGACCAAGAAGAAGTTAACAAAGTGCATTTCAGGAGGGTCTCCTACGAATGTTGAAGTCGACTTGTAAGCAAACGGCCAAGATTCCATCATCTGAAATCATCTTCTAGGCGCCTTTCTAAAGAGATCTAACGTAAAATAAAAAAAGAAATTGAAGAAAAGAAAGTGTACATCCGTTAAGATAACACACGGATGCACACATGTGCAGTTTTCATAGCGAAATTTGCTGATTTTTCAAATTCTCGGGTACACACTTTTTGGGGGGGCTTAAAAAAAGTGATGATGTTTTTGGGACTAGAGGGAGGCTTTCTTAAAAAACAGAAAAGGGTCAATCCTCAAATTGTATTTTTCTAATGTAATGACTAATTGTATTTAGTTCTCTTATTCAAGAGATCTTTCAATATTTGTGTGTAATTGAATTGCCTCATCGATATTCCAATTTACTCACATTTTTTCGAATTCATAAGTCATATGATTACGATTATATGATGGGCCACAAACATATGTAACATTTTAATAATAATAAAAGCTCACAGCAACAAAAGCCAAAAGGCTTATCAGAAGACTCCTCAAAGAAGCCTAGTTTAATAAATAAGAAAAAAATAAAGAGAAGAAGAGTCAAGCGCTTACTCAAAATATTAAAAGCAAAAAAATAAGAAAATCTTGAAATTCAATGGAAGGGAAAGGAAACCCAGTCACCGCGCACAAGTCATTGTTATGCATGACGCCAACTGCCAAAGCCAGAGCTAAAGCCATGTTGGACAGGGGTATTGGAGCATAGTGGGGGAAAGGAGGTGGAATGCTGTGATTTCCATAAACAACAACAATAACAAATGCTGCCAAACAAGTGCCAACAGTAGCTGACTGTGTGTGGCATGTGGCATGTGGCATGGCGGCAATGGCGGCAAAAAGAAAGAAAGAAAATATTAAAGATTCTGAAAACCATAATCTTATTGACGTGATAGGATTACACTTTGCTAAGTGAATTAATAAAGTATGCCATGGAAGACGGGCACGTCCAGTGTTGGTAACTACTTAGTGCTACCACTCAATATAATATTCACACAATATTATGGTCAAAATGAGACAGCATAACAAGTGGGGTTGCTCTGATTCTTGACAAGGGATGAGCTGTTTTGTGACGGCCAACTAAAGTTTTCCAACCAAGTTGAGTTCGTCAAGTTTCCGACAAGTTGCTGCTGCTGTCTCAACATTATTAACATAATTTATCACGACGGCAACAAAATTCCCGCTAAGCAGCTCAATAAGGTAACACTTTTCGCTGAGGGTCTGGTTATAAAACTTTCGCACAAAGTTTTTGCCCATGTAACCGAGGCATAAGTATTCATTACATAATCATTATACATCATTTTGTTGTATTTTTTATGCCACTCTGTCAACAATTTCATTAGGACAGCCAGCAAAAAAAAAACCCCCCCTGACAGTCGGCGAAAACTTTTGCACCCATTTTGGTAGCGAAATAATTATGTCATGCCGAAGATGATTAATCATTGTTCGATTTGCCTGTCGGTCCATTGGCAGAGCCTTAAATTGTAAGCGCAAAATAAATTGGCGTTTGTTGTGGTCGAACTTGACTGTCCGTCCGTTCGGCTGACTAGTCGACGGGAGTTCGACAGTCCCTTTGGCGGCTGCTCTAGGATAGTACTTGGCTATTCATCAAAATGTCCAACAGTTGTTTAGTGTTTTTCAGTGTACCCAAGGGAGCACTTAAAATATTTTCTTTCTTATTGGCTAGGCAGTTTTTTATATCCAGCTCAGTAGATTGTTGGAATTAGATAAATGGCTTGGAATTCGATAGCTCTGTCTTCGTTTTGAAGTTTATATTTCAATGTGAAAGTTCAAGGCATTGATCTGTAAGAAACTGCGGTATGGGAAAACAATTTACATTCTTGGTTTGCGTTGTGTAAGACAACCATTTTTTAAGGACTAACCGTCGTTATTGTTGGTGCGAATAATAATAATAATAAGTTGTTTACAATGGCTAGCAGACATATCATACCTAAAGGCATTGGATCGGCTTTGAAACGAAATTGCGGTGTTGTTTATAATGACTATACTATTTTGAGTAGAATGTGTTGCCATTCTATGAAAGTGACTTTGCCAAATCAGCATTTTCCCAAAGTCGGCAAGGCATTGAAGAATGCGATTTGGAGGCGGAGAGTGAAAACACTATCTAGCAGACTCGAAGCGAAACCCATATTTACATTTGTATATTAGTTGCAATGCCAGGATGAAAATCCAACCAATTCGCGCCAGTTCTTTTACTTAACTCCGTTAAAAACTGCGCTTCGGCGATCTACTATACTAGCTATTAAACGTAGATAACTATATTCAAAGCAAACCTTGTACCTCACTGCTCTATTTATAAAATCTAACCTAACTCTCAGCCAATTTCACAAGATCTCTTTCCTATTTTCCTAGCCTTGTCAGCGTAAATTTTCGATCGCGATGCCATACTGTCTATTATACCCTGTACACAAAGTGCGTTCTATGTAATAGGCAGAAGAAGGCATTAAGTTCCATAAGTTCCTTGCGCAAAAATGATCAGGAGCAATTGTTGAAATGATATAGTCATGTCCATCCCCAATTTTGTCGACCAGAAACTTTTAAAGGACAATGATATACGGGTATGCACCTGATAGCCCGTTGAGAGTTCCCATATATGACGCACTGTCTGAATTTGGTTTCAGACAATGTGATGACCTCTTCTGTACCCTCTCTTTTTTTCGAGGAGAGAGTTTCCGCGGTTGGACCCTCAGATTGATGTTGAAACCTTTAGTTTTGATGTTGTCAAGGATTTCGTGCATCTTAATCCACAGTCCCAATGAAGAACGGCAAATGAGTAGTGAAGACCACTCTCGCCATACGAAACTAACACTCTATAAGACGCACGCTCATTCTTCCCGTTTTACTTTATGGCACTGAAGCATGGGTAATGACGCAGTCTAAGAAAAATTCCCTTGGAGGGTTTGAGCGGAAAGCACTTCGCAAGGTCGCGTTGGCAACGACTACCGCATGAGAAGAAACGACGAACTATGTGAGCTCTACGATGACATTATCATAGTAAACAAACATAAATTAACATCCAGCGAATTAACTTCCAGCGAATTAACATACAGCGGTTTCGCTGGTGAGGTCATTTTATATGATAGATAAAGAAATTCCTCCGAGAAAGATCTTCAATGCGGTATACCAACCTTTGGTATCACCGATTTGTGAGGCGCGTAAAAAACATAACAAAATCGTAAATCGTCATATTAAATAACATATTTTACGATTTGCAGTACCTACGCTTCCATCAAAAGTTTATAAAATAAATATGTATGAAACTTATTAGTTACTCATACACTATTCAATAAGCTTTTGGTGTACACTGTAATATAGAGTTACATTTTGCGGTCTTATATAAAACTCAGCTTAGAAGCCACATTTGAGTGTGGAAGTTACTCCCGTTGTATAGATTTGATCTGAGCTCGGATTTTCTCAAAACGATTCGGTTTCTTTTGGTGCCCCAAGCCCTGCCTTGATTGGTAGCATTTATTTATAGATATAAAGTTTTCTTTCGATGCAAATGTTTAGATTTAGTATTAGGAATTTATCCGAACGTATTAGCCAGAAATCTTATTTACTTTTTTATGAAAACACATTTTGGCGGCGCAAGTTTTTTTTTTTTAATTTTTGATACGTTTTATTTGGCTTAATCTAAGACAATTTTGTGGTCTTTTTCTTTTATATTTGCATAGGGATGCAAAAATTAACTATTAAAATCGAATTAAACGCGGCGGAACTAGTTACTTCTAGAGACTCACTTTTAAAGTCGCATCTCTTCAGAAAGACATCAACAATTGTGGCGAAAAAGAAGCGAATTGCTTTTTTAATAGCTTTTTGAATTTCGCTGCATAATAAGAGATTGCTATAAAACATCACATCCAGTTTTCTTTGCCTTTAATTAACAGAAGTTAAATTAATTAAAATAATTAGTCTTACTTAAAAATGGCGAATTTCAGCCATCTTGTGTTGCAACATCAAAACACTTAATTCCAAGTTGTGAATGTAACCCAAACTCAGTCGCTAGCTACTATTATTGCCGACCTTGAAGTTTTTGGCACAAACCAAGAAGCTGTCAAAACTACCATTCCAACATCCATAAAAAGCTCCTTTAGACATAATTTGAAAACTTTTCGTTTTGGCTAACTAGTAGTACAACTCTTAAAGTTCTGGCCATTAAAAAGTTCCGCTTTTCATTTCAATTGCTGAGCTGTTGCTGCCCATCGGTAGATAGGGCGAACTTCGCTGCAGCTTCTCCGTATTGTGGGCGTTTTTTGGTTGGGCGCGTCAACTAAACAAATTATAAACTACAAATTTGCACTTGGCAACAAATGCAATCCAATGACGGCAACAACAACTACAATGACAATTTGACTAAGGTGGCGTGAAAAGTGTTGAGTTCTAAAAAATGTTTGCCAGTGTTGCAAAAGAAACTTTTTCCTTGACTTGATGGCCAAGAAAGTTCACTTGGCTGCCAATAAATGCAAATTGCCAGCCAATTAGTTGGGGCGGAGAGAGGGGAGCAGGACCCAAACTAAAGTGGACCAAAGCCAAAAACATTAATAATTGGCCGAGTCGGTCTTAAGCTTTAATCCCTTTGACATTTTCACAAAACAACAAAATAATTTGTTGCATAATTTACCGCGTCAGCGCTTAATTAATGCAAATGAGATATGCAATGGCATTTTGCTCTTTTGTATGTGTTTGTTGTTGATGTTGCGTTTTGTACTCACTCGAAATGAGTTTTTCATCAAGTCTAACAACTTAATTAGCTCATAAAAATGACGCCATAAGCTGTTAACCTCCCACGCGCCTCTCCAACAATCACACACACACAAACAGCACCCATGAACGCTGTGGCTGCGTGTTGCGGCCACTTAACTGCGGCCCAGATTGGCTCAGGCTCCGGCTACGCCACAAGTCAAGCCGTAGCCGTAGCCGGAAATGCGCTGCCAGGTCGTAGGTCACGGCGCGCACAATTTCTGGCATAGGCGCAAAGCTAATTAGTATTAAGTGCTCTGGCGGCACTTCAACAGCCTCTGCACCCTGCTCACCACCCCGGCCCACGCCCACCCACACGCCTCTTTTGTGTTTTTGTTTTTGCTGCCTTGTTGAGCGACGCCTTGGGGTATGTGGTAAATATTTTTGTGTGTGCGGTCAGCTGAAAAAATGCAACCAAATGGCATGCAAAGCGCCAACGGAGTGGGAAAAGACGGAAAAGTCGGGCGGAAAAGGCCAGCGAATACAAAACGATTTAGTGTCGCTTGAGCGCACAATAAGCCAATGTCGAGTTTGGGCTCTTTCGTATACCCAATTTGTGGGTTCTGTTCATTTAGAGTGGCGTCCGGCAGCTTTAAGTGAATGAGAATTGGCTGTTTGATGGGTCTACAGAAAATATTTGATGTTTTTGGCATACATTGAGTGTATACTATACATAAACAGTAATATTCTAATTTAAATGTCAACGCTATGAAATTGTTAAGTTTCTTGCTGCATTAATTCACGACGCTCTACAAGAAGATATCCATTTAAAGTTCAAGATTATTATATTTATTCCTGTTGATTATTTCAAGGCTACTGGCGAATCTTAGGAATTATACATTTTTTTTTAATGCTATTTATTATTTGTAGTCTGTATTAGGACATTGAACAAATTTTATATTTCTTCAGATTGGATTGAAGTTCACATAGATATAAATTTTAATTTATTTAAACTAAACTCGATGGTGCAGATCTAGAACATGGTATGTCTCTACTTTATTTGTGGTGTAAGAGCCGAAATGTCAATACCCATGCAAAAAAAGGCTAAAAGATTTTGGAAATGAGCTAAAGATATCATATGAATTGAAACAAGATCATTTTTTATAATTGGAAATGCTATTTTGGTCCAAAATACTTCGTGATACCCCAATGCCCAAGACAGAGCTGGAAAGGATGCATGTAGCTAGAATGGGAATGGGCTAAGTTGTTGTTATTACATATAGGCACCGCTTTGCAATTGAAAACTCTTAAAAAATCTAACAAATTACTCAATTGACTATGAGAGGAATCCGATACTTATAATCGAGGTGCGAACTAAGTGGCACACATGGAAGATTGATACTCATGAAATGATGATGTCCAACAAAATTAAGCCTCAATGTTACTACGCAGCGTGTGGGATAAATATAGAAAGGCGGTATGCAGCTCCTCATTGTTCCAAGTATGCCTAACAGAGTACAAAATTTTGAGAATTACAGTGTATGACAAATACAAGCTTTAGGTCATAGGATTTGGAATCATTATATTTAGCGATGAATTTAATTAAGATTTAAAAAAGTGGAATTTCAGTTCAGATGACTACAAAAAATTACGAGAGCAGGCGTATCCTTTACAAAAACTAGACCATGGTGAAAAATCCCTTATGGTATTGGCTGTGCTTATTGCTACGTCCAACCACCCAATATGAGTTTCCCAGGTCGAATTCCTTCACTGGCATATAATAAGTTATTCAAAGGCGAGCTAATCGATACATTTTCCCTGGCCACAACTGGATATTTCAGCAAAACAACGCTCCAAACAAAACCAAAGCCATCTCACAAAGTCATACTCTTAGTCCTTTACTGCCGTGGCCGAGTATAATTCCGAGCCGTAATCCAATTGAGGATGTCTGGGTCTTACTTTTTGTAAAATTTTTTCCAAGTACAATCAGTACGAAACTTAAAAGTAGCTTTAAAGAGGAGGAATCCGTGGCATCGCACCGGAATGGAACAAAATGGACTTGTCCGTCCTTAAAAGCAGGCTGAATCTAGTCGATGAATATAACGACAACCCAATGTGCTATTTACATTAGTTTATTTTTTAAAAAATATTGTTATTTAATGTTTTGATATAGGTAAAATACTAAATATGCACATATAATTATTTGCTATGGAGAAAAACTAAAATAATTTTATTCAATTATAAGAAATGTATTATGAAATTTATACTTATGTTAAATTAAAAATATAACATTTAACATTCCAACATATTTTTAAAGTAAGCATATATAATTAGTTTACTGGGGTACTATCTAAAAGGCTTGTAGTTATTCCATTTATATAATTAGTGTCCGGTAGTCCGATGGCTTTATACGGCATTGGTAAGGCCCATCCTTCTCTATGGAGAATAGTATTGAAAAATTTTAAAAATTCCACGCTCAAAACTTACATTGAAAACGCAACTGCTGGCGTTGTTTCCTTCAAGAACAGGCATTCCAAGGAGTGAGTCAGGGAGCATATGCTCGATAAGGCTTCAGTAGAGCAATTTAACTTTAAACTCCATGAAAAAGATGGCCGTGTAAGCCGGGGTGCCGAGGCCCTAGAGAAGATATTTTCTGAGTTCCCGGTCTGGGAAGCTGATTGTTTGCGCCAGATACTCGCTACAATACTGCAACGGTCATTGATAACTAAGGTTTGTTGACAAATCGATGTGTACCGATATCCACCCTAGACTCTCCCCTTAGCAGCACGCCGCTCGAATTATACTGTGCAACAATTTTTGAACAATTTTCTGGGTGAGGGATGATTCCACTTCAGGGTGATAGTGCTTAAGGAGTATAGTAAGGATTTTGCATACCCAGGCCAAACTTTTTTTTCATGTCCTTTTTTATATTTTTCTTATGTAGTCTCATATATCTTTAAATTTTTATATAATTTTGTGTCGCTAGCACTTATGCGCTCAGAGATCTATACCTTCATACAGACGGATGGACGGACATGGTCCAATCCCTACCCCAGATAATGATAAGACTTTTTTTTTCCAATGGAACTTATGGTCTGGCTCGCCTCCGTCTGCCTGTTACATACATTGCACAAATGTCTAATACCCTTCTACATAATGTGTACAGGGTATACAAATAAAATACGTTCTTGCAATCCGCAAAAAGGTTAGATACGTTGATTTGCTTTTTAAGGGATTTATGAAGAATTTTTGCATTATGGAAATGAAATGGTCACACTTACAAGGCTCAAACACATGGTTTATAAAGAGCTTCTAAAGGGAACTTTCACACTTTACGCCTGCTAAAACTTTTTTTACGACAAGAGTTGGCCTATAACTTTTAATGTGCATTACGATTTTGAAGCTATTAAAAAAATGTAGTACTTGTTGTTTGCTTATCTTCGACTTGTCCACCATCTATCAAAATTGTTTACACTTTCCAAGCCGGCATTGCATGTACAACAAAACTGACAAACCAGCCAATTATCTTATTAAAAACAGTTTTCCTCCTTCGAACCCCTAATGAACTTGGACCGAACTTAGTCCATCCGTGTCTCAGATGGTTGGCACGTAGTGTTTTACGTTACTTAAACTCATTTCCGGCGCTGCTCACATGACTTTATGTAATAACGGCCAAATAAAATTATCTTATCAGCAGCCACTGATGTTTCTGTGTGACTGTGTGTATCTGTGTGAGTGTGTGTTTGGGTGCGTATGTCCATGTATGAGCTAATTTTATTGCATAAAACTTGTGCTTATTGCGCTGTCCATGGTCCAGTAATGTTAAAGTGAGAAAGGGAAAAATTGCACGTTCCGGCCATACAAAG
Source organism: Chymomyza caudatula (assembly GCA_035041775.1). Classification (NCBI taxonomy): domain Eukaryota; kingdom Metazoa; phylum Arthropoda; class Insecta; order Diptera; family Drosophilidae; genus Chymomyza; species Chymomyza caudatula. The sequence goes on from JAWNKW010000209.1 coordinate 2,506,666, forward strand.
TGAACGTGACCGCTTGTACATAGACACGCCACAGCATCCACATACACACAGGTCCGTATCCGTGACCCTGTCCACGTCCTTATTTGTGACCCCGTGCTCAATGTCCAATGTCCAGCGGCATTCCAAATTCACATATTCACGTTTTTCATGTAATGTACACAGCTTAGCACAGAAATAACAACAACCGCAAAAGCTACAAGGAGATGACAACACGCTCATGACAACAGCCAAATGACAGTAATTCATGGTAATTTTTTGGTATATTCGCAAAATGTTTCAGGTCGTTTCGGAAGACAACGAATTGCTGGTTCGCTGGATGCGCTACGCCATATGGAATTTTGTTTTAGAAAACACAAAAGGGCCAAAAGCTTTGTTTCTGCTGCCTGATGAAATAGCGATTATTTTCAGTGAAAGCGAAACATCTTTAGCAAGGTAAACATTCAGAAAAGCTGTGACTGAAATCAAGTGTGGCATTTTGGTGAAATGAATCCCAGACAGCAGGCAGAGCTAAGGGATCATAAAACAGGTATAGAAATATCACTATTATCAGTTACAAGTTGCTTGTAAGCGATAATTTCATATTAGCAATAATCGGTTATGTGCAACATATGTCATATAGGCTGTTAACTTGTTACAGTCAATTTCGCTTATTTGCAAAAGAGAAAATGCAGCCTAGTTGTTACTCGTAGTTTCTTATAAGCAATAATCGGTTCTATTCAAAATTTTCCATATAGACAGTTATATACATTATCAAAACTGCAGCGCAGTTATTGCATGTAAGCGATAATTTCATATTAGCAAAATCGGTTATATGTAAAATATTTCATATAGAGGGTTAACTTGTTACAGTAGATGTCGCTTATACGCAATGCCAAAATGCACCGCAGGTTTTGCTTGTAAGCGATAATTTCATATGCAATAGCATAAATGCAGCGCAGTTATTGGTGATGAGCAATGACTTTATATAAACGATAATCGGATATATGTAAAATATTTTATACCAGCGATAATCAGTTTATGTATTATATATTCACCGATTAAAAAATATGCACTGTTGAAAAATTTCAATAGTTTAAGGATGCTGGAAAGTGCATATAACCGATATCATTTGTAACAAAAATTGATCGATGAATCGGCTGTTCGCAAAGCAAATCAATAATACAAATAAAGTGTATTTAAACTGACTTGTTTTGCATAAAAGCAATAATTTCATAACAGCAATACTTCGTATAAGCAATATATTTCCTACCATTTGATTTGGAAGTTGTTTTCCAATGCTATGCACCAATTTTTATTTTTAACCAAGTAGTTCAAAGCAATGACTTAGTTCTAAAAATAATCTAATGTTACTGGTACTTAACAATAATAGTTCGTAAGGGGCCGTCCATATGTTACGTCATAACATTTTTGCCCTTTTTTTGGTTATACAGTAAACATAATGAGCAAATATTAAATTTAATTCGCAACATTTTTTTCTTGAAAGAATGACAAAATTAAAGTTTAAAATGATGACGTCATCATTACCTTTAACCCCTCCTCCCCCCATTTAATCAAACATAATCAATTAGGTAACCCCCTCCCCCGACCCTCTCAGTGATGACGTAATATGTGGACGGCCACTAACCGAAATATAAACCATAACTGATATACCAGACATCACATTTCCGGGCTCTAAAAGTGCAGTATTTCATAAAGATCTAAACATATAGAGTATCAATATCCGAATTGGATACGATTCTCTTAAAATATTGTTAGTTCGACGAACTTATCAAATCCTTTATGTCGCTTGTCATTCATCATAGGCATCGACGGATATTCTGCACTTTTTACTTATTATGTCTATCCTTTTTTATAGCTCTGCCGCCTCGTTCTATTACAAGATCCAATAAAACTCGCGTCAATTTGTATAGCATTGCAGTGAATGCTCAAACATGTTAGACATCCGTATAGCTAATGTTGCCATCTCGCTCAACGTTTGGCATCTCTTTCTTATGTACTGACTCGTTTAGGCGATTACCGTCAATAAGCGGGTGCAATAAGGCAATATACGTGTTTTTGGTCTGAGTTGGCAGCACTGGCTGGAAACAACTTAAGGCAAATGTGGCACGTACGATATTTGCAATGAAACGACAACAACAGCAACAAATATAAATGCAAATATACATTTTGTGGTAAACATTTGAAGCTCGTTACATGCACACACACGCGTGCCTCATTTGAGTGAGTGTGATGTGTGTGTGTGTGTGTGTGTGTGTGTGTGTGTGTGTGTGTGTGTGTGTGTGTGTGTGTGTGTGTGTGAGTGAGGGAAAGCTCATGCGTTTACCAACCCGGAAGTGTTGATTTTCATTAAATGGCGTTAGTTCAATTGGAAAAATATTGTTGTTGTCGGTTGTATCTACGCATTGAGCAGAGTGCCAATGTGTATATGTGTGTGTGCGTTTAACTTATTAAATTAGCCTGCTTCAGTGGATATGTGAATTTTAGGCTTGTTTTTATCAAAACTAAGTCATATGAAAATTTGTTGATAATTTTCTTCATTAGTGTGCGTTTCTATACATATACATGGTTATGTGTGCATATATGTACATATGTATAAGCATGCGAATATATGTTTAATATCACTCTGAGCAAACATCCGCTTTAGAATAGCTTTAGAGAGAGAGATTAATGTCTTAGCAGCTTAGATGGATTAGTGACTGAAAGGAATAAATGTAAAATAGAATAAATAATAACCAATTTGTGTTCAAATCCAAAATATAAAATAAAACTAAAAATTTTATGCAGACAGTCGGGACGATGCCCAACAGTGGGACTAAATAAGGTAAAATGATAAAGGAAGTATCCACTTTTATATCTCCTTTCATAAGATCCATATGCCTGTAAACATTTTCCTATTGGGAAGTTCCATTTGACAAGTTTTCCTATTGGGACGTTGGCGGCACAAATTACTTTTATGCACAAACTCCATTATTCTTAAATAAATGTCGTTGAATTTTGTAACAGAGATCAAAAATACATTTATAAATGTCTGTGGCAATTTTTAAATCAATATATTGGGGGGTGTGGCCGTAATTAATGCAAATCGATTGCGGGGGAAGGGGGAGTTTCATTGAAAAAAGGTGAATTCAGTTGTAATGATTTGGCCCATACGAGTCTCCACACCAAATTTTGTAACTCTAGCTCATATGGATACATGAGAGGTTTTAGTTTTTTGACCAATCCCAATACTTTTTTGCGGAAAAGTAAAACAATTTCCTCAAATTGAATTGCTTATTAAATCATAGACATAAAAATATTAAAACTTGAATGAAAAAGAAAAAGTTAAAAACAAACATAACAAAAGTTTTACCACATTTTTCACCTTTCTTATAATTAAATAAAGAAATACATATCAACAGCACAGATCAAGATTTCCAGCTAAAAATCTTTTTTTTTTTTAGTATATAAAAATTGGTACAGTCGTCACACAAAGTGCACAATAGTTGACAATGACAACACAAAAAAATGACACTTTCCGAGAAACTAGGCAGATTAAAAGGCACTACAATGACATTTAATCATAAAAAAGGATTTAAAAATAATTTTAATTTTAAAATATTTATTTTTAAGCAACATGCATATTTACATATATGTATATTTATGCACATGTGTGTGTGTAGCACACAACACGAACACATTGCAATGCATATAATGCTCGTAAATATGAATTATTTGACATGAAAATATGTTGGCACAATCATGCTTGTTTTCAAGTGTTTGTGCAAAAAATATGCCTTCATACGAATTTGAGTAGGTCTCGATTGAGTTTGTTTGTGGATTTTCTCTCTAAGTAAATTTGTTTATATTTTACTTTATTTATAAATCAAATTGGTTTAAATTTCAGTACATTTAGTTTTTCACTCTTTCCTGCACTAAGACAACTATAATAAAAACAACAAAAGTGGTTTTTCTCAGCCTAACTGTTCTTGTTGTTGTAACGGTGCCATAAGTTTTCCAATTTGCATAACTTCCGCAACAGTTGGGGCTATAAATATGCAAAGAGTTTTTGTCGCTCTATTATTGCTTATATAAAAACGCTACGAATATATATACAGACATATTTGTATATAGTATCTGTATGTATTTGGGCTTCCTTAGTTGTTGTTTGTATCTAAATGTAAGGAAAATGTGCAAAACTTGAACATCTGACTTGCTTGGTTTTTAAATAAAACTACTCCTGAAGCTTCTAACAAGTAGTGTGCAACTTAAAGTGAGACCAGATACAAAAAATAGCTACTTGACTTAAAGTAACGCATTTTAAACAATTTCCAACTTAAAATAATAAATAAAAACTAAATTATACGTATCGCGGTTATCTTTTGTGACAATAGTTATTCTCGATAACATTAGAATGCAGCCAACTTTTAGTTTTTGTTTGGCCCATAGACAATAGATATAATTAAAATAAAATAATAAAAATATCTATCTATTGGTACAGTGGAATTGACTGTATCTGCAATGACTTTTGACTAGGATTTCTTTTAGATTTTCTTGTGATTTTAAGTCGATTCTTTTTAAGAAGCGTTAGACGGACGCCTATGTTCCTATAAATTGCTGCGCTATTACGGAAAAACGAAAAAGGGTTAAGTGCACAATTATTTTGTTATCCGTAAGAACCTTGTTTAGATAGGTATCAGTGTTTCTTAAAGATGCTCTCGGATATTCGCATTAATGTTCACTCACTGCTGAATAATGCAGCTCCACTTCAACATGGAAACTGCAGTTTTTGCGACTAGTAAATGCTTCTATCCGTGCTGTTAATGGCCGTCAGAAGCTGTCGCTATTTCTGCTATGGCTGAAACTGCTGCTTCTCTTGCAGCGCCCAATCATGGATTTGCGAGAATGGCCTTGACAATCACCAAAATGTTAAATGCCATTTTGTGTCTGGCTTACTTTCCACCAGATCGCAATGAAGCTACAGAAATAAAGGTAGCGCAGTCGATATGCCTGCCGCTAAGATTCTCCAAGACCTTGAGAAAATTTCAAAGCTTAACCAAATCATATCAATCAATCAAAATTTCGGCGAAGGAGCACTTTGATATGAAGGAAGCTATCAACCGAGTTTGGCATTAGGGGCTTTTTTAGAAACTCAAAATGTCTCTACCTACTACTACTCACTACAAAATCATTCTCCAATACTATAGAATGTGTTTAAGATGTTTTAGCAATTCTCATCGAATTTAGTCAGTATGCATTTTTCCAATACTAATAAATGCGTTGATGTTTCCAGCCCATAATTTATTTCTAGCTTTTAATTACAAAGTTTTTCGACTGTACTTCTAGAATTATGTTCCGACATTATTGGAAGTAAAAAAATATGTGCAAATATGTAAAAATTTATGCCACGGTTGCCACTTTGCTTATAATAATATTGACTGTGGTACACCAACCCTCAAACTTATTCCAATTACAAAGTACATGAGTCTATCCCCATTTTTAGCAAGTGACTTTGATGTACGCCTTATAAAATGCGGTTGATGTGTAGTTTGAAGGGGAAAACACTTTGATATAGAGCTCATATCGTGATAAAAACTAAAACATTTTACGCTAATTACGCAGCAATTACTTGCTGCTGGGCTCACATAACGTATACGCAACGCAATATTGAAACAACGTAAATTAAGTATTTAGATTTGGGGTCACATTGAATTGCCACGCATTAGGCAAAAGTTCTAATGAAAATGTGAAAAGTTTCGCCAGGCTCTTTCGCATAGATGTAGCAGCATTTGGTGACATCGTTTGGCAAAAGTTGAAACAATAAAAAAAAAACATTTCGCAAATTAAATTTTACAAATGAAATAATTTTAATAATAGTTACTGCAATTTTGGTGTTGGCAAAGTGAAATTGAAAACTTAAAAGCTTTGTAATTAAAAAGATATAAAAATGAAATGAAACCTATTAATGGGATTTAGGATTTCATTTTGGAAAGTTAAAAATTGCGAGTGATATTTGGCCATCGAGCTTGACGTCTGTACGTTTTGAATATGATTGGAAATCGATCTACAAACTGAGCTTATGAAGCCCTAAGGGCAATGTTCGAGCGCTTATATATATAAATATGGTACGGGTAAAGTATGGTATGAATTACTAACTTACTTAACAACTCGTTACCGGGTTACGGCCTGATGTAAGGCTCTCCTCCAGGCGTTTCTGCTTTGCGCAAGCCTTTTTCAATTGGTAATACCAAAGGTAGCCAGCGTACTCTCTACCAGGTCCTTCCAACATAGACATGGTCTGGATCTTAATTCGCTTGACTATGTCAAATTCTTCGTAGAGCTCATAGAATTCGTCTTTCCATCGTATCCAGTAGGCGGTGCCAACGCCTTGAGGGCCAAAGATCTTACGGAATACTTTCCGCTCAAACACTCACAGGGCATTTTCATCAGACTGCGACATCACCCATGCTTCAGCGCCATAAAACAGAACGGGAAGGATGAGTGTCGTAGAGTGTTAGTTTCGTCTGGCGGGATTGATCTCTGCTACTCATTTTCTTACTGAGATCAAAATAACATTTATTGGCAAGAGTGATTCTCCGCTTGAGCTCCATTCTGACATCGCGCTTCTTTGTGGAGGTGGTGCTAAGGTAGACGGAATTGTTGACAAAATGAAAATTATAGTCCTCAACATCAGTCTGAGAGTCCAACCGCTGTTTATCTCTACTCGAAGAAAGCATATACTTCGTCTTGCTCTCATTTACCACCAGACCCACCCTGCTAGATTCTCTTTCAATAGCCGCAAAGGCTCCGGTAACCGCTCGATTTAGTATTCGTGGGTCTTTTCCAAGATTTTTCAGAGTGTGAATATCTGGTCAACGGTGGACTTACCAGGCCTTAAACCACACTGATAAGGTCCAATCAGTTCCGTCGCAAACGACTTTAGTCTTTCACACAGTACGCTTGATAGGACCTTAAATGCAATAGAAAGAAGAAGAACTGTAGTTAGCGCACACCGTGGGATCACCCTTCTTGAGGGCAGGGCAGAGGACACTAAGATTCCAATCATCGTGCATGCATATGCCTCCAGTCTTAAACAACCCGATAGCAAGCCATAGAAGTGGTCCCTCCACAATCTCAGTGCAACCACTCATCCATGCTTGTTGAAAGCTATGTTCCTTAAAAGAGGGGAGAGTACACCACATTGATGGATATCTCTACTAACACCTGTGGAGAGTCGACGAACCCAGACACGACTTAACAGTCCTGCATACGAGCAATTGATTGATAAGTCTCACCAAATTGTCAACGACTCCCAGGTCCGTGAGCGCACCCGTAATGGCTTTGGGAACAATGTTGTTAAAAGCTCCCTCAATGTCGAGGAAGGCCGCAACATTGAATTATTTGATGGACATGGATTTTTCTATCATTGATTACACCGAGTGAAAAGGGCCGTTTCTGTGGATCGTGCTTTTCGGTAAACATGTTGATACTCAGATAGAAGATCTGGGTTCAGAGTAGTTCTAAGGTGTAGACCAATGAGAGTAGTGAGTTGTAGTGCTTAGTCGGTTGAAAATGACTTTTAATGTTGCTGAGAACCAAGTTATCAAGCGAAGTGTTGATGAGACGTTGGCTATTAAGAAGTTGAAACAATTCTCCTGAGACTTATTTATCACAGTACAAGCGGACGTGCCTAAAGTAATTAAGAGTAAGGTAGTAGTAAACACTTAGGATCTCTGCATCGACGTGGAAAAACTTTGTCAAAAGTGTAGACCTGCTAAGAGACTTGGCCAGTTACATACGAAAAATTCCAGTTCAAGCAATGTTTCACTCGCCAACGGCTATTCGGAATTCCACCTTTCTAACTTTTGTGTGATTCTAATGCAAATTTAAAATTACAGGAGTTAAATACAGCTCTCTCTATTCTGGTTAGCTACAAGTATCTACATTAAAGTGTTTTATTATTGATACACAATTAACAACAATAACATCAAATTAGTGTCAATTTAAATGCAACTCTTTGTCATCTAATTAAATGCAATGACGCCCTCGAACTGAAGAACAATCTAATTTATTGAACTGTATATATAAGCATGTAAGTTGATTAAACAAAGGCCAACTAACTAACTAGCCAAGTTAACTAACACTTATGACCAAGTACACCTGAAGTGGCCAAAAACCAAGCGACTAATGCAACAAAAGCCAAAACTTAATTAATATTTACATGTGCACTCTGTAGATGTTGCACAGAGAGAGAGAGACAGAAAGAGTGAGAGACACTGAGTGAGTGAGAGAGACAGGGAGTGAGTCAGAGTCAGATAAAGCCAGCGACTGCACTTTAGAAGCTATTGATGTTGCCATTGTCGTTGTTGTTCTAGTTGCTATTGTTATCTTTTGGCTGACATGTTTGCATATGGCCAGGCGCCAGTCTGGCAGCACAGCAATGCACTTCCTTGCCAGGACCTGGTAGAAATCAATTCGCATTGTTAACCCATGATTGGATATTATTGATTCAATTTGCTGCCAATGCGCCGAGACATGTTTTATGCATATACATACATATATACATATACATATGAGAGATTGTGTGGTGATAATGTCTGTCTATATTGATAATGGAAAACATGCACGCTTGCATAGTAACACACACACACACCCACACACACACCCACACACACACCCACACACACACCACACACACACACACACACACACACACACACACGCTATGTATATTATGCGTATAGTACCTTCGTCCATACTTGACTTTCTACATAGTTTAATTTATGCATGTGTATTGCACACATTGCCAACGAACCGTTAGCTATTGCATAAATGCATGAAGTTTCCAACATGGACGTTGTCACGTTCGAGCTCAATGGGATTTTGAAATTTCGGGGTTAAGTTTACACAATTGAATCACTCTCAAAGTAAAGTCTAAGGTGATTTTGCCCTTGTCAAAATTATATAATCCCATTGCTTTATAGAGTAGTAATTTGGTCTATCCTTCTTCAAGATATCTTGGTATGGTCTAAAGCAAACAATTCACTGTAAAATATCCCGTAAAACAAATTCTGTTGGTGAAGCATGGCGCTCTTCGTACTTAGTGCCGGTTGCTATTTTCGACGTTCCAGCCCTGACTGTTAAATAAAGCAACAAGCCTTTGTTCCCAAAAACCGTTCTCGATTAATACTCTTGCTATGTGAAGGGCAGCTTATACCCGTTGTCTTCCAGATCTCACCGCTCAATCACTAAGGCAGTTACTTTCTGGGTAGTATCTCTCAGCTGTCTGTAATTAGTTCCAATTATTGTAATTTCTGATTTGAATTCATTTAAATTAGAAAGGTGTATGACATAAGCTGTTTTCGGTTCTGTATCTTTAGTGAAAAATCTCACACTACGGTCCAAAGGGGAGACAATCGGCTTCTGATCGTGGGCTGAGACTATATAAGTTTGTTGGTTAGACTGTGACTACAATTCATAAAAAAAACCAATTCCCGACTTTTGTTGCTGGCAGATTTTCTGAGCCATGTTCAGATGGTTGGCAGCCAAATTATCAGGAGCAATAGTCGAGTCGATAAAGACATATCCGTCTATGCGTGTTGTCGCACCGTTCTCGGTGACTAGAGCAAAAAAAGAAGCGCATATGCCCGGAAAAATACAAGTTTGTCGGATTATGTCAATATCTTATCCCCACCCCCGTGAGAGAATAGAAATCTTGAGGTTAACATTTTTGTTAACAAAGTTGAGCTTTTTCCTTGTTCCCAACAGTTACCGTTACAAACGTTTTCAATGCGATCGAATGACTTGTTCGATGTAAATTCTCCTGGGTATTGATTTTGAATCGTCTAATTTAATTCGTTGACAATATTTTTCGTTGTCTAAACTGCGCGTGCTCTTAGCCAATCGTAGCTACGAAAGTTTTGAGCCATGTTCGGATATTCATTAGTTTTGAATTAGTTCATACTTCTTTGAAGTGAATTCTTAATTGGCATGTGGATATCGGAAGTATCTACCGGAATTTGTCCATTTCCGATCCTCAGTAGTTCTAGGGAGAAAACATCTGCGGTTATATCTTCTTGCAGGAACAATCGCATATTCATATACAATGGAATTTTTTTCATGTATAGCCACCAATATGATGTTCTGAGACATTCGTTGAATTCGTCTGAAGCTGTTGATTTCGGAATCACGGGAAGTGTTTGTCGGAAGTCGACCTCTAACAGTATCATCATGCCATCCGTATAAATAAAGTCATTTGAAAACAACTATTAAACATTCTTATTTTCTTTAAAAATAATTTGGACTTAGCGTTCTTAGCGACTCCGGTGGAGCGTTTAAAGAAGGCAATATAACTTTTTCTGAAGCACAACTGATCCCTGCCGTTTCATTCTTGAATTTTAGTGAATGGCAATGAATGCATTGTTCGTCTATGTCACTAAAAGCCATTTTCATATGCGCAATGGGATTTATATTGGGTTCGTAGGTGAAAGCCATACGCTGATATGAAGGCAATGTTAATGCGTTAAACGTTATTGAATTTTCTCGAACCACTATCTCGTCGAGTGGCTCGAATACTTCTGTCAATGTTTTCTCTTCTGGACCGCCACCTGGCTATTAATACGTTTAAATAATGAAAAGCAACAACAACAGCTTCAATGCAATTTGAATGAACTGGAAGCGACCGGTCGGGACTTCCCTATTTTGACAGCGTGAAACGCGACTTATTGGTACAAGGCAGTTGCATCGATTTGACTTTTGTTTAAGATCATTTTAATTTAAAGCTGCTTTCCAGCTTTAATTTCCCAAACTTAAAATTGTCTAAGCCCCTGTCATATATACACACACACACACACCCGTAAAGTCTTTGTGACTAGATAAGTTTTGATATTATTTGTATGGAGTGTTTGGTGCCATTGTTGTCATTGATGTTGCGACCATTGTTTGTGGTAACTTCATTGTTGTTGTTGTTATTATTAGCGTTGACAATGACAATGATAACAATACAAACAAACAGATACACATAAACAAAGTCTATATTACGTGCAGCCACGCCTCTTTGCCACTTGAGCTTATTGTTTTTGACATGCTGAAGTGTTTGACATTTCCTGTTGCATTTGCAACGATTCGACAGATATTTAGTTGGACATATGACCAGGTGCATATATTTTCGGAATTTTCGGAATTTTCGGAACTATGGCTGTTTCTTTTTTGTGTGTTTCGTGCTAAACACCTTCGCATAATTCACATGCACAAAGACCCAAAGCGTTGACCACAAAAAAGACGCCAAAAAATATACCCAAAAAAAAATGGCGCTCGACGAAAGGCAGTAAATTGATAGCGATAAAACCGAAAGCCACTGAAGCTGGTCGCTGGATTGCCTAAATGCTTTGAAAACCAACGACGAGGCACACACACACACACACACACAGAGACGAAAGAGAAATAGAGAGAGGAAATGGACGCGTTGAGTTGTGAAAGCTAACGGAAACGGCGTACATAACTCGCCATGTTGCACACGTCACAGGTTTGGCCTAGTTTCTTTTGAATATGGCTTTTCGAATCCTTGTTTTTTTATTGGCTTCGCTATGAATCTTAGCTGTTGTCCAAAAAGAGGTGAAAGCGAATTCGATATCGTTTATTTGATTATTTTATTTAAAGGAAGTGAGGCAGAAATATCGGAATATAAGTAAATTTATAAATTCGGAGTACCTTTTCGATTGTCAGTTTACTGATATTTTCAATAGCACATCTAACTATGATATTCTTATGAATTTTATCCACTTATAATCGACAGTCTCAATAAGAAATTTGCTCAAACGTTTACTTACATATTAAAGGAACAGATATTACTTAATCTTATCTTCTGGACAAACTTCATCTGCTTCGATCATCTTTCGCGCATCTTTTGGTAAAATTTTTGTGCCTCTCACTTTATTGGTGTCTGATGTTTCGACGTTCATACGGAAGGACGGATAGACGGACATTGCTTTATCGACTCGACTATTGCTCCTGCTCATTTTTGCCCGTGGTACATATGGCCTGCCACGCCTCCTTCTGCCTGTCACACACATTGCACAAACCTATAGCACCCTTTTACACTTTGTGTACAGGGTATAAATATAGAGAGCTTGTTAAGCTTATGAGAAATGATAAAGCGAAGTACCATACATACCAGCTAAAGCAAGAGAGATCTTTTCCAGTTGGAATCATAAACATACTCTTCTCCATTCCTATTGAAACAATAAAGTCAACTATTGAATCATGTGGACATGTGGTGCGAGGCATAAACAACATCAGAACATGTTCTTCTTAGACCTGGAGCCAGAAAACATATTAATAATGCGGTAGTTACAATTGAATCCCCTAATAAAGTTAGAGACATAGTGCAAGCACGAGGTGAAACAGATGACAGGGTTATTACAGCGCTTAATAGAATAGAGAAACTTTTGGAAACAGACAAACAATCTTACCTAGATCTGCCTTTAAAGAAGACGACTTCTGCTAAACACCCATGGTGGGTATCTAGACTGGCAAACCCAAAGGGTACAGAGCTATTTAAATGCATTACTGTTAAAAACTATTCAAAACTAAGTACGGGAAAACCTACATACTGGCCAACAGACTAAGGAAAAATACCCGAATTATTAGATTTTGTCGTATACAATGGAGTACCTCAACACGAGCATCATATTGAGGAAAGTTTTGACTTAACTTCAGATCACTCTCCATATATTCTGACTTACGATGCTACTGCGCAACTTAAGATCGACCTTATAAAATGATCTTCAGACAAACCAACATCACAGATTTAAAAAACTGGATTGAAAATAAAATATTTCTCAACTTAACCCTAAAAACAGGTAATTAAATGGATTTTTCCATTGAAAAAATCGCTGAAGCATTCGCACAACATTTATACATAGCATTCGAACCGAACTCGCAATATGATCAAGAAACTATGACGCAAGTTAAAAATGTCCTTAATTCGCTAAGCCTTCCTATACGACAAACTGCAATTGCAGAAGAGCAAGCTGAAATTCTGAATATAAATATAAAGAAATCGCCATGGTTCGACAAAATTGATAACGTCACCATTTAAAATTTACCTCCAAAATGCATCAAACTACTAACATAATTCTACTACCATTCTTAGGCTGGAACATTGACCTACTCCATGGAAATGCGCCTAAGTAATTATGCTGATAAAGCCAAATAAACCGGAGTAAAACTTGTCATCAAATCGTCCCATTAGTCTGCTGGCAACATTCTTAAAAAATATTTGAGAAAATACTTCTAAAAAGAATGTTATTGGTTTTGGAGGACCTAAGCATCATACCTGAACATCAGTTTGGGTTCAGAAGAGGACATAGCACATTTGAAGAGTGTCATCGTATTGTTAAAAATATTGTAGATGCATTTGAAAATAAGCAGTACTGTGCAGCTGTATTCCTGAATGTTAAGCAAGCATTTGAAAAAGTCTGGCATTCATGCATACTCTATAAAAGTGAAAAATGGCTTCCTGCACACTAATTTATTCTTCTTAAATCATATCTCCTGGACCAAACTCACCTGGAAAAAACATATAAAGTCTAAACAAATGCAACTAAAAGCAAAAACCAGGAAAATGTACTGGCTTCTAGGCCCCCGATCTTAGCTCAACTTGGCGAACAAAATACGCCCGTACAAAGAAACCTTAAAGCCTGTATGGACATATGCTATGCAGCTATGGGGCACAGCAAACACGTCAAATATTGGAATTCTACAAAGATATCAGTTAACTTCGCGTAGACACGTTGGTAGTGCTCCTTGGTATGTGAGTAATTTTGAAATTCACAAAGATCTCAATATGATATTAGTAAAAATTATATAAAAACACTAAACAATCAAACCTATTAGATAATAGTAGATACACAAGACGTTTATCTTATATATCATGTTTTAGATCTTCCTCGTCGATCCTAAGTTAAAATAAAGTAAAATTTAATTATATATTACCTTCGCTCATTGAAGCGAAACAGTTCTGTTAATTTGAACTGAACATTTTTTTGTTCTATTATACTATCTCATTTATTGGCAGGCTTGCCAATAGTTGGAACAATGGGAAAAAGGACACACTCATTCCATTCGCATGTAAGGTAACCTCTTCTGTTTTGCCAGCATAGAAAGTTTTTTTTAACCCTTGAACGACCAAGGCAAGGACACAAATTATTCCCCAACCCCCAAGCGTTTGAGAAAATGCTACCAATTGACATATTTCACTTGTTGGTTTGGTAATGTCTCAACGCCTAATCCAATTTATATATATGGTGAACACTTTAATGTATACCTGAATGCCGAACTACCCTTATGCCAGACACTGGTAATAAAAAGTTAATGGGATATATTAAGAACACATTGATTTATAGGTGTGTGTTTAATGCCCACAAAAAATTATATTTATTCGAGTTGTAGGGTTTTCTTTTCAATATTTTATGTGAAAAATTGCTGAACTGAAGTGGGAAGTAAACCAAATTTCGAGCAAGTAGGTTATGAAAGGATTGCGACCCATAAAGTTTATGTGATTAGTGGAGTGAGTGGATTTATAGCGATAAAAATTTTTATTTTCAATTGTTACGAATGTTTCAGATATTTGCTCTTTTTATTACAACTGAAACTAACATCAACTTTTATATCGTACTTTATGTGTAACTTTTGCCACATGAGTTGAAATAATAAAGAACAGCAGGCTGATCGCTATTATACTGGCAACAGACAGAGTGATACCTTCCTCAGCCTTAACCAAGGCACAACCTCCACGTGGTATCCCCTGGTTAGCAGCTCTAATTTCCATCCTGTGTTAAGCCATCCGGGCTTTAAAAGTTTTGTGCGTAGGGTTTGGTAGCCACCACGGAAAACCTCAACTTCTGTGAAGGATTTGGCAAAGCCTCGGATAACGATACCTCGATCGTTGACGAGCAAACGTGTACAGAACTATGATTTAACAATGCGGGTATGCATCTGGAATGCTCCATAATCGAGATGGTGCTTCTGCCACGTATGCTCTCAGAATGTGCAAAACAGACCATGAAGGAGATGCGCTGGGGAAGGCAGGGCTGCTGCGTTGTAGCAGACTGCGCGATTTACTACAGCTTCCATGTGAGAGGCGTGAATTTGGGTTCGGATTCGCTGTCGGCTGAAAGTGTCTCACGGTTCACACCAGTGAACAACAATCCCCATCAAGGTCAAATACTTTAACATCAACCTAAGCTGCGCGCCTTCAGCCTTCACGTGACCATCTCGAACAACGGTCTAAGGCTAATTGGCTTGACCCCAGCTCGAATCATAGTAATCTGTAGTACTAGATAACAGCAACCCGATAAACGCAAGGCTACATGTCTATCACCTTATGAATCTACCCACAACCAGATTGATCACGTTGTGATCGACTGATGTACGTTATGTGATGAGCTCGTTGCAGCCAAGGTATGCATGTGGCTTAGCAAAGCGAAGAACTTGCGATACAGGGCACAGCGAAAGCCGCACATCATAATGCTGCGATCACAATAGACCACCGCAGCCTTCTCCCCACAACTCACTGAGTAGCTCACTCAGCCTCCCACCGATCCTGATAGCGCCTTGCGTACCCGCTGCTTACTTTGAAGCCGTAAGCGCTTCCAGCAAATGGGAATTTGCGCTTATATCCTAACTTACTTTTGTATGGCGATGACCGCTACTCACAGTCAGGCAGGTCACAACGCGCCTCACTTTTCAAAGACAGTGGGCAGTATTGTAAACATGTTATTTTGGTTTTGCACGCATACAATGCGCATTACTTTTGGTGCTTACAGCAGCGCTGCCGTGTGCCTTACTTTTAAGCTGCCGTCTATTCCAGCAATGGGAAATTGCATGCCATTTTTGTATAGAATCTACCTGTTATGCAATTTTTTTTAAAAAATGATGCTGATGATGATAAATACGTTTGTATTTTTTTGTATAGTTCAGTTTTAACATTGATTGCAAGCGTATGTCTGCTGCGAAATTTAGATAATGTTTAAGTTTATATTTGTACATATCGAATTCTGCTCTTGGACTTGAGCTTTTGTAAATCTTATAAAGATTCCAAAACAATCAACATGAATTTGCCATGGAATGGCCTGTGAGGTGGCCCTATCTTCTCATGCTTTAATCTAATTGAAAGTCATTCCACTTACTGCATATTCTTTGATGTTTATGTGCTGGCTACTCGATGCACAAACAAAGTAACTACATCTAAGAGAAAGACTTTACAATTAGCTTTAAATACCTGCCACTCCCATATTTTTTTGGACTTATGTGTTATTAGCCAGCTTCAGGCTAAACTCGAAACCACTTTAAGCTTTGCGATTGGACTTGTTTGGTAACAAAGGCAACTCTTTCAGCCCTTTGCTAATAGTGCTTGCTTTGTCTTTGGCAGCAAGCATTTTCTATAGATACATTTGTATATGTGCTGGTTTCCCTATGCTTTACACTGTCCTACAAAAAGAACAAATATGCATTTGCATAAGCTACAAAAGCCAATTCGAACAAGTTGCATAACAAAGCCGTAAAAAACAAGAAAACTAATGAGAAAATATTACAAAAATTCTAGGCCAGACAAAGTAAGTCAGACAAAAACTGGCTAAGTACCTTTCGTATCCTTTTTTAAGGCAATTGTCAAAGTCACAAAAATTTCAACAAAAAACTGGCTATGCCGGTTCTCCAACTTCGAATTAAGTGCAGTTGGGTTTTGTTGGCTTTTTGCATCTTATACATTTTGTGTTTCGCTTTTTTGTATCTTTTAAGCATATTTGCTGAGCACTTGAGTTTTAGCAGCAATTTACGCTTTTAATGCAATCAGCTTTGTGTTTTTTTTTACTGCTAATGCGCTTTAAGCACAAACACACACATAAACACACATTGCAACAATGCACAAGTCCCACCACGCCCTTGCCACTCCCTAGAAATCAATTGGCACTTGCCACTTGGATACCGTTATAGCACCCAAAAGGAGCAAGTACAGCTGCTTGGCTGCTAACAATGTCCAGGGCTATCCTCTCCCACTACTTTCTAGTAACTACGCCTTTTGGACTTTCTTTTTATGCTTTTGCAATCCACGCCAATTGCGCCAAAAACTGAAACTTTCATTTAATGCCCGCACTTTCGGGTGTCATTTCCGGCGCAACGACAGCGAGGAAAAGTCTTGAAACCCAGCTAAATACTGATCCCCCGGCTCCATGTGTTTTTTTTTAAGGATGCTGAACTTACACACAGATTTTCAGTCAAAGGATTTGTTTTTGTGCATTTCCATCAGTTTCGATTGTTTGGTGTCTGTATTAAGGATTTTATAAGGTTAGCCAGGTTGTCTCTTCCAGGCATTTACTGCACACATGGCAAATTTAAAGTAAAGTACTTTGAGATTTCTCTATGACCAAATACTCGAAAGTCTTGAATTAAAGACATATTTTACTTTTCCGCAAAAAATATTGCGATTAGCCAAAAAAAGATTGGCTGCAACAATGTAAACGCCTCCTCCAGTGGAGGGGATAGAAAATGCACTCAGGATGTCCGTGCTGGTCTGTGCTCTTCACCACTATGCGTAATCCAGAACCCTCAATAGGCTGGTAAGAAGTTGGCGAAGCGGAGAAAGGTTGCAAAATCCGACTCAGCTTCGGCGAATCCTTTAGTGACTGACTAAAATTAACCTGATTCGCAGGGTCACTTGACCAGCCAATCACTCCGGATTGCAGAAGCGTGTATTGCAGAGCTGAGTGAATTGCTCAGTAATTGCCCTATCGTACTATCCAATGCGGATTTCTAATCGACAAACAGATGGCGGGTGTCAATTTGGTATTCGTAGGTCCTTTACAGAGTTTGACATAGTGTTACTATATGGTCAATGGTGCACTTGCCAGATCTGAATCCAGACCGCTAAGGTCCGATCAGTTCCTTCTCATTTGGCAGTTATGTACATATATGTTAACCAAATTGATACATTGGGCTTATAAAATAAAACAATGTCGCTCTTTTTCCTAATCATCCCCCGTTTACCCGTAGAAGAGTTACCGTTATTACGCAAATACCCCTCAAAGCGTCGATACAAAAATTTACATAAAAATTTGATTTTCATGGAAAAAATGGGTACAGGGTATTCCACTGTTAGGTAGAAATGATGAATGAAGAAAAAAGTGTCAATAGTTGAAATAGTTTCAACAATAAATCATTTCTACCCAAGTATATCTTATATGCGAAAACAACATGGGGGTTTCACTCAGAGTTTGTTTTAAAGAAGGAAAATAAAGCAACGCTTGTCGTTTACACGGTGGAAGAATATCGCTGCGTCTATCTTCTAAGTAAGACGGACTTATATAAAGATAACCCATCGAAGAAACCTGATAAATTCTAATACTGTAATAAAACAAAGGTTTGCGTCGATACATTGGACCAACTGCTTTGTATATGCTCTGAGCAAAATCAACACCGAACATAGGGTCTCTTACAAAATGGGCTTTTCAAGCGTATAAAGGTACAAATACCAAAAGAGTTCGCTTCCGTTTCTGTCCGGCTGTATCAAATAGTACTGAATATAACACAAATTGGTACAAATACAATATATTAATATGTAAAAAGCATTCCTGGAATTTATTTAAAAATAATTGTTATTTGTTAATAATTCGAATAAAATTAAGTTGATAGTGTGTTGGGCAAAATTTGCTCAAAATACAGAATTGGTTATTTTTTATTTTTACAGGATGAGGGTTAAAATATACAAGTGAGAATAAATAATTTTTTTTAGATTTTAAGTGACTCAAAAGGTTAACACTTAAAATAATTTGTATATTTCTATTTTCTTTAGTTGAGAAATAGAAGAAGTATAAGCCTGAAACAAATATTTTTAAATCAAAATTGGCTCTCTTTGACCAATACATTAGAGTTCTTATCTTTTTTTTTTATTCAATTTTCAATCTTTACCTTAATTAAAATAAGTAAAATAATGAAAGGGCAAAAGGCCTTTAATTTGAAAACAAACTGTTTCAATCTAACACATTGTGAATGACAGCTTTTAGTACGAAAGTTAGAAATATTTAAAATTTTCTGCCAAGCCATCTCTTTGCCATGTGTAACTCCAAATGTAAAAACGAAAAACTTTAAAATGTTTGATGATTTAAAAATTTTGCCGAAAGCTAAAAACCCGTCCTCACTCTTTTAGTTACTTACTTTTGATTGTCGGGTATTTGTTTTAACTTTTTGGTAACAATGTTAAAACGTTTTGCTGGCTTTTTGTAGTTGGTAACAAAAAATAAAAAAAGAAGCTAAAAAAAACAAACAAGGCATAAAAAAGTTTGCTTTAAAAATAAATTTATAACTGACACACTTTGAGTTGAACTTCTAAATACGTTTTAATGCGCTTTGAGATGGATCTGACACAGAAACCCCCTACTTATACACACTCATACACCCACACCCACAGACACACACACACACACATAAAGACATGGAATGGATTCAACCCTCTTTGACCCTCACTTGGCGCCTGCTGTTCCTTTGACTGATGCGTCGTTTGTCAACATGGTGCACTTTATGTTATTTATATACTACTACCACAACTACTAGTGGACTGGTTCAAAAAAGTATAGTTGCGCCATAGAAAGATTTTGGTACGGTACCAACTACTGAGTTGTGAAGCCCGAGAAAAATGTATCTATTCCTTAATTATGAGAGTTGCAGTTTAATACTTGTTCAATTTCGAAGCTTTATCTATACTAATATGATAAGCTCGAAAGTAACTCTGTCTGTCTGTGTGTCTGTTTGTTACCTTTTCACGCCTAAGCCGCTGAACCAATTGTTTTGCATTTTGGTGTGAGATAGATGGGACTTTGGAATAACAAATAGGTTTTTTTTTGTGGAAATACGACTTCCCCCGCAAACTTCATAAAATGAACCAACTCAGGCTTTTCCGCATGTTTATCAAAAAATACGAAATTAGCGTGGACAAATTAAAAAAAAAAAAATTTAATTATTTACTTTAATTCCTCTGGCGACCCAACTATAGCGATTGATTGAGAGAGTGATCAAATTCAATAGAAAACCCTATGAAGACATGCCCAACACGATAGAAAATTTAGCTTGCTATAGTGGAAATTCGACAACAACAACGAAAACGCACGAACACTAAAGCATCGCCAAATCGCCGGAAAAGTTGTCAGATGTGCTTAAATCGGCGAAAAACATAAAATTAGAGATTTTAATTATTTGACAAATCGCAATACTTTTTTGCGGAAAAGTAAACATAACCGCTCCCAATTAATACTTTTTAAACAGTGATCGATGGCGGCCTACCAGTAGACTGCCACTGCCTTAGAGACAAACATACGCTTAGCTAAAACAGTTACTGGAATGTGACTAACAAAACAAGTCAGTAGGAATTTCGGGACTGCTGCTGCGTGGCTGAACTTTTTGAAATGATTTTGAAAACAAAGTAAAAATTTTTAGAGAAATGGCTAACCCGGCAGAGTTTATAGAGAACAGTAACTCAGACCGAGTCAGAAATATCGGGAATAAATAAAAAATATTCAAAAAATAAAAACTCTGAAGTTTTAACTTCTTGGTAATTAATGGGCGCAAAACATTAGTTTGCTAAGCCCAGAATGGAGTAGTTTGCTATTATCAAAACCGAACTAGTACGCAACTAATTCTAACTAGTTCAGTCGCCGTACAGAAGAGTATAGACTAGTTATGAACGACAATGCAAATTGCTAAGACTGGTTAGTAACTAGTTCCAAACTTGTATGGTTTCCTATAGATGCTCTTTCTCTCTCTCTCTCTCTCTCTCTCTCTTTTCTGTTATGGTGCCTCATACTCTTTGTCCTGCAGCAATGTCAAGTGAAAAATGATACCAGACGGGCGAAGAATCTGCAAAACTGTTGCCATTTTTTGATAAAATGTTGGTCAAGCTTCAACAACAGCCGCAGTTGCCTTAAATACATGAACCAGCCCTCTCCCTCCTCGATGCGGCCCTGCCCCTATTAAACTCACTCAAAAACTTGTTCGCAGTTTTATATGTTTTAGCGCAAGTGCTGTTGCTGCCCTCGACCCCCGCCTCATACTTGACCCAGTAAGCCCAAATAATATGGTTAGGTTTTTCTTCTTTTCCTGTTTTCCTCTGTCCCTCTGCTCTTGCTGCTCATTTTAAACAATGGCTTTTATTTTATGCTCTACTCCCGCCTCTAGCCCTCTCTCTCCCTAATTGTTAGTTGTCTGAACTGTCACAGTTATGGTGAAATGCTTGGCTTGGACTTGTGTGCTGTTTGTTGCTTGTTGGTTTTGGAGAGAGTTTTAGAGTTATGTTTATCTAAATGATGCCAGCCAACGTTGCGTATGTGGTATATTTTGTTTGTGGTTGCCAGTTTTGCTTTTGGCTGTGACATTTGGACACAATTTTACTGTGCTGCAAGTAGATAAGCCAATTTATATACTTGTTTTGAATATGCGTGTTAATTTGGTTGTTGTTGTCCAGGGAGGTCGTAGCACTTGGATTGCGGTTGTTTGCAGTACTTGAAGTTGATGAGCTTGGTCCATGATTTTGGTTGTTAATTGGTTAAAAAGTAAACTAGCTGAAAAAACAGTATATTAAGGATAATGTAGGATAATGAATGGAAGAAATGGAGGGGTCCGAGCGCAGGATTACCTTAAATTAGTCAATTAATGTCAGTATGAACATAATTTTAAAAAAAATTAATTTCATATTAAACAATTTTGCGATTTATTAGTAGCATACAATAAATATTTTATGCAGGAAAAGTACTAAAAATTATTATTTTCTCCACACAAAGACGGTTAGAATATTCTTGTTTGTATATACAAACCTTTTTTTCTCTGCTCCCAAAGGACTATTAAATCCTACACCATGCATTTTCAACATAATGTAACTTTCAGTAGCGATTATTTAACGATAAATGCTTCAACATAATTATACTTTTCTGAAAGGTTGTCTTTTATTTCACATATAAAATGTACCTAAAATAATAACGAAATATTGCTCGAATTCAAATTATATAGGAACACTTCATTGCTGTACCAAATTATCTCGATTGATGGCTTTGGTTTGTTTAACTGCTTTGTCCACGTTGGCAAATGATGAGCCAGTTTCTGAACAAATTCATCGTTTAATTACACTGTGCGACAGTGAAAATACACCCGACAAGTTACATAGTGTAGGATGTACGTCTAGTCGAGTAGAACTGAAAACCATTTTTTTCTTTTTTCGGGAACCCTCCAATTTTTTTTATTCACAAATAACGGGTTTTTTTTTACTTTATTTACCAATACATTGATATCTGAGTCATTTTTAGAGCAATTTTCAAAATTAAACATTTTCTGAAAAGAGACTTTACTTACCTTAAAAATGGTATAAACATATCGATTATTCAATTTCCCATATTATGAGTTTTAAACGGGTAAAACTTTGACGGCTGTTTAATTCAAAAACTTACATGAAGAGTATTAAATAAGTATTCATTTTCTAAAAGTGCATCCAATTTCAAAGATATTGATTCGATCGATAAAATCGGACAAAAATTGACATAGTTATACCATTTTTTCTAAAGTAAGAATTGTGGCTGGGGATGTATATCGGTGGGGCAATTACTCAAATGAGTGGGTTAGTAAGGGATTTATAGCAATTTCAATGTTTTTGTCATTTTTTTGAAAAGTAAGTATAAAATGAAAACTATAAACGTGAGAGTAGTCGTAAACATACGCTTCTGGTCATAAATTGTAACACCTATTCAAGGGAAATAATGTTTTTAATGAATCTCTTTTAGCTTAGAAGTAACAGCCAATTAAAGATGGGACTGCTACTTATATGAGGCATGATTTTTTGCTGTCATTTCCAAACTAATGCAGATGTAAAGCACATTCTTTTCGTCGCATGAATAATTGAATTGTTTACTACACAAAATATATTTCAGTCAGTTTTCTTTATTTTATACAAAAATATGAGCTTGTAAACACAAAACGAAGAGGTGTTCTATTAAAGTGAGCGGCAGTGTATCTTTCAGAAGGATGATGCAACACAACATACTTTTGCTGAAAGAATTAAAAATTGGCGATTTCATGTCCAAAACAGAGGAAACTTGGAGCTCGATTACTTCGGATCAGTACCAAAATTTAGTTAATTGAATGAAAAATAAAATGGAAATCATGCTTAAGAATTAGGGAGACGCTACACCGTCTAATAAGCTGCTGTACGAATTAAAAGTGGGCGAGATAATTTTGTACAGTATTGAAGTGGTACTTTATACTTTAAGTTAAAGCAATATTTTGTTAGAATTTTGATTATTGATTGTAGATGTCTGCAATATAAAGTATATGCCATAATGTGCTATCTGTTCGAGAGGATTTACTGATTATAATGTAAAAATAAATAAACAGTTGGTAACCAACTCAGGCTTTTCCGCACGTTTATCAAAACAACTGAAATTAACTATAAAAATAAGTTATTCTTATTATTCCTCTGGCGACCCAACTGTAGCGACTAGAGTGCTCAAATTCAATAGGAAACCCTTTGAAGACATTCCCAACACAAAAACATCGCTAAATCGCCGGAAAAATTGTTAGAGTGCTTAAATCGTCGAAAAAATATAAAATAAGAGATTTTAATTTTTTAATTTTAATTTTTTTGGCCAATCTCAATCCTTTTTTGCGGAAAAGTAAAAATTAGACTCTACTATTTTTGCCATTTTAACAGAGGTTCGCCTTCAATTACACGTGCTTACTAAAGTTGTGTTAAAGTCATTGATACAAGTTGATAATTTGGGATTCTATGGGTTTCTCCCACATAAGGAACTACTGGAATAGCCATATCGATGGTAATTTGGGAAAATAGCCTGTAAATGTAAGTTTATAGCCGGGCTAATACGTCTAAATCAAACACTTTTATCAATTTGCATCTTAACTCTATTTGTATTTTAACAAAACTATATACACGTCTTTCTCGTTCAGCCATCCAGATCATTCTCCTCGGCATTAATTTTTGGCTCTATCAGCTGTCTTTTATCGATTATTTTCAAAAGACCCCAAGATCCCACGGAGTACTTTCCCCTGAACACTCCAATGGCATTTTCATCAGACTATCCATGCATCAGCACTATAAACCAAAACGGGAAGGATGGGCTTCTTATAGAGTGTTAGTTCGGTCTGGCGAGAGCGGTCTCTTCTACTCATTTATTGGCAAGAGTGATTCTCCGCTTGATATATTTCTTCATTGTGACGGGGTGCCAAGTCAATCCTGCGTCTCTCTACTCGAAATAAAAATATACTTTCTTTTACTCTCATTTATAACCAGAATAATTTTGGTACGACCAATGATATGGATAACATCTGTGTGAGCTAGCAAGTAGACACTTTTATAAATTGTTGAAGGGGTTGTAGAAAGGGCATCGCCTGGTCTGAAACTACACTCTGTATCAAAAGGTTCGGAGAAGCTCTTTCCTACATAGATGAAGTTTTATGTATTGCTCAACGGCATTCTACATAGTCGCACCAACTTGTTAAGAATAGAGAACTAGCACTGGCAAAGATAGGCCTGACTAACGGCATAAAAAAGGAAGCTGGAATTTTAATGTAGTCTACTCTAGTTCAGAAAACCCATTTCAAATTAGACCATCAAGGTCGATGGAACATGCTCTAGCTCCCTAGTTGGGTCGCAGATTAATATTTCCAGCAGTGGACTTGCAGACAGTCCTGCAGGAAACATTGTTGCTAGCGCCCTAATAGATGAGAGCCATTTTGTGGCATTAGAAGAAGAAGGGAGATGAATTTAACGAAATACAAAAACGAAAATACACTTATTACTAATGCCTTGATTATAAAAATTCGTTGCTTTAATCTTACTATTAGAACAATTCCAAATAGCCCTTTATAAAGGAAATTCTATTCCAAACATACCCCTTTTTGAAGTGTTTGGTATGAAATTTGCTATGTGTCAACCGTAAGTAACTATATATTTTTTTTTTCAACTGACAAAAAATAATGCATTCACAAAAAATCTGAAAAGGTAACAATATTAAAAAAGAAAAAAAAGAGTGGGGAAATAGAAAGTAGGAAAAAAAAGGTAGCTTAAGGATAACAGCCCACCGACTCGGTGGAGACATTATATTTGCTCCCAGCCCTTCTATAATCGGAGAAAGCTTAGAAGCAGACACCCTGTCCTAAGAGTACCCTAACCTCTGACCAGAAATGGTAATTTTAATTTGCGGGATGGCAAGCTATACCACAGCCAAACTTGATCAGAGGCCCTCATGAATTCTAAGATACTCTAGGATAGTAAGCTTTAGAAAAGATAGAGAAAGATTAGAAGAGATAATGTAGTCAAGTCATTATAATACGTGCATAGAACACGAAAACCGTCATGAAGGGAAAAGTTACTGCTGCATCTACTTATGGAAAGAGGGACGAAATGTCTCGTAGTGCGACGAGGAACAGCAAATCTAAGCTGACTGACTAAGTATGGGAAGTCAACCTCTCCACAAATTTCCTGTGGAACCCCTGAAGTAACGTAAACTGTTTAATAGAGTGAGAACCGATAAGTGACTTTCTGAGTTCTGTTAGTTAAATATGACTCAACCTTATTTAAGAAAAAGTAAGAGAAATGACTTGAATATGACTATGAACTCAAATCTTTAACTGGGGTGAACCAATTTTCTGGTCTAATCGAAAAGTTGAAATCAGTGTGTTACATTGACATTAATATAAAAACTATAATGAAAATGACGAATGCATTGCAATTTTTTACAGTATTTGAAAAGCTTTTTATTGTTTATCACAGATTTTAATTGAATACCCTTTGTTAGCAGCCTAAAACGACCTTAAATTTCAGCAACCACTTAAAACTAAGAGAAGCAAGGTGACAGATTCTTGGTGTCGATATTGCACTTTGTGTTTGATTTGAATATTTTATGAGCTCGCACTTTGCTTCAACTTGGCTACCAAGAGTCAAGTTAACCAATCCACGGTCAAACGCATCTAAGCCAAACTCTTGGCAGTATCTTAACTTGCCAAAATGCCACTCAAGCAGCCCAAACAAAATGAACGCAGTTCATTTCACATTCATTTCCAGTGTCGCTCTTCAGTGAGTTGCTCTTAACACAGAAACAGTTTTTCGATATTCGAAAAAGCGAAGTGCCAAACGAGCATAACACGAACAAGCACAACAAACGAAACGACACGAAGCCATCGGCTGGCCAAAGGCGCCACATCGCACTGCGTTTCCACCAATGAAGGCCAGAGTCAGTCGTGCGTCGGTTTTTCAGCTGTACGGACGGAGATATGCGAGTTTCGGTTCGAGCCTAGCGTTGAATTCCGTTGAAAGTTTACGTTGAAGAAAGCATTTCACGTTGCATATTTAGCGGCGGATTGCGCGAGTGTTTGCAGCATTTTGACACGAAATGTTAAGCGTTGTCGGGTTGTCGTTTGCCGGCTTCTGGCAACACTCGAGCAAGTGTTAAGTGAAAGTTTTCTAGTGCAATTGTTGTGACGTCGCTGCATTGCGTGCTTAATTTAATGTAATTACAAATTTATGTGCTTTTGTATAATCTATTTAAATTTTTTTCTGAACACGTTCCTTGCACCACGTGCGAATGACAAAAATGTTTGTTTTGTGAATTTTGATTGCAATTTGAAAGGGGGCGACAGTTGTTGTTGTTGTTGTTTGGAGACAAAAGAGTTGAGTTGAGAAACTTTTAGAGGAAATAACTTGCAGAGGCGTGTGAAAACTATAGGGAAAACAAACTTGCTAAAGAAGATCGAACTAGTAGTTATAGAAAAAGCTAATAATTAAATTCAGCAATATGGATAGAAAATAGTTGAAAAAGTCAAAAAATTGCCAACATAGGAGTGCTATAGGGTAACATTTACAAATTGTAAAGAAAGTTGTACAAAAATGTCGAGAAAAATGTCTACTAGTTCAGCTTTTACCTTGCCATAAACAGTATTAGGTAAATATGTAAATTTTTAGACCGAATTCTATCATATTTAAATGTACAAACTTTTTCAATATTTTAGCTATTAAAATAAATTTTTAAATGCATCATTATCTTGGCTTCATAAAAACAAACGATTAGTAAGTTTTATTATTTTTCTCTTTTTATATAAACTTTGATCTCTTACACTCTATCGATAATTTACTTTATTAAAGTACATCGTACTTATCCACACATCATATATCGCCTCACTTTCGATAAGGAAATGCTCGTTAATGCACTCAAATACTTAATAGATTCATTAATAGTAACTTTGTTTTAGAAATTTTTAAGGATCAGATAAGAGAATTGTAATTATTTCTCAGCAAAATTTTACAAGTCCTTTACATTTTGTTGTTGTTTGTTTTTGTAACGTTTAACTTTTGGGTTGCCTAACTAACTGTAATAGCTTGTGGAATCTCAATACATTCAAGAATTTTCATGAAACCTAACAAAATGATTGGTTTCTGTAATATCCTTAAACTGTGGTTGGTTGTAAATTCAACGAAATATCATGTTCTTTTGATACAGTCGAGCAGACAGTTTTTTAGTATGGAGGTGTACGACTTATTGTAAAATTCCATATATGATTCAACAAAGGCAATAGTTCCCATCCCTTAACATTATCTTTTATGTGGTATAAAAACAAGTTGAAAAATTGTTACTTTGGCGATTTCGAAAAGATCATGCGTGAAAAGCCCCAAAAGTAAAAATTCTTCCAATATGTTTCAGTAATCAACAAATCTGTCTACTAATATTCTGTACTTTGGACTTTACGATTCGCACGATTCTTCTATCTTTTTTCACTATATTCAGAGTTTCGTTTCTCAAAACAATACATACAAATCGTTTAAGGCTTCATATATTAAGAAAATTCGAAATTGTGGGAAAACAAAAACCTTTTTTTAAAAAAGCCTTTCCTTTAGGCGTATGGAAGGAAACGTTAACTGTTGCTACGAAGCATATTAGATATAGGAACATTCAATTCAAATGCTCGAGGATCCATCTTATTAATGCGATTGTAAGTGTAAGACATGCACAAGGGTTTTTTAAGTTCTTGGGGGGCTTGATCCCCCTTTACTAGTCTGTTCCAGACCTAACCTTGAGGTGGGATTCTTTCCCTTTTTTCCAACTTAACTCCAATTTTTTATCT
This sequence comes from Chymomyza caudatula, assembly GCA_035041775.1. Classification (NCBI taxonomy): domain Eukaryota; kingdom Metazoa; phylum Arthropoda; class Insecta; order Diptera; family Drosophilidae; genus Chymomyza; species Chymomyza caudatula. The sequence continues at coordinate 2,534,809 of JAWNKW010000209.1, forward strand.
AAAGTTTTTTTTTGAGTTTCAATTTTAGTGTCTTATGTTAAATTTATATAATTTACATATTGAGGCTTAGCCAATGCGATTTGCAAAAGGAGAGAAAAAGTATCATTCGCAATGGACTTACAAAGGTACAAAAATTTTAAAAATCCAAGAGTACGCAAAAAAATGGCTCTTTTTACTTATTTTGATAATTTTACTGTGATCTGCAAATTTTCTCCGTTTTTTATCTTTCCAACATTTATTGTTCGAAATAGCCAAGAGCGACGAAATTAAAAGTATGCTTATGGCTATTTTGAAGTATCAGGGATTTGAGTAACATGTTTTTATTTTGGTCGTCCACATATAAGTGGAAACTGGAGTTGCAACTTTGGTATCGAAAAATTTTTGAGTACTAGTTATTGACAATTAAAATTCATCCTGAAACTCATTCCTTTCAAACTCCATTTATGGCAAGTTTAGTATTATTAAAATTCATAAATTCGTTTTATTATACTATATAACAAAGTATATCGAACAATAAAATAATAAAGCTAAAATTAATTTCGATTCATTTAATATTGAGCTCTGTAAAGTTAAATAAGTGAAAAATAATAATCGACTACATAAAATGTAAGGTGCTTATTAGCTAATTAATTATCTAAGTTTGTGAATTGGTTCCAATAAAACTACAAAACTAATTTTTCAGGGGTGTTCTAGAAATCTCTAGACGGGTTTGCCCAGATTTTTATTGAAACTCCTCTAAAAACCCGTCGGCTGGATGCTTTCTTGTTAGATTTCCCATGCTCTCGAAAATATTTCTGGAACATTTGGCATACCGAAAAATTAACAGTGGGTTGAAATTTGGTTGAAGGAGATTTCTGACACACCCCTGACTAAGCTCTGTAGGTTTTAACACACATAAGTATTAAGTATTAATTGTTCAAAACATTTCATTCCAACTCGAATGAACTTAAATTATTCTCGAACAATTATGGCACACTTAATAGTTTATCGAAATACCTTTTAGCATGTTATTTAAATTCATAATAAGATCTGCATTCAAATGCATTCTCCGTTAATAATCCAATTTGTCTGCATGTAGTCAAAGAGAGTTTAACTGTCTTAACTATTGCACACAAGTTCTATCCTTAAAATGCTAAATGACCATAAAAACATATTCATACATAGACAACAAGAAAGTTGTACGGTGAAAAGGACGAGAAGGAGTTGTGTGGCCACCAGAAATAATTTGTTGCAATAAATATTTTAAAATCCAGTTAAGCGAAACATTTTCGTCACGAAGTGGCCACAATCCTGTACAGGACCGGCCAGCTATTTGCTTGGACTGCAGGAAAATGCAGCTAGGGCGAGGTGAACTAAAAACCATTGCAGTGCAAGGACATGGGCAGTCCTGGGGAAATCCTCCAAATAGGTTGGGTTGCTTGTTGTTTTTAGAAAGTGAAGTTTAGGCTATTTTAACAGTGCCCTAAAGTTTGTCACAGTTAAAAAAGCATTTAAAACAAACAAAAAACTATTTTTGCGAGTCATTTGGCTGAAACGCAAATCAAGTGAAACGCTGTGCTGAAAGAGAAAAACGAACGAAGTGAAACGTGGAGAAATGGATTGTTTATTTGGCTGCATATGTGCCACAAATCTCTAGACGGTTTTGCCTATAGTTTCATTTATATTCACTTATTGATTTTTTGTTGCATTTCCCTTGCTCTGAAATATTGTTTTTGGCTGCAATTCTGTTTAAAATGTTAAGTAACAGAAATAAAAATTAGTAAAAAAAAAAAACAAGGAGAAATGGTAAAAAAAAGGTACAAAAATTGAAGTATTTCAGCTACTAAAAAAGATATCGCTACAGATCGGTCGCAAGAAAATCAAAGTATTTTTTATTTTACATCGCGGGTTGGCCAACCAATTGCTGTGTGTATGGTTGGCATAAGATACATTAGTATAACAACTTTGGGAAAGCAAGAAAACAATTGGAGGTGATTCGATATGAAAGGTTATTATAGGATTAACAAAGAATTGTTAAAGCAAATACCTAAGGAAAGTGCTACTAAGTTTCTAAAAGTAAAGGTTACTCTGAAGAAGCTGCTGGGGTACGCAGGCACATAAAGAGTATAACTCCTATTGAGAACAGTACATATTTCAGCGAAACACAATCTGTATACTGCAGATTGTTGTTTTAAGCGTTATTGAATTCCATAGTCCAGCGTAGTGATCTTCTGCTTGTCAGTAAGGGTATTGGTCACAGCCAATGGGGCCTGACCCAATCATTCCTGTCAGCGCAGCAGACAACATCTGTAAGGAACGCTGCATATCCACCACTGGATGCCGCGTAAAGCAATTCATGAAAGAACCTAATCCAATGGCCTCCAGATATCTTCTTCGTGAGAAGAGTACAGATCTGCGAGCTCTGGTTGGTTAAATCACGGGTCACAATACATTTGGCCAACACCTGGCCAATACGGGGCCTCGTTGACGACCCAACCTGCGCAACCTGTCTTGAGGAAGCTGACTCCACGGAGCACTTTATGTGTCAATATCCGGCCTTTGCAAGAACTCGGATGCGCATTTTGGGAAGTGATACACTCAATATGAGCGAGGTCTTTACTCTCCCCTTACATAGTCTTCTCGACTATGTACGTGAGTCGGAAAGATGGTGACAATAGGGAGCCTGTTTAGCAGCCTACTCTGTCTTCAACTGTCTTTCTCTCCCCTAACTTCCTCTGTCGGGCATGGCGCAATGAGCAAGGCTGCCTGAGTACTAGGGATGGTTTCATCTTTCTCTGATGTGCCATCGCACCTACCACAAATCTAATCAAAGGGTATATAAAATTCGTCATCTCACAGCGAATTTCCCTTTCTTGTTTTTCAGCACTTTCATGCATCCACGGCTTTCCATGCCGACAACAATGTTACCCTTTGTTATGGTTGTTGTTGCAGTTGTTAGTGTTGCGGCGGTTGCCTTGTTGCACGTTGTTAGTTGTGACCGTATCCGTCGCTCTCCCTCTATAATGCTTGCTCTATCGCACGTTTGTTGTTACTATCCGGCGCAGGGGCTTTAATATTAAAAGCGTTTAAAATTTTGTACGTTTCGGCGCCATGGTTCATCTCTGCTCCCCTCTCTTGCTCCGTGCTGTCTCTGCCACTGGCATTGGTTTTTTTTGTTGGTCTTGCTGTTTTTGTTGCTGCCGCTGCGGCTGTTGCAGCGCTGCGCTGCGCTGCGGGAACCAACACTAACAAGCTTTGTTATGTTTCATTCTTTTGCCGTTGCAATTGTTGCTGCTGTTGTTGTTGTTGTTGTTGTGGCTGTTGCAGAGTTTGCTCGACATTTCGCCTGCAGCCAGCGGAAGTGTTTGGCATTGCCTTTTACCGTTACCATTTTGCTGCCATACATTTTCGGAGCGGTTCAGTTTTGGCATTTTAAGTTGTGCAACTTTTGTTGTTGTTGTTGTTCTTGTTGTTGTGTTTGTTGTAGCTGAGAATATTTCTTTGGCTTTCCGCTTATAAAATGTTGCCATGTTCTGTTGCCTGTTGTTGGTTTTGTTAACTTTTTTGCTTGCCGTCTGACAGGTGGTTTGTATTACGTGTTTTCTGTTTACTTTGTGTAATCATTTCATTTGTCAAAGTTGATTTGACTACAAACGCTGTGACGACAGCATGACATGGCTCTGGAGTGGGCCAAGACGGACGACGGACAGCCAACAGTTTAGCAACAGCTAGCCTTAAGCAAACAAACAACGAACAACAAATACTCGCACGTCTACCTCTATCACAAAGGCAACTTTGGATGTTGATGTGGTTTAACAGATTTGCAGATTGGAATGAGCGGATCTGTGAAAAACTTTTCGAACTAGATAGATTTGTTGCTAAGTTCTTTGTTGCGATTAATTAGAAATCAACAGAGGAAACCCAATTTTAATTAATATAGTATCAAATCTAGGCAGAGCTCTTCCTTATTTTAAAGCAAATTGGAGAATCGAATCGTAGTTTAGCTGTAGCAGTTATTGAACTCTGAAGCGAAAGTCCTTATTACAACTCAAACTGAAATATAGGGCTTGTGTGCACATCAAAATGAATGCAAATAAACATAGACCCTGAGTAGCAACCGATTCCTGAATGTGAAATCAGTTACCATTTAGCAGAAAAAGTCTATAATACAATAATAATATTATTTCAAGCGGCAGATAATTGCTCTAGAAAAATTAGCTGACAACGATTCATTATAATTTTTTGACAGCAACAGTGAAGTTTTTTTATACTTTTTTAGTTTTATCGGAATTTCTCATTCTCTCATTTCTCAAAAATACCTTAATTCCTATGTGAATAACAAAATCTATTTTTTAGCATCTTCTAATTTAAAAAAATTTCCTAATCAGAAAAAAGGTAAATTTAATTTGAACTATCAAATTTGCTGGCTTTTAATAAAAAGTTTGGTGTAGCCGCAATAAATATCTATATGTAAACAACAAATGACAATTTTTCAAGTTTGTTAGTCTGGGACTTTGCTGCTATGCGCTTTTTTTTTGAGTATAAATTTTGATCGAAAAATGGTTTAAGTTTTGTCAAAACAATTATAGTCTTCAGGAAAAGAAATGTTGCCTTACTAAACTTAGAATCTGAATTTTGGGTATACAGAAGTAAGCATTTCTAGTTGGCTACAATCTGTAGCTTACTTATGCCAAAGATAAGATTTCCGACCTTCGACAATTCAAATTATGTATATATATTGTATATATGTTTATGAGTCAATTGGTCTAAGAAGACTTTTCGATGCATCACTTTTTTTTTTTAGCAAATTCTGTTAAATCTGAACTGAAATTTGCAATCGATTACGATTATTCATTTTGCATTCAATGAGCACGATGTCATCAATGTGATGATATTTCAAGCTGGAAAGAAGTCTGAAAAAATTAACTAATGAACACAGATTGAGTTCTGTAGCTCGATTTCACTGTTTTGTTACTAACAATGTTATCAACTTTAAACAAAGAGCAGATATTTTCTTCAGTCAAAGCTTAAGTTGTAAAATATTTGAAGAAACCCAAAACGTTTACTTTTAAGTCATAGACAGCATTTTCCGCAGCTTGGTCTTAGCTTGAATTTTGCTGGAAAACATTCGTTAACAAGCAGTTTCAACTTTGGTGCAGCCTGTGGGGCAAGCGCCGTAAATAGAAATATCACTAAGCAACAAATTAACCTAACTTTAAGGTCCTTGTTTTGGAGGTCGCTCATCTTAAATCCGGAAACCGTTTTTTGAAGGTTCTCGAGTAATATACGTCTTGTTAGCTTCCCAAGTATCGAATTTTCGCCAATTGTTTTTTGTATAACGATTTCATAGTTTTTAAATCAATTTCCATTCTAAAAATCCATAAATGATTAAAATCGGTTGGAAAAAAAAAAGTTTCAACAATTTAAGGATTCTAAGTGATATTCTCAATAGAGTTCTGTTGTAACCATTAAGCAGTGTCGTTAGCAATGAACAGATCACGACAAACATGGAAAGTATCATGATATTCTTCGTTTGTTTCCCAAATGGATGGACCAGCTGCAAGAACTCAAAGGTCAATACGAAGGCATCGAAGGGTATATTAAAACTTCCAAAAAAAAAAACTTCGTTCCAGTTTATTGAAAGAGGCGGCTAAAATTGATCTACATGAAGGTTTCGATCTTTCCGATCTTCAAAATTAAGCATGCTTAACATGCTTAGGCTTTTTCGATGCGGTTGTGTCCCAAAAATTTCTTATGGTAAAGGGAGTAAAAAAAAAAGAAGCATCTTTTGATAAAATTCTGGTGTATATTACTCTTTTGTTCTTACAGATCTAGGTGTTTACATGGACAGAAGGGCATGGCTATGTCGACTCGCCGATAACTTTTGCCCATGAAACATATAACTGTTACATACAGTGGACAAATCTGTAAGATTGTCTTACAATATGTTTTGTGCTTCCTTGACTGTCTCAAGACTATGTATGCACTCTTGTTTCAAATGTAATTACCAACATTGTAAGATATTTAATTTCACACCAAACGCCTCAAGTTATGCAACAATATCAAATCAACAGAAACACAAAGACGCCTTGAACTGTGAATTTGGCCATTATAACGCAAATCAAATTACAGTCTAAACGTTGTCTAAGCATATTTCACTTAATTGTCTCAACTTAATCTAAACAACAGCAACAATGTCAAAATGCGTCAAATCAACGCCTTGAAATTAACTTGGCAACGCCAAGCGAGCCGACTCCAGGCCCTCCTCCAAGTAGAACTTGGCCAGAACAAGCGTTGAACAACCCTCAATGGAAAGATACAAACACACACACACACACACACACACACACACACACACACACACACACACAAACACAGCCAAACAACAAAACAAACGTTGGCAAAGTCAAAAAGCTTTAGACGAGCAACAAAAATGCGTGTAAGCTACAACAACAACAACAACAACAAAAGTAACGGCAATACCAACTACAAACATTTGGATTGGCATCCGGCGGAGTCGTCGCCTACATTACACCGTTAAGTGCTGGCAAACCCGCACGTCATCATCATAGCCAGTGACGCTGACGCTGACGTCGACGGCAACGTCAACGCTGACGCTGACGCTGACGCAGACGCTGCCATCATGACGTACAATTTGAATGTTGTTGTTGGAGGAGCGTCGGTGTTGATTGCAACATTGGCAACGACTCGATTGTTGTTGTTGTTCCGTTGTTGCTGTTGATTACGCGCCGTTTAAGTGATTAAAGGTGAAAACGTTGACTGGCTGTGCAACCCCACTGCCACGCCCACTAAGTGTGTGTGTGTGTGTGTGTTTGTGTGTGCTTCTATTTGTGTTTGAAAAGTGCTTCGAATTTTGCGCAAAATTTTAGTGTAAAATATCCTATTGCCTTGCAGAGATTTGAACTTTGTCCGTGCCTCCCAGGTCTAGGCCCAACATGCGCCCAACACTCATCTTTATCCTGCTGGCCAATATCGTGCTGCTTATATCAACGCCCTCGCGCGCCGAAATACCTTCAAAGGGTAAGTCCACCAGACCTTTGTACTACTTTGCCTTTTTTTATTGTTACTTTCTGATAATTTAATGAGCCGTTTTTAATAGGATTCGTAATGATTGATTGAGTACCAAAGTGCGACCCAAATTGTGATTGACTGTCGAAATGTTTTTATAGCGCATTAAATAGAAGATTTTTTTTTATAGCGGTTAGTACCAGAGGGTACTGTTTGTCGCATACCTCCAAGGAACGGGCGCTTCAAATGGATGGAGTGTAAAAACAAATTCTAAATATAGAAAACAAAACAATTAGCTTTTCTTTTATTTTAATGTAAAAGAACCCGTTTTATATTCGATATAAATTTAATTGAAAACAGATACAAGAATGTCATTTAACAAATTCTGCTAATTTGTTTCTACGACAACTATTTTTCTTGGGAATATTTCTGATTTCTTCAAAAAATAAAAACTTTATCTTGAACAGATACTAACTTACACTCTGTGACAGTCAATCTGTTAGTACTAAAAGCAGGTAAAGTACACCCGTAACGGAATTTGCGATGTATGACACTTTTTTATCTTTGGTAGTGTTTCAAATTTGAAAACATTTTGCAGCTGTATCATCTGGCAAGATGCAGTAATCGCTTAAGAATGACATGAACATCGATCTCAGAATGTACATTTCACAGAAAGTTAAACTTCTGCTTTGCTATCCAATTCTATTGCTGAGAATGAGTAGAGCACAAAATTAACAACAAGTTTTACTCGCACTCCAATAAAAAATTTTTAAACTATATTTATAATGATAGAGAAGAGGGGAATAAAACAAAGGATGCTACATATACAGTGGTGTAAAAGAGACTACTCGAAAAATATATATCATAAATATTGACAGATGCAAAAGTCTCAATCAATTAATCTTTAAAATAAATTCTAAAAACTGACTAATACATGCATTTTCTCCGTAATTCGAAACTAAAGTATGGCAAATATTTTCTAAAACATATTTTATGAGCACACATATTTATACCAAGCAAAAAGGGTATTATAAGTTTGTGCAAAGTATGTAACTGGCACAAGGAGGCGTGGTAGGCCATATGTTCCATGGGCAATAATGATCAGAAGCAAAAGTCGAGTCGATATAGCAATGTCCGTCTGTCCGTATTGTAAGGAGTTTCTCAGAGACTATAAGAGTTAGAGCAAAAAAAAAGTTTCCCAAAAGATGCGTATTTTATCAAAGCAAATGAAGTTTGTCGAATCATGTCCATATCTTACCTCAAAACAACAGAGATTTTAACTGTGCATCTAAGCTATAATAATGATCGAAATTTCATAATGTGTAGATATGGAAATATGTGAGCTAGAGTTACAAAATTTGTGTGTGTGGAGACTCGTATGGGCCAAATCATTAAAACTGTATTTACCTTTTTTCAATAGAAGATTTCCTACGAAATCGATTTACCTTAATTACTGCCGCGCCCCGCAACATATTGGTGTAAAAATTGCTACATATATATACATAAAAAAGTCACGTTCAGCCCTATATATCAGAAATTTAAAAATGAGAAAATCACCTATCAAGAACGGAAGAATTTTGCCAATTCTCGGTAAAAGCTATTATATCTGCCATAAACTCGGCTATATCATTATACAGTGTTGTTAGTTTATTCAAAATACCTCTTACATTCTGATAATGAAAACGCAGGACTTGGGAAGATGGTTTTAGTTTTTTGAGAAGCAAAGATACCGAAACGGGAATGGCACGATTTTTAAAGTTAAATTGATAAACAACAAGGCCTTTAGGCCGAAAATTAGGGTCACAGTAAAACGATACATCTATTTTGAAAGAGGAAATTTCACGAGGTTTAGAAAAGTGGAGCTTTTGAATAGACACAGAAGGTTTAGACTAACTAGAAACATAAGCGGCTATCGAATCGTAAGATGTGTTAGATGCCAATCTTATGTAATCATAAAATTATTAATTTGTTATAATCCATGTGTTGGTCGGTTGGTAGGGGTGAGATTGCAAATAAATTCTTCTATTAGAATAACATAATTAATTATGTGTATTCTTCTGTTGCCAAATTTTGCAACACCATTACATCTGATCTGGCAATATCATTACGATGTTATGCGTGGGTGGCAAGGCTCAATCGCGGTTTCTTCTTCTTGCCCAACCACTGAAACTTCCTTTTCTTTTTCGGCCAGCAAACAAATAAGTGCGCAATAAATAAAATCTTAAAACATCAAGTACTAGTGGCCATCCACGTTGAAAAAACATTTATCATACCAGTTTCCATGGCGTAAATATCTTAATTTGCTGCCAATAGGCGTTACAAATGTCCCAATATTTATTTTTGAAAGGTACGTAAAAGCTTAATCACCAACTTAACTTTGTCTTTGTTTAGTGCAAGTATAAGTCGCGGCTTCTGCGCTCTTTTGGCGCGCATATCTTTTGCCGGACTTTTCGGCACGATCAACTAAGGATCGCTCAACTGAAATCAGTGTATCAGTATGTCAGTGCATATATAGAACTGAGGAAAACTGTGGACCGACCCAGAGACAACACAACAAGAATTTGCTTTATCTAGCACAGGTGTGCCTCAGCATTTGCGCGCTAAACCCTTCTCCACCGGCCATGTTGACCAGCGCCTTAATTGTGCGCGCTAAAATTATAATTTACCCAGTATTTATATATAAATATATATAAGTTTAAAAAGTAATATTTTCGAATTGGTATGGTATGTATTTGTGTGCTTCCTTGCTTTGTTATATGCTAATTAATTTGAAGTTCGAACAGCAACGAGTTCATCAGTCTGCAGGTCTGTCGATCGATGGATTTCTTCGCGTCGTAAGTACGGCATAGCCGAGTTCAGTAATAAAATAGTGAAAATATATATATTGAAAATAATCGTGTGCATACATGTTTTTTTTTTATAATAACTGTCACTTTACTCCACCCGTTTTCAATGTTCTCTGTCACTATTTTTAGTTGTGTGACGGGGTAGTGTTCGAGGTAGCAAAAGAACCCCCCACTTTCCCTGAGTCAACCCCGTAGGCAGAGTATGCTGCCAGTACACTGCAAAATAACAGCCCTGATCGTTACAGGTTTTAGAAGTTCAATTACTTCTGGCTTTAATTTCCAGTGCAGTAATACCTCCTTGACGATGGCAAAGTGTTCTCAAGTTATAACAGGATTGCTTTTACATCGTATAAGTAAAAAAAAAAAACGCGTCACCTTACTACAAGTGCTGCTCCTTTAGTATCTTTTAGCTGCTACTTACAGATAAACCACTAAAAATTTTACGCACGAGTCTGCTACATACAGCTTTTGGGCACGTCAGATTAGTCTGACTGCAAATATACATTTAAAGGAGTATTCAGCACAAGACACAGTGCTGGACTTCCGGTTTGGAAGATATCACTCATTTACTAGAAGACTGGCTTAAGTCAAATAACATGATTTTTGAGTTAAAGATGCAGAATTATTAGTTACATACTGCTTTATGTTGTGTAAAAATTGTTAATATCTTGTTTTGGAAAGGAAATATTTCATTATGTTTCTCACTAGGTGGGTGCAAAATAAAAACTGTAAACGCGTTTTCTGCAAAATCGAACTTTTGAGTTATGACAGTCTTCTAGTAAATAATTCAAGACGAAAGATAAGGAAAGACCGCATTTCGGCAAGCTGTTGTGTCTAATTGCAGCCTTTTTTTATTCAAAAATGTAATTAAATTAAAATTTATTAAAACAATCGAAGTTAGCTAGGAAAAATTTAAACAACAAAAAAATGAAAAAAAAAAACAAAATTTCGAAAATTATTTACTCTTATTATTCCTCTGAGAAGTTTCTCGTCTTATCGTTGTAGGGTCCAGAATGATGATAAAGATTCTACTCGAAAGTCAATTTAATACCCCTATTTGTCACTCAGCTCAAAGACCGCTCAATTATTTGAAAAATTTCTGAATTGTGAATTAATGAAGTGAAACATTGGCGAAAATGAATTTTCGCTCACAATAGACAATGCCCTATCGAAGTTCTTAACATTGGCAATGCAACAATCATAAATCCTAAAACTCTTTAAAACAAATCATTTCTGAAGCTTCCATAAGCTGCACCAAGATGTGCTCTATATTTGCACAAATTTAAACATTCAACAAAATATTTTGGATAGTTAAACAAAATATTTGCATTGCTATTAAAAGCAATCAATATACTTAAAAAAGACTACAGCCAATTTTAAATTTTATGGTTTTTTTCAAAATTGTTTATTTCTAAACTTTGTTAACAAAGGCTTTGTTTGCACATCAAACAAAAGTAATGCAAGTTGAGCACATAAATGAACTTACACAAAAAATAATTTTCAATTTTAAAGTCGACTAACAAGTATCTACAAACATGCGCACATATGTGCATACTCCTTTTTTTGCCTGTAAATATTTGCATATTTCTTAAATTTATCTTGGATAAAGTAAATATGAAATAAGGCATATTCAGACTTATTACTTTATGACATATTCAAATTGGTTTAAGCCCAAAGAACACGACAACCCTTTTAAAGTCCTTGATAAAGCTAATGCTAAAGAGTAATATAAAAAACATATACATATTAAAAGACGGAGCAGTAGATAAGTTATTTTCTTTTTTCGTTCAGTTATTCTTGACGATTTTGCTCAGGGTATATTTCTTTTTAAAAACACTTTCAGCCAATAAAATAAGCAACTTTCTAAGTGGAAATATGTTTGAAAAATGTTTATGATAAAGGCAAGGATGTAGCAACTTATGTAAAGCTCGATTGTTTTTGTTGTTTTCCATATTTTGTTGTTTTTTGTAGTGAATGAGTCTTGTAACGCCATTCTTTTCACCCATTTTTAAAACTATAGGAAGGGACGCCGCATTTGGAACGGGAACTGTACTACGGAAATGATGATGGAGATGAAGAAGAATAAGATCTACCTCGAGAGGGCGCGGAAACCTATAGGTTTTTTTTTTACAATAATATCATATAAAATAATAGATAACAACGTTGCGGGCGAAATTTCAATTTCTTAGATGTTAAAAATCTTTTGGAAAATGGCGGAAATGGCTGTACATAATATGATTTTTTAACTGAATTAAAAATTTGTAGCAATATAATGTAGTTGACGATTTTATGCATCTTCAAATTTATAAAATTTTTGATTTGAAACTTCTATTAGGAATAAGACTGACCCGTATATCGAAACACTTATGGTATGACGCTCGCATGATTTTACTAATGAGATTAAAATGCGGCTAGCATTTGAGCCGAAACGCTTGCACGTATTTCGATATATAACTAATCTATAATCAGGCTAACGAAGCGAAATTTGAAAACATAGTTCAACATTTCAATGAAAAGATTTTTTCGATATGTCTTCGCAGATTGGCAGCCGACTTATATAGAACGTACGTGACGCGATTGTAAAGATTTTTTTTAATCACGTACTCGAAAGTTATAATCTGCATAATGTAGCTATATCTATCGAAACTGAAAATCCCCAAATTAAACACATCTATAGAGATTTCTTATTGAAAAATAATATCTAAATAAATTCGATTATTAGCCAAAACTCGGTAGATTATATTTTTCATAACATGTTTGCTTGGATTTCGATATACGAAAGCATCCATTAAATATTTTAAACAGGATTAAGAATTCTTTGAGGCAAGAATGTATTTTCGTTTTAAGGTCTTTCAGCTCGACTCCGGTCTACATTTCAGATGAACAATAACTTATGATGTTGAATCTCTATTGACATAAGAGCATCCAAACATCGTCATGCCGTATTAAGCGTTCTCCCTGTTTATATATTTACATACTATATTGTGGTTGTCTGCATGTCTTCATCTAAGCCAACTTAAAGTGGGGGCAAAACGCTTACAAGACGTTTAGCATGTCACCTGCGGGCATGGCTGCAAAAAATACATTCACTTCGGAGTTATCTGACAGTTGTGCATCTCTTTGCCAGCTTCGCATCTTGTCTAGCAGCCAGCTAGTCAGTTCCCATGCCCCATGCCCCATGCTCTTCGTGGTCCCAGTAACCCCACAAGTTGTCATACTATGTATAAAATAAACATTTGTTTGCCTTACATATTTGTCACTTATCGTTGGGTCCAATGTTTTGCAGCTGTGCGTTTTCTTCTTCTTCCCCTTAGATGTTTCTTTGTCTCGCCTTCAAACGAACATTTCTCTATTTTGTCCTGACGTTTTACTACTATTTTCATTTTTGTTCGTACTGGCCATATGATGATGTAGATACATTTGAAGATATATTATGATTTTATGCATTGCAAAAAGAAAAACATTATTACAATCTGTGTGTATCTAAAGGAAAACATTGAGGTTAGTTATTCTCTTAGTTTCGTTGTGTGAGCAGAGTATCGAAGTAACCCAGTAGACTAAGGTATGAGTAAATTGTAGCAATTTCTTATTTTAAATGAAGTTTTGACAAATCTCACGATGCAACTATGCAATATGTGGCTGTATGTGTGTGTATGTGCTTTTAATCTCCGTTATGTTTACTAACTTGTGTGCAAATTCATCAAGTAGTCACTATTTAAGGTTAAATACTATTTGATTTATGATTCATATTCAAAGACTTACAAATACTGCTAAATCTGATTTGCTCAAATGAAAAGAGGCACAGTTCCAGCTTACTAGGAGCTTTAAAACTCATTGCTCAATAATATCATTGAAAATGACAATGTCTTTTTTATAAGTGATGCAAGCCAATTTCGAACTGGTTCGGCCTTCGCATAGTCTACAGTTTTAAACGAAGCACTTTTTTAGAAAATATATATATTCTAGACTTTACAAGAAATTCCTGAGACTTGAAGACTAAACAATTCTTGTAAAAAACTGCCTACGCGAGTTGTCCAGTCTATTAGGGGCTGTACCTGAGAATTAAAGATACACTGGGTAACTGAGCATTTTTCTCCACAGAATTTAATATCCAAAGATAACCACCAGAGCCGAGAGAGGCTTCTCAGTCAATTATTAACACAAAACCTTACTACAAAATCGATAGTGATTTCTAAACACATTAAAATTCTAGCCTACTATATAAGCTTAAATAATATGTATTTATTACCACTTAAGAATATTACTCTCCTGAAGACCTACTGGACACAAACCGAAGAGAAACCTTCCTGCAGACCAAACGAATATGTGGTCTAAATATCAATTCATTTGGATCTCGAGTTTTTTTTACTAACGCTTACCCTGTACGAACGATTTTATATATTAATAAGATTATAAATACAATCCTTTTTTCTTATATCCATATTTATATTGAACCCAATATTGTATTGGATATCATATCGAAAAATACCGTGATCAAACTGTCGAAATAAAATAACGGCAAAAATTCTTATTTATTACCATATGTGGACATATCCATGGCTATGCACGTGACAGTCGTACGTCTTCAATATGAAGAAAAACTAATAGTTTTTCTTGTTTTGATTTTTGGGTTTCGTTTTAGTAGCCTTTTATTTGGTGTAAAAGGTCTGTGCCGTCGACAGTATGGTATGGGAGATATAAGCAAGTAAAACCAAAGAAAAAATATAATTTTTATGCCTATAACTTCAGTATTCTTGGGCCAATGTTGTTAAATTTCTAAACGTAGACCAAAAATACTTTTTTAAATTAAAAAATTAGTTAACTACGTGGTACGGCAATAATTAGGGATTGCGGCGGATGGGGGGTTTCTATTGGAAAAGTGTTAATACAGTTTTAAGCATTAGGATCACACGAGTCTCCATATCAAATTTTTTAACTTTAAGTCACACGTGTCCATATCTACATGTAGTGGAATTTTGGAGCAGTATATTTTTGACTTTAACTTTTTTTGTACTATATTAATCAAATTTTAACAACTTTTAATAGATGCATATAAGCACGACACAAATCTCTGTCATGTTTCGAACTTATAGATTCAGCGGTGCGGCTGTAATCCTGGAAATGCTATATCTATAATAACAGGGTAAAAAAATTGGTTATGTTATTTTATTTTACGATTTATCATATATTAGATTAAGCTTTGAAGTTTTTCCGCTAAATTGAATGCGTAAAATCGTAGCGATCTTTGATATTTCACATCGATATTTTCGGTATGTCAGAACATCAGTAGTTCAAGCGTAAAATTCTCTAATTTTACGAGGAAGAACGCAACCTCAGCGCCACCTCTGCATCCACTACCAAATTGCACTCTGCATCGCTACAGTAAGATTCTCCGGTACTAAATCCTTCACCTAGACGCGTGACTTTTTGAAGTAACTTTCTAACGTTATTCCTGCTTCTGCACATCATGATCTCCTCTCGGTCGCGATTTTCTTGCTCGCGTTTTACGTTTAAGTCAGAAAAGGTGCCTCTCCATCATCCTTATCTCACACGGCTGATCGTATTGGTTCCCAGGCAGTGGGCGTTGGAAACCAATTACTTTATCCGCGGCAGTACGCAAAGAGCTGGATATACGCATCCAAAGTCCCTCGGCTTAAGAAAGGTTAAGGTTCTAAGAAATGCTGCTTTGATTGCAGCTGATGTCCACTTTTCGCTTTGCACTGGATCGCAATTTTCCACCTTGGGCCTGGGTTTCTATTATATGAATCTATTATGACATCTTGTTCCGCCTTAATCTTTGTTAATAATCCAAAAAGAAACTGTGTTGAAACATACAGCTAAAACAATTCCCTAGAGCTCCTCGTGACTATACGCATTTATTATTTATAAGAATTGCAGATCTACCAAGCAAAAGTAGTCTTTTATTAAGGAGCTGCAATAACTGTAAAAGTTCGTATAGATGTGCCCCAAATGTATCTTCTGCCCCATTTACTGGTTGCTCTCTTTAAACTAAAACACAACTTTTGCATTTAAGTCATTGTTCTTTCGCCTTGCCGTAAATAGAAGAGAGTAAATAGAGCATATTACAATGTTACATGCCACTTAGATCCCGACGAGGAGAAGCAACAAGGCAGTATTATAAGCCTGAGAGACAAGCAACAATCCGCATTGCTGCCTTTTTCTAACCGCACTGAAACATATTTTATTATACACTGTTTTGCAGTTATTTCCGTTTGGCGTTTATATCTTTTTACTTTTATATAGCGATACTTCCGTTATGCATATTTTCATCTGCTGTTTATTTGTGTTTCTGGTGTAGACGCCATTTTTTACTTTTCGTCTCAATGTCCTTGACTGCATTAAGATTGTGTGTGTGTGTGAGATTGTATGTTACTTTAATGGGTGCAGTTCGTTGGAGAAAAGTCGCATTATTACCCGCTTGCGTGTGCACCATATGCACTTTTCCGTATTACTTTCTCAGCGCAGCAACGAAACTTATTAAAATTGCTCGCTGTCGGCGTTTTCCAACACTGGCGCAAGCCTAGGGGTTCGTGCTCGTTCAGTCGGCAACTGCTAGGAACAACGCCGCAATTTATGTTTCAAGTTCTTGCCGCTTAAAATTGTTGAAATAGTTTCGCGTGCTGGAGATTGTTAACGAAACTAATCAGCATAAAAATGCAGGCGAACTGTTGCCTCTCTCTAATGGAGTTTCCCGGCTGAAGTGAAAGTGTTGCGGGTGGGCGGTCGGTCGGTCGGTTCGACTGGCTTTAAAAGGTTTATTTATGGCTAACTTTAGTTTAAGAATTCGACTAGTAAAATGGGGCGTGTGAAAAACTTACTGAAGATACATACTGAAGTATATAGTGACTCCGTCACTATTATGTATGAATATTAACAAAGTTTTGACTAAGTGATGTTTAAATTAAACATTATAGCAAGGCAATAAGAATATAAGAATGAATAGAGGCTGTTCATAAATGACGTCATCACAATTTGTAAGTTTTTTGTTTTCTAATTTCCATTTTTTATGTGTTAATAAGTTAAGCCATGTTTCATTATTCATTCATTTAAATAAAATGTGTTTTCAATTTGATCATCCAATAGCTAACCGCACAAACTTCGGTTTGCTCCGCCCCTGGCCCGCTCTGTTCGCCAACCCCCGTGCCCCTCACGATGTAGAGCATATTCCTCTTCTTGGGACATGCGTTGAATTCATCAACCGTTATTGATTTCGGAATCACGGAAAGTGTTGGTCAGAAGTCGCCCCCCAACAGTATCATCACGCTATCCGTATAATGAGGTCATTTGAAAACAATTATGAAATATTCTTATTTTGTTCAAAAATAATTTGGATTCAGCGGTGTTGCCATTCATTAATGTTTTGAGTGACTGAAGCACAACAGATCTCTGCCGTTTCATTTTTGATTTTTAGATGATGATGATTCTTTGTCCATGTCACCAATGCCAACTTACATATGCGCACTATGATTTATATAGGGTTCGTAGGTAAAAGCCATACGCTGAAATGAAGACAATTTTAATGCGCGAGTGACTCGCATTCTTTCTTGATTGGCTAATCTATTCGTATCAGTAATGCGTTGTCTCTCAGTTATTCTTCTCCTCTGCATGATTTTATATATTAAGATTACTTAAGTTAAAGGTATTGCTGATCCTGCCTAGCATTTTAATGTGATTACAAATCACAACTTTGATTAGGTAAACATATCACTCTGAAACTTGATTGGGAGACGGTCCGAAGAGGAATCATTGACAAAAATACTAGAGCCCCTCGACTAGACAGGCAAAACGAAGTTTGTTGGCAGGCTAGTATATAGATAATTCTCTTTATTTTGAGAAAAGATATCGAAAATATACTGAAAAAATGTTTAAATTGAATTGGTCCTTCAGCCGAAAAAAAAACAGTTATAAGCAGAATGTCAGGTTGGTAATATTACATACTTCTGCTTTCTCATCCAATAGACTAATATTTTGTCGAACTTGATACTTAGTTACTAGTTATTATACTATGGGGCAACAAGCTATGAATGATTATTTCTATAACCAAACTTAACATGATAACTTAGAAGATCATGAAAATCGTCACAGAACAAAATCATTTATTCATATTTTTGGATCATTTTTATACCCTGTACACAAAGTGTAAAAGGGTATTATAAGTTTGTGCAATGTATGTAAGAGGCAGAAGAAGGCGTTGCAGACCATATGTTCCATGGGCAAAAATGGTCAGGAGCAATAGTCGAGTCGATATAGACATGTCCGTCTGTCTGTCCTTCTGTATGAACGTCAAGATATCAGACACTATAAAAGGGAGAGGCACAAAAATGTACCAAAAGATGCGCATTTACACCGAAAAGATGAAGTTTTTCGAATCACGTCGATATCTTTCCCCCTTCCCCTGTGACATATTTTTGCGGTTTACGTTCAATCTATCATCTCGAAACTCGACAGAGGTGATCGGATAAATACATCAGAAGTTATAGTCTACGTACTATATATAGTATATGGTTTCCAATGGCAGCAAAAAAATGTACATGTTTTCTTCGAGTGAAGAGTCGCCGCAGTTGGACTCTTAAATTGATTTTGAATGTTGGCACCACCGCCATAATAAAGAAAAATGATAGTCTCAGTAGGCAAATGAGTAACAGAGATCACTCTGTCGCCTAACGAAATTAACACTATATGAGACGCTCTTCCTTCCCGTTTTGGTTTATGGCGCTGAAGCATGGGTGATGACGCAGTCTGATGAAAATGCCCCTGGAGTGTTTGAGTACTCCGTAAGATCTATGGCCCTTTACGCGTTTGAACAATAAATTCTATAAGCTCTACGACGACATCGCCAGAGTCTTGTCCGCTAGCTAGGACATGTATGCATGGATGGAGAAGCTAATGCGAGAAAGGTTTTCAATGAGGATGTTGAAGGAAGGCGATACGTGGGCAGACAATGTCTTCGTTGGAAGGACCAGATGGAGAGCACTCTAACTACCTTTGATATCATCGACTGGCGAAGACGCGCGCAAAGCAGAGGCCTGGAAATGTGCTCTGCACTAGGCCGTAATCCTGTTGTTATAGCCGGTTAAGAAAAATAAGTTCAAAATTGACTATCGCTAGTTCTGTTAGAAGTATGTTTAAATTGCATTTAATTGCACTAAATTGGTCTTGGTGCGCCCAGGTGTGTCACCAAGGGTTAATGATACCCAATATAAACTCAGTAGCTCGATTCGTAAAATTAAACTGAATTTTCATAAATATGTCATTACACATTTGGAAACTTAGTTGTCAAAATTTAAGAAAATGCAAGTACCACAATTTGAATAATGTCCAAATTGGTCCATTGTCTTGGACGCTTCTGCCCAAACCAGCTCAATGGCAAAGATTGCACAATGATTTCGAGGCACAGTAGCTGTGAGGCCCGAAAAATACTTCCATCACGAGATCAGCAGATAAAGAAGCTGAACGGCAGTACATATGATATTTTAGTGATTGGTGGTGGTGCTACGGGAGTTGGCTGTGCCCTGGATGCTGCTTCACGAGGTCTCAAGACTGCGCTAGTGGAGGCTGGTGACTTTGCCTGTGGCACCAGCTCGAGGTCCACCAAGCTTATACATGGAGGGGTGCGATATTTGCAGGCGGCCATTATGAAGCTAGATAAAGAGCAATTTCTTATGGTGCGTGAGGCGCTGCGTGAGCGCTCCACATTACTCAAAATTGCACCACATCTCGCACGCCCTCTGCCCATTCTGCTTCCCATCTACAAATGGTGGCAGTTGCCCTACTTCTGGGTTGGGCTTAAGGCTTATGACATTGTTGCTGGTCGCAGCGATCTTAAGAGCTCCTACTATCTTCCCAAACGGGCAGCATTAAGAAGGTTTCCCATGTTGCGCAGCACTAACCTTGTGGGCACACTGGTCTACTACGATGGTCAGCAGGATGATGCACGCATGTGTGTTTGCATGGCACTGTCAGCTATTCGTGAGGGTGCCACCGTTTGCAACTATATGCAGGTAGAGCAGTTGTTCGACGAGGAAAGTGAAGGTTTTCGCTGTGTCCAGGTGCGGGATATGCTGGGCAAAGGCAACTGCAAGCACTTTATACGCGCCAAATGTGTGGTGAATGCGGCGGGTCCATATATTGACGGTGTTCGGCGTATGGATCAGTCGGATGCCGTAGATATGGTACGCCCTTCATCGGGCACACACATTGTTTTGCCAGGTTGCTTCTGTTCGAAGAAATATGGACTGCTGGATCCGTCAACCATTGATGGTCGTGTGCTCTTCATATTGCCCTGGCAGGGTCATACTGTGGTTGGCACGACGGACAAGGAAGCTGAGCTGACTCACCATCCGGCACCCAGCGAGGATGAGGTAAGCTTCATATTGGCAAACATGCAGAAGTATATGAGAGAGGATGCGGTGCTTGGAAAGCAGCACGTACTAAGCGCTTGGACAGGTTTGCGCCCGCTGGTTGCTGATCCCAAACACCAGGGTGATACCAAGGCGCTAGTGCGCAATCATTTGATTGTGGTGAGTGACAAAAAGCTCGTTACTATTGCGGGAGGCAAATGGACCACATATCGTTCAATGGCTGAGGAGACGATAGATATGGCCATCAAGGTGGGCAACTTACATCCCCAGATGCCCTGCCGTACGCACTCGTTGCCTGTTGAGGGCGCACAGTGTTGGAACAAAAACTTTCACTTGGACATCTTAAGTGAGTTCAATATACCCTTGGATGTGGCTAAACATCTGGCCGCGGCGTACGGCACAAATTCATACAAGCTTTTGAGAAAATTCAGGGCTGCACATAAACGGCTTCACTGCCAGCTGCCTTATATTGAGGCCGAGGTTTACTATGCTGTACAGCATGAATATGCACAGACCCTGATAGATATCATAGCTCGTCGCATGAGAGTTGCTTTTCTGGATGTGGGCGCCACTGTGGAAATGTTGCCCAAAATAGTAAGCATCATGAGTGCATGCCTGAATTGGGTAAAGAGCAAGGAGTTGAAAGAGCTGAGAGACGCGTGCAGGTTTCTGAAGCAGGAAATGGGAATGGGAAGAATCGTTTTGAAGGAGGCAGTTAGAGAATGTAAATGTTTTTATCCCAAATGAAGTCTAAATTTATTAAAAACTATTTCAATAAAAGTCTAATAAATTGCAGAAAACTAATCTCCCGCATTCAAGCTCGATTTGAAAACAAACATTGAATGGATAGTAAGGGCAGTTCCTTTTCTATCTATTTTGAGGCAGCCCGACTGTCACATACTGCCTTTACAGCAACGCTTTTTGTTAAGTTTGAACTGTATACATTAAGAGATTTTGGGTGTTATGTGACTTTGAGGTAGGCACATAGTATAACAACATCGCGATTATTGATAGCTTCTGAGAGTACAGGAGTGTATTATAAGCGGGCTGTACCCTCTTGTTTCGTTTATTTTCGGGTTATTCAAATATTGACTTTCAACTTTTCATTGTCACGCTAAAGCCATTGTGGCATTGAGTTGATTAAGGGCGCATCAACATTTGTCTTCTGCCCCTTATAATCTTTCCGCTGGAACTGTCAGAATCTCAGCCTCCAAATTAACCGTCACTCTTTTTACCATATGCACCAAAGAGTTGTGTATCGACCTTAATATCATCTCTGATGAAAATTCTTTATGGTATTTTCAACAATCTCCGTCGTGGTAAAAATAATTTGATGCAGACAGTCGGGACCGTGCCTTTTTTAGGAGGAGGGATCTAAAATTGGAACTTTATTAGCTATATCTTTGGAAGTATATATTAAATTTTTACAATTTTTGCACCACACATGCACAGTATGCATAACTTTGCTAAGTTTTAATGGGAAAGCTTTTATGATCTGGGTTTAAACTGCGAAAGTCTGTCACGGGGGAATTGGTTTGGATATCAACATGAATCGATAGAATTGCTATTTTTAGAGGAAACGTATAGTTCGGTTACATTTTTTTGTTAAAACTCTTAAAGTCTTTGAAAAACAAAGACCAATACGGACAGACAGGCATAGCTATATCGACTCGATATTGACCCTGGTCTGCCACGCCTCCTTCTGCCTGTTACATACATTGCACAAATATATAATACCCTTTTGGACTTTGTGTACAAGGTATAACAAAGTAAACAAAGCCTTAGCCTTTAGTACCTCGGGTAAGGATAAGAAAACCATAGTCAGAACCTACAAAACAAACCTCTTCTCGACTTCGGTGCACCTGTCTGGTCTCCAGCGTTTATATCACTGTAGCGATAAACAAAGGAGGAACCTGTAAAC
The DNA here is from genome assembly GCA_035041775.1 of Chymomyza caudatula. Taxonomy (NCBI): domain Eukaryota; kingdom Metazoa; phylum Arthropoda; class Insecta; order Diptera; family Drosophilidae; genus Chymomyza; species Chymomyza caudatula. The sequence continues at coordinate 2,556,966 of JAWNKW010000209.1, forward strand.
TGTGACGAATGGTGCTCTCAGAGTTTCTGATTCTGGTTGCCATGTGGAAGCACTGCCTCCTCCTCATTCGCCAGTTGCTTTTGAGTTACACTCAGGACTCTCATCCGAATCATTCAGCTTTGGGTATAACAATGTCTGCCCTTCTTTCCCGATTTTCGCCCTTGGCGTGGTCCACAACCGCATTGACCTCAGACCATCTAAAAAATATTTGATAAATATTTTTAGTCGATTCTTGAGAAATATTCTGAATATAGTGTTACACTTTAATATAATTTTCGCATAGAAAGCGTCAAGAACTAAAGTTGCTTAAAGCAATCTTTCCCACTTTTCCAATAATGGCAATCATTTTCAACGATTTAAATTTAATTTTGTAGCACTTCAAAAAACAGCCATAAAAATCTCATTTAAACAGTTAACGACCGCTCGTTAGTCAAAGTGTGATGCAAATTCAATACCCACACGCACACAGACGCACACACACACATACAGACAGCCAATAAATATAGCAATATATGAACGATAAGCAATTTGAAAACCGACTTACCAATAACAATAACTCAAAATAAGCAAGAAATTGCAGCCACAAGTTAAATTAGGCCCTCTATTTCGGTCACACATTTCTCTCATAGCGGAAAATTTAGCTAATTTATTAAAAACAACAACAGCAAACCAAAAATTGGCAACAAAATTGTCAAAGTAACAAAAAATCGAAGCAGAGAGAAAAAAAATTTGTTTAACGACTTCCTTATGGCATTTCTTATATATTCCCATGTTGTTGTGCTTCGGGCTCGAAATATCGTAGCATAAGCGAAATTCATTGTATTTTTATACCCTGTACACAAAGTGTAAAAGGGTATTACAGATTTGTGCAATGTATGTAACAGGCAGAAGGAGGCGTGGCAGACCATAAGTTCCATGGGCAAAAATGATCAGGAAAAATAGTCGAGTCGTCTGTCCGTGTTGGGCCAGCTTTCTTCGACACTATAAGAGTTAGAGCAAAAAAATTTTACCAAAAGAGGCGTATTTTCTCAAGGCTGAGGGAGTTTGTCGAATGAAGTCGATATCTTACCCCCTTTCCCCGTGACAGATTTGCGCGGTTTATAACCGCTCTGTTGAATCTATCAACTCGAAACTTTTTGGAGATGTGCGTCGTGTTTGTGTGCATCTATGTTTCAAAAATATTCAGAATCAAAAGTGATAATCAAAAATATGCTAAATTCACCCGCCCCCCCTCGCCTGCTACCCGAAAATTGCACTGCATGTAGATATGGACACATGTGAGCTAGAGTTACAATATTTGGTATGGAGACTCGTGTGACCCTAATCGTTAAAATTGCATCCACATCCCCCTTCCATCGCAATCGATTTACCTTGATTACTGTCATACCCCATAATATATTGATTTGAAAACTATCACAGACATCTATAAATGTATTTTTGATCTATGTTACAAGAGTAACAAGAATACTGGAGTTACGAGTATAAAAGTGATTTTTGCCCCCATGATAGCCAACAACTTCCGAATAGGAAAATGTTTACAGGCATATGGATCTTATGAAAGGAGATATAAAAGTGGATACTTCCGTTGCCATTTTACCGTATTTAGTGTTTATAAAGAAAAAGGGTACAGCGTATTCCACTGTCGGGCACCGTCCCGACTTTCTGCATCAAGTTTTTGTAGCTTGTTGTTGTTATTATTATTATTGTTGTAATCAATATATCGTTATTATCGCACACAACAACATTACCTTAGCGATTAAATATCTGAAGAGAGAGAGAGACCATTAAGGGTTTTCCATCGATTTTTGTCATATTCGGAGGTTAGTTAATTCAGTTCGCTGCACTGAAGTTCTTACTAGTTCTCATAGGCTTCAACACTTTGGATCAATTTTTTGGTAATTATGTTTCAAAGGAATGATTCCAAATCAGAGTGAAAGTTCGCAGTGCGTATTCCAAAAATTTACTATTGTTCATGATTACGAAAATTCTCTCCCAGACATCAGGGTAAAAAAAAAATAGCTAAGAAACTATCGTTCAACTACCATGATAATAAAAGGGCTTTTTCATATTTCAGTAATGTGTTCAATTACGAAGTCAGGGTCGCAATCAAGCGGGTAACGAATTTGCTGGCGCAGATGCCCTGCCTGCAGAATTGTTCAAGACAGGCGGCAATGAGTTGGTAAAGTGCATGTACCATCTCTTTTGCAGGATATGGCTAGATGACAGCATGCCCGATGATTCAAACCTTGCTGTCCTCTGCCCTATCCTCGAGAAGGATGACCCCACGGTGTGCGCTAACTACCGTGGTATCAGTCTTCTTTCTATTGCATATAAGGTCCTATCGAGCGTACTGTGTGAAAGACTAAAGATATTCACACTACGCCAAATCCTGGAAAAGACCCACGAACACCAAACCGACAACCATCATCTCTTTGTCGATTAAAAAACAGCATTTCATAGCCCGTTGAGGTATCGCGTATATTCCGCACTGTTTGAGTTTGGAATCCCTGCAGTAGGTGCGACCATGCAGAATGACGTTGAGCAACACAAGCAGCTCTGTGAAAGTATGGGTGGTAACGCAGTCTGATGAAAATGCTCTTGGAGTGTGAGCTGAAAGTTCTCCTTAAGAACGAACAATGAATTCTATGAGCTCCATCTCTGTCTTCGATCAGGTAGAGGGTGCATTAACTACATTTGGTATCACCAGTTGTAGAAGGCGCAATCAAAGCAGAGACGCTAGGAGGATAGATTTAGATCAGGCCGTAACCCGGTAATGGGTTGTTATGGCCAGTCAAGAAGAAGAAGAATGTGTTTAATTTCTCACATAGCACAAAAGGTTTTGCCTACAGTTTTTGTGATAAACTCTAAATATTATGATATTCGACCCAAATCTGGTTTTTACCTTGGTTTGGGCACCTATATTATATAGCTCCAATATGACTTGCACCAAATTTGGTTTGCCGTTCGTCGCTACCAAGCACAACATTGTTTATAAACTTTCTCCAGTGCAATGTATGTAAATGTACAAAAAATAAAGAATGAAATCGTTCTGAAAACTAAGATAAATTTTGAATAATGCTGTACATACAAGTGTAACTATGCTTCTTAATGCACAGGAACTTGCTTCTAATTCAAAATAATCTTTTTTTAGCTTTAGATTGTTCAGTTTCAGCACTTTTGCCTTTTCCGGTATTAATTAAGTCTTCTAGATCACCACAGTTGTGTTATAATCTTCACATTTCTTTAATTGGGAACAAAGCCAAATGCACTCTTGGTTTTATTAAACGCCTAGGAATTCAATGACCCATACTCATTTTTACGGCTCTTGTTCGGCCCTTGCTTGACCCTAAGTATATTGCACACAAGCCCTATTGAATTAGTCCAATGCCAATTTATTTTGCGCTTCGTGGGCTCAACTGGGATCCTATTATTTCCTTACCTCCATATAATAGTAACATAGGTTGCTTTTGATTAATTTGCCCTCTTAGATAAATCGTAGAAAAACTCTTGGGGGCAATTTTCTTCATATCACTAATTCTTGGTGAGGATTTTTCCCGAACTTACTCAGCCAGCTTAGATTTGTTTTACCACGCCGCACTACGAAAAACTTCCTCTCTCTCTGCTTAAGGAGATGCAGTAGTAACTTTGCAATTCACGATACTTTTCGTGCTCTATATATATTGCATAATGGCCTTCAACACTATATCGCTTCTATTCTTTCCCTTTCTATTCTAAAGCTTTCTATCCAATAATACACCACCACCCAAGAAAAAGTGTATCCTAAATTCAAAAAACAACCAAAAATCACAAGAATATGCAAAATAACTGTGATTTATGGCTTAGCTGGCAAATTTTCCACCAAAAATGGTTGGTTAAGTAAGGTTAGGTTATGGGCATAGCGGGCCATTTGACAAATAAAATTCTCCCACAGGGTCGGTACTTTCTTAAGTATACCTATTTGTTGCAAACATTGATCTTTACATTTCTCCCATTTTCAATTTCATCTCTACTTTTTTTATGACTTTTATAACACTATTATCTTTAGGTTTAATATCTAGCTGCTTTAAAAACAAAAAAAAAAAAAATAAAAACAATATCATTTAGTCCAAGCTCATCCTGTTCGTCATTCCCTTCGTCTAACGAAGCCTGATGGCGATCACAATCATTCTTTATGTTCCTGATTTTTATGGGAGCGGCACGTTCTGCTGGTATGCACTTTATTAGGAGATTAGATCTATCAACGGGGCCTTCTATCGGTCTTATAAAAAAAAAAGTGTGAACAAAGAAACGATTGTGAACAGTAAAGCTAAATGCAACACTGCTTCTGTCAAGCTTCTGCCTAGCTTCTGTTAAAAGATTACAGTGAAATTTTGAACATACAATTTTTAAACTAACTCGGTTTTTAACGTTTATAACTAAAACCTTAATCTTTCGAAATGAACCAAAAAAGTGTTGAATTTCCCAAAATAATTATAGCTTATCGTTTCAATTTATTTTCAGAGTAAATTCAGGCCGAAAGCTCAAATACACTACTAGTACATGCATGGATGAACACAAACACAAGCAAATATAAACTTACACAGATATGTTTGTACGTGTGTTTGTGTGCATCCGCATGAAAATTTTAAAACTTTCCATAGCATATTTTTCAGCACATGAATTGATTCCGCCATTTTTGATCTCGAGCTGTAATTTTGTTACACTTCGCAGCCATATTTAAATTTGAAAATGTATGAACGAAGCCTCTTGGAATGGAAAGCGGCTTACAAGAGGAAGCCACTGCAATCCCGTGAAACTGCTGCTGATCTAACTTGTGGTTTGTGGGCTGCTGTTGTTGGTTTATACGGCTGGGCATGCAAGCGGCAAGTGCAACGCCTTCATTACGTTGCTGTTTGGGCGGCAGAGCTGCCGCCAAGCCTGGCTTGGTGAGAATAGCTTGTGAGTAGCCACGCTCCAAATACTCCTCCAACGGAGCAACAAGCTTCTGCTGCTGCTGTTGTGGCGACTTGCTCTTCTCGACAGGCCTGTGGAGTTTTTTAATATTGATGATGCTATCCAGTCCCATTTGGTTCACCAGAAACCGCCTTGCCTGCAGCAATTGGTGCTTCTGTTCGCACTTTTCCCAGCTATTGATGTGGCTCATAATGGCCAATATTTTGGGCAGCATTTGCAACGAGGCCTGCACATCCACAAAGGCTACACGTAGCCTCCGCGCAATTACATCCACCAAGCTGCAGGCATACTCATGATTGCAGGCATAGTGAACTTCCGCCTCGATGTAGGGAAAATTGCAGTGCAGGCGACGCCTGGAGCTCGTTGGAGTCACGTCCAGCAGATGATGAGCATTGCTGCCATACGCCTCAGATAAATGCTGCGCCACATCCATGGGCACATTGTAGCTTTGCACCAGGTCCAGCGGCAACATACAGTTCCAGCCTTTGGCGCCATCCAGCAGCATATTTTGTGTGCGGCTGTTTTTGTATTTGGGCTTGAGTCCACAGTACTCAATGCCAGCATTGATGGCCTCCATAGCCATTGTGCGATAGCTATTCCAGCGTCCGCCGGCTAAGGTAATTAAGTTGCAGTCGCTCACCTCCACCAAATAACTGAGCACAGGCTCTGGATTTTCTGGCGGCTGCTTGGCAGGATAGGGGCTCATAACTGAAGGCCTTATGCCTTTCCAGGCGCTGAGCACGTGACGCGCACCCAGCTGCACTTGGTCCGTCATAATTCTACGCGCATTGTCCAGCAGAACCTTAATCTCTTGCGCCAAGGGCTTATTCCTTTCGCAGTACTTGCCTTGGCTATCGACTGTACCCACCAATATACTATTCTCCCATGGCACTATAAGCAGCGTCTGATCTGTGCTTTTAAAGACGGGACTAACTAGACCAAAGCGCGTAGAACCAAAGTAACTGGGCAGTGCCATAAGTGTGCCATAACTGGGCGTGCCAATAGGTCCAGTATGCGGATCATCCATGCAGCGCACAGAATCGGTCAAGGCGCCAGTGGCATTGATTATGCACTTGGCATTGATGTCGAACTTTTCGCCAGTTATTGAGTCTATAAGCCTGGCACTGTTACAGCGTCCATGCTTTTTGTTTAGGTCATCAACCTTTACATAGTTGGCCACTTTGGCACCTTGCTTAGCCGCTGTTAGGGCCAAGGCCACGCACATGCGTGCATCGTCATGCTGGGCATCATAATAGACAATAGAACCGCGCAAGCCCTGCTCACGCAGCAGCGGAAACTCATTAAGCGTCTCCTCCTTGGATATAAAATGGGAGCCCTTGAGATTAGCCTTGCCAGCCAAGCAATCGTAGATTTTGCAGCCCAACCAGCTTCCCAGCTGTTGTGTTTTACTATAAATTGGCATCATCATGGGCAGCGGTCTATTCAGATGTGGCGCAATTTGCATCATGGTGGAACGCTCCCGCATAGACTCATGCAATACGTACAAGTGATTTAAGTCGGCATCCTGTAAAACCGATCTCAAATAGCTGCTACCGCCATCAATTAGTTTGGTAGATTTAGAGCTGGCACCGCTGGCAAAATCTCCAGCTTCAACCAAGGCAGTTTTCAAGCCACGCGTAGTGGCATCTAAGGCACAGCCTGCACCGGTGGCACCACCACCTATGACAAGTACATCAAAGTCATCTTTCTTAAGGGCATTTAGTTGCTCCGATCGTGTGGGCAGTTCCTTCTGAAAATGCACGTGTCTCCCGTTGATGGGCAAGCCACGGACAGTTGCCATTGATCGTTGCTTGTTGCCAAAAGCCAGCTTGGAAAGAAGTGTCAGAAACATTTTGCTTACCAAATACAACTTTAACAAATTTAGTTAATTTGGAATTTTGATTTCATATTTGATTCTTTGAATAATATTATTATAAATTTTTTGAATTGTTTTTTAAATTCTGTCAAAATATATTTAATATAGTAGGGTTGTAGTTACTTGGTTTTATGCAAACCAACTGGAGTAGTTATGTTCCTTGGGGGTAAAACAATTGCCAACAATGAGGAGGTATACTATTTCGAGAAATTCGACCGTTCTTTCTACTGTCAGGGTATAGAATCCAAAGAACATCGTTGAAATTTTTTTTTTTTTTTAGAAACCTAATGCATTTTCCTTTCCACTTTTTTGCGTCTTCTTTGTTATGTTGCCTTTGCACATATATACACCGACCAATAATATTTGGTATTCAGTCCACAATAAATGCGATGGAAGGCATATAAATTCGGGAAACCTGGAATAATTTGGTGGACGCTGACCTTTAAAGATTGTGAACTAAAACAACAGGGGTACGGCTAGAATTTTTACATTTGAAGGGGATTGGTGGACTTAATCACGGAGTGTTAATCTTTATGGAAACGGGTGTCCCTCAGAGGCGGGCATTGATTGTAGATTTTTGACATAACCCGGCTAGAAATTTCTCAGGCAATAAAGTTTATTTTGGAAATAAGACTAACAGGGAAATAAAGTTTAATAGGACGCACAATAAATCTCCATGGCCAATGCTTCTGCTTGTCAGTTGGGAGAAGAAACAAAAGACCCATATTCAAAGTGTGAAAGCCAGAAATATCACAAAGATTACAACAGAAACATCTTGCTTCGACATGTTTTATCCGCAACTGGAGCAAAATAAGTGCTTCCTTCAAAATCAGCAGACTATCATAACTTAAGTAGGAAGTATGCGGATCGAGTAGAACTGTAGGAGTTTGCCACAGATTACTCATCTAACTGAATGGAAATTTAAAGTAGTCCATTTTGCTTTTTCATGATTGTCACACTATTCCGGCAGGGTTTTCCGGGTTTCGTGGCGCATAAATAATGGAATTGCCGATAAGAATACAACAGAAAAGAAAAAGGAAACTAGATCGGACGTTACGTGTTTGTATAATGTCATTACAAACATTTTTTACGTTTTTGTTGTATAAATATATAGATTATCTTGTTCTGTTGATCTCAATCAATCTTAAATAACAACTTAAGCATAGAATGAGAACGGTATTACTATTAATGACAAGCCAGCAAGCCGTGAGCTGCATAATTATCAATTTAAATGAATGAAAATTATAGATAGGCGCGTTGTCAAAGCGAATATGACGCAATGAGACCAGCCTCCCCGGACGCCATAAGTGTCAGGAGACGCGGTACTAAGCGACAACCCATCAAGGACTCACTGTCATATTTATATCTGACAATTTAAACTCGTGACTCGACTTGACCCGGCCAACGTGCCAGGTATTAAATTACTATTCTTAGCACATTAAGGTTGGAAAATTTAATTACATGCAATACACTTCCACACACACACACACACACACGCACACACACACCCACATATATAACACCCACAAAATGCGACAAAAACTCAACGCATTCAATGGCAAACCATTGGCGGGGCGGTACAAAATGGGCGTCACACCACTCTGCTCAACACGAGAAAACAATGTTGGAACTGCTGGCGGGCACTGTAAATGGAGTAGGCGTTGCCCCCAGGTTCAATGTTTAGATGGGGTTACAATTTCAACGCAAAAACTGTCGTGTCACTTTTGACCCGCGAGAATATTAATGCCCGTTACTTTGGTGGCGCCCCCAAGGCAAATAACAATTGGTGTCAACAATGTACAGGAATGATGTTAGTGTTGATGTTGTGCGATGTTGGCTACCCTGGCTGTACACTGGCTGCTAACCCAAAGGACTACCGACGCCTTGACTTTCACACACTAATGAGTTTGTTTAAGTAATTTCAATTCATTTGTTAATTTTCAACTATTGTCTCTTTATTGACATTATTAATGTGTGTTCGTGGCTGTCAGTTGGTTTGTTTGATCCTTGGTCCCTTGGCTCCTGGCACGTGCTTATAAATAGCCAGGGCCGCATAATAAACTTACATACAATTTCAAAGGTTTATTATTTGTGCGTTGCGCGGTACAAAATATAGTAATTAAATGAATCAGTCGTAAGCACTGAAGCAGTTCATTCAAAAGGCTCAAATCATAGAAAAAATCTGATGTAGGTCAATCAGGAGTTACAAATTACCTTGATTGCGAATAACCTTTGCTTATTTTATTTCTTCTTAACGTTGAGGAGGCTTGAACATAATCGACAGCCAACAATGTTCCATCATTACGGCAAACCTTTCAACGTAGAATCGTAGAACAGAGGACAATAAAAAAGATATTTGGAAAACGATTTTATTGTTTTCCAAAATAATTCACTTGAACCAACTTTCGAAATATTTTTTCCAACTCCCATGAATTAACTTCAAGTCATATGTTTTGTCGAAAAACATTGGAGCTATACGTCGTCTTTGGCCGTTATCGATTCCTTATTCTTCGAAATTTTCTAGAAAACACCTGATTACTATTTCTATTATCCAGAGTTGACCCTCTTACGTTTCTTTAATGGAATGATGGGTACATGTCCGGTTTTTAAGCAGAAATGGGACATCATTTGCTTTGAAGTGCTGTGTTCGTGGACAACATTTTTTAGATTTGGTTCGTCTTCGAAGTTCTATAAATTTATTGCTGTTTAGTTTCGGTTTTGTATGCATAGATCGAAAATTCGGCGTATTCAATAAAGTGTCTTCATGACAGTCAAACGTTTAGGCAACATTGAATGTAGTGAGTCAAATAAGTTCATCGACGTTATCGTGTTGAGATAAATGAAGTCGAAAGTTTAATGAAAAAATCCTACGAAAATGTTAACGGCTCAAATACGAAACTTCGAGATGCATAGTCCAGATTTAATGTATCAAGCTTAAGGAACTAAGGAATCCTCGCATATGATTCAAAACAGTCTTTTTCGGCCTCAATGCTACCATGGTACTCAAATATAAGCTTGCGGGGCAGTTTCACGCCTCGACTCAGACTGGAAATTTTTTTTTTTACTTTGTTGCTTCAAATTGTCTTTTTATAAATGTACTTGGAATCTTTTCTTAACTTAGTCAAACTCTTTGAGCCAATAGTTTCCTAATGATATTTACTGCTTCTGAAATTTTGCTTATGTTGGCCTCAACTAGAACGATGCGTGCCCTATGTATTCAATGATAACCAACTCAACAGGATCAATATCGTTAACTAAAAGCCATCTTTTAGTCAATTTATTTCGTAACGGAGTTGGTATCAGCATTAATTTGGCCGAAAACTGTCGAGAGGTTTCGAGAACTACTTCTGCAATTTACTAACAGCCGACCTGTAAACTCTGAAATAAAGATGCGCAAATGGAACTGGATAGGCCACACTCTACGTAGGGAAGATGAAAACATAGCAAAGATGTCCTACCAGTGGTAACCGACGTAGAGGATGCGCACTGTACACAACGAGCAGTTTCTCAGCCACATGGAGTGAATTAAGACACCTAGATGCTGATAGAAATCGTTGGAGAGCTTTTGTTTCTGTCCTATGCTCCGACTAGGAGCAATATCTATTATTCATATATATCAAGGAAATAAAAAAAAATTGGTATCAGCTGACTTTGGCTCTACTTTGGTTAGGAAGATATGATCACGGACGAGTGACCCACCATTTTATCCCGGACGCAAGCTTCGTCTGCAGCCAGAGAGGATATTTTTTTGCCTTCCGAGCTGGATTCTCGCTGACAGGTCATGGATCACCGAACGCTTTCCTGCATACAAGACGCCTACCAACTCGCCTGCATTCCTTTGCGCCGCTGAGTTTGAAGATAAGCTGCACGTTCTATGTGAGTGCCCTCTGTATGCAGATGTGATTTCTAGGATTTCAATTGGTGCATGGGTAGCCAGTTCCAGACATTTTGGCCAAAACTGACAAGGTTCCCCCAATTCAATTTCGGTACCACCGCTTGAGCAGTTTATTCAAGTCTGCTCATGGAGCTCGGCTCCCTTGTGGAAGTATTGGGGTGACTGTTGTGGACACCTTAATCGCGGCAGAACAATGGGTTCGGTAAGGAGTTGTATTTCAACCGGGTGCTGCTGTCCATATATCATTATTAGTGATTGGAAGCAGTGCATGCCCGATAGCATCGCAAAAGTTACTGAAGAGGCAAAAGCTTCGGCTGATGTTCTAAGAGGGGCGCAAATGCAAATTTGTAGACTATTAATTAGCCGTCTAATTTTCACCAATTACGACACCCAAAAAATGTAATTCCGATGTCGAATCAGTCTTTCAATAGATGTTACTTGGGTCTCAGTAGGCAAATAAGTAGTAGAGACTACTCTATGCAGATGAAACTATCACTCTATGAGACGCTCATCCTTCCTGTTTTGCTTTATGGCGCTGAAGCATTCTTGATGACGCCTTTGGGCCTTCGCGAGTTGTTGGCAACGTCAACCGCATTTAATGGAACGATGAACTCTATAAGCACTACGAAGACACTACTACATAGTCAATCGAATTAACAGGAGCTGTTCCGCTGGCTGTGCGTACCGATAAAGAAGATACTGTAGGAAAGGTCTTCCATGCGGCTGTTGAAGGTAGGCGACAAATTGGCATCACATGTCTCTTTTGGAAGAACCAGGTAGAAAGTACGCAAACTAGCTTTGGTATCACCCATTGGAAAAGGCGCGTGCAAAGAACGGAAGAAGAGTGCTCTACATCAGGCCGTAACCCGGTAAATGGTTGTTAAGGCCAGTTAAGAAGAAGAAGAAATGCAATCTGTTCAACCCCTATACACTAAAGTGTCTAACGAACAATATCTCTTTGGCACAAAAACACCTGAAGTATGAGAAGCCAAGAATCATAACAAGGACACAAAGGAATACGAAAAGAGCTTAGTACAAATTTCCGGCAAAAGCCACATAACAAACCGTACCGTTAGCGACCAATTGTCGACTCGGCGTACCGCCCGCCATTTTGTTAGTTTTCGTTACCCTGCAAAAGTGCCTCAACATATTTGCCACGCAGCGAAGCGACACCGTCATATTGCACCACGGACAAACTCCCTCGCACTCTCCTTTGATGCCACCAACTTTCTTTTGTTGTTTTTTTTTTCGCCTGGCATGTGGCTCACCTTGTTCTGTTCACTCTCCTTTCGTTTCTTTCCCGTGGAGTTGACCAAGCTGTGTTTTGGTGTATTATTGCAGCTATAAAGTCAGTGCCTTGAACTTTTTCCAACTTGCTCTTTTTTTTTGTTGTTTTCCAGCACTTGTTTTTTTATAGTACTTTTTGCGCCTTATTGCTATTGAAGTTTTGTTTTTTATGGCCTGGCTGGACACGCTTGACAATAAGCGAGCAAAACTTTTCCACTTCTCATTTATTATTACGCGTTGACTTTTCTATTTTTTTGTTTCTCCTGATTTTATTGTTGTCGCTGTGCTGGTATCCTGACAACCAACGACACAAATTGTTGTCCTGTCACAAAAAAAAGGAAAAAAACACAAAAAAACAGAACACAAGATTCAGTAAAAACCAAAAACAAAGCACGGAAAGTGCAAACAAGCGCATTTAATTTGTCTAATGCGACGATATTTCTCTCAGTGCACATAGAAAAATATAAAATTACACTATAGGAAAGTATATAAGAAAACTGGAATAAACGATTTGTTGCGCTTCGACAGGCAATAAGCGAGGTGTTAAGTGCCCCGAAATTGTTGTTGTCGCCTGTGTAGCAACCGGCCAAAATGAAATTGCCTCAAAGTTGTTGCAAATTTGTGTTGCTTGTTTTGTTTTCAGCGTTATTTATTGCCAGAAGTTGTGATTTATTGCCAGCTGGTTTCAAAATAATTTTTCCAATTATATAATTTTTTAAATGAGGTAAATGCCTTCTTGGCACTTTTAATTTAATAATTTTCAAAAACCGGTAAAAGCTTTTGAGAAAGAAAATTTAATTTTTTAGGTTGAATATTGTTATAGAAAATTATTAGTTGAAGGCACCAACAAAATCACGTTCTACGTAGAGTCAAAAACTACCACATTTTTTAAAAGTATCTGAAAGGAAATCAAAAGTAATGGGTTGGATTGGTTCAATATTTTTCAAGGGTATCTGAAAAGTGGTCAAAAGTTACAACAATTAATACTGTATCTGTTGGTGGATAGTATTGCAGGGTTAACGTAGTAAGTCATTCACAATAGAAACCGTAGCTAGCTTCGAATCCTACGCACTTGATGTTCAGAAATTAAGTTTATATCATTGTGCAATAGGGCGATACATCGAAAGCACCGACCCAACTCTTTATTTTGGGAATATTAATTGGTAGATTTGTTTTTGAATTTGTATATAGAATATATGGTGTGTTGTGTCAAAGTGCCCTATATTGAGCCATTGAGGATCCTGTTATAATGGTCGACCATTGTAAGACCATAATGATGATGAGCATTCTGACCCGACTGAACATTCTGCAGCTGCCAACTTAGTAGTAGTTGTACAAATAGTGGTGTGTCCACGGAGCTTCGAAAAGTTTGACGTCAAATTAGATCTCCCAGCTTGACGAAATGCGGCCTTTTTTTTAAAGAAAAATTACAAAAAATAATAATTTACAAGAACCTATACAAATATGCTTTAAAATTATATTATCAATGAAAAATAGTGCAATATACACTGTACTTTTCTCGTCACACAAATAATGTCATTAATTTTATGATTTGCATACAAGTACCTACGATTTCGTCACAAGATTTTTAGGTTTTTTTTATATATAAATACGCTGAGCGAAAATTTAGTGAAGTACCGCTTACTTCACAATAACGCAACGTTTTCAGTTGAAATCTATACCATTTGAAAGATAAAATGATTGCTGTTTGCAGAACATGTTTCAGCTTGATATGTTGCGTTTTAAACAGGTAAAAATTAATTTGAATTAAAGAATCTAGTGTATACGTTAGAAAAAAAAACAGAAAATACAATGCACACACAAAAATTGTTTTTTCGTGTTTTCTTTTCTGCACTTCGCAATCAGATGTAATGAGAGCATGTATTAAGTTTTCGAATGTCGACGAAAAATCGAACACTAGTAAATAGAAATATGTCAAATAAATCTGTGACGCCAGCTAACAAGAAGTGTTAATAAATCGATAACGTGATTAGAAAACAAGAAAAACCATACTCATCAACAAAATAATCCAGATCCAGCTGTTTCGACGACTGCTAAAGAACTTTAACTTTCTAACAGATTTCTCCCAACCAAATTGTGTAATCAGGCTCTTTCGACCCGAAAACGAAAGTTTAGTACGATTTCTTCTTTTTTCCCTAATAGTGTCAAAAACGCTATGAAAAAAAAACCTCAATGGCTGAAATATACCTTTTATGATAAATCTGGGTTCTCTGATTTCTCTGATCCACAAACCGTTTCGAATTTTCTAATGGACTACAGGACAATGAACTCAAAAAAAAATAAAAATAAAAATTTCCAAAATACTTTTGGAGTTCAATGCCCTGTAATCCACAATCACACATTGAACAGACACTTTAATACCATGAACCCAAGTCGAAATCACAAATTTGATTTTTGAAATAGCGATAATTCGAAAACCGTGCTGGGAATTCAAAATGGTTTACGGATTCGAAATCAGAGATCGGTATTAAGTTTAAATTAAGAAGAAAACTCATGTTTTAGCCATAGGCCTTTCATTGAGGTCTTTGTTGCATAATGTAATCGAAACGCACTGTGCAGAACTTTGCTTTCAGGTAGCTTTAAAACTGAGCGGGGTAAATAAAGGGAAATGGAAATAATAAATGATTAGATCAAAGGAGAGAAAAAGCTTTAACGACTTAGCTCGATTATGGTGCCTCTTTCTATGCATTCTATGTTACCTGTAAAAGCAATCTTAAAACCCCAGTTTATATAATTATATATTCATGTCCGCTTATGACAACGACTGAGAGAGTGTCTTCAAACTACTTATTCCAGTTCGATGATTCGGCACTACTAGTTCGGCACTTACGTCGCGTTAGTCCCTTTTGCAACGCAACTTTCAAATTTGTTATCAACTGCCTATGCTACAAACTCACTTTTTTTACATGGAAATGGCCTAGATAGGGGTCAGTCCATTTGAGTCGTTTCAAAGCGTAAACTGCACTCGCCTTAACACTTCTTGCATGTCCCGAAATGGTCTACCCTTGGACTATATATTAAGGAGCAAGCCACATTTCGCGAACTGAAGGGTAGCTAGTAACTACTAGTTACAGCTTACAATCCCCCATTCATATTGTCTGGCAGTAATTGTCATACCAACTTATTCGTGTGTCATTGTTTATGCGGAGCTTGTAGCATTTAACTTGTTGGGTCATTTAGCAAAATATTTACCACCTGTGCACATTTGACATTCACATTTGTTTAACCAAGAAATGTCAAACAAGAAAAGGCGCATATACAACTGTACCAATGCGAATGGCATACGTTATAAAGGCACTGTCAAATCCAATGGCGTATTGTATTGCCAGGACATAATTGAGCTGTGCACGCACAGAACGCGGCCAATGGGGTCAGACAGGAATGGTCCGGTGCTTGAGCATAAAGGCGCTAATTTGTAGCAATTAGTTTAGTCAGACAGCGCCGAACACTGGACAATGGACACGGGACACGGGAAGGAGGACAAGGCGGCACGCTGCCTGGCAAAAAGTCGAGCAACCGAGCAACATGCACATGGAGGACAACAATAAAAGGACATTTGATAACAATTAAATAAACGTGGCGGCGCTTAAAGCGTTGTCCGCTTGTGGTCACCATGCAATATCCTGGGTGCCGTTGGTTGTCTCTCTCTCCTTCTGTCTATCTCTCTTTCTCTTTTATTTTGTTTTTTATTTACGACATAACATCAATTAAATTTTTACCTTTTCGTTGTTGCTGCCATTTCTCTACTTTTATGCCCTGAAAACACGGCAGCATCAAAGCAGCATGCTTCATGTGCAAATGAATTTGACGGGAAAAATATCTAGAATTTCTGTTGTCAGAGTTTCTATTGCTTGCGTGTTCCTCTTAATTTATGTTGCCTGCAATATCTCAGACCTCAAGTTTTTCGTTAAAAATTTAAAAATCATAAATTTTTTTTCGAAAAAAAATGTTAAATTTCAGTAAAGGATGAACAAGAAAGATCACCGGTAAGTCAGTCAGTCTATCCTAAGCACCTCTTTTTTGGTTCTTTATTACCTCGTTTTAGTCCTTTAAAAGTGTTCTTCTTCCAACGAGTTGCGACAATCCATATCGCTTGTGAACCTGTGGGACAAGTCTTGGGCTATGCATAGGGATATTAAGGGAACTATTCACCGCGGGGAAAAATTGGATTCTGAGGAGGATCTGTATGTCGGCCCAAGCTCCATTTATTTTAAGATCAACAAACACAAAGTGTAGAAGGGTTTTACAGATTTGTGCAATGTATGTAACAGGCAGAAGGAGGCGTGGTAGACAATTTGTTCCATGGGCAAAAACGGTCAGAAGCAATAGTCGAGTCGATATAGCCATGTCCGTCTGTCTGTCCGTGTTGGCGCACCGTTCTCAGAGATTATAAGAGCTAGAGCAACAATTTTTCTACCAAACGATGCGCATTTTCTCTTGCAGTACCGGTTTGTCGAACTATGTCGATATCTCACCCCCTTCACCCGGTTTTAACCCACACCATAAAAGCTATCCCATTGAAACTTGGCACAGTTATGCAATAAAAATGATTCATATCGAGTAAGAACTTTAGATGATATAGCTAATAATGTGCCAATTTTAGGCCCCCTCTCCTATGAAATGCAACAGAATTTCACTTTTTACAGAAATGTATCAAATGTGATACGTTAGGCAACAATGTTGATCTTTTTCCTAATCATCCTCCCCCGTAGAACAATTACCGTTATTACGCACATACCACTAAACGCGTCGATACAAAAATTGTACACAGAAATTTGATTTTCATGGAAAAAATGGGTACAGGGTATTCCCTGTATGCATCAAAATTTTTTTACTGTTTAATATTTCTTTTTTTATTATTCCCATTGATTATCGAGCCAGGATCAGGAAGGAATAGTATTATTTGAAATTTTATATTATTTTAATTCCAATGCATACACACACAACATAAGATTGTCAATTGAGACACTCGATTCTGGGTTGAACAAGAACGATGGTAGTCTTAATTCAAGAAAACACGAAATAACAACTTATGTGTTTTGTTGTTGATTTTTTTTCTTACCTATACAGTCAAGTTTTTACTTCAAATCAATTTTTACCTGACTTAAACGAAACGGATCCCAATGAATCCAGATATTCTGCAAACCGCAAGCATTTTACCTTTCGAATGGAATAGATTTCACCTGAAAACGTTGCTTTATTGCGAAGTAATCGGTTCCACACTGAATTTTCGCTTAGCGTATTTATATATACATAACTGATTATCTTGGTATCCGTAAAAACCTTCGGCAACTGTTTGCATTAAGAAAGTCTCAGATCATCGTTAAGTTTGAAAGAGACTTTGAAGGAGCTAATTCACGTTACTAATTGCTGTGAGAATCTTGAACTTTATATATGTGATTTGAACACATTCGAATTTACAAAA
This sequence comes from Chymomyza caudatula, assembly GCA_035041775.1. NCBI lineage: Eukaryota > Metazoa > Arthropoda > Insecta > Diptera > Drosophilidae > Chymomyza > Chymomyza caudatula. The sequence continues at coordinate 2,574,423 of JAWNKW010000209.1, forward strand.
ATATTTTGAAATTGTATCGAAAATCCCAGCAGACCATTTTATTTTTTTTTGTTTGATAAACAGTTAAGTTAGTTAGGAATTGTTCAGAATTTCCCATCTATCTTTTATCATAACTAAACTACCAATGTATATACCTATATACTAGCTTGGTATTATTCAGTCCTGTTCCTGATTTCGATTCCAATTCCGACTTGTCGAAATGGTTGTACGAACTGTATTGAGAAATCGGCCAATCGAAATCGAATCGAAATTGGAAGCAGGCATGCATATTGGACTATAAATCGAATTAGTTTATCTATTAAGTGAATTCTGAAAAACTACTCTACAGTCAAGTACTGTGGAAAAATTTAATTTTTTGACTTTTTAATTTGAAGTACTATCAAAACATAACTTACATATTTATTTAAATGTCTTTTTAACGATAACTGGATGATGGATAAAGTCAAAAATGTAAAACTTACTGTACGGATTTGAAGCACACTTTGGCCATTCTAAGGTTAAAGAGTGCCAAAGCTACGCGGCGGCGAATTAAACCTACGCTCTCCGCCAGCATAATTAAACTTGTCAAGCCTAGCTCCCGAAAATCCCAAAAATAGTTGCAAAAAGAGCGCTGTTTGTGCTGGTCGGCACTAATTCATAATCTGTAATAAACAGTTCGAATTTGAAGTCACATTATATCGGCAATTATTATTCACATTGAATTGAAAGTCCCCAGAGCAGTATATGCTCAATTTTGACATACCGTGCAGGTGAATGTCACAATACTAACATTTTAAAAATTCGTTACAAAATTAAAATCCTTCAGAGCGTTAAATGGCAACAATTTTATCTTCTCGGATGTCTCGTTTCATAAGTTCAATATGATTACGAGCACTTTTATATTGATAAGTTTTTTTATTCGGGAATTGAAATTGACATAAATGCAGAATTTACAACAAATTTTGTACTAATAGCTCACGTATATCTGTATGTAAATGTATTGGAATTTTGGAGCAGTTTATTGGCGAAAGCTGGTGAAATTCTGCAAACTTCATCTCAGCAGGGATTGCGCTCATCTATTGGTAAAATTTTGTATCTCTAGCTCTTATGGTCTCCCAGATCTATGCTAAGAATTTTCACCCTTATGTGAAAGATACACTTAACAAGTGATTAAACATGAAATTCATTCCTTATTTGGGGATAAAGTTCATCCTACAACCACAACAGATTTAAGCGCACTTAACTTATAAAGAACTTTTAGGTAGCGATCTGCAACTTGACATCAGAGGTAATCGATTTTGATATCATCGATGTTCTCCACTTCGATAGTAGAAACTGTCGATAGGGTTTGATGTTGATGGTTTGATGTTGCGAAAGGATAAACAATCGATAGTTTTGATAGTGACATGAACAGTTTAGTTCCTACTGCAACCGAATATAGTGAGTGAGCTAAAAAATTATCTTTATCTATGCAAAACAAGCATTCAACTCAGTCCCCAATCAAATCAAATGAAAGTTATAATAATTCTGAAGTTTAACAAGTTTTTAAAAGCACAAATTACATTGAGCTCATTATTGGTTTATCATTCTTACTATTTTTTTCTAGAGTATCTGCTAGTCATTAGCTTTTATTTTTAGCGCTCCTACTTGTTTTCACCACAAATGAAGGAAAAACAAGTTGTGCGACAGCAAATTTTATTTTTATTGTTGCTCTTGTTGTTGCCAACACTATTTGTGTCATGCAACAATGTAATTGCCACTGTCGTTGTCATTTCCGCTGGACACACTGCAACACACACATAAACATACACATAACAGACATTGGGAGCGAGCGAAAAATAAAAAGAAACATTAAAGATATTACGAGCAAAAGCAAGGACTAAGCCAAGGGGCTGCCATGACGTGTAACATTGCGAGTGGGTTTGCTCGGGAGTCAGGAGCGGGCAGGTGTAGGGAGTTGGCTGCATAACACACGACCCTAGAAAACGGAAGGAAGTAACTTGTAAGTCGGCTTTTGTGCAGCGTGTGGTAAGCAAGTCGCAACGTGTCGCCCTCCTACTACCAAATGCCCAAAGGTGGATTGAATTGGGCTTGGTCTCAACTTGTCTTGACATGGCCAATTGTTCAAGGTGCGCGTCTAATGTTAAGTTGAAAATAATAGATGTGGACATGGCTGTCAGGTTGTCGGACTAAACTCTAATCGATGCAGACAAATTGCAAAGGTTAGGGGTACCATGCCAACTATTAAACGATACCGAGAGCAACTGACTGCTCATTTCGTTAAAATTAATGACTCAATATACTTAATGAGTATACCATTAAATTCCATTAGAGCTTTTTAATTGTAACTGCAAATGGAATGTGCCTGCAACGGCCATTTTGTGGCTGGCCAATACTTGAGCTAAGTGTATGAAGTAGAGATACACAAAGGGGCCAGCCTCCCAGTTGTTTGTTAACCTATCAATTTAACTCAATCCTCTTGTATTGGTCATTTATTTGCTCAATGGAATGTCCTGAGGGAGTCTAGGGTTATTTACATACATGACTTAAAAGTAATCAACGTGAATTATAAATGTGCTTAACTTTAAGCATGGTACGGAGATGAGCGGGATTTATGTCCGGATGACAAAGCAAAGTGGGCTACGCAGCCATCAGCGGCCTAAAGTATTCTGAATGCAACAGCGGACTCTGCTTAGTGGGAAGTTAAAGATTCGTTCCTCCTTGGTTAGGTTTTATTACATGCACCGTCCGCAACAACGAAATACGGGGTACACTCTCCATTTAGCCTGTTCTTCGGAAAGGTTCCTGAATAAATGGCTTTGCTCAATGTGGAGTAGGAAAAGGCATTCATGTTGTCTTCACTTATATCTATATAGGACTTCCTTGCAGAGCACCCTACAAATTGCATTACAAATTAGGTCTACAGTGGTACCCAAATGCTGTTTGCTCAGTCACCAGATTGTAAATACCTTAGAAATAAAACGATAGTAAGAGTATGAAAGTATGCATAAACATATAATATACTCACTTCAGGACGATGGCAAACTTCGCTTTGAGCGGTATTGAATCTGGTCCTGTGTTCCGTTTTGACACCAAGTGCGGCTCCCAAAAAGCTGAAAAGGTAAATAAACTGAATTTCAGTCATGCGAAAGTTGTTTTATCTTCTGGTTAAATTTGAAGTGAAGTGAAGAAATTGTGATCTCCCATGAAATGCGAAGAAGAATTGTTTAACCTTGTAACTAAAAACTTACACTTTATAAGACAAAACAAAAAACTGACTGTCTGCCTCACACATTTTTGCATAGTGTCGAATTCTGCAGTAGTTTATTCCGATTTGAAATATTTAGAACACAGGAGCATAATGTCGTGATGTAGAACTCTGTAAAATTTTTGATCACTAGATTAAACAGTTTGGTTGTTAATTGTCACACGTTTTTGTTTGTTACTAACTCTTTGGGATCTAGGTGTTAATAAAGACGCATAAAGAGATGGACGGACGGATAGACAGCCTTGGTTCAATCGCAACCCTAGTTAATGCTGATCATTGTGGTACAACCCACTTATAGTCTGCCACGCCTCCTTCTGCCATGTTTTATACATAGCCCAAATCTAAAAAACCCGAGATAGTATGTTGACAGGGTATCATTAAGCTATTATTGAAAGAAATAGTTCCGATATAATTAACTTTTTAGTGAACAAAATTAAAAGAATCCCAAAAGTGGTCATGTAAATAGACACACAAAACAAATAAAAACTAAAAACGTCCTCTTTGTAAACCTCATTAGTCCCCTATAGCTTTTATCCTTTAAAAAGACTATCATTTGTTTTCATCCGTCTTAATGAGTGTTCTTTAAACCTCTTCAATTTCTTCTTACAGCTTATAAAAACAAACTAAACTTTATCTGCATAAAACATAACACAAAATTATAGTCGAAATAACCATTTTCGCTAATAGGTACGAGTACACAACTATATTTTAACCAAGTTTACAACTTATCAATTTTCTATGACTTTGTGTTTCACGTTTATTAAAAAAAAAGTGCAAATTAGTTTGCACCTTGTATTATATTCTAGTTTATTCAGATTTCTAAACAATTCTTTTTCTTTCTTTCAGGTAAGTCGCCTACACATTTTATTGCAGCTGCTCGTAAGTTTTCCAATTTTCATTTTTAGTAGAACTTTCTCGCTTGCATAGTTTATGTACCAGAGAAGCCATCACCAAGTTAATCGCCTATTTGGTCTTATCCTAAGCCATAGATTTGCTTCACCATTTCACAGCCAACTAGTAGCTCTGACTTGGTCACCTGTATGCGCTTATCGCTTTGGCTTTCCACCCAAAACAAAACTCCGAAGTCCGTAAGGAAAAAGTTTTTCAACTTTTGCCATGGTCAGTTTCATGGCACGCCACACTCGACACTTTATCACCTGGTTAGCCATTTGCAGCATGGTCATATGTGGGGCTCCTTGCCCCAACTAAATGGCCAACAACCGACAGCCATAACATTTAATGGCCGGCCGCTTAACGCTTGTAAACACGTGTGTATGTATGTGTGTGTGTGCCGTACAGCAATCAACTTGTGTCTGCACGCCCCCAAGTACGCCGTAGTGTTTGAAAGCGAAACGATTTCTTCACGATTTCGACCCTACAAATTATGCCCAATGGGCATGCTAATTTCACTCAACGCTCCGCTACTCCACAATCAAGACTCAAGCGATTTTAAAAGTCTACAATTACCGTTAATAGCATTAAGTTTGCAGCGGAAAAGCATGTCGCAAATCGCAAAACGCAAAACTAAAATCAAATGCAGTCATTCATTAATGCTAATTGCTTCTGGCGGCCAGCGTATTATTACAAATTAACAAATCACTTAGCTTAAAAAAAGTGTAATAAAATACAAAAATTAAGGGCTCTTAAACAACCAATTTAATTAACTAACTTTCGTGCTGGCTCAATTGAAAACTTTAACAATTTGGAGCAGTAATTTGTGCAAATTATTTGAATTCAGCTTAGTGAATTATTTCGACAACAAGTGGAAATGCTGCAGCTACGCGGTAGTGACTATGAAGTGCCCTTAAATTTGCATCATCCGCCCTCTGCTCGCTCCGCTTGACAACCCTGTGCGCTTCTTGTGGTAGATCATATTCCTCTTTCTCTTGACGCTCCTGATGCGTACAAGCCTGTTAAACAGATTAAACGAATGACAAAGGACAGTTAAGACTACGACGCGATCAAAGAAAGACGTACGTAATGAAATCTATCAAAATCATTGGTTTTGGTATCTTAACTGGCCAATAAGGCCCTATATCCGATGTCCACATTCTAAAAGGCTTTTGTCAAACAAGTTCCTGAGGAGAGCCTACCTCAAGTACCGTAGACACCTGGCAGCAGTGTTGCCAACTTTTCACAAGCAAAATAGTTATGCCGGGCTTACACTGGGGCTCACAGCGTCACACTTTGCTGCCATAAGGGCACACCTAAGGCTAACAGCCAACCCGTTGGCACAATTTCTAAATGTTACACGAACGAATATATTCGCAGTGTGAACACAAGTATTCGTTTGGTGTCATACGCTCTGTTTTTAAGAGTAGCTGGCGCATTTTGGAGAACAAAATGTGTTACCGCAGTGTAAACAGCTGTGTCATAATTTTTATGACAAATAAACAATTTTTCTGTGTGACTGCATATCGAAAATGCTGGTTCTTTTTTACACTGTGACAATAACATCGTTTGTTTGTGTGTTGAATCTAAAAATAAGAACCTCTTATTTAAATACAAATTTAAAAAAAGAATGGATTCAAAGAATAATAATGTTCATGTGCGCCGTGAGGTAATATTAGTGACATGCACATTAAATGTTCGATCTCGTATGACTCGTAGTTCTTGTCCATTGTTTATTTTTTGCGAACTTCTGGCCACAGCTTCATACAGTCATACTGTCATAATGTAAAAAGGTGTTTACACCTAAAAATATTCATTTTCTTTGTCACAATCGTTTGTGAAGAAACTTGATTTTTAGCAGAATCGGCCTTAGAGCTACATGAAACTTCTCATCCAAAAAAATGTACACAAATGTGTAAAAGGATATTATAGATTTGTGCAATGTATGTAACAGGCAGAAGGAGGCGTGCAGATCATAAGTTCCATGGCCAAAAATCCTCATCATTGCCTCGGGTAGCGATTGGATCATATACGTCTGTCCGTCCGTCTGTATGAGTCGCTAGTAACCATTTTAGCAAGAGATGCGCTTTTTCCATTTGATAAAGTTTGTCGAATTGGGTTGATATCAGCCTGCATTTTTCCCAGCAGACTTTCGTGGTTTTCAATCCATGTGATGAAATTTGTCGAATTGGGTTGATATCATCCTGCATTTTCGCCCAGCAGCCTTTCGCAGCTTTCAATCCATCAACTAGAAACTTGACTTCCGTCGTGCTTTATAAAAATCGGATAAATACTTCAAAAGTTATAGTCGAAATTTTGCTTATTTCACCCACCTTTGCTTATAAACTGCTGTTAGCTAGAGTTACAAAATTATGTATGCAGACCCTAATCGTTAAAACTGTGTTAACCTTTTTTCAATAAAAGCGATTTGAAAATTTTCCCAGTTATTAATAAATGTGTTTTCAATCTTCGTTGCAAAATTTAACAACATTGGCCAAAGAATACTGAAGTTATGTGCATACAAGTAATTTTTGCCCCATAATAACCAACTTCGTAATAGGAAAACTTCTCATATGAAACTTCCCAATAGGAAAATGCTTACAGTCATATCGAACTTGTGAAAAGAGTCAATAAAGTAGATTATCGGTTCCCATATCACCTTATGCTGGATTTAGTTTTTATGGGGAATAAACGGTATCTCACTGTCGGGCACCGTCCCGAAAATTTCACGCATATGAAAAATTTGATGCACAGTCGGAACGGTGCCCGACAGTGGGATTCCCTCTTCCCTTTTTTTTCATGAAAATCCAATTTCTGTAAATATTTTTATATCGATGCGTTGAAGGGTATAGGCGCTATTAAGGTAACTGTACTATCAAGGTAAGGGGATGATCGGAAAAGCCTAACAGGAGTCTACATACCACATTTGGTTAACTTAAATTTTAGCCACCTTAACATTTCTATAAAAAAATTAAATTTTGTTGCAGTTCATAGGAGGAATGGTCTAATATTGGCAATTTATTACTATATCTTTTAAAGTTTCTATCCGATTTTAATGATTTTCACACCAAACATACACAGTAACAGTGTGTATAACTGTGCTAAGTTTTAATTATATAGCCTTTATAGTGTGAGTGTAACCACGAGAATCTGTCACGGGGAAAGCGGTAAGATAACGCCATGATTGCCTAGAAAAAATGCGAATTGGTAAATTTTTTGTGGCACTCTGAAAAACAGTTACCAACACTGACAAGCAGACAGACGGGTATGTCTATATCAATTCGACTATTGCTCCCAATTATTTTAGCCCGCGGAACATAACATTTACATTTTGTGTACAGGATATAAAACTATTTCACAATTCTACAGAAGAAAGGGAATTATTTTGGGTAGTTGCCTAAAAAGTTAAATTTAGCGTCTAGATGCATTTCTTTGTTGCGGAGACTTCTTAACCAATTCTTTCGAAATCTGTGTATAATTCTGAGGTCATAGGTCCAAACAGGTTTCAAGAATGTTTTGTACAAGTAGTTTTTTGTTGTTCCACACTTTAGAGTTGTAAGTTTAGAGTGTTTTGTGAGTAGTTTAAAGTTCAGCTTCTTCCCATTGGCTTTTTATAAGGATAAGAACCTTGCGCAACGAATTAAAATGGAACCTGGGACCCGCATTTTAAATTAAAACTTAATCCTAAAATTTTAGATTCGTCACATTGTTATGCAATCAAGGTTGACCAACTGTCTGAGGGACATTGAACCGACACCGACATTCAATAACTTTTAATAATATTTACAATTAATTTCAATCAATGCGACACGCTGACTTGGTTACTTGCGATATCTTTAAATTTGTTGACTAGTGTAATCTACAGTTTCGCACCGATATTTTATCCTAAAAATTTAAGGGCACTTTGCCCCACTTGGGCGCTCTTGCTCACATTGCTTAGCAAACATTTACAAGTTTTCCGTTTTAAATATCTGTAAAAATGGGAAAGGTTAACGCTGGACGAACACATTTGTACATGGTACTTGGTACATAGTGGGTCTTAGAAGCACTGATTTTTAAGTGAAATGTTTAATTTCCGTTTTAAATGCATTTTTGCAATGCTCTAATAATGAAACAAATCTTTCATATTCCTTATACGATTATCTAATACATCTAAGTGCCGAAGTACCTATCAGCCTAAAGCAATTAACCAGTGGTTCTGACAGTGAAGAATATAAAGGTGAAAGTCATGTTGGAAAAAGGGGTTACAAAAAAACTCCAGCTATTAAATATAGTAGGAATACCTTGCACCCTTTTTCCTTATAAACACAAAAAACGGTACAATGGAAACGGAAATATCCTTCTATCTATCTTTATCTCTCTTCATAAGACGTATATGCCTGTAAACATTTTCCTATTGGGAAGTTCCAATTGTCAAGTTTTCCTATTGGAAAGTTGGTTATTATCGGGCAAAAATTACTTTTATGCGCATAACTCTGGTGTTCTTGGGCCAAAACGTTCAATTTTGAAACATAGATCAAAACCACTCTTATAAATATATATATATATATATATATATGTATATATGTAAATATAAATATTTTTCAAATCAATATATTGGAGAGTGCGGCAGTAATTACGGTAAATCGATTGCAGGGAAAGGGGGGGCCTCTAATGAAAAACGGTCAATACAGTTTTAATGATTTGGCTCCCATAAATCTCTACACCAAATTTTGTTACTCTAGCTCATATATATCCATATCTAAATGTAGTGAAAATTTTGAAACAGTTTCTTGGCTTAGGGCGTGAAATCAGCACATTTTTGACTATAACTTTTGATGTATTCATCCAATTTCGATAATTTTTAAAATATAGATAAACATAAGCACGACGCAATCCATCTTATGGTAAAAGTTTTTTGTTCTAACTCTTATAGTCCCTAAGAAACAAGTTTCAATAGGGACAGACGAACGGACGGACAGACGGACATGGCTATATCGACTCGACTTTTGCTTCTGATCATTTTTGCCCATGGAACATATGGTCTGCCACGCCTCCTTCTGCCTGTTACATACAATGCACCAATTTATAATACCCTTTTACACTTTGTGTACAGTGTATAAAAATGACAAGAAAGTTCTACCTAATCCGTGCTTAGAAAAGAGCTATCGTGATGAATGTAATCGTCTTTTCGAAACTTCTCGAGAACATTTAAATGAGTAATTTTAGGGAATGTCTCAAACAAGAAAAAGGACATGGCTACTTTCTTGCTTAAAGCCAAAACAAATAATTCGAAGAAACTTCGTTTGAATATTCTTCAGTTTATCAAGGAGTTGCTTTACAAAAATTTATCTTGGCCACTTTTAATATATCGCAAATGATGCTGAGATATGCTGTGGCACAGGAAAATTCATTCTAGGGCAAACCAAAGATGGTACCACTTAACAAAACAGATGAGAATAAGATAGCTCTTTAAAGCATACTTCCTGCAGTGTCATCCCATTATTGCCGAGCCAAAAGCAATAAAGTTTATTTGCTACAAGAATTTAGGAATATTCAAAACCTATACAAGTGCTATATTCAATATATGACCAATGAAAACCTCAGTAACTGTATTGTGTCGAATTGAGTTTTTAGGCAAATTTTAAGAAAAATGAGTATTGGTTTTCATTTACCAAAAAAGGATAAGGCACTAATTGCGAAAATATTAAATATCTGGATGAAGAGGAAAAAACACTTTCGAAAAATACTGATGAGTTGCACTTCAAAGATAAAGATAAGAACAAAACACTTTTTTTAAGCGATCAAGAAGAAAGCAAACAGAGCTCGATTTCTTATACGCTAGTTTTGTTTTACAAAAAATGTTAAATACTCCGTTCGAAAAGAATATAACACTTTTCTACTCACGCAAATATTATATTCAATTTTAGCGTTTACGAAAATGGTGCAAGGAAAGGCTATTATTTCTTGTAGGGTGAGCGCGAGGGTAAGAGCGGGTGCAATGAAATATGCACCGCCCTATATTAATATTTGATTATAATAGACCATAGAAAATCGGTAAATAAATTAAGTTTGTATTGCGTCAGTTGCGCTAGCCAAAACGGCAACAAAGCCGTTATAGCTATGTTGGCATATATTTTGAATTCTTCGACTTTTGTCAAAAGAATTAAAGTTGCATATTTACTTCCGGGCTGATTCCGTGCAAAGCACGATTGCATCTTTTATGGGAAATCGTACTATTTGGGCCCCTAGCACGAACCAATCCACCAGGCGACGGCTGCATCGAAATGAAGCACACTGACTTGAAAAACTGGAAGGAATTTTCCGATTCGTTGCTACATAATAAAATAAAATTAAACTTAAATAAGATTTGAATTACTACATTAAAAAAAAAAATCTTTGTTTGTTTGAACTGTAGTACTACCATATACAACTTAAGTTTTACTTATAAGCTAAAAACATTGTATCATAAAATTTTATGTATCTCGACAAAACAGTTTAATGATTTGCAAAATATTTGTTTAATGAATAGTATACCACCAAAATATTATAAAGAATTTTTAAATTAAAAGCATTTATCAAAACAAAAAGCCACGTCAGATGAAAGCGACGATGAAGATTAAATTAATTTATATTTTGAAACCAAGCAATGCAGAAAAAACGCTCTCCTGTAAAATTTAGTTTTTACCATACGATAATTTTGCGCAAAGGGGTCGATATATTCATTCATTATACTTATTCTTGACTGGCCAAAACAACCCGTTATCGGACTACTCCTACCGGCAGTTTATACGAACTTCCATTGTGAGCGGGCTGCCCACAACCCATTTGAAGCCCTGGGCATACATCACGACGCATATTAGCTCACTGCCGTAGGCCAGCTAACCAGGGGGCACCACGTAGAGGTTGTGCGTCAACTTGGTAAAGGGAACTGGGAGCTTCATTCTGTCCTACCATAGCCCAGGCCTTCTGCTACTAAAAATGATTATTTGGTAACCAAGTAATCCGAACAGTAGAGTTATTTGGACAAAAGGGAATCAAAATCAGAATTGACAACACTCATGATTGCTTCTAATATCTGAAGAGCTTGCTCGTTTCATTCTTCGATTGAACTTATTCTTAAATCTACATTTTATCTCTTACACATATACCCTTCAAGTGCATACGCTCCTTTCATCTATTTATTGTTTATAGAGTGTATAATAGAATCTCAAGGCTCTGCCCGAAAATGCGTCAGTCATTGCCATTAGGCCTTAACGCTTGGCTTAACTCCTTACAAACTTACAAACTGTGTAACTGACTCAGTGGCTGACTCCCCAATTCATAGGCAGTCAAGTTTATTGTTGAAAGTTTTCTGCTGCTGGCGCGCTTTTCCGAAAGCAATTATCCTTAAGGAAGTATTCGACTTAATTGATTTTGTTGGGCGCAAACTCATCCAACCTCTCTGTCCCTCGCACCCGCTCTCTCTCTTTCGTTGGTGGAAAGCCGATTTGGGCGCCCGGTCAGACGTTACAGTTTTAAAAGGATTTTAATAAGCGCCTTTTGTCTTATTGTTCTACTAAAAAAAGGTTGAGCCAGCAAGCTGTTTGCTTAAATGTGTGTGTGTTTGTGTGTGTGTGTGTGTGTGTGTGTGTGTGTGTGTGTGTGTGTGTCTGTGTGGGTTCTGTGTTATCCTTTCAGTTCAAAAGTTCCTATGCGCATTTAGATAACAGCATTTCGTTGGATTTTTTCACACTTTGTCTGGCTAAATAAATTTTTGGCAACCGGATGTGCCAAATTTGGCCTTGAGAGGTCTTGGCCCGTATTAAAGGGTTCAAGTGTTTGTGCATGTGTGCGTCTTTGACCGGAAGTTGGGCGCCTTTTTTTGTTGTAATTGTTATTGTTGCCATGTTTATTTTTGCCACAAGGTCTCGTAAATGCCAAAGGCCGTTGCCTGTCTAGTCGACCCAATAGCAAATATAGTTTAAATATAATTTGAAAATTGTGTGTATTTAATTGCCCGGAAAGTGTATTCTGTTATGGCAGTTACTGTAACCTTTTTTTTTGTATGGTTCGCGGCCACAGTATATTTTGAATTAGGGCTGGCGCCTGAATTAGTTCCGAATTGGTATATTCGGTATTTTAGATGAAGCACTGACAAACTATCTTTGGTGTTAACGTTAATTTCTGGAGTTTCGAAGGCCAATCATCAATCCTGTTTGATACATATATATATAACCGAGCGTTAGTTCTACGATCATCAAAAATCCTGATGCATCCTGATGATATAAAAGTTCAAATAACGAATTTTCAGTAGTTTGATGCAGAACTCTCATTAATTAATCATTAATAAATCACTTTCATTTATTTGTAACCTAAAATGTCTTAGATAACTAGCTATTAAGGACTACGAAAAAGGTTTCTTTCTTGATTTTAACAATATATCCGATGGCCTGTAGTTTTGAAATAGTTTAGCCCCAAAACACGCGAAGCTGTGCCATATATACAAGATGTAATCGGTTGTCATAATGTCGTCGCAGGAGTGGTTTCCTATCAATGTATGCTCGTGTGGGAGCTTTATGGGTCTACTTTGTAGGCTAACAAACAACGTACTGGCCAATAAATGAATATGTGTTTTTAAATTCTTTAACAAGTGCGTAGTTGCAAGATCTTGTGGATACATATATTCAGATCATTTAAGTATGATATTTGCTCTGACAAGATTGAAACCATATCAGCTCTAAGCGATATAAGAGCTTAAGCTATTCTAGATTTGAGAAAGAACTGATCGACTCCCACCATCTTTTTGTAGATTATAAAGCAGCATTTGATTGCCGTTTGAGGTATCGCGTATATGCCGCACTGTTTGAGTTTGGAATACCTGCAAAGTTGGTACGACTGTGCAAAATGACGTTGAGCAACACAACAACCGTCAAGGTCGGAAAGAGCTTCTCTGAGCCGTTTGATACCAAACGAGACGATGCCCTCTTCTGAAACTTCTTCGATTTCGTGATGGATAATGAATTATGAAAGGCCGAAGTAAATCAGAATGGGACAATCTTATATAAGTTGCTTGCATACGCAGATGACATGGATATCATTGATCGTACTAAGCGAGCAGTTACCGGAGCTTTTGGGGGTATTAAAAAAGAATCTGCCAGGGTGTCTGTAAAGCGGTTAGATTCTCAGATTGCAGTTGAAAACTATACTTTTGATGTTGTCAAGGATTTCGTCTTCCGTGGAACCACCGTCTTGCCAAAAGATGTTACTTTGGTCTCAGAAGGCAAATTAGTAGACAACTCTTCCTAGATAAAAATTACACTCCATAAGACGCTCATCCTTCCTGTTTTGCTTTATGGCGCTGAAGCATGGTTGATGACACACGATAATTTTTCTAATTTTAACATAAATGGATAGAAGTTGGGTTGAACTTCTAGTTAGTCGAAACATTTGCGCTTGATTTGAACTATTCCGGTTTTAACAATTGTGATATAGAACCCATGTGTAAACACTCGTTGCTATTGTACTAATCAGCTGCAGTTAGAGTCCTAAGTACTTTTGATTGGGCTCATTGGATAATGTTCCCATTGCTGGCACTTACTTTACCCCATAGCTACGAGCCAGAGACTCATATTTGGTCGTAGGAACTGTCGGCTTAAACTTTATTTTCGCCTTGTAAGGCGACACAGCATCCTAAGTCTGCCGTATCATAATGGTATGACCAGCAAATCCTCGAAATGCGCCAATTGGTAAGCCGAGTCGAGTTCGCATTGGTCATCGAGATCTGCTAAGAATTTCAGTGCCATCCGCGAAATTTAATATTGTAAGTGATCTGTTTGAATATTTGCTGTGTGGATAGCAAACAGAAGACTCTTGCGTTGCATACTCATTATGTCGTATAGCAAATACTCAATTGCTAACATAGCGATCTAGTTTTTCATGAAAGTTCTGATTTGGTTTCTCTCTCCAGACACGGTCATTTACTGCAAACACGGCTAGTTCACTGGTTCCTGAACTGAAACCGTCAGCTCTTGCACATAGCATTAGTTCCCTGTATCGAGTACTAAGGAAAATTGCATTGGTTTTCAATTTATTGTTTTAATTTTTGCACTTCATTGCGTTTGCCCCACAAATGTGAGTGTGTGCGTGTGTGTTTGTGCGTGAAAATTGTATTTGGTGTCAATGAAATTATTTTTATGGCTTCCTCAAAGTATGCCATACAAATTTCATGTGGCTATTAAGCTTGTAATTGTCGCTTATTTCTTGACCATCGAATTGAAAGCACTTTAAGGATTCCCATAACGTGGCTTAATGCTTTGGCTGAAATTACCACAGCTTTCATTTCCATTCTACTTCAGCACACGCTCTGCTCATCAAGAGCATCCGATGCTCAATGAAACATGCCAATGGCCAGGCCGAAGCAACTTCATCAGCATTGAAGTTCATAGTATGCATTTCCATTCATTTCGTTTTCGCCAACTTGCCTCAGACAACTTGCCGCAGATGCATAAATCCAGCCTACTAACATTTTCCACTTGTTTCCACTCTTTGCTCTATGTTAATTTTACAACGCGCTCTATAGACTGGCGCGCTCTCATGTTTTTTGATGATGAAGAGTTTTTGGCATCCACCCAAAAAATGATTTCCTTCTTTTTTTGTGTTTGGTTCTACCATTTGATTTTCCGGCTAGCGATGACTACAACACACTCTATGGAGGCTGTAGGCATCCTGACTGACTGGCGGTAATAAACGCATGCTGCATCCTGGGGGCCACAATGGGCGTTTCTGGACAAAAGCAATAACAATAACGCGCTGCTCGTAGTACTTGTTTGTGTATTACAATCACACATACACAGATGCTCCAGCTTCTACTATACACCCTCTCTTAAGTATTCTTTGTCTTTTTTTTCTATATCCCCATAGTTTTTGATGAACATTCTGGTGCGGCACAAGGAAGGGATAGCAATTGCTCCTGCTGCCGCTGCCGCTGCCTGGTTTTGATTGTTTTTGTAGATGATGCGATGCGGCTGCTTGTTGATTTTGACGATGATGTTGGTAACGATGTTTTTGTTGTTATTGCTTTTGTATGACGGCTTCGTTCTGCATTTTTGGGGTACCCTATTTCCATGGTTGCCATTGTTGTTTTTGTTATAGCAAGTCAGCTCTCTGGAACCGCATTTGCCACAGTTGATTTCGTTAATAGAAAATTTAATTGCTTTTATTGATATTTTGATGTGGCCCGCCGCCAGTGCAGACAGCGATTGTAATTGGGATTACATCAAGCCACCAGCTATAGGATGATATGAGATTTTATTGATTGCTAACAACGTAACTCGCAGATTCTTTTTTGGTTTTTCGCTTCATTTTTTACACTGAAATATAAGTACTTTAACGCTTAAGTGTTATGGTTTTCGAATTAGAATGGGATAATGACTTAAAAGATTGTGAAATATGGGATTTAAAACAATTAAAGTGTTTGTAAAGCGTTTTGGGTGTTATTGAAAGTAGAATTTCTGAATAGATTTGTATTTTTTTTATTATAGCAGTTACACCAAAATGTTGACCCTCGGATGCCAAATCTGCGTTTGCGACTGCTGTTAAATTTTATACCAGAGATAAGTGTCGCCATAAAAATATCGATATTCATATTGAAACCAATATCGCAATGAATTTGGAAAATTATCAAATGTCGAGATTAATGATATATTGGCAAAATTTCTCATTTATTCAGGTTCATGAAGCGGTTTATCCATAATATCGATATTTTCGATATAGCGTTACATTTTTATTCTGAAGCAAGTCTTTAGAGACCCATAATCTGTATGGAACGTTAAAAGTCTACGAATGAATGCCTCACAGCCAAACCCCTTATAAAAGATGCTAATCTAAATATGCATCATTTTGAAACTAAAAATCTGCACACCATTGTTGATTAACTATTTTGAAAAACATCTGGCTAATATGGATGTTATCTAAAATACCGATTTGAAGGATCTTTGTCACTGTCCAGCGTCTGCAGCCGTAAATACAGTTCCGTACTTCTTCTAAACACTTAGTTTCTGGAGTCTGGCTCCCTATCCTAATCGAATTCTTTGAGATGCATTCTCTTTTATCAAGCTGCTGATTCATCAGAAAACTTATTATTTTCTTGAATATACCATGCACACTTTTATATTAAAAAGCTTTCGTTTGGTTTTCCTCCTCTTTTTAATATGCCGCATTCTGTATTCACCACTTAAAATTGAGATCACCCATTAGCAAAGCCTTGCTGCAACGAGTTCAAAAAGTGAAGTGCCCCATCAGCTGTCATGGGGCAATGGTTGCATGGACTAAGCTGACATCTTGGCAATTTTGGAATGAAACTCCACTTTAAGGCAATTGAAATAAAGCAGTTAGCTTCTTCCGTCTGCTGTCTCGCTCTTTGAGTGCCAACACTTTCCAGTCTTGCGGTTGACCGCAGCACTCACGAAATATCACAACACAGACAACCACTATCCGACCCACACACACACACACACACACACACACACACACACACACACACACACACACACACACACACACACACACACACACACACACACACACACTCACATTGGTGCAGTGGGTGTATTTTGCATGTGCCTTAGCCACAGCCACGTCCGCTTCTTGTGCATGTCAATCAGCAAAATCCAGGCATTGACTTTGCTTCAGTTGATTGAGCTGCTTAGTTCAAAGTTCAAATCAATTCGAGCACATAAAATGCTTAACGGTTCCACTTACAAATGGTTAAATGGCGCTTGGGTTTACTTTAATGCTTGAACTAATTGCACTAATACTATGAACAAGTAAAATCGAAAACAATAAATAATTCCTATTGGAAACCGAATGCAGGTTGAATAAAGGCCAAACAAAAGCAACAACAGTAACAACAACAACGACAACTGCCCTGAGACAGCAAAAAACATTGGGAAAAACAACGAAAACCCACAAAGTTTTTCATTAGCAGCTGACTGACAGACCAGGTGTAGAGTATAGACGAGACAGTACGACTTGGACTGATGGACTGACAGAGGCATGCCGTCAGCTCTATCTCCTTCTCACACGGTTGCACACACATAAACATATCAATCTTAATTAAAACTTCACTGCTTTTTGGCTGAAGTACAAGTGCAGTCTCTAAGCTTCAGTCAAGTTGTTGAAAATAGAGTCTAGCGGGGTAATTCTTTGACAAACCGAACAGATTTCGGGTAAAACATCGATTCAAATTTAAAATTTTGTTGTTTAATTGCGTACAGAAATTTGGAAATTTGATTTCGGCTTTTTAAATAATCCTTTTTGCGAGTTATGTTTATTTGAAACTACTACGTCTCTTGTTTAACTCAAACGGTAGATACATTTTTGTTCGTGTTGTAAAGCTAATCACCTTAGCATTTTATGTGATTTTTAATGGAAAACATTGAAACACATGGCCTCGTATAGCATATCCGCAGACTAGGTGGCGCCTCATTATATCAAGTTGCAGAGAACTCACAGATGACTTCGTTTTTTAACTCATAATAGATTCAGTTTGTACAGGAATGACTCTTAAGCTGTTCGGAGTTTGGGTTCGTTTTTGGAAAACGCTTGCACATCTGTTTATTGTGGTAGTCGTTTAGTTTTTGCTTTGATTTTTGTAATTGTTGTGAGTCAATCAGTGGCAAACGCTGTTGGCAGTCTAAAACTTTATTACTTGCTTCTATCGATTGCTCAACTAATTGCACTTGACGTTTTTCTTTTTTGGGCTTTCACATGTAACCAAGTTTAGCAAGCAATACAGCAAACAATAGAGCTCACCTTAACCTCAATTTAGGTCGGTTGTGTTTGTTAACCCAAAGTAGTTTTGCTCTTTTAGCCTTTAGGTAAATATTGATGTTGTGCTTTTCATGCACTTATGCTGTATTCGCCATAATGGCTTTTGACATGTTATTCGTTATTCGTTATGGAAGAATATTTGAATAGTTAGGAGTCATTTTGAATAACTTGTTGAGCCTAGTTTGAAATAATGTTCTTCTAACAATGTTAATGTCAAGGTCGAAAGTTTATATGTAAGTAGAAACTAAATTTTTAGCGCTTTGTGTATTATATATATATATACATAGATAAAAGTTTACAAATCTCGAAAGTTTCTTTAAATTCCAGAATTTAAAAAGTGGCAAAAACAGATAGTGCATTAGAATTATGGAAAAATGAGCAAGATTTAACAACTTCTGCATTTTTTGAAAGATATGGTATCAGAAAAATGTTTGACAAGAACTAGTTGTTATTTAGTTGTTAGTTTCCATTTTAACACGCTTTAATTAGCTTCACTTGTATGTACCCAGCGGACCAAACTCTCGCATATGATATCGCATACGAGTGAAATGCGAGACTTAACTTAAACTACTTACTAAATGATTCATTGAATTAACAGAATGATTGCACTTGTAGAAATTTGAATTAGATATGTCTGAAAAAAGTTTAAACAAAAAGTAATATAATTTTACCTGACAAGATTTGGTGTATTTTTAATTTGTGTATTGAACAATTAGTGGGAATCCATTATTACAAGTCAACAACAAGTCTGCAATGCAAAATTTTATTTATAATTTCTATGATTTTAATAATATAAATATAAAAAAAAAAAATTACTAAATATTTTTATATTACTTACCTTTCTATTAAAAATTCAAATTTACACTGAGCACAAAACTTAATTAATGTATGTCATTTTAATGGACAGTTTAATACAGAAAATTGCCAGTCGGTTTTACATTTTTCTTTTTCACCCGCATTTTTATTGCAAAACACTTGGTAAAATCCTCGTGTGCGAGCATTTTACGAGCATTTTGCGCGACTCTCGCTAATATCTTGTATGACGGTCTGCTGGTCGCATTTTTATCGCTGCAAGCTCGTAAGCAAGTGTTTTGCGAGCCAACACTATAACACTCGTTTTTTGCTCGCATGCGATCTCATTTGCGAGCATTTTGCTCAAACGTCAGATTACGGTAAAACTACGCCCAATTATCAATGACTGATTAAAACACAATAATTTAATGAGTTTGACTCATTATCCTGAACAGGATCAGAAAAACCCTTAAGTTAAGTAATAAATACAAATTTTACAAGTTCGATATGACAGTAAGCATTTTCCTGTTTGGAAGTTCTAATTGAGAAGTTTTCCTATTTGGAAGTTATTAGATTATACTTTTATGCCTATAACTTCAGTATTCTTGCAATTTTCAACTCAATACATTGCGGGGTGTGGCAGTAATAAAGGTAAATTGATTGCGGAGGAAGGTCTCAACACCAAATTTCGTAACCCTAGCTCACATATATCCATATCTACATGTAGTGGAAATATGGAGCAGCTTATATGCGAAGGGGGATGAAATCAGCATATTTTTGACTATAACTTTTGATGTATTTATCTGATGTAGATAGTTTTTCTAAGACAGATGCACGAAGCAAAACTGTGTTAAGTTTCGAGTTGGTAAAGTCAACGGCGCTGCTGTAAACCGCGAAAGTCTTCTGGAAGAAAACAGAGGAGGCAGAGAACAACTCAATTCGATAAACATCATCTAAGGAATCACGCACATCTCTTGGTAAAATTGCTGTCGCTAGCTCTTATGGTCTCGCAGGTTTAGCGATTTATACAGACCGACGGACATGATCCAATCGCTACCCTAGTCAATGATAAAGCCTTTTGCTCATGGAACATATAGTCACGCCTCCTTCTGCCTGTTACATACATTGCGCAGATCTATAATACCTTTTTATACTTTGACTGCTCGGGCGCCAATTAATTAATGTCTTTTAATTTGTTTTGTTTAATTTTATTATTGTTTATTTTATTTTATTTTATTTTATTAATGATTTGTAGCAGCACTATGTGCTTTCCAATAATATGTGTTACATTTAAGAAATAATTTTTATTAGGCAGCGCGGTGTGCTTTACATTGCATCAGATTTAAGACTAACTAGCAATAGGTCTACTCTTAACCTACCTAACCCATGCTTACCCAGTTATGGAAAAAACCCAAGATTCGGACGATTAAAACAACCAATCAGATTTTAATAAGAAATATAAATTACAGTTATTGGACTACGTGACTGAAGACGGACAAATGGACAAAATAGAATTAACAATTAATATAATATCAACATACTTTTAGGGGGTCCTTAATATTATTATTTGCATAATATTAGGTGTTAGCTTATATAAAGGGGGTGCGAGCCCGCTGCTCGCTCCGGAGGGAAAAAAAAATTTCTTAATTCATGGAATGTCGGAAACACTTTCAAGCATCGAAACTAACATTTAATGAATACAAACATTTCTTAATTTCTTTCTTGATTTATTGAGCTGAAATGCTGTTTGCCAATCGATTATCACCAAGCTCTTAGCCCCGCTTCCTCATCGCATAAAGGGCGCAATCCTGAAAAGACTGCAATAAAATTGTGTTCTGCAGTATTTACCAGCTCGTGCAGACATCTACGAATACTGAGAACATTTTGTGCACAGCAAATTAAGTGCAACCACAATAGAAATACAAATACACAGCCAGAAGACACTGAGCCCAACACATGTGGATACACCGTAGCATTCAGGCAGTTGGCAGCTCGGTTACTCGGCAGCTTGGCAGCTTTGCCATATGGCAAGACTTTTAACACTCCAGGGATAAACTTTCATTAAGAGCTGCCTAACATGACCGGGCCAAAAACTAAAGCCACAACTCAAACTATCGTACTTCAATGTACAAGCACTTCACTTCAAATTGCACTTCAAGCTTATGAAGCGCACATATAGGCGGTCGAGGCACACGCATGCACACACACACCCTCAAACACCTCTCTATAGCTATATATGTATATATACGATTGTACACCAATACACCCAAACACTTCACTTCAAGTGCATGTGAAACCGCAGTTGAAAGGCATTTATTGTACTTGTCATTGTTGTTGGAGTTGTATTTGGAGTCGGAGTCGGACTCGGTCCCGGTCCCGGAGCTGGAGCTGGAGTCGGCGGAGTTCGAGTCGTAGTCGAACTTGGGTTGCAGAAATTCGTTCGGTTGTTCGTAGTTTGGTGTTGGCATGGAAAAATGTTTTACTTACTTTTATGAACGCCTAGCGCTCATAAAGAGACTGTGAGCATGTGGGCGTGGCATATAATATATGTGTGTATTAATGTTTATGTGTCTGTGTGTGTGTGAACTCTCTTTTTGTATTAGGCATTTGCCCAACGACCCTAGTTAACCTTTAGGCCAAATAATTTGCATCAAGTGCTTTGGCTTGCACTTTCTTGTTCTCACTTACTCTCGCTCGTGGTCTCTTCACGTCCCTCACTTTTTCACTCTCTCGGCAAAGTTTGCTCACAAGAAATAGTTTGTGCATTTGCACAAAAGTACGCCCGGAATCTGTACGTCCTAAGGGACAGTCTGTCTTTCTCACTCTTTACTCTCCTTCTCTCTCTATTTCTCACTCGCTCTGGCCGTGTTTGCAATTGCCTACTTTTAAGCGCTTTGTCTAGGGTGCTGCTTATTTTAGTTATGGCATTTGAAGCATTTTTGCCAAGTTTACAAGATTAAGCGCTTAGTGGTTGCGCTCTGACTGCCGGAATGTTAGTCGGACTCTGTGCGAGAAACTTGGACCGGATGTTGAAAAGGTGCAAATGTGTGTGTATGTGGCGTCTGCCGTATAATTAAATTGGTGTATTGGTGAACGTCTGTGTTAAATTTATTTAAAGCCAGTTAGGTATTAAGATTTGAGTGGCTATGAGTTCTACGCAAGCCAATGCTGTTATGTAACTAATTGGCTAAGTCTGCCTTTTGCTAATAAGAAATTAGGGTCGCAATCAAGCGGCTTAAGAACAACAAAGCTGCCGGCGCAGATGACCTGAATGCAGAGTTGTTCAACACTGGATAAAAAAAAATTTGATGCAGACAGTCGGAACGGTGCCCGACAGTGGAGTACACTCAATTTTTGTATCGACGCATTGAGGGGTATGTGTAGCTGTTCTCCGGGGGAAGGAGGGTGATTAGGAAAAAGATTAGCATTATTTGTTTTGTAAGCCTAACGTATTACATTTGGTTAACATACATGTTAACTTTAACATTTCTGTAAAAAGTGAAATTCTGTTGCAGTTCATAGGAGAGGGGGCTTAAAATTGTCACATTATTAGCTATATCTTCTAAAGTTCTTATCCGATATATATCATTTTTACACTACACTTGCACAGTAATAGTTTGCACAGCTGTGCCAAGTATGAATTGGATAGCTTTTATGGTGTGGGTTAAAACCGGGTCCGTCACGGACAGACGGACGTGTCTATATCGACTCGACTATTGCTCTTGACCATTTTTGCCCATGAAACATGTAGTCTGCCACGCCTCCTTCTGCCTGTTACATACATTGCACAAATCTATAATATCCCTTTACACTTTGTGTACAGTGTATAAAGATGATATGGTGCATGCACCATCTCTTTTGCAGCTGGGTAGATAAGACCGCGCCCGGCGATTGAAAACTTGGTGTTCTCTCATTGTCCTCAAGAGTCCTTAGAGTGACCCCACACTCGATTATAAAACAGCCTTTGACAGCCCGTTGAGTGATTGTGATGCAAAAGGCCGAAAAACATCGGAACAAGACAATATTGACCTATAAGAGTGTACAGTTACTCGCATACGTAGATGATATCGATATCATTGGTGGTACTAAGCGAGCAGTTACCGGAGCCTTGAGCGAGAATCTGTCAGGGTGGGTCTGGTTATAAATGAAGAGCAAAATAAACTTCTTTTTTTTCGACTATAGAGACGCAGCTGTTGGACTCTCAAATTGATATTGAAAACCACTGTGACAATGAAGAACGATGTCATCATTGAGATGAAGTTTCTTTGGTGACAGTATACATTATAACATTACACGCATTTGCTTACACGATCATAGTTGATCGCCTGTCTATATAATTCAACATCAGTAGCACGGGCTAATCTTAGATCCGCCTGCTTACTGCTAATATCCCTCAATATCAGCGTATTTATAAACACTAGCAACATAAACCTGCATATCGGGATTTGTAAACAAACTACATTATTTTATAAGATAAATTATCGTGTGTTTTAATTGATAACAATTGAAACAATAAAACATAGTTGCTGAAAAAGCTCAGTAACTCAACAATGGCCTTGGAGTGTCTGAGTGAAAAGTACTCCGTTAGATTCCCTTAACGCGTTGACTACAACTACCGCATTCGTTGAAACGATCATCTCTATGAGCTCTAGGATGGTATAGGCATAGTCAAGTGAATTAATTAGGTCCTATTTTGCGTATCGATAAAGAAGCTCCTGCGTGAAAGGCCTTCAATTTGGCTGTTAAAGTGTGTCGACAAAACGACTCGTTTTGTATTATTTTTTGCTTTACTTAAAGCTTGTTTTTTTTGACACAAGTGGGGTTAAGGGTAACAAAAACATAGATGAAGGCTGAAACTATTTGTGAAAATTGTAAAAAGTCTCTAACCAAATGATATTTTGTTTTTCTAAAACTCTAAATTCATTTGTCCTTCAATAATATATAAAATTGACAGCTTCTCAACAGCTGCTGTACAACAATGTGAGCGTGTGTGGCACTTGAAAATTCACTTAAAAGCTGTCAAAAGTATGCAACGTGTTTTACAAAATCCAACAAGCTAAATCTTTAAGTATCTCTCACTCGCTTGCCAGCTTTCAAATATTCTCTGGCCAGGCCCAAAATTCAAACAGAGCGCTACTTAAACGTCAAAGTAAAACAACAAACTCCACAGTCGACAATGTCAGTCAAGAGAATTCCTAGGACACACACTTGCTGTGAGTAAAACATAAACAATTTATGGAATTTATTAAATTGGCCAAGAGGCACTCATTGTTTGCGCCCAACGCCAAGAACCGTTACAAAGGCCCTTAAGCAAACCAAGTAAACACAAAAAACAAAACAAAAAACAGGCAAACATTTTGTAGAAGCAACAAACAACAAAATCTCCTCAGCTTTTGGGCGTGTGGCAAGACACATTGATGGAGGAAGTGTGACAAACGGGGAGCAATAGAGGGAAGAATGAGGCATGTTATAAGGCAAACACTTGAAGAAATTTATGACAATGAGGCAACAACTGTGAGTGGTCATAATATAAATAACAAGTAGGGCAGCCTACACATGGGCGTGTGCATGATTTTTGTGGGGGCGTGGCACGAGTATGCGTAACTGACCGTGTTAAAGTGTGTTTTATGCTAAGCAGTTGTGTATATAAGTCAGTCTATGGCCCATTGCGCTTGATTGAAGCCAACTTGTGGGAGACCCATAAGAAAAGCAAAAGTTGGAGACGCCGAAGCTAGCATACTCTTTAAATGAGCATGAAAAGACGAACTTTATGAACTCTACGACGACATTGACATAGTCAAGCGAATGAAGATCCAGCGGCACCGCTTGCTACGTCATGTTGTGTGTATGGATGAAGAAGCTCCTGCGAGAAAGGCCTTCAATGCGGGTGCAGAAGGGATGCGATGAAAGGGCAGACAATGAAGGAGCGTCCAAAACAGAGACGCCTGGAGGAGAGCTTTACATCAGGCCGAACCCGGAAACGGGTTGTTATGGACACTTAAGACGAAGAAGAAGAAGAAGAATGGAAAGCAGGACTTTAAATCGACTGAGCACACACTGTTTATATTATTCAAACAAGCAACCTTTTCATTGAAAAAGTTGATGATAGTTATTTAATTCCCACAGTCTTCCATGCCACATTCCATACACAAACAAGTACTATATACATATATCCAAAACTCAAGCCGTACAACACAAAAGGTAGGCAGAATCGTTAAGTGCGTGGCTCGGGCTCATGAGCATGAGCTCTGTACATAATGATCGTGATGAGCGGCTCATTCAAAGAGCGGCTGCTCATTTCATGAAGAGCTCGTTTGGAGAACAGCTCATATGAGCCATTTTACGAACCCTGAAAGACATTTATGCACACAACACAACACAACACCGAAGCTAAATACGCTTGTCGAAGCTACAATACAATATGCCGAAGCATCTTCGAGTTCAATGTTGGGCTGCAGTTGCGGGTAACTATGTTTTTTGACCTTGATAGGGTGCCAGCTGTATGCCAATGCATGAATGTGGGCGACGAGACGACAATAATGAAAAATTAGAGAAAAATCTCAGTTTGTCGAACAACTTTTGGGTAAAAATTTCAAACATAGCAACATTTTACTTTCAATTATTCTTGCAGGAACAATTATTTAAACAAATTTGGAATACCGGAGTTTTCTAATGCGGTTTAAATTTTCATAGCTTCTAAGGAATGTATTGACGTGAAGTGAGCAATGTTTTTGTGTCATTTTTTGTTGATGATGGAAAATATTATTTTATTATAAAATGAATATTTTTTTACTCAAATTAACTTTATTGGTTTTCATCATTTTATTAATGTTATAAAATATATCATATTAAATTATAAATTATAGTAAGATACATTTGGCTGCAATTTGGGCCCTACCGATGGATCGAAAATATACTTCTTCGCAGAGCTACAAAACTGTCGATATTTTCGGTACATAGATTCGATCTTATCGATGGTCCTATAAGTTTGAAAAGATTCACTGCAATCGTGTCGAAAGTGAAAAACATATAAACTCGATACCATGAATATACTATCGATAGTTGTGCAGGTCTACTCCAACCCCGTTAAAAATGCACACATGCTCAGGTAGGTAAAAAGCAGATGCAGATATAAAATTCCCCATCTGTTTGGTTGTTATTACAATCAGTTCTGAGAAATTATTCAAAATGCAACTGTCTCGATACTTAAGTTTACTTCTATAGAGATCTGGACAAGACTCGAATTTTTTCCCCTGTCTCTCATTAAAGAATTGTCAGAACTCATGTAGTTGTGCATACCGACAGAGATGGCTGTAAAGGCTCTACTATTGCTCCTGATAATTATTGCCAATGGAATTGATGGTCTGGTTACATACATTTCACAAATTTGTAAAAACTGCATCAAGAATCATAATCAGCAACCCCAAATTTAGCGGAAAAGGTATACTTTTGTTTTGTCATTTAATTCCCAAAAAAATAAATGTTTAAAAAATCTAATGAATTGCTCTATTTTTCTTTTTAAATTTCATCATATTTCCTAAATATTTTTGAGTTTGTAAAAACTTTCTCAAGCTGTTCATTCCGATCCGCAAATCTTGCATATCTTTCTATCTTCCAATATTTTTGTTTCATCTTTCTGAGTATTCCCAAGGCAAAAGTGTTTCCATTTCAGTTTCCGGCATAAGTACACTCATTGGTAAAGAAGTTTTAGTTAAACAAGTTAATAGAGGCAAAAACTAGGAATTTCCGAATAAAGCATTCCGTTACTTTTAAAGATAAATCTTCGCAACTGAAAAATTAGCTCGCATTAAAGTTCTTATTCATTTCTTAGCCATGTCTACTCTTCATTTCCTTGTAGGGTATTAAGTGAATGAGAGAGATTTCGAGAGAGTGAGAGAAGCATGATGGAGGCACATGTGTTAAGCACGGTCTGCCAACAATTGTGAAATTATGCCCAACGGGCTAAATAAAAGGAAAAGCAGCCACTCGGCCTTGGAAACCGTTTGACTTTTCGCTTCTTGCCATTAAGCTTTTATATAGACATTTTCACAATGTGTGCCTGTGCGTATGTGTGTGTTTTTTGAGCTTGAGATTTTTCACTTGAAACCTTTGGGTTAGGAACATGATTTTTTCATGCCTCTGGGATAAACTCAGCGCAGCTTGGCTTAAATCTTTGCACCTGGCCAGGTGACCGTTCATATTTACGACAATTTTAGTTAAACGTTTTGGCAAGACACACACACACATTTGGATTTCTTTGTGCCTAAAATACACACAGCCTTATTAAATTATGGAAACATGTATTAAAGTTTTTCGTCTAGTAACAGAAATATAAACTTTTTCGACCAACTTTTAAACTTGTTGAAAATGTTATAAATTAATAATCAGAACCAATATGTATATATATATATATATATATATATATGTGTGTGTGTGTGTGTGTGTGAGCACTTTAATTGGCTTAAAATACTGTTGAAAATTTTAAGTCATTTTGCTATTGGCCATACTTAAAAGTAGTATCCTTTGCACTAAAGAAAACTGAAATACATTTGCTTTTATCTCATTTGAAGTGTTGAATTGAAAGATTCACAAAGCTAAAATATCTAAAATAATTAAAGTTATGCATTACAGATGAAATAACCTTATTCATGGTTTATTTATGCTCCTTTTAGTTTTGCTTTATTTTGTCTCTTAACCAAGTAGCTAAACTAAATGACCAACTTTGCCACTCGTCTTCGAAAACTTTGAAGGACTCACTTAAAGCAAAAGTTATGAAAATAAATGCATTGTGCATGCATAAAAGTTAAATACAATAGAATATTATTTATAAGATACATAAATATATTCATAATAGTAAATTGTAAGTGGCTTAGCTGGCTTTCTTAGGAAAATTTGTTAAATGTTGTATTATTCCTGTGACAATCACAATTCATGTCTATGTCATATATACCATATTTATTTGCTTAAATAGAAAGTTTAAACAGAGTTTTATACACAAACGTGTATGCATTGTATCTTTTTTATAAGGTGATTTGCATAACTTTCTAGAGGCAATCCTTTATTCTTGATCGCTGTGCTCATCAACCCATTGATAGAGTACGTAACGAAAAAAAGAAGAGAATGGCAAACAAAACTGCATTAACCTTTTAAATGTGATATAAATCTCAATGTTAGAGCTGTAAAACTATTGAAAGTTCCATCTGACATTCGAAAGTGTCAGGAAAAAGATTCGATACCATCGATAGTACTATCGGTACGAGATAATTTGATACTATCCATATCGGTGTTTTCCCTTACTTTCTAAGCTTAGCCACTTAGCGTGTATTTAAACTATCGATGGTGTAAAAAACATCGTTGGTGAAACCAAAAGGAAAAAATTCGATACCTCCATAGTACTATCAACAGTTTTGCAGCTCTACTACCTAGTTTCAAATATATAATTTTATTTTTAAAATTGAAACGTGATTTGCTTGATCACTTGGAACGTTTAAATTGCACGAGTCTGAAGGTATTCCTCCTTTCTATTCGGGGTACGGAGCGGAATGCACCATTTGAGTATTCATCGCTTGATTTCTCATTCGATCCACATTATCTTCATTCGCAATTTCTCATTGGGATGCCAGCCGTTCTCAAAGAGTTCTAGTGGTTTTTGGTTTTAGCTGATGGTTGGTAAAATAAATCTTATTTAAACAACACGTGGGATAATTTAGAAAAAAGCTGAAAAATGTAAATCAGGGGTGTGCCAGAAATTTCTAGACGGTTTTGCTCAACGTTTCATTGTAACTTTTCTGATAAATCCGTCGATCGTGACGGATTAAGCGCCCTATCAGATATAAATCAGACAATATTAACAAATCACTTTTTGGCTGAAAATCGGTTTATAATGAAATCTGACATACCGACAAGTTGCTATTGGATTTAAATGCGGTTGAAAGAGATTTCTGACACACCCCTAAGTATGTGCTCTTAATCAATCAAAGCAATCCTACCCAAAACATTTGTTCTTCATTGTCTTTTCTTATTTTGGTTGAAATGACGAATCGACCTCAGAGCCTTTGCTTCGTGGACGCCTTTACCAACCCGTAATACGAAAGGTAGCTAGTGCCATATCCTCCTTGTCCTTAAAACGAGTACAAGCCTGCGTAGGGCATCAGACTTTTGGGCTATAAAGCCATATGAAAAACATGAGAGTCTTGCAGAAAGTTAGTTTCGTCTTCTTTGTGATGATTTTGCCAAATTCGATGAAATCCTTGACAACATCAAAAGTATTGATTTTATCGTCAATCTGAGAGTTCAACTGCCGCTTCTCTCTCCGACCCACCCGGCCAGATTTTCTTTCAATAGCAGCTCCGGTAATTTCATAGTAAGCAGGAGTTAAATATTTTTCGAACGCATAACATAATTGTCAAGATACTTTATCTAACAAACCGCAAACAATTCAAAATGCAATAATCTGCAATCGCCAACATTTTGCAACCGTTTGTTGATTTTTAATTACTTGGCTAAAGGAAACCGAGACATCCAATTATGCCCAAAATATACAGTTGGCAACTGTAAAACCGGGAAAGAAGAAGAACTAAAGCCAAAGAGTTGAGAAGCTTTTTGAATAATTCAACAAATAAAACTTTGGCCCCTGGTCCAAGTAACATTTTAATTTAAGTTTGCGCTTCGCTGCCTGCAAGATACGGATATATTGAGAACAGGAGACATTGATGCTTGTTTCAGTGTCTTGGCCATTTATTTACACTCTCTTTTTTTCCGGGCAACCGCCAAATGACAAGCACAAAAATTAATAGAAAAGTTTTTGGCAGTATAAACAACAACAGCAACAACACAAAGAAAGGAAAAGGAGGAAAGTACAAATTATGCAGCAATTTCATTTTGATATTTTTAGCATTGGCCAAGAAGACACTAAATAAATATATAGTGTCCTGGCCGCACATAGATGAAAGGATATTAATGTAAATGAGTGCCAAAACAGGGCCAGCAAACGTAAAGTAGCCGCAACGTTGGCCACAGTTGGCCCGAGAAAAAAAGTTTTAATAACGTCTCAAAAGACACATTTTTCCCAAGCTTTTGTTTTGGCCGCACAGTGACAAAAGATCCTAAAAAAGGACGCAAAGCAAAAGAAAACAAAACTCTTGTTCACACTTCATTTGCAATTCTGAGTGTTTGCTGGACTTTAGCCTTGCTTCGTCCTTTGTTGTAGCATTTGAGTGGGGGCGCCAGGGAGCGGGTTGTCCAGGGAGCGGGTTGTCCAGTGAGCGGTCGTTCTGCCGTGCCTAATTATTATTTTCACAAATTTAAGTTGTGATTTGATGTCCTTAACGTTGTCGTCATTTTTGGCTAGCTCTTAATGGAGGCTACTTCCTGAAAATTATGTTTGTGTGGCATACTTTTGTGCAGCTGGCCTTTAAGCGTACATAATGCAGAGACCATTAGCTTTTATGTAAGGAAGAAGCCAGGACAATGAGAGGCCGCTTGTTAATGGCTGCTTTTTATCCTTAAGTTAAGACAGTTGTTCCAAAACTTTGGCAATAACTTGGCTTTGATATGATGCAATTTTGGTTCTTTTAGGTTTTGATGTGCAAATGTTGTTGCGTTGGTCAGAAGGCATATGTGGTACTTGTACAACATTTAAAGTTGTACTTTCAAGTTAATGATAAATAATTTCAGTGTGTCCATTCATTTCGTAGGCTAAGGATTTTGATTAATAGTTTTGACATTTGTTTTCTTTTTGAAGTTTCATAATGTTAAATTTTCACCTTCTTTAGCATAGCAAGGTTACCTTCTCTCTCTCTCTCTCTTGGTTATCCTTTATAATGTATTGCTGCGAATCCTGCACTTCCTCTTCTAATGGAAGTGTGCAAAATACTGGCAAGCCTACAGAATATTGTTTTGTGGATTAACGACAGCTTTGGGTGTTCAGGCACCACCCTCTTATCTGGTCCTTCCAATGGAGACATGGCCTACCTCTTCGCAACCTTCCAGCAACAACCGCCACCTCCCATCAAAACTTGGGCCCTCATGTTCATAGGGCTTCTAAAAGTAAGCTCTACATCTTCAACAACTATTTGACTGCGCTTGGCAGAAAGGTTTGCTCTCAAAGGTCACATCATCGTCAGTTTTGTAGTTGAGGTGCTTAATGTGCGATCCATTTCATTAAGGTGTGCCGTAGCGCAGCGTAATTAGGAACCCTTCTAAACACTTTGTAGACTGCGGACTCGAAGGCAACAGTTGTAGCAAACTCCATGAGAATCTGTCTTTGTGGCCAGCTCTACTTATGCCGGTCTCACAAGAACTTTTATATAGGATTGGCGGATGGTCCTGAAAATGGAATATTGCGAGGTCTTACCTAACGTAAGCATATTGCATGGCCACTGCTTTGTTTGTAAGTCTAAAATTCTCCGTGGACTAAAGAGAATTTTGGACTAAAGTTCTGCCGATTCGGGCTCTAAGGTGAATCACTGGGTTACAGTGGTATATACATAAGTAGTTCTGCGATTTATTGTGATTATGACTTGCTAATTAATTATTACTAACCGATACAATGACTTGCCGCATGTCCACATTGATTCTTTTGGCAGGGGCATAGGTTACCAACATGTTTATGAGTAGGTTGAGGCGGTTTCACCCTAGCGATTTTTGGGGTGATTTGTGGAATACCGTGTACCATATATCCCACACTAACGCTAAATCCAGCTTAGCGTAAAAAGGGAATTCAGTATCTACTTTTGCGACCTTTCCTCAAGTTCGATATAACTGCTAGCATTTTTCTCGTGGTAAGTTCTAATTGAGTAATTTGCCTATTGGGATGTTGGTTATTATGGTGGCAAAAATTACTTTTAATGCCATAACTTCAATATTCTTGTGCAAATGCTATTAAATTTCGAAACATAGATCGAAAACACTTTTATTAATATCTGTGGCAATTTTCAAATTAATATATTGCGGGGTGTGGCAGTAATTAAGGTAAATCGGTTGCTGAGGAAGGCTTCTATGGAAAAAATAGTGAGATCTCACGATCCTCCGCACCAAATTTTGTGACTCTAACTCCTACATATCCATATCTACATGAGGTGGAATTTCGGAACAGTTTATAGGCGAAGAGGGATGAAATCAGCATATTATTGACTACAACTTTTGATTTCATGATCCGATTATCCCATTTTCTTGTCTTCTTTTTCTTGTTTTCATTTGGTTGGTAAATGCTGCGATAAGCAGAAACTCTTCAAATGAACTACTAAAATCCAACCACATTTCAAGTCGCATTATTTAATTGGGTTTTATTTTTAAAAAATAGTTTATATAAATTTGATAAAATTTTTTTTTATTTCCTTGTTGAATGAGTTTTGGGCTATTTAACCTGCAAGTGTGGTGAGCGGGTTAGAGAATACTACCTCAGCAGGTCTAAGCTTGTCGTATGAGGCAACTAACAATGACACTGGGTTCTTTCGAGACCAGCAGAGCCTTAAAAGGGTTGTGACCTACCACGTAAAACCACAATTCCAATGAAAGAATGTATTTACCTCAAGCCGTAACCCGATAATGGGTTGTAATGGCCAGTTAAGAAGAAAAAGAACCTGCAAGAAGTTATTTGATATGGCAACTCATTTAAAAGAAAATGTTATATTATATTTAAAACGTACACACTTTTTGGTGAGAAAAAAGTTACTTGGAAAAGTAACATGCCAATTAAAAACTAAATAAATTGAATGTAAATATTTTCTTTTTGCAGGCATTTCTTAGTCAAATTTATGTCGAGTGTTAAACTAAATTGGTCTAAAATAGAACATCACGGATTATTCAGTCGTATGCCTTAAAAAAAACACCAATAGCAACGCAAACAAGAAAAATAATGCCTAAAAGCATGCCACAAACTATGCAAACGAACATGCAACATATGTTAGATGTCAGTACGTGCCACTCGTAGACATATCTTGTTTGTTGGCAGATCTTAATTCCCATAACCAGCAAAAATGGCTGCATGAATTTCAAATTCAATTTGGCGTATTTTACATAATTTATTAAACAAAGGGCAAAAGCAACGGGAACGCACAGGCACACACACACACACACACACACACACACACACATCATGCACAAATGTGGCAAACGTTTTATTGTCTGAGCGACGGCCAACAAGAGCTGTATGTATGTGTGTGTGTGTGTGTGTGTGAGCCTAGCATTTTACATAAATAATTTAGGCGTGAAGATTATGTTGCCGCGATATGGTTAAATTTGTTGACAACTTAATTTGTTGAGTGGTTTTTGCCCTTTACCGAGTTGGTCTTTGCTTTTGTTGTAACTGCCGCCATTTAAGCTATTGCGGCATAGAAATGGCGCCGAACGGAAATGGCACAGGAAACAATAAAGGCAGCTTAAAGCGTTCGTTGTAGGTGTGAGCTGCTGAAGCAGTTACAAAATCACTGAAATCGCTTCAATTTATGCAAAACGCCTTGGCATATGCAACACACAGCTGCACACACACACACACACACACACACACACACACATAATAAATTGGAATTTAAATGCTGAATGGCATAAGGAAAATATGGCAAATAAATAAGGAAAACATAGCGGCTGACAGCAACACGCAACGAGCAGCGTTGCAAGCAACATGCGGCGTATACTTAATGCAGAACAGTGCCGTTGAAAGACAGTTGATACATCAAGCGCTGAGATATGACGCCAACTGTGTGCCACACGTTGCCTGCAACTCAATTGAATTATTGAAAAATTAAAATGCCTTGAAATGCAATCGGCAAACGGCTGCTCGACATTTTGCACAACACGGCGCGTAAGTGTGTGAAATATTGCATGAATAATGTAGCATGCTTTTGTGCGTCAGTGTAAGCGTCTGCCACTGCCAAACGGTAAACCCTGCACTTTAATTGCCGACATCAGTTTGTTAATTGCGACATAATTGTTTGAAATAAATTCACTTACAACTCAACTGTTCCTCAACTGTTGTGTGTGTGTGTGTGCGTGAGTGTGCATGCAAAAGACGTCAACGTGCGCTGGCTGACATGTCGTATGAGTAATGTGCTGTAAAATGTCAGGTGCTCTGTCAGCCACACGGCCAGACATCGACGTCCGCGTACTTTGCATGTGCACATTTGGTAATCGAGCGTGAAAAGACGACGAATACAATGGCGACGACTGTACTCAATGACTGACTAGCAGATGATTAATTTATGTTTATAGAGTGCGAGGCTCTCTTAGTTATAAGGGTCTTCGACTATAACCATAAAATGATGTGCTGAAGTTGACATAAAAAGAACTGCACTTGTTTAATTAGTTGCATGTATAGGAAAACTTTCTTATAAGGGAATTTTAGAGAACTTGAAGCATAGAACTTTCATATTTGGCAAAATGAGTGCCAAAGAGCAGAATTGCTTTAAAATCAAGGCCAGAAATCTCTAGAAGGTTTTGCTTATAGTTTTGTTTAATTGTCTACAAAAATCCGTCTATCAAATGCTAGCTTGTTGGATTTTCCGCTCTCTAAATGATAGTTCTGTCACATTGACGAATTGCTTTTTGATTTAAATTCGATATAAAAAGATATGTGGCATATTGAAATTTGCTTTAGGTTGAAGTTCGGTTGAAAGAGTTATCAGGCACACCACCGAATATGTTCTTTTATAAAGTATAAAATTTAAGAAAAGAGTAAAGTTACTTCGCATTCTAAGAGACGTAGTTTTTTGCCAATGTAAATATATATAATTCACTTAAAATTTTTTAATTTTTTTCAGTTTTTTTTGCTTTACTTAATCCATTAAGTGCCAAGAACCTTTAAATCCAACACTCACTGATTTTTTTTCATTTCTGAAATTTGTTTGAACTGGAACGGCAAATCGGTTGAAGTTTAAGGAATTCGTGGAATAAGGCATTTTTCTCCTTTGAACGGCCTTCTTAAAATCCTTTCCCCTATCAAATTGTTCATTAGCTTTATCACAATCAGTAGGGTTCCATTGCACAGTTTTGGAGCATGATTATTTCATAGCAATATGATGGCAGATCCATTGTTAAGACGGCAAGCCAGGCACATCAACAGAGTTTAGCAATTCGACAGGATAATTGATGACTTTGTTTTCGTTTTCAATCGAACGGTTTGTACGAACGCAATTCTCCTGGAATTCGATTAATAAACACAAAAATTAAACTTAAATAATATGGATTTATTATGTCACTTATGAATATTGCTGATCATGTCCACCTCTCGGGCACAAACTGGAAAGAAACCTTCCTGCAGACCAAATGAATATATTTTAACAAGGTAACCAAAGAAGCTTTCTCTTAAGTGACTCATTTTACATAATACTAAGAGAGAAATAACACTTGTAGCCAAGATACAACTAATGCATAGAAAAGTTATCTTGTTTAGTTAACCTTGTGCTTAAACCAAGGCTATACAGTTCAGTTAATTTCCAGCTGATTCGGAACATATGTACTCCTCAATACCCAATCCATATTGCGCTCAACACTATGTGCTTATATTGTTATGAATCTTTTGCACATTTGTGACAATAATATATTAAAATCTTAAGCACAGCATCAAGGAAAAGCCACAGCTGCCATCTGAAAACCGTGCTTTGCTCGACTTTCGCACCCAGCCCAAGCTCAGCACCTCAGAGCCTGTCAAGCATCCTGCATGGCACTTGCAGGAGTCCTTTATGAGGGACACGACACTGGGTGAACCGAGGACGAGCACGTAACATAATTCATGAAAGTGAGAAAGTGCTGCAACTGCAGCTGTGTCTGAGTTCTGTCCTCAAATGACTGTTGCCAGATGCTTTATAGAATGTACTTTCCTTTACTTTCTGACAGATTTTCGCACTTGTTTGCTGTACTTGCTGTCTTTGGTGCTGTCGTTGTTGTTCTTGTGTACAGAGCTATGAATAATGAGTTTTTTGCTTATTTGCTTTTGCAGTTGACTCGATTTAATTAAAGTTTCTTTAATGAGTTTTCTATCGCAGCTCAATCAATCAATCAATCAATCAATCAATGTTTAAACTGGAGAATTGAGTCCTTTTAGCTCTTGGCTTTGTCTTACAAGCGTCATTGGCCAATGCGCACATGTTGAGTGCATTTTTTCTGGGCAACTTGCCAGCCTCGGCATTATTCTTGGTAGAAGTTGCAATGAAGTTCAAAATACTTGAACCAAAACGGTTGTTACATGCATGTAAAACCGTATACCACGCACACACACACACACACACACACACACATAGATACTCGTTTATATAAATGTAAATGCATTTGTATACATATTGGTATAAAAACTCAGTGGCATTCGAGTTCATTTGTTTGCCAAGTTGGAGCACACTTGCCAAGTGCATTTTGCCGCAACTGAAATTTGTTTTGCGGTTTTACATATAAATATCTGACTACAGACTTGAACACACACACAGATACACACATACATACAAGCTCATACATACGCTTGAGTTTGCATTTAATATTATCTTGTGTCTTCGTTTGGCATTCTCTCTCTCTCTCTCTTTCTCTCTCTCTCTCTCTCTTTCTCTCTTTGTTTGTCTTTTGCCAACGGCATGCGTTTGCATGCTGTGAAAAATTTCATTGCATACTTTAAGGTTGGCTCTGCATTTTTTTCTATATGTTCCCAGCTTTTTCCACACTTACACGTACCTAAGTACAGTCTACGCTGAGACTGACTCTGTGGCAAAGTAAACTACTCACTCACACTCACTCTGTGGGAAAGTAAACTACTCACTCACACTCACCCTGTGGCAAAGTAAACTACTCACTCACACACACATGCACGCACATACATGCATAACCAAACAATCGCAAAGTTTATTTACATAAAAGATTTCATATGTTGTCTATGGTGGCAGTGTAGTAAATTATTTTAATAGTTTCCTTGTGGTTACGGCGGAGAATTTTATTTAAAATGTCTCTATTAGGTGTGCACCCTATTTTAAGTTTTAAAATTTATTGTTTTATCGTTGTCCCAAACTTCTACCGCATCTATATTGGTAATTAATTCATGACTCCTAATTCGAAAACACACGTTGTTTCAGTAATAATGAGTCCATGTAAATACATAACGTTTCAACACAAAAGACTTTAAAAATATGGAGTATGTCGGGTCAGCACCTATACCTAGCTGTCTCTAAACTTATAAGAAATTGTAGTATCGCTAATCTATCATACTTTTTTAGTTTTCTTAATATGCGCCTCTTGCTAATTGTTGTTGCTACATAGCATTTACGTATGCTTCCACGTTCCAAACTTCGCCTTGCATTCGAGCAAATGATCCAATATAGTCCTTTGGTGGAGGCACACTACTATTCACGTATAATGCAACATGAACCACAACACAAATGCAACAAAATACAATACAAAACAAAAACCAAAATACAACAGAAATAGTATATAATAACAATAATAAATTCATAAATTTAACATTATACTTAGTGTTAAAATTGGCGCTTTTTTCTTTAACTAGTTCTAATAAAAAACATTGTTAGATAGAAAACCCTTCAATAGAAAACCCTTTGAAGATATGCCCAACTCGAAAAACATTTAGAGAAATTACTAAAGTTATTTGAATAAAACACTACATTGACATCGACAACGAAACGCACGGACACAAAAACATCGCCAAATCGCCGGAAAAGTTGTCAGAGTGCTTAAAACGTCGAAAAACATAAAATTAGAGATTTTAGTTTTTTGCCCAATCGCGATCCTTTTTTGCAGAAAAGTAAAAACACATTTAAATGAGAAAATGAATCTATTTCTTACTGCTTACTGCGTAATATATGTTTTCGAAAGGAAAAACGTATCTTTGAAAATCTATATGGAGTGCGGCTGGGTTTTCCAAACTCAGTAGGGATTTTATCAAACAATTTTATAATCTGGACGCCATTTGGTGCAGTTTTGAAATAAGAAAGTTATGTTTTTATATTTAATTTCGAAAGTAAATTTAATAATAAATTTGAGTTTATTCAATTTAATTAAATATAATTAAATAATTAATTAAAATATAATGTACAAGGTCAACGAATCGCCTGTTAATCTAATAAAAACGACTGTAACTTAAAAACTAATAATCGGATTGTCGTAAAATTTGTACGGTTATCTTTTGGTGGTTGGTAAAATCTAAAAATAATATGGGTTTTAAATAAGTAACAGCTGTTATGTTTCGGACAGGGAACTTTTCGGCCGATGCGATATTCTTAGTGCCTTGTATTTTAACTCATAAGTCGGGTAGTTTTTGACTGATTTTCATAAGTGAACCCTCTTTTGACCCAATTTTAAATGTACTTTTAAAATAAAGTATTTATACGAAACCCATTTTCATAAAATTATGCGGTGCATTTACCAGCTCTTTTGCAAAAAACGCCTCGATCTCTCAGATTGGATCATTAGTGCTCCCTGCCCTGTCCTCAAAAGTCCATCGAGCTATCGAGCGTGTTGTGCGAAACATTAAAGCCATTTGAGAAATAACTGTTTAAAGTTTTTCAGGTCTTTAGGCCTGGTAAGTCCACATACACCAAATCGATTTATTGTCGATTATAAAGCAGCATTTGGTAGCCTGTTGAGGGATTACTTTATGCCGCACTGTCTGAGTTCGGTATCCGTGCACAGCACCAACTATAAAGAATGACGTTGAGTTACACACGCAGCTCCGCGTTTAATTTTCCGAATCTTTTGATACTGAGCGAGGCTTCAGAAAAGACCATGTCCTCTCCTGCGTCTCCTTGAACTTTGGTGATTTGATGAAGAATATGTTCCGAAAGGACGAGGCACAATATTAAACTATAAGAATATCCATTAGTCCTACTAAGCGAGTTATACTTTTGATGTTGTCAAGGATTTCGTCTACCTAGGCACCACCGTCACAATTAAGAACGATATCACCATAGAAATCAGGCGGAGAATCTCTCTTGCTAGATGTTACTTTTGTCTAGTGGAGATCACTCTCGCCAAACGGGACAAACTCTCACAAAGTCATTCTGCATAGTCGGGCCAAGTTTGGTGGTCTAAAGCCACACTGATAAGGTCCTATCAGTTCTTTCGTGATTGGTTTTAGCCATTATCTATGATTGGGGACGTCTGGAAGTTAATCGTCCGATAATAAGTAACAAACAAATAAATACCTGAAGTTATATTTTCTGCCTAAAAAATTTCATTTTAACTTTTTGTTGTCTTTCGTTTATAAACTTTTAGCCCAGTTTGCTTTTATACGTGTGTTATTTTCTTTTGGTTGCTTTGCCAGTTCAACTAAAACCACAGCAGCAAAAACTGCATAAACCAATTTTGTGCCACATTTTTTTTGTAAAAGCCATTTATCAAGTATGTTTTTTATGTCTTCCATTATGCTTTTATGTGTTTATAGTTTTTAAGGATCTTTAAAAAGTCATTGAAATTTCACATTTGTTACAAAGTGAATGACATTTTAACATTTTAAACTATGCACACTTTAAGCCACATTAAAGTTACTGATTTTAAATGGCTGTCCATGAAAATCGATAACTGTCTCTGACATGTTTTCAATAACCTTTGTGGGCATTTGCTACATAAATTGCATAATCAGCCAAAGCTGATATTCAATCAGTTCGTGTGTGTGTGTTCTGCACTAATTACGTATACGCAATGTGATTATGGGCAGCAGCTGATTAGGCAACTGCGTGAGCAAATGTTGTTTGAACACGGAAATTTGTTTAGTTTGTTTTTTTTATGAATTGAACGCCATATAAGCCATAACGACCCACACATATTTTGGAGAGCACATAAAACCCAAAGCCTGGGCAAATATTTGTTGACATATTGCGGATTTAAAATGATTTGTGAGTGGCCACACAGCGCTAAGCAGCAACGCCAAGCAGGCCAATCCCAGAAAATTAAACAAATACATTTGAATAATGGCAAGCAATCAGCAAACAAAACACAAGACTGATTGCTGGCAATAAAAATGGACCATAAAAAGCGATAACATCATATTTATATGCATCGTCGTCGTCCTTGCAGTCGATGCTGGCAGCTCAGCAGGTCCCGAAAAAACCCAAAGCCGCCAAAAGCCGACGCCGCAGTCGAAATAGGACCTGCAGACAAGGGGCGAGCCCAGACGGCAGACCCGCTTATACCTCCGGCGAGTGGAAAGCGTTGAAAGCGATTATATGCGTAAATATAAAAATGGCAAAAAGACAAATAAACGACCATAAACGGGCAGGCGTAAGGCAAAGCAAACCCAAAAGAAAACAAAAAATGGACAGAAAAAAGTATAAAAGAGGCACATAAAAAAAGAAGCTCAAATGTGGTGAGACTGAAGTATTGCACAGTGGAGTGAAAACGGCAATTTGTACACACAATCATAATACATGTATAAACATAATAAGAGTGCGTAAAGTATACCTAAGACTAGAATTTTTAATGGGAGATTGTTTTTTTATTACAAGCCGTGTCTAAGACACTGCATTAGTAATTGTAATGTATCAGTAGAGTGAAGTTATCAATGTGTTGACCCCATTCGGTCGGTAAACGGTAGATACCGATAAAGATCTTTAGGGCTAGATATATATCTATAGAAGAAACTCATTCACAATGCCGTAACCAAATTAATATTTAGTTAATGTTTAATTTTCTCTTCTAATTCGATTATATACATTCGTTAAGGTTTCCAAGAGCTATCTTAAGCTTCTCTTTCAAATTATACTCTTTTTATTGATATTCCATTCCACAGTGCACACAAATACTCTAGAGTCTTAGCCAACCATTTGGGCAGCACGTTTGGGCCAAGTCCTTGTTCACATTGTTTATGATATACATTTGCTTTGTGTGGAAGCCGTTGAGATTGGCAAGTTCTGTGTCAAGGTGCTTCTTCTTCTGTTGGGCAGTCGCTGATTGGCCATATCTCTTATGACTTAGCCCGTGCCTCAGAGAACCATTTAATGGCGTCTTGTAAATGCTTTTCGGCCACTTACAGTCAAGTTTTAAAGCCGCCAAGGAAATGGCAAGTAGGTAGGGATTTATTTTATTGACATTTGTGTACACGGATTTAAATATTAAATTTCGCATTAAGTTGAGCCGTAAAGGTGCCAGCGCTTTAAATTCGCGCAATTTACTCGCGTTGCGCCTAAAAGTATGCCGCCATTTTGTGTTTACTCACACAAGCGACAGACTAAAATAAATTGCCGAAAAAAGCGCAGTCAAATTTACTTTTGCGCCATTTTTAGCAGCATTTTTCCTGCTAAATGTTGTTGTTGTTCTTGTTTTTTTTATCTCATTGAAAGTGGTGGCCAGTTTTTAGGATTGTAGAAGGAGCGCGCTGGGGCAGCTGCATGTTGTTTGCTCAAAGCTGAAACCAAACCAAGCGCCAGTGAAACTTGAAGAGCCACGCCCCCCTCCCAGTCGAGCCTGATAAATTGAATGGTCAGCTGCGTTTGCATAAAAAGGCCAGTAGCCAAAGTCAGCCGTGCTCCATGGCCCTGTTGTTGCTGGTAATTTTTTCAGCTTCCTTTGGCGAGTTTCAAACAAAATTTGCACTCGCTTTCAGCCAGATCAGAGACGACCCAGCCGACTGCCAGCTGCCAACAGGCAACAGCCGGGGGCAACATAGGCAACCCTCTCCCCCTCTCTCCATATGGCTCTGTTTGACTGATTGCTGAGTGCAACCCATGACACA
The DNA here is from genome assembly GCA_035041775.1 of Chymomyza caudatula. Classification (NCBI taxonomy): domain Eukaryota; kingdom Metazoa; phylum Arthropoda; class Insecta; order Diptera; family Drosophilidae; genus Chymomyza; species Chymomyza caudatula. Next base: position 2,615,801 of record JAWNKW010000209.1, read on the forward strand.
TATGTGAGTGTATGTGCCTATGTATGTTTGTGTAAAACGCAGTGTTGACATTAGACTGAAAATCTAACGAAAGAGAAAAGTAGCGAAAATAGCTTAATTTGGCATAATAAAGTGTAGATACTCTTGCTACCAAATACAGATACCCTTACACTAATTAAAAAAAAAAAAGAAATAAATGAATCCGTTTTTCTAAAACCATCGCTTACCAACTCAACCCACTTAGCCTTGGGCCAAGTTTCTACGACGTTACTTTTTCTGCTAGTTAAGTTGAATAAAGGTGGCTTCTTATTTTGTTCGAAAAATATTTATTTATGGAGTAATCTGTAATGTCCCCTACAATGAAGCAATGTTATGTGAATAGGTGTTTTGTTGCGCTTGTTACCTTGTGCAAGAACTCACAACTCACCCTGGCGTGGTGATCGCCATTGTTATCGAAGAAGTTTAACCGAACTTGAAGTGCTGCTTTCGGTCTTGTCTCTTCTGGCCGCTTCCATTGGTATGATTTCGACGTAATTAACCATAAACTTATGTTTCGTTACCAGATACCACCAAAGATGGATCGTCGTTAACATTACTCAACAGCTCCTGACCGATACACTTCTCCTTGCTAACTGGCCAGAACAATCTTTTAGCGGGCTACGGCGCCTCTACTTAAGCTAGTTAGTATGCACTCTAACTGGTCCCTTCCTTTACAATATATGAACTAGCTATTGGAGTCGCTGTATGTTAATTCGCTGGACTTTGTCAGTGTTGTCTTAGATCTCATAGAGTTCGTCATTGCGTTGAATGCGGTAATCTTTGCCAACGCTATAACCGGCCAAAGATCTTTTGGAGTTCTTTCCGCTCAAACAAACAGAGGGTGATACCCCTCTGAAGGTATATTTGTTCAAAATTAAGAAACTTCGTATTAAACTTTTTAGCCGCATGTCTCAAAATAGCAGTCGAAATTGCAAACCCATATGTTCACTTTCTCACATCTAGCGCACCAAATGGCTTCTAACTTTATATGCCTTTAATTTTTAAAATTGTTGATCATGTCACCATGTGTGGATATGTGTACGAACATAACAAACAAAAATTCTAAAATCAAAAAAACATAGCATAGAAATTTGTTATGCTGGGCGTAATAGCGGTAACTATTCTACGTGGATAGGAGAATGATTTGGAAAAAGGACAATATTGTTTGGTTTATAAGTCTGCGTACCACATTTGGTTAGCAAAAATGCTAACCCTAACGATTCTATAAAAAGTACAATTCTGTTGCAATTTATAGGAGGAGGGGTCTAAAATTGGTATATTACCTAAATCTTTTAAAGTTCCTATCCGATCTTAGTGATGCTATGCATTGTGTTCGAAGGTTCGAATCATACCGATATTATTTTTTTTTTTTTCAAAAGACATCTGAAAAAGATGAAACTTGATATGAATCATATTCTGGGTTCAGAGGCCCTAGTAGCGGATAGACTTTAACTATGATTTTCACACAGTTAAAGAGTAATTTTTGGTGCGAAACAAAAAACTGAAACGGAAATCAATGTGAAACACTTTGAAATTTTAATAGCTATCATTATTATAGAGACGAGTTTCATTATATAATTTCAAAAATGATCATGGAAGTCAATATGCCGCAACATGTCCAAAAGGAATTATACATTGGGTTCCATGTCAATGTGCGCCCTCCTTGAGAGTAGTTCAGAATGGCACTGATTTGTTGGCATCGTGTTGAGAGTTGTCTCCTAGAAGCTGCAGCTGCTTTGATGTTTAATTGCAACTCAGACAGCCTGAAGACGGTGATAAGTCGACAGTGTTGTCAGCTTTGCATTTATTTCGTTAATCCAAGTGTTCCAAGCTATTTCAAGGTGTGCTGTCCAAAAGTATGCGATGAAATGGAATCAGAGCCAAATCACTATGCGAGACAATGCGCATGAAAAACTGCTCATTAAATTTCAACTTGTGCGCAAGAAAATAATAAAAGCGGCTAATGGGACAGAGAAAAATCGAAAAACTGCAAAATATAAAAACAACTTTTGAATAGCAAAATGCCGAAAATGCAGCGTAGCAGGTGAAATTGAAAGAAAACGCTTAGACGGATGAGCGGAAAGGGCCAAAAGCGGCAAGACAAGAAAAACTATACGAAAAACGTGCTAAAACGTAAATCAACAGCGAAAATCGTGTTGAGCATTTTTTGGACTTCAACAAAAGTGAAAAAGAGAGAAAGGCATAAACAGCAGGAGGAACAGCGACAACAGCGGCAACAGCAACTTGGCAAGGGGAAAGGAAGTGGCAGGGGAAGAAGAAGAGAAGAGCAGGCAACCTGCTGCCTTCTGTCCAAAAGTTGAAAAGTGGCAGCAGTCAGGAGTACAGTCAAAAGTGGCATGAGAAATGAGGCAAAGGCGACCATGTCCGAGCCAAGTTTTAACTAAGAGCGACAGTGAGAGGTGAAAGAGTGCATGCGGCACGGTGTAGCAGTTGCTCCTGCTGACTGTGCAACGTAATTCAATATGCGGCAACGTGCTAAAAGCTGTAAAAATGTTTAAGCGTTTTTCAATTTAGCAGTTTTATTTTACTGCACAAACGTTGCTAACCGGAATGAGATTTGCTTTTAACTCAAATTTCCTAAATGCTTGTACATAATTTGTAAATGTTCGCTGCCAATGGATGAGCGTGGCAGGAAAATGACATCCTAGATTGAGTTTGGCAGTTTCTTTGTTTTATTTGAGCTTAACAATGTAAGGACTAATGTAAGCTGAAATAGTGAATGAGACATTCATCTCCAGCGCAAATTCGCAAATATACTTCGGCTTTTTTCCAACTGCGTTTTATAGTAAAATTTTGCTACCTTATAGCAGCCAGCTTTTTTCAATGATCGCTTATTTGTGCATTTTATTTGTATCATATTCAATTCTGTTTTGAAGCTTACTTCTTCGAAACAAATTTCGCTGGTGCAAAAACAAAAAAATTCCCGCCTTGAACCTCTTCTCTGTACTTAAGAACTGTACTTTGATATATCGAATTGAATGAAGATTAAGTAAAGACTTCATTTAAAATAATTAAACAACTGAAGCAACATGATTTGATATTTTGAAATACTTCCATAGAAGCAGTGAACGAATGCATATGCAAAGAAAGTTCGTTGACTAATTCGAATATTTATGCCGACTTCGAATTTGATTTCGATCTCTTAATCGTGTCGAATCGATATATAAGTGTTTAAAATAATTTGATTCGATACAAATTTACGGTTTAGTGGCACTTAGCCTCTTAAACTCCATTTGCTTAAGAAACAGCGTTTTAAATCAAATTGATATAGCTGCAAAGTTAAATAACTATTGTATTAAGACATCTCTCAAATCGAAGAAGGACTTTATAGACTTGTGTTCACCAACAGACCAGACGAATTGGAGATGGGACTCAGTTTAGGCTTCCTTCTCCCTTCAACTGCTGCAGAGGAACCAAAAGGAAGTACGTTTTTTGGCGGGATTGAATTTAACCTACCAAAGTTCCGTTATACTGTTTACTTGAGCCGAATAACTCTTTATTGAGTACGCAGCGAGTTTTCGTTTCAGTTTGTGCCAAATAATACCAACTTGTTTCTGTTATCACTAAAATAATGTCTGAGAAAATAATTATCAATCAAAGGAACAATCACACCTATGGCTAATGGGTATACTTTTCAGTAGAAAATATCACCACACAATCGTTTATATTCAAAAACAATTTCAAGGGCTCTTCTTCTTCTATGCAATGTAAATACGTTAGAACTTCAATAAAATGCGTAAATTTTATGTTTGAAGCAACCATTTTTTCGAAAATACCAATTAACGATAATCGGGAGAGTAACAATCTGATTTTCTTCCGAAATTGGCTTTAGCCAACGGTACACTAACTTGCAGACTAAATCTATATTAATTTGCGAATTTTTGCCAAATGAAATAAAAAGTTGAGCCTCAAAAATGTCCAGTTGCTGGCATACGCAAATGCTATCGATATTATTGGGCGCACTAAGCGAGCAGTTGCCGGAAAGAAGGGATTTATGTGCTATACGACGACACAGAAACAGTCATGCGAATTGACATTCAGCGGCCCCGCTGACTAGGTCATGTTGTGAATGTGGATGAAAGAAGCTCCTGCGAGAAACGTCTTCAGTGCGTCTGTTGAAGGAAAGTGCCGAAGGGGGAGGCTATTGGAAGGTTTAATTTTTTCTTATTTTTTTTTCTTAGCGCACTTGCCCTCATAAAATGAGTATAGATTTATTTTTTTTGGAGAGAGATCAAGTTTTTTTTTTTTAAATTATAAACAAAAAATTATTAAAAAATGAAAATTTTACACAAACATAAATAATTTGTTTAAAAGAAAAATTTTCGCTTCATTTAAACAAAAAATTTTCATTCTCTAATTGTTTTTTATGAACTAATAAAAAGAGGACCACCTGAATTTTCATTTATCGATAACTCGATAAGTAATTTGGTGAAAAAAACGTATAAGGCAAATTTTGTTTTTCGGTACACTACACATCCATATAACTTTGAGTATGATTTCGTCATTTCGAATATTAAGGCCCACTTTAGAAATTCTTACCATAATATCGTTCAAATTGTTGCACGAATCCGATATACTCATATATCCAGTTGAATGTCGACCTTAAAGACATCGGTCAATTGCGGCTTATTGGCACAGACTGTGACTTCAGAAATCCAGAAGATAAAGTCTAGCCGGCTCAAATCGCGCAATCTGGGTGGCTAATTCACGTCACCCCTGCGATTGTAGCTCGTAGCTGTTTGAATCACATGACATCTATATCAGACAGTTACAACGAGTCGAATCAAGCCCACTCGAGCAATGTATACTTAATAGAGAAAAAAAACCTCTTTGAGGTAAAAAACTCGTGACGGAAGCGTAGGTACTTATATACAAATCATACAATTAATGAATTAATTTGAGTGACGAGAAAAGTACAGTGTATATTTCAATATTTTATTGATAATAGAATTTTAAAGCATATTTTTAAAGGTTCTTGTAAATTTTTATTATTTTAAAATTTTTATTAAAAAAAGGCCGCATTTCGTCAAGCTGGGTGGTCAAATTGAACGTCCTACAAATTTTTTACAGCTAGCTGTAAAGCAGCAAGAGAATGGAAAACTAAGAAACTTCGCTGCTGACGTCGCAACGACGACGTTACCTTGCTAAGTATACACTGGCATAGCTCACTCACAACGCGCTGCTGGACCTCATTTACTCTCGCACAAGCAGGGAACAGCGGCGTTAAGTAGCACTTCGGCGTGCCTGTGTAAATAGCCGACGAGATTTCGGCCCGAGATAGCCGACACAGGCACGGCGAACTGGCTTTCGTCAAACATCAATATTGAAGTATGCAGCGAGTACTTATTAAAAGTGCATAAAAGTCAGAAATTCAGGTATGATTGTGTTCCGAGTAATGCAACCTGAATACTTGCTGCTGCACGTAAGCAAATGGTTCATGCAAAATCCGAGTAAACAAACGAGTGTGAATAAAAATTTGGTACTCGTTGCAACTCTCTGATCTATATCCATACAATTCAATTTGAAATACAAGGAGTGGGCCTAAAATCTGTACCAAACAGTAACTTTGGTGCAAGAAAACTTCTTGTGGATTAGCGGCATTATACGAAACTTTAGCTTATTAAGATAGACATTCATCCATAAATGAGGTAAAGATGATTTTCAACAAAATCTGCGATCCTCTTAAACGCTTCAAAGCCCACTCAGCGAACACACGACGTTGTCTATTGTCATTAACTTTGAGTTCCTTTGGCAGATGGATCTTATACGAATCTAATGTCTGCAAAATTTTCGAATGGACGGCTTCAAGTTCTCTTGCACTTTTACACGGACAGCGCCGATGTTCTCGGTCTGATTGGTCGGATCTGGTGTTCCTTGACGCAAATCTTGACCGAACCGTTCATCTCGAATTTGACCACCAAACGTTGGAGACTCGACTGTCGAGAACCACGGCTTCTGCCATAAAACCAACACTCATTTTTGATAATTTAAAAACACTTTTTTTACCCAATATTCAAATTGATGGTTCTAACAAATAGATTTCTATTACATATAATAAGTTTATACATACATTCACCATGATATCCGTCTTAAAAGAATCTTCAATTCACAAACCTTAGCTTTGAACATTAGCATGTTTCAGATGCTTTCTCCCAAGCTTACATACTAAAACCAATGTTAATTTATTAGAGCTAAAACACTAATTGTAAGCCCTGTGTTTTTTCCGAGCAAAAACACAATAAAACTTAAACTTTTGTCACTATAAACATTAAAAAGAAAAACAGAAAAACTTTAAAAGTTGAAGCGAGAAATTTCGCCATATCAGCTAGAAACAGTTATAGTAGAACACGCAGAAAGTTTTTATTTTGTTTTTAATTCTTTGTTTTATAAAAAGTTTGAGCTAATTAATTTTTGCTTGCAAGCGTAGAGGTTTTCATAATGAAAAATATTTTCCCCTATACCAAAAATATAATTACTTTTTCTAAAAGGTTTCCCTCTCTCTATCTCTCTCTCTTTCTTACAGGAAAGCACACGCATGTGGATACGCAACAGACGGCAGTGGAAGGTAATTAATTTGGTGACTTTTTTTGAAATTTTTCTTTAGTTTTTCACTACTTTTTTTTGGGGGTGTACCGGTCAGCGCACTTTCACTATTAAAGATGCAAAGCCTGGCACAAGGGACGTATGCGCAATGTTCCGCAGTGTGAATGCAAGCAAAGAGAACTAAAATGTAATGGCAGCAAAGTAACATAACCTCAAAGGAGTGACAAAAAAAATGCTTTACTGAAAGTGTGTTCCATTTTTGTTACTATGTACTTTTGCTTTTATGAAGAATTTGCGACTTTTTTTCACAAAGTATTCTGTAGAATGCACTAACAAAGCCATTTACCCATCTAAAAATTCACAGAAAGCGATATGCCGCGCTTTGCCGAAAATGTTGCAAATGTCACTGTATCTATTGGGCGTGATGCACTGCTATCCTGCGTTGTGGAAAATCTAAAGAGTTTCAAGGTGGCCTGGGTGCGTGTAGACACCCAGACAATACTCTCCATACATCACAATGTCATCACACAGAATAATCGCATTAGCTTAACCTACAACGATCATCGCTCCTGGTATTTGCACATCAAGGAGGTCGAGGAGACAGACCGAGGTTGGTACTTGTGTCAAGTGAACACAGATCCCATGCGCTCCAAGAAGGGCTACCTGCAGGTGGTGGGTAAGTAATGCGCTCGACTAAGGCCCAATTGATTCAGCGTGCTTAACATTAAAACAACTCCTTCCCCACACCCACCCGTTGCAGTGCCCCCACTGATTGTCGAGGGCATGACCAGCAATGATATGGTCGTGCGAGAGGGTCAAAATGTGTCGCTCATGTGCAAAGCACGCGGCTATCCAGAGCCATATGTCATGTGGCGTCGAGAGGACGGCGAGGAAATGCTAATTGGTGGGGAGCATGGTAGGTGAAAGTGAAGCCATGACCACAGCTGTTCCGCTTGGTTAACTGCTCTCTATACTGTCTCTTTCTCACTATCTCTCTCTCTCACACACACCTATAGTAAACGTTGTCGACGGCGAGCTGCTGCACATTACCAAAGTGAGTCGATTGCATATGGCGGCGTATCTATGTGTGGCGTCTAATGGAGTACCACCTTCAATTAGCAAACGTGTTCAGCTAAGAGTGCAATGTGAGTATGAATCGGAATTTAGACTTCGGATTTCAACAAAACCCTAAATTGCATAGAAAGACATTGAATAAAATATTTGTAAGTTCCGATTTCTCAAACAGCATTAACTACTATATTCAAAAGAAAAAATGAGCCAATGATGACACTATACTTCTTTGATGTTTTTAGTCATCCAAGTTCGAAAATTAAAATTCAAATTACTTTTATGGCACAGTGTCTTTTTTGACACATTCAAACTTTTAATTAATTAATTTTTCTTTTTTTAAAACTTTAATATCTACATATGTACATAAATATTTTAGGTACAAAATGTAGAATATTGAATTTACTTGCTAAAAATATTTCAAAACTGACAATTTATTAAAATAATTTTATTGACTTAAAAATTAATTTTGAGCCATACAATATGTGTTACAACTTAAAAAAAAATTACATTTCGCAAAAATTATTTTTCCGATCTTTGAACAAAAATATAATGTTAAGTTTAAAGCTTTTTGACTGTACAGAAAGAAAAGTCGTTTCGAAAATTGATTGATTAAAATCGAGGTATTATCGTGTTCTTAGAGACATCAGAATCAGATTATTTGGAATAGTACGATTATCATAAGTTAAGGTCGTCCGTCGACATTCGTATGTACGGGGCACCAGTTTCCGGAAAGTCTGAAAGAGCGTACTTCTTCCCTTCCTTATGTTGTGTCTTATTGAAGCAAAATGACTTTGAGCACAGCACGCAGCTCCTTCAACGTAGGAAGAAATATCTCCGAAACTTTTGATACCGAGCTTCAGACCAGGCGATGCCCTCTCCTGCAACCTCTTCAAATTTTTAACAGAGAATGTGTTGCAAAAGGCCGAGGCTTTCCATAGCGGGAAAATATTAAACTATAAGAGTATCCAATTACTCACATACGCGGATGATATTAATATCTGTGGTCAAACTAAGCGTTCAGTTCTCGGAGCATTTGTGGCTATTGAAAGAGATCGTCTACCTTTGCACCACCGTCCCAATGGAGAACGAGGTCAGCATGGAGATAAAGTGGAGAATCACTCTTGTCAATAGATGTTCCTTTGGTATCCGTATCCACTCTATATTCAATGGGTCGACGAACTACATAGTTAAACTTATTAACATCCAGCTACTCCGTTGGCTAGTTCATGTTGTAGTTATAGATGAAGAAGCTACTGCGAGAAAGCTCATCAATGCAGCTGTTCAAGGAAGGCGACAAAGGGGCAGACCATGTCTCCGTTGGAAAGACCAGGAATAGAACCCTCTAACTACCTTTGGTATAACGGGTTGTTATGGCCAGTTAAGAAGAACCCTTATTAGTGACAAGTTTGATAAAAATCAATTCAATGTGTCATATAGCTACCGTGCCTCTTTAAAATGTGATTTACTATCGTCACATTTACTTATTTCTTATTATTTTCAGTGAAATAACGGAGCTGCTCATTGCACGACCTCTTGTAGTTGGATCATAACTTTCCCTTTATGTGGTGCCATCTCAAACTCATTGATATGCTACAATCACGTCATGCACGCGGCTGGTGTGTACGAGTCGTTTCTCGTTCGTTTACATCAAGTATAGTGCAATTAGTTCATAGCTGTTGCACCAAACTCTATGATAGCGCTATTTCAGTCTCATTAACCTCAAGTAACCAATGGTGACACCTGACGTAAAGCCATGTGATTGTCACACCATCCAAGCGTGACGGCATACGATTCGATGGTAATTCTAAGGCGCGCCAATAGATATAATATATCAAAATAAAAAGAAAAACTGAAAACAGATCAAACCTTCAAAATTGGCAAACCGATTTGAAAAATATTTATTGACCTGAAAACGACTTAAAATTGTTGTTTTTGTCTTGTGGCATTTTCACGTGTTTGTTCTTTAGTAAGTGTAAACTTTTAAGTGCTATTAATGATTAAAAGGTTAAAATAAATTAAATTAAATTAAAATAGTGGTAACCCTGCAGTCGTGGTATAAAAAAGTCATGCCCTTCCAAAGCCCGCGCGGGCCGAACACATGTCCATTTACAAAGACACAGCCGAAGTGTATGCCGTTAGCAAAGAACACATGTATGTGTCAACACATTGCAACTATTTTCTGTCGTCACACAAATACTATTGCAGATGCCAATAGCTAACAGAGAAAACGTTCGAGATGGAAAAATATATGACCCATATTTGTTTCCATATACTTAGTGAAAATGGGGTCCAAAAGTTTTCCTAACCTATTTATATAAAAATAAAAATATATGAATAAATAAAATCAAAACATTTGAAGAGACTTTAACAAGGCGATAGTAAAAAGTATTCATTCTTACAGAGGGATGACGATAAAAACTCTCTACTTTGTGGTCGTCAAGTAGCCTCATTACACCAACTATACTCTATTGCCTGTCTCGTTATTTAGTTCCCAGCTGTTTATCCAGCTGCTTTAAAGGCAAAGGCAGAAATTCCATTTCAGATTTGATTAACATAATTTATTATCTCTGGGCGTTTAAAACAAACAGCAAATTGCATGTCACATATTTCGTAAATGCTGCATAGAAAATGCAGTCAGTTGGAGCTTGCATCCAAACGAATATCCATGCATAACATAAAACCCATTTGGAGCAACTCCCAGGCAGAATCTATGGACCATGGTTAGTCGTTCAGCATTTGCAAAGGGTTGGCTGAGACCCGTAAAACCGTACAACGCGTTGTTTAATGCGTAAGATACACATAGCAAGCGGTGGCAGGGACCGATAAGTGGCAACAGTGGCAACTATAGCCATGGCCGTGTCAGTTTTTGGGACAATAACCGCAATGGCATACAAAATGGCGTTGGCTAAATGGCGTCGACGCGACGAAATGGCGGCTACTCGGCGGTTCGATGTCGCCGTGAATTGACCAAAACTGCAGTCACGTTAAATTAATTTACCTGTGTTGCCTTGTATGTATGTGTGTGTATATGTGAATGTGTGTGTATATGTGTGCGAGCAAACTACGCTCATTTCGCCATGTTTGTGGGCGTTTTTGTATGTCTGTTTGTCAGCAGGTGTTATTTCGTGCCCCAGCTCCGTGTGCGTTGGCAAAATGTGTTGCAGCTTTTGTTATTGTTGCAACGCACACGCACTATACTAATACATTCACACACATGAGCACATTTACGCCCGGGCACAATCTCATGCTTATGAACACGCTTTAAATGTCTGAGTGCATTTCACGTATAATCCAAAAACATTTTGTAAACTCACGTAAAATGCAGCAGAAGATGAAAGATATGGCAAGCAGATGAATACGGTACATATATTGATGAAAGGGATTGCAGATTGAGAAACGGAACTATTATTGTTGAAGAGTTGTGGACTGATATACAACAAGGATGTCGCTGCAGATGCAGTTAATGGCAAACCATGTCTCTATTTTTCTTTGGGATTAACTCTCAGTAAATGTACAAAGCTGTAAAATTAGGTCCTACTATAATTTTGGAATTCTTGCTTTTCTTCAGCCATGTATATAATATGCTTAAAAACTACAATGTAAAAATTAGGTATATTTGAGAAGTGCAGCTGATCTTGTAACCGGTAATTTGGCGCTCTTAAACGGGCAAAGAAAATAACCTCCTTTTTTCACTTCAAAGCGAAGTCTAACCCGTGGCTCAAATATTAGGAATTCATAACTTTAGCAGAAGAAAATAGTCAAATATTTGAAATATATCCTCAATCGGATAGCTTTTATGGTGTGGGTTAAAAACGCGAAAATATGTAGCGCGGCAAGGGGGTTAGATATCGGCATAATTCGATAAACTTTCTAACGGCTTCTGATGAGTCACCCCAAGTTCAATCTAAGATTTTTAAGATTACGAATCACGCCTCTTCCTTGTTGCAAATAGTTAGAAGGGAGTCAACCCCAATAAAACAGCTTATCTTCAACACAAGCGCATTACAAAACTTACAAGAAAATTCTGAGTTTTGAAGCAACTTACCCTTGCCTTATTTCTCTCTTTTATTCTCTGCATTCACAGTTCCACCCATGCTCTCCATACCGAATCAACTGGAAGGTGCTTACGTGGGACAAGATGTCATATTGGAGTGCCACACAGAGGCATATCCTGCATCGATCAACTATTGGACAACCGAACGAGGCGACATGATTATATCAGGTGAGTTCAATAAACGTCAAGTATTCATTTGCAGTCGAGGGCCACACAATTCATTTCGCCTTGACATTAACAATTCTCAATGCATACAATAAATCTCTCAAGTCGTCTGCCGTAACCGAAAACCCAGAACTCTACTGCTGTCCAGCTGTCACTCTTCTTGTCAAACATTGCACAAATATCAAAATGCAATAAAAGCCCCGAGCAGTACGCCAGTATGGCAGCGTACTGTCCAAACTTTGTGGCGGAGTCTGGCAACTGGCAGCAAGTGAGTTCATTGTTGGCCACGTTTATTATCTGAAAACCGTTTGTAAATGAGCTTACAAAGTAATCAACATGCTGCCTGGCCAGATCCTGTGCTGGGGCCCATGGTGAGTGGCGTGCAACAACAACAGGATATTGTCATGTAAAATGGCGAAAAATTTAAACTCGCGTCACTGCAACAACAGGAAAAATAATATACTCCGAGCTTCTGAAACTGACGCAATTGTTGTTGTCGCTTGTATAAGTTGCATCCAATACAACAAAGCCGAAACACGATGACGTGGGAGTTGCTGTGGCTATAGATTTTGGATACACTATAACTCTTGACAGGCAATATAAGTCCTCTAATTTTGTATGTTACATAAAAGTAAAAAGTTGTGCAAACTGGGTTCGATTCACACTTTTTTCAAAGACTTTTATTTTTTATTTTTTGATTAATTCTTATGTAAAATTTGCGACATTTTTAAAATCTTTGTTTAAGAAATATGTGCATGTCTCCCTTATTTGTGCCATATTTTTGGGAAATGATCTATTATTTATGAAACTTTAAGGCGGTTCGGTTAAGGTTGAAAAATATGTTTTCACTTAAGTTTTTGGCTATGTGTTTGAATCCGTTAAAACCAACTAACTGCTTTGAATACGTTACGATTCTCTACCCCATATTCGACAGAATAGAACTTGTGTACTATCTCAAATAAAAAGTTTATATTTTAAATACTTGGACTCATTCGTGAAAACCGGTCAAGTATTAAGTTATAAATATCAAAACGAAAAATGTCAGAAAAACATTTCGACTATTAAAAACTATTGTAAGTTGGAAATGGATTGTTCTGAAATTTTTACAAGAATTATTTGGTGGTTGGTAGAATCTAAAAATGATATGGGATTTGAGTTTGCGATATCTGATACGTGTCGGACCGGACAGGATCGCATTTTTATGCTTTTTGTACTATTAGACTTCACGGTTTTCAATGCATTTTGTCATCATAGTTCCAAAGATGAAACGAAAATCAATTAAATTACTCTAGAATTTTGGCTTCTTCCAGTCTGTCTACTAAATATGGCGATAAATCATCGAACTCGCTGAACAATCAGTTCAAAAAAAGCAATTCTTTAAAAAAAAATTGTCTCGCTTTGATACGAAGCGATATTTTAAAGTGAGAAAGTATAAAACTTTGTTGTGCGTTTGTCAAAATATTACAAGAAAACTTACAATGGCCATCAAACGATGCGAGTAAGATATTTGGCAGCTCAGAAATAATCGCTTTTTACAATAGTCCCAATTCCCATTTGAGATACTGGCTCAAAAAACTGTTATAAACTACAAATAAGTATTAAACAAAAGCAAGAAAATTAAGGTTGAAATTGCTAAATTCTGATGTTGTAGAATATAAGGGAAGTATGCTGGGAGGTTGTATTGCATCCAAACTAAGGTACAACAAAACACTTTATCGCACTTTACACAACCACAAGCTCGTTCGGTATAAGAATGCATTTTAAAATGAAGCAAGTCGTTTGGTTGCAGGTGAGACAAATTACGGGCGATATAACCGTGCCTAAAAACAGTCCGAGATACAAATTCCACGGTCTCGCTTGAAAATCTCGCTTCGTCTTAAAGGTGCCTTACGGGTATCACTTAAAACAGCCAATGTTATTGTCCAATAACCACAAGATAGGCGAGTTACGATAAGTTAAACAGTATGAGTAAGAGAATTTACACATTATGATGTGCTGCTTAGGAGGGTTTCTATCCGCTTCTTGCCAAACTGCAAACTCTTCTGCAGATGTGTTTCATAGTCTGCACTATACGACCATTGTATTTAACCCGTTTTTGTACTTGTATTTTTCATGTATGCATTTTCACATTGCTCATACGCACTGAATGAAGCTCAGACTTAAAACACACGCAAATACGTAGCTGTAGTGGAATTGTGCTCTTAAACCTGGATTAAAAAAGTTAAGCAGGATTTATTTGAAATGTATAGAAATATTTACTCTTGCCTTATGACCAAAAAGAAAAGAAATGGAGGCTTTTGATTGAAATTTAAGTTTCTCTTGTTCAGACTGATAAATGCAGTTTTCTTTGCAAGTAAAACTGTTAGTAAAGAAACAAAAGAAGCAAATTACTATAGTACTTTAGGCGTATTTGCTACAAAGGTCACACCACGCTGTGTTTCTGAACCACAAATTTTATAAAAACCAAATTTGATTGCCCGATTCAATCATGCGATCTGATTTCAAAAATATGGCGAAAACTATACTTTTGTTATTGCCAATATTGTATTGTATAACCATGTCAGCAAAGAGATCAAGGATGTATGTACATTTAAAGTTGTAGCACTGCAGGCTACAGTGAGTTGTAGAAGTATATTTATAGAAATTAGTTGTTCCCGAACAGACTTATTCTGATGAAAGCGGAGTAGTACGCGTTAGCAGGGACTATCGCAATCGGTGTAACGGAAAACTTTACGAGCTCTCCGACTTCTGCGACATATTCAATCGAATAGCCCAGAGGCTCACCTGGCTAGGTTATGTTGTGCGTATAGATGAAGATACTTCTGGGAGAAAGGTCTTCAATGCGGCTGTTATAGGTGTGTGGCGATAGGGTAAGTTGTCATTCCATTAGAAGAATCTTGTAGAGAACGCACTAGCAACTTGTAATATCATGGCATAAGAAGAAAAAACGTGATTCAGGCAGAGATGCCTTTAGGAGCGCCCTACATCAGGGCGTAATCCGGTAACGTTTCGCTATGGCAAATCAAGAAGAAGCCTACAAAACACAATTAAGGTTCTTTTTAAATTAAAATAATAAACGTGAAATTAAACAATTGCCAAGTTACCAAATTTATTTGTTACTAGCAGCTTGTGGTCTTAAATAGCCACAATGTTTTTAATTAACCGCAATGAGTATAATGCAACACATATTTGTGTAGTTTCAAATTAAATATTATCAAAATTGAAAGAATCAAAACTAATAAATAACATTGAAATTGACAAAGTGCAAATGAAATGAATATAAAGTATACCATTTGCCACTGAGTTTTGGTCATATGTGTTGATGTGCGTATTGCAACAGTTACATGTAACTGTACATACAAAATGTTCATTGTCATTTGTCGCTGTCATGTTGGTCGTAATATTAGGGCTTCTAATGTTAGAGCGAAAGAGAGTGATGAGAGAGGGGTAAAGCAATAGACATGTCAAAAATATTATTTTGTAGCGGAAATTATTTTAACATAATCACATCTGTACACACACACACACACACACTCACACTCACACACACACTTGGATGCACGTACAAGCGCAAAGCGCCTAAAAGCATGCAACAGCATGCACATGCAGTCAACTGGGACTAAAAACACAAAGATACCCTGCAGGAAAGTATAACAGTTAGGGACCACTTTTGAACCAGAAAAAAGGGATAACTTTGAGGTCCATAACTAGTATTTTTGTTTGAAGCCAAGGTATGTTTAACACGGAGCTGTCATAGGAACTGGTTGCGAGTGGTATGAAACTCGTAAATGGACAATGACAACCTACCAGTTGGGGGTGTTTTTGAGCTAAGGAAGCATACTAGTATGAAATCAATCACTTTTTAACAAGGAAAAGAGGATGAAATTATGGTCCACTACTAGTATTTTTGTTTGAAGCCAAGTGGTATGTTTAACATGGGGCTGTTATAGGAACTGGTTTCAAATGGTATGAAACTAGTAAATGGGAAATGGCTAAATACCAGTTTGAGGTGTATTGTTGCAAACCACTACAGGTACTTGTGCAATGCTCCTAATATCTTTCATATCGGTAGGAATTAAGTGTATTCCGCCCGTGAATAAAACAATTGCAGTGTTCTTTTAAAATTATATTTTATCCATTTATTTTGACTTTATTCAAAACATTTTATGTTTTAATTGCTTAAAATTTTATTATAAATTTTTTTTCTTATCACTTACGGTTTGCTCCTTTTGTTAAAGCACTGAAAATAAAAAACATGCAAATTTGCAAAATACATTTTTATATACAAATGTATTGTATAAAAGAATAAATTTTAGACACCATTTACTGGTGGAAGATTCAGCTTATAAAACAATTTTAAAGTACATAGTATGTATGTATGTATGTATATTTGGCTTACCTTATTCCCTGAAAACATTCCAGCATTCCAAATTCATCTGCGTAAAATAAAATTGCTTCAGTAAATTATATAATAAATTAATGTTGAGTTAAAAACACAAAATACTACCAGCACTCACCAATTTCGCACAACTTTACACTTTGCACTTTAACTCCTAGTGACGCATATTTTGCGCTATATACACAAATTTCTTCAATCTACACAAACAACAACAGGTAAAGAGCTGAAAACCCCAACGGGCTAAGAATCTTTCAGAGAGGTTGAGCGAACACAAATAAACAATGAGAGCGCCGAGTACAGCGCACTCTCCGTAACTGTTTTTTCCTATCCCGCCATAATACTTTTTTGAACCAGTCCGCTACTACTTGACTACAACTGTAATTACAACCAGTTGAAGCTGTTACTAGAAGACCGATTTCCTGCAGGGTACAAACACACACAGAGATGCACATAGAGCGAGTTTAATCCGCGCATTGCCGCAACGAGCAAAATGAAATGGAAAATAATTACTATTGAATGTGTGCTTCTGTATGTGTGGGTGTGTGTGGGTGTGCGTCTGTGTGTGTGGGTGTGTGTGTGTTTGTCTCTCTGCGCGTATCTGTGGGTATATTTGGAATGAAAGTGTGAATAGTCGTAGAACATTTACAATAAAATTTAATAATCATACTTTAGACGTGGCTTTAAACACATGACTCACCACTTTGACCAACCATTTGGCAAGCACATCACAAAAAGAAATAACTACAGCTAAATATAGACACGCGCTTTTGTTATGAAGCGACATTGTTTTTACCATTTTTTATGCCATTTTGTTTGTTCGATAAGACACACACACACACACACACACACACACACACACACACACACACACACACACATAAGAGTATAGACATAGACATAGACACACATGCCAAATTATGGTTGTGCAGCAAAGACGAGCAACAACAAAGGAAGACATTTTATATGCACACACGCACATGGCAAACGACTCAGGGCCAAACACATACTAACTACACTGACACAAACACATTCTGAGACACACACACACACACACACACACACACACACACACACACACACACACAGACACACGCAACCTGAGATATGAGCTAACATGATGTATGGCAAAGAGACACCAAAAGTTTGGGTAATAAATTTTAAGCGCTTTCAGAACTAAACGCATCGAGCTCTATTCAGCAAGGTAGGTTTGAACAGAAACTACGAAATATTGAAGAAACGTTAATGTCGCAGCGATTTGGAGATATGTGAAAAGTTGTAACTAGTAGTAATAGCTTCATGGGTTAACATTTCAACTCTGGCTGCAGATGGCAAACATTCATGCGGTCTATATGCTATTATACGATATGTCTCCCATTTTATAACATTACTCAAAATTCAATCATCCGATTGTTTTAAAGAGAATGCAACACTCGCGTTTAATCTTCTACTCTCTTGCTATCGGCGATGAAAAGGATAATGTTACCCCCGGAGTTAGCTTCCCGACATCCTCAATTAAAGACGACAGCGTGGATATACCGCCGCTAGCTATGACGAAGTCAGGGTCGCACTAGAGACTAGAGACAATGAGTTGGTAATATGCATGCGCCGGCTCTTTTGCAGAATATCGCTAAATGAGAGCATGCCCGATGATTGGAACCTTGGTGTCCTCAGCAAGTTGGAATCCCAGAAAAGTTGATAGGACAATGCAGAATGACGTTGAGCAATACAACTCCGTCGATCCTGATACTAAGCGAGGGTTCAACCTTTTGATGAAGAATGTGTTGCGAAAGGCCCAAGTACGTCGGAACGGGACTGTATTCTATAAGGGTGTCCAGTTGCTTTCATAAGTAGATGATATCGATATCGAGCAGTTACCGGAGCCTTTGCGGCTTTTGAAAGAGAATGTACCATGGTGGGTTTGGTGGTAAATGAGAGCAAGACGAAGCATATGCTTTCTTCGAGTAGAGATACACAGCGGTTGGACTCTCAGATTGATGTTGAGAACTATACTTTTGATGTTGTCAATGATTTCGTCTACCTTGGCACAACTGTCACTATGAAGAACGTTGTGGAGTATCACTCTTGCCAATAGATGTTACTTTGGTCTCAATAGGCAAATGAGTAGTAGAGACCACTCCCGCCAGACGAAACTAATACTCTATAAGACGCTCATCCTTCTCTTTTTGCTTTATGGCGCTGAAGCATGGGTGATGTCGCCGTCTGATGAAAAGAGAGTGTTTGAGCGGAAAGTATTCCGTAAGATCTTTGGCGCTCTAGGCGTTGGCAACGACTACCGCACCCGATGGAATGACGAACTCTATAACGACATTGACGGCGGCTCCGCTGTCTAGATCATGTTGTGCGTATGTATGAAGAAGCTCCTGCGAGAATGGTCTTCAATGTGATTGTCGAAGGGAAGCGACGAAGGGTCAGACCATTTAGCCGTTGGGCCAGTTGGAGAGTATACTGGCTACCTTTGATATCACCAATTGGAAAATTGGAGCATAACTGCGCTTCACAGCGTCAATATTTACAATACAGTAAATAAATTACAGTTATAATTTTTTTCTTTTTTGTACATTTTTAATTTTTTTTGACTGTAGTCGACCGTTTTTAATTTTAGTCGTCATAAATTAATAAATACACTAAGCATGTCTGAACATTTAAACAGAGTAAAAAAGCGTAAAATCGTTCTTAGACATAAAGTAGTCATTCGAACGAGTCTGGCACAGCGGTATATTCCAAAAACTCAAAAGTTTACTCTCTTATAAACACTTTACACTATGGGCATCCCGCACTTTATGAGCAATGCGGATTTCCTCTCGGCCACTTATGATGAAATGCGACAGCATTATAGTCTCCCTTTAGCTGTAATTGGGTAAAAAAGAAAGTGGAGACCAATCTTCCATCGTCCTATTTCTCTTAAGCAAAGATCAATGTCATATGCTTATTTTAGGAGGAAAAATATTTCCTATTAAAGCATTGAACCCCCAGCTTTGCGGGGCAGAAGCAGCAGTCTTTAGGAAATGAGACATCCTCTATAACGTTAAAAAAGTATATCTTTTCTGTCAAGCCAAGATAATAATTGGAGATACTCCGTTGTTCGCATGTCCGAAACCGCAACTTAATATCTTAAACAGCCTAACCGGCCGTTATGAGCACCGCTTCCGATCACACCCCATCCTCTTGCTTGAGCCTTAACCGGTCATAGACCAAGAAGACGACACCTTTATCGATATGATCGCAGACGTCGACAATTGATTTACCCGCAGAGGTACCATGTATTCCTTAGATTATAAATCTATTGGCAAAACCTTCTTGTATTTTTGTATATCATGTAAAATATTTTTGTAAATTTTCTTAATATTAATAAATACTACAAAAAATAAGAAGCAAGTAATTTTGGGTTTTATGGTTTCAAAAATAAAAGTATTTTTATAACTCATCCTTTTCGAACATTACCAGAGAAAGGAGGCACTACTAAAGAAAATTCTCTTGTAAAAAAATGATATATTTTTTGTAAATAGAGCTCTAAATCTTTAAGAACTTTTCGTTTCGTTGTTTTGTTCGGTTAGATCAGTTCGACTCTGCCTTGCAGCGTTATGCCTTTATAATTATTGGAGCACTCTGTATAAAAACAAGCCATTGTCGGGTTACTTCCCGATATAGAGCACACCTCCAGACGCCTCTGCTTTGCGTGCACCTTCTCCATTCGGAGATAACAAAGTTACTTAATGTGCTCTTTACCCGGTGTTTCCAACGGAGACATGGTCTGTCCTTTGGTCTTCTTTATTTTAAT
Organism: Chymomyza caudatula; assembly: GCA_035041775.1. Taxonomy (NCBI): domain Eukaryota; kingdom Metazoa; phylum Arthropoda; class Insecta; order Diptera; family Drosophilidae; genus Chymomyza; species Chymomyza caudatula. The sequence goes on from JAWNKW010000209.1 coordinate 2,635,871, forward strand.
TCATTAAATTATGTCAATGTCGTCGTAGAGCTTATCATTCTTTCTGTAGGAGAATGATCTTACGAAATACTTTCCGCTTTCCGTTAACTCTCGAAGGATGAGCTTCTTATAAAATATTTTTTTCATCTGGCGAGAACATCTATTGACCAGAGTGATTCTCGGCTTCTTAATTGTGACGACGATGCCAAGGTAAAAGTATAGTTTCCTAAAACCTAACCGTGGTGACTTTCTACTCCAAGATGTTTAGTCTTGCTCTCATCTACAACCAGACCTAGTAGTTTCTCTGCCAATAGACGCAAAGGATCCGGTAACTGCGCAAGTGGACAATCTTATTGTTCAATATGGTTCGGATCCAATTCGCTTCACTCTTTTGCTACACATTCTCCTTGACAAGTTTAAAGTGGGTGGAAGAGAGGAAATGACGTTGTCTGAAGTCTCGATCGGTACCAAAATGATCGAACAGGTTCTTCCCTACCTTAAAAGAGCTTTGTGTGCTATTCATTTTTTAATGTATTTTTAATGTGAAATTTTTTTAAATTGTCTTATATAAATAAACAAGATTTATACATACATTTGAACGTTAATTGATACAAAGATGAAACAAATTTTAGAATGAAAGAATATTACATACACCATGTGTTATTCAATGTCATTCTGCACAATAGCACCAACTTTTCAGAGATACGAATACAATGCAATCCCTTAACGGGCTATCAAATTCTGCTTCATAGCCGACAAAGAGATGGTGTCGTTGCGGTATGGATACAATTTTTTAAATTTATTTGAAATTTTCAGATAAAACACAAAACTAAACGAATAGAATTTTTGAAAACTCAAACTATGTGCTGCTAACCCAAAAGTAACACAACTAAATGCTTAAATGATACTTATTTCATTCAAAGACATTTCTCTTCTTAACTGCAATGCATATATACATAATATAAATATATCGAAAGAAGAAAGTTTTTCCAGAAACTCTTCGTACAGCCCTCCCATTAAACGTCTCTAATGCATGTCGTATATCATAGCCAGGTTAAAAGACAGGCATATTTTCTTGTTTTCCTATTCTTTGTTTTTTTTTTGTCGTATACAGTTATTTTAGACCAAACGAGCCCAGAGTAAAAGTTTTTTTATGTGGCAGCGCCCGCGGCATTATTAAAAATATAAACTTCTTGTCTTGAGCTAAAAAAAAAGAAGAAAAATTGGGAGAAAAAGGACTTTGGTATAGGAACCTGCTGCTGTTGATTATAAGTAAAATTATATATTTGCGTGTCAGACAAGCTTATGAGGTACAGTTAGACCCTTGCGGCTGGTGACTGAGTCTATAAAAAGGAGGCAGGTTAAACAGGGTTTGGGTTACGGGTTACAATCATGCCAAACGCTCAAAGGGAAATTGTTGGCCCTGTTTAGTTTCTTTTTGTTACTTGCTGCCAAAAACTAAAGACATTTGTCACACACAGACACAACATGACGTATGAGTAACATGCGATATCGCCTTACACTGCGCCAAACAATCAAAGTGAAATTAAGTTTGTTCTCTATATGTGTGCATGTCCTTTTTATTGTTTGTATGTATTTAATGCTACTTACTGGCATGTTTTATGTGTAATCGCATTGCCACAGCCTAAAAGTGGGCAACACATAAAAGCTACGAAAACGAAATTAAAGCCACTGCGAAACAGTAGAAAGGCATCAAACAAAAGTTTTTCTTTTTAGATTTTCACTGATTAATGAGAAAAGTTTTAGTTAGTTTTCCTCCAGGACCTCTATTGGCGACTGCGCTGCGGCAGTTTTAATTACGCTCACACACTCACTCACTCACACTTGCACGACGCGTAATTAGTTCGAGTCGTTATTGAAAACGGGTCGCTGGGTCGCTTCGCTTGTTGCAGGTGACATTAATTAATTGATTTTTTTCCTTTACTACGATATGAGAAATGTAGAGTCCTTCGTCCTTGTCAAACTGCTTTCACTGCGGGCCGCGTAGCTTAAGTTATGTCAAAATATTGAAAATTTAAATTATTTATCATATGCGACTTTTGCCTGACGCTCCTCTCTGCTTCTTTCTCCCTCACAGACACTTCTCGGGCTGGCGATAAATACGAGACCACATCAACCGTTATCGGCTATTCGAAATACATGAAGTTAAAAATTCGCGCCGTTGGACCAAATGATTTTGGCACCTATCGATGTGTGGCAAAAAATTCACTGGGCGAAACCGATGGCAACATTAAACTTGATGGTGAGTGACGCCTGGAAATCCTTTCAATTCATTTTTGCTCTTTTTTTATTTTTTTAATGTATTTGTATTTACTTTGTGTGCATTTTACAAAATGGCGCTGCAAATGACAAAACTGTCGCGACATTTTTATACCCTTTAGGGAACTATACATTTGTGCAATGTATGTAACATGCAGAAGGAGGCGTGGCAGTCCGTATGTTCCATGGGCAAGCATGCTCAGGAGCAATAGTCAAGTCGATTTAGACATTCCTGTCTGTCTGTTCTTGTTGTCGCACCCTTTTCGGAGACCATAAGACATAGTGATCCACCATACGATGTGCATTTTTCCCTTAATTTTTATAGAAATGTTAGGGTTAATATTTATGTTGTACTTAGACTTAAACAATGTTGACCTTTTTCTAAATCATCTCCCCATACCCCCATAGTACAGTAACCTTTAACCTTCTTCTTGGTATAGGTACAGGGTATCCCACTGTCGGGTAACGTCCCGACTGTCTGTATAAAATTTTTAAATTTGGTTTTTTTCATTCGGATTGATGTCAATGCAGCGACCGTAGTTTCCATTTTAAAGTTACATTGGATTTTTTTTAAATGAAACCAGTTTTAAATTCCAAATTTTAGTGAATTTAACATACTTTAATACTAAGAACTTTTGTGTGCCTCCAACTAAACGTTATGCTATTCTTACCTCTGAAATTTAACTACTTGGGATGGGAGGAAAGGAACGACCATTTTCTCGCTAAAGTACCACCTTCATATTTCACAGAACCTGCAGGTATTGGAGCTGGTGATTCCCAGCTTGCTCAATAGTTTTTTCAGCCAATAATCTCCAGTTAGAAGACCAGCCACAATTCTAATGGAGTTTTTACCCATTTGTAAGATTTTCTTGAACCTATTCAAGTCATAAACGCCTTGGGTGAAACCAGGACCAAGGTCCCTTCTTATATATTTTCGAACTGTTCTCATCTCTTAGTAGCTGCTTCTCAATGTCAAGAGGGTTACTGCACCGTTTCTTTGCAGTTTGTCGCTAAGCTCATTCCCGGGTATTCCATGCAACCATCGTCCTAGAAGATCCAATATTATTGTGGCTTACTGAAGACACTTAAAGATTATTCTGGTTTCTGCACCCGCCCTTATGGCGGCATGTATCTTTGATAGTATTGCTTGTTCCCTATTTTGGTAGTTACTGTTGAGCGTTATATTTGCACTTCGGCTTATGACGCAAAAATTCGGCCTGAAAGACGCTGGTACGGTCAATGTCAATGTCATCGTAGAGCTTTTAGAGTTCGTCGTTCCGTCGAACATGCTTGTATTTGCCAACGCATAAAGGGCCAAACATCTTACGGAGTACTTTCCGCGCAAACACTAAGAAATTTTTATAAGACTGCGACATAAAGAACTTTCTTTTATTTTTATATGATTAAAACTGAAAAGAACAGGTTTTTCGTAATATCTATATTCTGGAGTAGTCAAATCGGTTGAAAGTGACGAAGTTTTAGAGAAGATATTTAAACTGGGAAGTCACCTGTGTTTGCCGTTTCCTTATCTTATTTATCAGCTTGCACAAGAATCCCGCAAACGATTTCCACATTTATATAAAAAAATTGTATTGACCAGGGACCGTAAATAATAATTATTTATCAATTTTAAAACTAAAAAAATCATAGTGATAGAGAAATGGTACATGTAAAAGGAGCATACCTATGTGACCGTTGTCACATAAGCTATGCAAAACTACCTTAATTTGTATTTTTTAAGTTATACACAAAAAAATTATAAATAAAACTTATTGTTCAGTTTTATTTTTTGCTCAGAAAATAAAACTTATTTTTGAGTTTTATTTTGTAATCAGAAAATAAAACTTATTTTAGAGCTTTATATTTTGCTCAGAAAACAATAGTTATTTCTTGAGTTTTATTTTTTTGCTCAGAAAATAACATAGGCTATTATAGATTTGTGTACTGTATGTAACAGGTAGAAGGAGGCGTTGTAGACCATACGTTAAATAGGAAAATATAATAAACAATTGTTATTGATTTGAAAAACAAATCCATTTTGGCACGAACTCGGAATGGCTTTATTTTATGGGTCCACATCAAACCCTGAAAAAGAAGAAAAAATGCAGTAAAGTATAAAAATTTCAGATTAAGCAATAAGGATTAATAAATATACTACAAAAAAATAAATAAAGTTATATATAACAATTTTGGTGACTGTTGCTACGGAGCTTGTGGGCTTGCACTGTGGGAGTCACTCCCACAGTTTTTACCACATTTAATACAATTTCAACTTGCGATAAGCGAGCTATCAATATATAAAAAACTTAAATTTTCATGAAAATGTTGCGTTTTTTAATAACCCCACCAGCTACACTAAAAAAAAAACAAGCACACATTCACTAAATTTCATAAATGCTTAGCGTTGTCAAAAGCCATCCGATTATATTATGTATATACGCATTTAAATTCCTAGTTCCAGTACAAATGGTCTGGAATTCTTGGTTTTAGGCGATAATTTCATAAGATAATTGGTTAAATGCTTTGTACTTTTTTCGTTCACTTTTTTGTACTGTGTTCTCTCACTTTCTCTATCGTTAACAGAGAGTACTGACATTCACAGTTAACTCTGCCAACTTAAATTTGTTTCAGAGCCTAAGAAAGTGAATGTCAAATCAAAATACCATAACAAAACTATTTGGTTGGTTCATAAAGAAATAACATGCGTGGAGACAACCTTCCTCATTGACGTTCGCAGCACAATGAAAATAAAAATACCATTGCGAGGGACGTCGACCGAGTAATTATATAATAATATATAAAAAATTTTATGGAATGCTGAACATTGCGTTCATTAACTCTGATGCTATTTGCTATCATAATAAAATTTCCTAGGATCAAAAGCTTTAAATGAAAAAGAAACTAAATATTCCCACTTTATCGCCAATCTTTCATAGCAACATCCAACATTTTGGTATCAAAATGAGAACATTATGCAAAAAAAAAAAAGGGAAGATATCGAGGGTTCTATTGCTCAAAAGTACAAAAAGTTGTCTATTTGCCTAAAGTTATCGTAAATCAGAAGAAGTAATGCCGTTTACATTCTGTTCATTCACTATTTGCACCCTCTACACAAAGTGTGCTGCGAATACAGGTTGCCTCAATAAACGGTTTCAAAGTTCGATTTTATAAACAGTGCACATATTCAATTCGGATCATTTTTTGTATTTCTATCACAAATATACATTTTAAATTTAATTTGGATTAAAAGCCTAATATTCTAAAAATAATATATGTTATAATGTAAAAAATAAATTTTTTTATATATCATATAATTATATTTCCTTCAAAATATTTATCAAAATTGGGAGGCATTTCTAAAAAGCTTAACGTTTCTAGACTATAATTATTTGGTTCAATTTCGTTTCTTGTTCTAACGTGTCTTAAAGATGCAAGAATAGGATTTGAAGATGCCGCCAACATATTAAAAAATATTTATGCTATCAGCCGGGACTGTGCCCGACAGTGGAATACCCTGTACCCATTTTTTCCATGAAAATCTAATTTCTGTGTAAATTTTTGTATCGACTCGTAATAACGCTAACTGTTCTACGTGGGGAGGGGGGATGATTAGAAAAAAGGTCAACATTGTTTGGTTTATAAGCCTAACGTTTCGTATGTGGTTAACATAAATTTTAACTTTAACATTTCTGTAAAAAGTGATATTCGGTTGCAGTTCAAAGCAGAGGACCTAAATTGGCACGTTATTAGCTACATGTATATTTGCTTAAGTTCTTATCCGATATAAATAATTTTTACACTACATATGCATAGTAATAGTGTGCATAACAGTGTCAAGTTTCAATTGGGTAGCTTTTATGGTGTGGGTTAAAACCGCGAAAATCTGTTTCCTGGTAAGTGCGCATCTTTTGGTAAAAAAAATTTTGCTCTAGCTCTTATAGTCTCCGAGAACGGTGCGAGAACACGGACAGGTCTATGGTATATCGACTCGACTATTGCTCCTGACCAGTTTTGTTCATGGAACATAAATCTTGCCAAAAAAGTAGAAAAGTGCCGAACAGACGTGTAAACTAATTTTTCATACAGAATTTTTGCGAAAAACTTCAGCTGAATAAAAATTTTAATGGTGTACGTCGACGTGTCTACCAAAACAAAAAAAAACTTTTTCTAATTTTGTTTAACTTAGAATTTTTTCTTTTCTCACTTAGAAATGCCCACACCTACCACGGCGATAATATCGGATATGTCCTTGCTCAACCACAGCTTAGGTAAGTAAACAAAAACATAAAGTATAAAGTTTTCAATTAAAAGTAAAATTTAAATATAAGTTATTGTTGTTTTATTTCACGCTTTCAAGAGTTTCACAGAAATGCTTTTTACATTCTATTTTTGTTCATAATTTCTGTCCAAATTGAATCGAAAGCCCTTAAAAGCTAAAAAATTATAATGAAACATTATACAACAACACATTTTTTTTATTTTTTATTTTAATGGTGCTCTCTTAACTAGTTCACAACCACTCACTCAACCGCGTAAAACAAATTTTACTCTGTTGCCATATAAATACATAAAAACTTTACTTTTTTAAATTTTATGCACTGCAAAGCATTTCATATGCACTCAAACATTCATAAACCGTGGAAAAGCTTTTGATTTATGGATGCAACCTAAACAAATGGCAAAACAATAAGAGCCTTATGTCCGAATACATGTTGCAACAAGTAATTTCTACATTTGCATGTTTTGTTGCAGACTGTACCAGAGTTAAAAAATGTTTATTATTAATGCAATTTATGCTTAAAATGAATTAGAAAAATTTTCTGCCACAAAAGCTTCCTTTGGCTACTTCAGGCATTACTAGGGCGGTTTGATAAGTCCGTGACTTTTTGAATGAAAGAAATTTTATTAGGCATAGATGAATTTTATTTCTCGACATCTTCTTCTTGAGTGGACATAACAACACGTTACTGGGCTAAGGTCTAATGTAGAGCACTTTTCCAGGCAGCTCATATCGTCTTCCAATGGGGGAGTTTACGCGATGAGTCTCAAAACCCTTCGCACAACCCTTTTATAGTCCTGGGCAGACTTCACTACGCACATCAGCTCAGTGCCGTAACCCCTAGAAATAATAAGAGCAGCCAACCGGGGGCACATCGTGGAGGTTGAGCGTGAATTTAGTAAAGATATACACAGGGATCAATAAGCTTCACCTTGTAGTACTTGGAATCCGATCGACTACCATCTCAACATAGTCTTCTTTAAATAGTTGGTGATTTTTTCATACTTTTCAAGGTATTACACTAAGTACGCAAGCAGTCGCCATGATATTGTTGGCCGACGCACCCTCCTTGCCATTCTTTGGTGCATATTCAGTTTTGTCGGCTCCTTAGTCTCAGATGTGTGATACATCAATGTCTTGTCCACGGTTATAAAACCGCGTAAAAACGTACCGTTGCACTTATGGTGGAGATTACCATGTCCAAATATTCATATAAAAAGTTTATAGCATAAGCTATAATATCATCCTCATTTTATCGCCACTTTCTGGCGTGAGATCTTTTTTGGGCAACCTGAAAGCTCAGCGTCACTTCTGCTGGCACGACCATAACGCAATCCAGGAAACCGCTTCTTAACAATTGAAATTGATTTCTGTTATCGTTTTTTTTTGTCGAATTTCACAAATTATCCTGCTTTCAATGGGTTCTAACAAACTTAGGCTTGCAGCTTGCTCAAAACTTGACAGTACGCTTTTAGGAGATGTTAACTAGCAGGAGCTGTGTTGACTTTAAAGTTATTTCCCCAGAACTTCAAAAAGTCACTGACTTATCAAACAGTGCTCGTAAATAGCATGCAGTTCTCGCCGTGCCAGATTTATATGCAGCTCATTAAAATAGAAACTAACAAACAAAAAAAGAAAACACAGAAAACCACCGCTATATAAATCACTTTAGCACATATTTAACCTGGCTGCAACTACAAATTATGGCAATCAACCAAAAGAGTTCAAACAAAATGAGAATGAAATAGTTGGCTTGAAACGGAAAATTGACCCACAACAAAAAGTACTGTTAAGAAACTTTTCCAGCAGACATTTAGCTGGCGGCCAACCTAAACACTCGGCAGTGCACATACTCCATACATATGGCAAACTAGCTATCCATACACCACTTTCTGAACTTCTTAACAAGGTGGTTCCCACACCCCATGCAAACCCTTAACCCGACAACCAACTTGCATGCAATATTTTTTCTGTCCATTTTGCTTGTTTCTTATATTTAATACTACTTTTTTTTCAACCACTCTAAGAGGTTTTTTTTAAACGTTGCCTTGGGGCAAAACAAATGTAAATACAAAATTAAATAAAAATACCACGAAAAGCATTCGTTTTTTGTTTTTTCATAAATATTCCATACATACAAACTCTTGTAAATACTTGTAAGTAGTCTTTATGTATGAAAAAAAAGCAAAAAAAAAATATATATGTAATCATTTCACCGTCAAGTACACAAAGTTCAAAAGTAAAGCATAACTAGTTCGTAGAAATATTATGTTGTACTTAAAGGAATTCATTATGAGAACACATCTTTGTGTACGTAAGACGTAAATCTTACAGGTATTTCCGAATTTAAAGCATTAAAGCATTTCAGCGATTTTGAGGTTAGGCTTGAACAGGCACCAGTTTAGCGCGTCAAAATAGCTAGAGTGGCTCACAGCTTATTCTTCTTCTTATATAGATGTTTACTCCGGCTAAAGGTCCAACCAAGAAGTTAAATATTCGAAATTTTTTGTTTTTAAACTTCATTTCTTTGTCAAAATTTCTGACAGCAACACTTTCAAGAAATCTTTTATATTTAATCAAAGACACACATTTGCCGGCGAAAAACTGGTATAAATTGATGTCATTTCCCTATTTGACAGTATTCCTACTAATTTGCTCTCGATGTAATATGCTCAAAAAGGAAATTCATCGAAAAATTATCAAAAAGACTATTTAGAGACATTCTTGACTTCTGCATAACTGAGAACAGATACTTTGAATAGGTAACCAGCTGTATGTACAATTAAAAGGACTACCAATGGAAACACGTGCATCACCCATAATGACGGACATCATTATGGAGGTAATTCTAAATAAGGTTAACAATACAAGGCTTTTGACGAAATACGTGGACGCCATTTTTGCAGTGGTAAAAGAAACCGAAGAAGAAGAAGATATATACTTATGAGAGAGACATAAGCCAGTACACTCTATGGCTTCATTTTTTAGAAAGTCGACAAACAATCTGTTTGGTTTTCCCAACTGTTCTTTATTACCCGTAAAAAACCTACAGGAATAGTATAAGGAGGCGGAAGAAGAAGGGGGCCGCAGAAAAAGAAGCGTGGCCAAAGGCGGTAGAGGGCGTGCCCGGGGGTAGGAGAAGGCGGGAACAAGGAAAAGGAAATCGGATACAAGGTATAAGGTATAAATATATACATAAATTAGAAGTGTACACTAAAAACATCGCTATCAGCCCACTGTTCGTTGTACAAATACTTTCACAATTTAATGCAACTGGCATATCGCAAGGAAAGCAACGTTGTTGGTATGGTTCCTATTTAGGAACAACTAAACGCAACTCTCTAAAAGTGCTAAACATAATAAGCATACCAACAAATCGGGAGCAGGAATTATGTTAGGAAGTTCTTTCAAAAAGTTAAGCGTCTGGCTCAAGGATTTAATACCGGACCGTCTTCCTACAGAGATGCAGAGAGAAATCTGGTAGTGGATGCACAGGGTGTACTGACGTTGTGGAAGGAACACTTGCCTGGCTTACTATCTGGCGATGATGAGGATAATGCCCCAATCATAAATGACGGCGAAACCTAACTCTGACGAAGTCACGTTAGCAATCGAGCGGCTCAAGAACAACAAAGCTGCTGGTGCAGATGATCTACTTGCAGATTTGTTCAAGACAGAGTTGGTAAGGTGCATCCACCAGCTCATTTGCATAAATTGGCTAGATGAGAGCATGCCCGATGGTTGAATCCTTGGTGTTCTCTGCCCTCTCCTCAAGAAGGGCGACCCAACAGTGTGCGCTAACTACCGTGGTATCAGCCTTCTTTCTATTCCGTATAAGATCTTATCGAGCGCATTGTGTGAAAGACTAGGACCTTATCAGTATGTGTTGCAAAAGGCCGAAGTACATCGGAACGGTTTGCATATGTAGATGATATTGATATCGTCGGTCGTACTTAGCGAGCAGTTACCTGAGCCGTTGCGGCTCTTGGGATAGACTCTACCAGGGTGGGTCTGGTTTTGAATGAAAGCAAGACGAAGTATATGGTTTCTTCGAGTCCACCTTGGCACCAACGCCACAATGAAGAACGATGTCAACATGGAGATCAAGTGGAGAATCACTCTTGCAAATAGATGTTACTTTGGTCTCAGAAGGCAAATGAGTAGTAGGGATTCTATAAGACGCTCATCCTTCCCGTTTTGCTTTATGAAAATGCCCTTGGAGTTTTTCAACGTAAAGTAGTCCGTAAGATCTTTGGCCTTGTACGCGTTGGCAGCGACATCCGCATCCGATGGAACGATGAACTCTATGAGCTCTACAACGACATTGACATAGTCAAGCGAATTATGTTCCGGTGGCTCCGCTGGCTAGGTCATGTTGTCAGTATGAATGAAGAAGCCCCTGCGAGGAAGGGGTATGATTCAGTTTGAGGAACCAAGTAGAGAGCACACTAGCTACCTTTTGTATCACTAATTGAAGTAGGCGAGCGCAAAGCAGAGATAGCTGGAGGAGAGCTTTTCATCCGGCCGTATGCCGGTAACGAGTTGTAATGGCCAGTTAAGCATTAAGCAAAACATAAGCGACTTAACTACAAAGCAGATACTGAGAAATGTGCTCACCTTCAGAGTCACATTTTTGTAATTCTCACTCTTACGATCCCTGAGAAACCTTCCAACATGGACAGAAGGATATGATTAGATTATATATATTCATAATTTTTTCCAATGGTCATAAATCTATAATACTCTTTTACACTTTCTGTAGAGGGTATACAAATGAGTATGCTCGGAGCCTGACGCAATTAAAAGAGTCTTTATAGTCGGAGTAGTTAAGCGTAAACCTCAGAAAGAGTGTGACTAGAATAGAGTCATTTATTCATTAAATGAAACATTGAGGCTGTGCCAAAACTATATTTGAGAACAATTGCTCCTTTTTTTGGTTTCTCTTATTGATCGTTTACGTGCTAAAATCAATCGGTTGGCGAATTGGCATCCTTGAAATGGCATCATTAAATTTTGAATTACTACACAAAAAACTAGCTTATATTTAGCACTAATCATTCAAATAGTCAAGTTTTGTTCTGCTGACTGCTCTTCCAGCTTGACGGACATCTGTTTCAAGCAGTGTCTCCGGAGTTTTTTTTCGCAATTTTTCATTTTAGTTGGCAACGGTAATACAGTTTAATTTGTAAACAAGCCTCGTAGTTTAAAAAAGTTAGCTTAACTCTGAAAAACGGTTGATAGTAGACTGAGTTTAAGAAGAAGAGGAGTTAGAAAAACTACGTTGTATTTTTTTCAAGATTTACTTCAGCAGTTTCTTCAAATTTTTATATTTTGTAGCACAGTGTAATCAGTCTCCTACACTAACTATTTGCTATCGGAATATGTGCTTAACTAATTGTCTGAATGCAAGGAAATTTCAATGAAAAATAGTGTTAGTGCCTAAGAATTTTCGTAAGATTGATTTATTTCAAGATTTATAAAAAAATTTGACAAGTGTTTTATAGTCGCGCAAAAACCGACTATATCATCCTTGCCTCTTCATGTTTTATTTGTTGTTGTTGTTGTAGCTGTTATTTTCATCTTTACACTACTTACTTTTGAATATTTTTTTCTTTCATGTTACGCCTTGATCCAAAAATAAAAACAAAAAATAAAAAATAAACCTCAACAACCAACCAACTCACCAACAACTACAACCTACAACAAACCGCCAAACCGTGTTGTTGTTGTTGTTCGTACCACCAAAACTCCCCAAAACCAACCAACCAAAACACACGTACCACTCTCTTGACTATCAACTCTTGCTGCATAAAATTATAAAAACTGTAAAAACAAAAACAACAAACTGAAAAAAAGATGGCAAGAGACGTCATAGAAATAAATTTGACTCGGCTAACGCTTTGCCTGATTACGGGGTTGAGGAGTGGCGTGACGGTGCACAAGGTAAGTACCCAGACTGTCTGGCTAACTGTCCATTCCGGGCTTTTGGCCATATCCTCGAGCCTGTCGGGCTTTTCATTGCTGGCGCTGCACTTTTTCATAATTTTCACATTGCTGTGTAGCATTTTCATTTTCCTTTCAAATCGCGGCAGTTGCAAGCATTTTCTCTTATTTTATATTTATTTTATTTCACATTTTCAAGTACGTCGTCATCGTTGGGCTTGGCGCTGTCCTCGCCGTGTGATCTCATAATTTCCGTGCACCTTAATATTGTCCTGTTGTTGTTGTTGTTGTCGCTGGCCCTTTGTGCTGCAATTTTCACAATTCAAACTTATAAAAGCAAAAGAAATTCGCATTGCTGCAAATATGCTTTCCTTTCATATTGCGCATTGTTGGTGTTGTATCTTGTGTTATTCGCTGAGTGTTTAGCGCAAATGTTAAAAATTAATTAAGTTTTCTTTTTGCAAAATGACATTGCAGTTTGTGGCTTTCCATTAGCCATTACGTCGCCATACAAAATGAATTTGATTGCTTTTGTTTTGATGCGCTATCGTCCTTGATAACGAGGATATCCTGGAATTTATGAAGTGCCACAAGCACAAAGTGATAATAATTGCAGAACTTGAGTAAAGAGTTCAACTATAACTAATCCAGAGTGAAAAATTCAAACTTTGGCTTAAACTTTCTAAAAAATCTATATTCAAATTTTTTTTGAATACATTTACCTAAGGTAATAGTCTTTTTCTAAATTTCCAACTCATTATGAGATTTTTTTCTGGAATTATTTAATTTTCACTTTTCAATTGGCTACGAATTGTACTCACTTCAAGTTTTTTCTGACAAAATTGCTAAATACAAATTAATTCGCTTATTTAGTATAGGTAAACTCATGAAGCATAGTTAATGGCTGCTTCACTCCCTTGAAAACACCAAATTCTTGCATGGAGCACCCAAACAGAAAAGGAGTTTTATAACAAACAAAGTTGCAATCGGACGAATCATGCCCTAAATGTGTGTTAATACTCTTCTCCCACTCGAAGTTACACAACAATTACTAGTCGATAACTACGATTTTTAATAGTAGTAATTGATGCAGTTTACAGAAGGGATCCAGCTGTTCTTTTATATTATAATAAGCAGAAGGAGGCGTGACAGACCATATGTTCAAAAAGTGATAAGGAGCAATAGTCGAGTTGATATAGAGATATCCGTCTGTCTGTCCGTGTTTTCGCACCGTTCTCGGAGACTACAAAAGTTAGAGCATAAATCTTTTTACCAAAAGATGCGCATTTTCCCGGAAAAGTACGAGTTCATAAAATTATGCCCATATCTTATCACTTTCCTCCGTGACAGAATCCCCATACCCCTCTTGCTGTTTACACCCACACCATAAAAGCTATCATTTTGAAACTTGGCACAATTTTACATACTGTTACTAGGCATGTGTGATACTAATATCGGATGAAACTTTAAAAGATATAGGTAATAATATGCCAATTTCAGAACCCTCCTCTTATAAACTGCAACAGAATTTCACTTGTACTTATTTTGTGTCATCAGCATAATTTTTCAAGTAAGCTCACATTTTTTATTTGTTATTTAATTAACTAACTTTGTTATTTATTAACTAAAAAAATCTTATCTTCGAAGGAAAAACCAAATATTAATACACACTTCTATTACGGCTTATTATTAATTATTATTATAACATTGCTCATACAAGAAAGTATATGTAGGAAAACACTTGTTCGAAACACACTCGAAAAAGGGAAAACTATGGAAAATACTTCAAGGGCGGTTATAATAAAGTAGTTGCCCAAGCAGAGAGTAGGGAGATTTTTACGAGTCGAGAACTAAGAGAAAAAAGTTGTTGTTAAAGTAAGCTTATCAATGGTACAAAGGCTTATAAAGAGAACTTCACACTTACTACGAAGCAATTGAGAACAAAAAAACACCAAATATGGTTCGAAAAGAAATGAGCTTATGTTTTGTTGGTACGGATGCGCGATGGCTGCAATTACTATTTCCATGATCTGATATGATCATGATATGGCGACCCATATCCTACCAAGACGACTGCGAGTTGCAATTTTTAACAGCAAAGATGAACACGATACAAGAGCGTTTTAAAAACTGAATTTGAATGAATATTTCGAAATATATTTGAAAATCTGGAATAGCGTTTCCGGACTGCTAAATCAAGAATTTACAGGGAAAATGTTGTTCTTTACTTGTCATTTTGTTAAAAATTGGTCTAGATAATATTTAACATTAAACGAGAATATAGAGGAGAGCGCTTTTTTATTGTCCTGCATAGAGTCAAAGGTTCAAAATTTTCTTTAACAGAAACCAATTAATTTTTGTTAAAATATTTGTTTAAAATCTGCAGTCTCTAAAATTTATTGTGTCCTCCAATAACCAATTTTTGCAGACACATTGAAAAGATTGACGGTTATTTGCGACTTTTGCTCTGATATGAATATAAGTGAATAAAAATAGATGAGTCCGTAATTCCACCACTTTTAGTCGTCTGCCTTCTTTTGTCAAAGGATGCGTCGGCTCTAGAGTTGTCTAGACATAGGTTAAACATAAAATTCGTCATATATTTGCATTAAGTAAGATGAGATTTGTTTCGTGGCATGTAAAAAGATTTACATTTTGTGTAATGGGGATTAATAGTGCCAAACTCCAGATGACTTTTAAAAATTTGCTTCATACTACTTCATACTTCAGTAACCTAAGCTAAAAGAAAAATGTTGATTTTAAATAAACATTGGCAGCCCAATAACTAAAAAATAGAATACATGAATATAATATTGGGTTTATTTCAATTCTATAAGCTTCTTAGTAGTTTATCTTAGAAGTTCATATAACTCAAAGACCAATTCATGTATCTAACATGTAATAGTCTTAAACTATGCTATATCAATTAAAAGTTGTACAAATACATGTGACTTAGCGGGTTTTCAAAGGCACAGACAAAAAGATACAACCAAACACACTAGTGGCATCGAAAGGGCGAGGATTAGGATTAGGGAATCAATCCTTAACATAAGGTTAAGCAATTAAAAAAATAAAAAAATTTAACTCTTGAAATGGACCAAACAAAAAAGAATGGACTGTGCAAATTCTACATTCTAAAATCTAGAGGACTAGCAAAACAGACAAACTTCGTTTTATCCAAATAGATATTTCCACACTGAGCTTCAGCAAAAATTGTAAAACAAATTTCACGCCAATCGTTCGAGCCTTTTCCGAGTTCACTGGAATCAGACATATATACATACATAATTTTTATATGCATAGATAAAATCTGTGCTGGATTTCTGCTCGCTTCGCTCACAACACCCTTGCCCCTTTGTAGGTGGATCATATCAGTAGGTGTTGCCAGACTGTGCACAGTTTTGGGAAAAATAATAGGAGGTTTTGAGATTTTGTATAATTTTATGTAGTTTTGGGCTTTTTTGTCCCCCAAAATAAGACTTTTTTGGTAATTGTTACACCGCGAATGCACAGTAAGAGTATGCAAAGCTGTGCCGACTTGCGATTCGAAAGCTTCTATGGTGTGGGTGTAAACTGCGAAATTCTGCCACGGGGGAAGGGGTTGAGATATTGCCACAAAAAAGGTCCTATCTATCTCTACAATCACAAATATATGTCAGAAAGCTTTTCGGTGCTATTCTAGCATTATTCACACGAAAGTAACAAATAAGCTAAAATAGTAAGGTTTGATACAAAATTTCATGCTTCAGAGCAACCTGCTGCTCTCAATGAATAAATTTTTTAAAAGATGTATTTGATTTAACTTATATTTCTTAAAAGTACCTGATACTCAGATCAATCTGTTCTGAGTAACGAACATGGTCTAGTTTGTAACGCACGAAAAAACATCGATTTTCTTTTACTATTGTTGTAAAGGACAGTTTCAAGAAAGGGAATATTAATAATATGGAGAGATAATATTAAGTTATATTTCTGTCCCTCGCGAAAAACTACAGTACGCCACTGATAGACAAGAATAGTCAACAGTTTTGCAACACACAAACTAACCACAGCAACTGTTCCCGGCATGAGACATGAGCAATCCGCAAAAAATAAAAAAAAAAGTTATAAAAATATAAGTAAAAGGAAAATAAATCTAACAACAGTTTATTGTATATATATATATATATTCTTTTTTATACCATTTTCATTTCACATGCATGTCAGATATTTGAACCAAAACGTTTGTCATGTTTGTGGATGCACTGACAACACACATAGATACACACAGACACAAACAGCAGAGTGCAGCAATAAAATTGCCATCAATCGGAAAATGCAACAATAACAACAATGGCGACAAGAAAATGTATATAAAACTAGCAAAATGTTGATTGACAGTGACATTGTGACGTTGTCAATAGCAATGCAAGTCTGTCTCTCTCACTCTCTATCTGTCTCTCTGCGTGTATGTGTGTGCGTTTGTGTATGCATTTTATTGACTGTCAAATATGACAGCTAAATGCGCTGTCAGGATATGACACAAATTAGATGACCAACAAAATGTATGGCAAAAAACAAGCCACCAAAACGGGCAAAATAAGCCGCAACGCATTGTGTTGATGAGTTTCTGAAATTTTTGTAGCATACTTTTATGCGCCGCCGGTCAATTTTCATGTCTGTCACATTTGCATGTATCGCATGAGAGAGCTGCTGGTGCATGTGTGTGTGTGTGTGTGTGTGTGTGTGTGTGTGTGTGTGTGTGTGTATTAATCTCGTATGCATTGGCATGCAAACAAGAATCATTTGGCATGCATGTTGCGCCAACCCAAAAAATATTTGGCATAAATGTTTATTGCATTTAAAATGCAATTATTTAAGCCACGCGTCCGTAAAATGCCGTTCAACCAACCGACTGCACTAATGAACCGAACCGAACCGAACCGAACCGAACCATACCAAACTGAACGGAGCTGAACAAAACTGAACAGATATGTAAAGGCGTGACACAGAGACAAATGGGCAGACAGACAGAGACAGAGAGAGAGAGGGATAAAGAGAGGGCAATTCAAGAGCTGAGCAAAAAATTACAGTGGTAAAGCAAAAAGATAAAAACGGAAACAGAAACAGAAACTGATAAAAATGGCGGTTCAATGTATGTCTGTGTGTTCGTTGTACGTGTGTGTGTGTGTGTGTCTGGTTGAAGCTGATATTTTTATTGATTTAGTTCAGCTTTAACAATTGTATGTTGTGTGGTGTCAGAGACAAGTGACGTATCGAATATTCGTTTAATAGAGTGAGCTAGGGCCTTAGATTGATAGATGGTAGATGATCTCATCAAGTTAAGGGAGCTTTAGGGTAGAGTGTTCTGTATTAAGACAACAGCTCTTAAAAATCGATAGTCAGACTGCCAGATTTATATCTAGCACATTAAGGATCTTTTTATCCTTCCTCCCTTCATTCACTAAGCATAAATGCTTTAAGTGTGCATCATACAGATGCTGATTTGGAATCCGCTACCTACTTGGGGCTAATGTTTGGCAGCTCTGATAGACTGCTTAGGAAATACCGCTCCCAGGTTCCTGTATCGTCTTTTATAGAAGGCAGAGGTCATTATAGGAAACAGGAAGCTGAGCTGGATGAACCCAACTAGCCAATATAAATGCATGTATTTTTAGCTTGCAGGTCGATCGATCGTTAACCTAGCTTTATTTTCTATTATAAAAAAGCTATGATAACATTAAAAAAAAATTTTCGAAAAAACTATGTATAGTTATAAACAAAACCATTAAATGCCATTGGCGTAGTTTTTGTAATATAATTGAGAAACTCGTATAGCTTCTAAATAAACCGTAATATGTGTGACAACTTTGCTGACAAAACGTCCATAACTATAAGTATCAAAACAACCCAAAAAGGTTTATCTTACAGCATCCCAACTAGAGCTAAGACTTTCATAGATTTTCGGTAACGAAGCTTGAAACAGTGGCCACCCTTCAATTTAAATCCCTGTTTTAATTGTTACTTATCATATGAGTGACATAGCTATTGATTCGTTTCTTCATATTTGGCCTTTCTGTATCTGGCACAGATGGCTTGATATTAGATTTACTCTGCATTCATCTTCTTAATCGAGAATTCCGATCTGAATTGAGATTTGGCTCAACAGCTATATATATGGAGGTCCTAACAAAGAAATTTGAATTTTTGAGACGCTCTTATGCTTACCTTTTGATAACTTTCTTGATCTGAATCCCTCATCTTACCGGCTTGCTGCAGCTCGTACATTCCTTGACAAAGTGTTCCTCCATTCTTTAGTCATTTAGTTCAAGTCAACTTGTAGGCAGGCATGGTGTACAAAATCCCGAGAAACCGAGAACACACCTGAGCAGGTGAATCTTAATCATGCGGCGAAATTGTTACTAAATATAGAAACACAAAAGTACCATCCCATTGAATGGACCTCTAACCGCTAGAATTTGGTTTAACAATGTGGCTAAAGCCACCGAAAATGATTAAAACAACTACTTTTAAAATGCACATTTCAATAGAAAATAACAAAATTTCTATAAATAAAAGTCAATATTAACAGAAAAGTTCAGACTCATCACTTTTCAATTAACTTTGTCGTATAACTGTTAATGACGTCCAATTACACACTTCCAATGTCTATTTAATGCTAATCTAACAATCTGGCAACACTGCTTATTTAAGCATTGAATCTGCGTCAAAGCAAAGCTCTAAAAACGTTGCTTTATTGCGTTTTGCTAAGTTATAGATATAAAATAAATAAGACCCGCCGTACCGCACAAATATTTTTTTGATAGATTATCTGCTGACAGTTTTGACATTGATTCCGCGTTGGTGTTTTACTTCCGGCTGCTATTCCGTTTGATATCGCAGTTTTTTCCATATTGCAGCTTATAAATAAAATATCAAATAAAGTGTAAAGCTCGAGCAGATAAACAAACAAAATGGCAGCCAGACAAAAAATGCGACAAAAGTTAAAGGAATATAAAATTGAAGTGCATGAAAAGCATGAAGAGAACAAAAAGGGGCATATTTATTGGTTGACATCAAATGAAATATGTCATCAAAATTGTCTGAAATGGTCTGACACCTTTTTGACTCTGCTTTCGATCAAGTGCACTAAATGTGGAAATGAGCAGGCTCACACACACACACACACACACGCACACACACACACACACACACACATAATAAGACCCGCACATATTGCGTAAGATATACGTCATTGACATCAATCAAAAAGCCATGCGGATTTTCGCCTATGACTTTGTTTGAGCCTTAAATATGTCAACAATAAACGGAAGCATATGTGTGTGTGTGTGTGTGTGTGGGTGAAAGTGTGTGTGTGTGTGAGAGAGTGCCGTTTTATTTATATAGGTCACAACTTTGACTTATGTATAATATTTGCCCGTAGTATTTGCTTGGACTGTCTGTATTTTAGCGCATCTATCACTTAATATTTATGACTTTCGACTGTAGTATAAACAACAACAGCAACAAACAAAACCGACAACAACAATAAGAACTGCGACCACAACAACAACAGTGGCAAAACCAGCGAAAAACGCGCTTAAAAACCACTTTGTTGTTATTTATGACGTTAGCTGATGAAAAGCCAAATGCCAAAAGATTAAAAGTAGATAAAATATATTTAATAGTCCCCATTCAAACACACACATACACAAAAGCCAAACAATGGCACAGTGGTACCAAATGGCTATTAACAGGCAAAATTAAATTTGCCAATCGCAGCGATGGAAAGGACAGCGCAAACAAGCCTTAATATCAAAAAATGTATAAATGTGTTCAATTAGACAATTGATCAGACGATCTATACTTCGCGATACTTATTATTATGTTATCGATCATTATTATTGTATCAATATGTTAAAAGTCTAAAAATACTTCAAGAAAAATTTAATTTTTATATTATTAAATTCTACATTTCATTTGAATTCGCCAGTGACCTATGCTGATTTACTAAGCGTTGATGATTAAAATGTCGAAATTAGCGAATATGGACATCTTGGGACAACTTTGATGACCAAGTTACAATACGTAACAGTTTAGTTTAACACGACCAAATCAAATTGTACTTTTTGTGACGATGGGGGTGGGGAAAGTTTGGAAAACGAGACGTCACAATCAAAATATTGCATCCCAGCAAAACTATTCCAAAACTTTAACAAAATTTAAATCTTTTCTTCTTAACTGGCCCGGCACCAACGGATACATAGCCTTTCCCCTTGTCATCTTTTGCATTGTTAATTTTATAGATTACTTTATAGTCTGTTAGTATAGTAACTAATTTATAAACGTTGCTTCAAGTATGAACGAAAACTGCGATTTACCGCGATGGACCATTGCATAGCCCTGCAAGTATGGGGTCGTAATGCCGCCCAATTTATTGTTCAAGTGAGCATTGTTACTACATAAACTAAAAATTTCTTGAATAATTTACAAAATATATGCACACTTTGAACCACTGTGCATGCCATATATCAAACATTGACATGCGGTCAACAAAGTGCGTTCAATGACGTGCATAAAAAAAACCAACAAGAACATCAGTTGCCACGACCACCACCACAACAACAACAACAAGGACATGCCGCCACACTCAATCAGCCACGCACAAAAGCGTTGCCAGACTGACTGTAGCTACAGCAGCGGCATGAAGTGGCTTTGGCGGCCACTCGGGAGCTTCTTTTGTATAAAGACGGCAAGGACACGGTAAAATATTGTCAAGTAATCGTTGTCCAAACGGTCGCCCCAAAGCATAAAGACACAAAATGATACTGTAAAAAAGGGCAGCCCTTCGAGCAGGACGAAAGGGAGACTATGGACAGCGAACACTTGCCGGGGGGTAGATAAGGGTGCCAAGTAACATGTCAACAACATATTGCCCTGCAGTTCAGTAAGCAGAACCCGTTGGGAGTGCAGTTAAGTGAGTGCTATAAATTTATATCTCGAAAGAGGGGCGAAGTTCACTCTGTCCCACTGCGTGAGAGTTGTACCGTTAGTTGACCCAACATACCTCAGCAATCAAGCAGTCAAAATGAGTTATTTCAACTGCTGCTCACGAATATCAAGTGCTGGAAAAACTGAGCGTTTTAGGGAAAACTTTAAGGACAACGTTAATTTTGTTGTCAATTTATAGCAGCCATAGTAAGATATCATCTAGAGCACGATGTTTGTACAAATGCTCGTTCACAATACAAAATCTAAATTTGTAATTTACTGTTGTGCCCATAGTCAATATGTAACTACGCTTAAGTTGCTCCATCGTTGCGTCGCTACACATGTTGTGCACCAACTGCGGAACAGAGATGTTTTGGTGAAGCCTTCCCCAAGATAAAACCAATCCAAGCTGATCAACAACTGCGAAAGTTGTTGCTGCATCTGATGTTCAACACCGATGTTCAACTTTCTCCTGTTTCTGTTTGCTGTTTTGCTGTGAAACTATGCTGTGCTATGCTTAGGATAGTGTTCCGTAGTTGGGATGATCTGTTTCCAACAGAGGGAAACTACAATATCATGCTGTTTGCTACATTGGATGCATCTTTGGATAATTAATTATGAAAGGTTGTTATTGTGGGTTTTTCAATTCTCGCTCACTCTGGAATCATGCATCCATATTTATGGATATGTGTTGTTGGGAGTTTCGCTTAGTTGCGCTAGCATATGCGCACGCTAGATGGCGCTATTATGTGCGAGAATTTTCATCTATTGATTTTCTTCAGTTATAGAAAATAATATCTTAGAAAATAATATCACGCAAACAAATGAGTAGACATATATCATCTCGACTATTACCACTGATGATTTTTTCTTTGATCTACTATCTTTTACAAACTTTGCACAAATCTATAATAGCCTATGCTCCCTATGGCCCAAGTTCAATGTTTCTCATTAAAAAACTCATACGATTAGGTTTTAGTATACTTGCAAATTATGCCACTGATATATTTCATTTCATTCATTAATTTTACATGTTGTTCCAAGCAATAGCATAATATCGTGTGAGCTTTAAGGAGAAGTTATGTAATGAAACAGCTAAAACAATCGAACCACCCACTAAATCGACACTTGATTTCGTTTTCCCACACTATTACTAAAACTCCTCTCTCTTTCTCTTCTTTTGCTCTTTCTGTTTGTGTTCACAGGCAACAACAATCACATTGGCAACACTGGCGATAACAATCAAACGCCCGTGCGTAATCCTCCCGGAGCATTTCACAATTCCGCAGGCTCACTGGCACAACATAATCTACTTGGTAATATAATGCGTGGCATTAAAACGCAATCATTTGGGATTTTCAAACGTTTATCGAGTTATTTGCCAGCTGCTGCGGCAGCGACTGCGACTGCGACAGCGACAGCGACGTCAACGAAAGCGTCAAGCTGTTGGTGGCGTATGAGTTATATTAAAAGCAGGCCTCGCCATACACCGGGGACTATTGTCAGCATGCGGCTAAGCATAAATAGCAGCTGGCACAACAGCAGCACAGCACACATTGCTCATACGCAGAGTGAGCCGGCAACATCAACGCTTTCGCTACGGCTGCTCATTTGCATAGTAATATTAGCAGATATTTTTGTTGCTGCTGCTGCCGCTGCTGCGGCTGCTCTAATGTCGAAGCTGTTGTTGTCGGCGCCATTATTGCGGCCCTTGTTGTTGTTGCATTTTATCGGCTGCCATATCGCATTTTCTATTAGCGGCCCCAGACAGCAGCAGCAGCAGCAGCAGCAGCAACAGGAGCGGAGCGAGGGGCAGAAAAAGCAGCATAAACGGCAGCAGCATTTAACATTTTGGGGTGTTGGTAATAATGTTGCGGCATTGTTGGCGCAAATTTATACAACCACAACAAAAACAACAACAGCAGCAACAGCAACATGGTCTACAGTTGCAACAACAACAACAACAACTACGACTACCAAAGCTACAACAACAAGCAACACATTTGCTGCGCTTTGCTTTAAAAACTTTTCAAGATGAAATCAAATAATTGCAAAAAACTCATTTAGGGCACAACAACAACAACAGCAACAACAACCACAACATCAGCTAAAACAGCTACAACAAGAAAAGCAAGTACTCTTTGCAGTCATAGAAAATAAAATCAAATAGTTACTCACTCACACACATACACGCATGCACTTAGTAAGTACAGAATAAGAGGAAGAAGAAGAGTATGCAGCACAGACAACTCGTTAAGTCGTGTGGTAATCGATACATATAGTACTATCGATACATATGTAAAAGTATATAGTAAATACATACATGCCGTTTTTCTATGTGTTAGAGCCTAAAATAAAAACAATGTTTTATGGCAATTGGATTTGATTGGCACAGCAAAGTGAGTAAGAAATTGAGTATTTATTCGATTTTTATTCTGCTGAGATATTTTATAATTAAACAAGCAAAACAAAATCCATGGCATTTCTTGCTGTCTTTCGCAGAACTTTCAAGAGTTTTAATAGTCAGCACTGTTAAAGATAAATTCGATGCCATTCGCAGTCGAGGTTTTCATGAGTCAGTTTGTTAATTTCAAATGAGTTCGAATCGATTTCAAATCAATATTGATTTACACTATTTCCACACATTTACTGAAAAACCAATTTGTGTCATAGTATTATTCTGTATTCCAAAATTATGTAGAAGTAAATCCAAATTACATTGCGTTGCCAGGCAACATTGAACTTTTTGAAGAATATTTCGAACAGCATAGTTTCATTTCAAACTCAATCGTTTTGCATTTAGAAAATGCAAATTTTTAATACTGGTTTTTATCAATGAAATGTAATGAAATACAAACTTCGTCAGTGAATACTTTAGTATCTTCGTAATTAAGGATTAACATACAAAATATTTCGCTAACTAAGAAAATGCTTATCGAAGTGAAATTTGCTATTTGCTTTTCATTCCGAGCACTTAAAAGAACCGCGGTTCTTTCGGAACTGTAAATGAAAGTCAATATTATTGAAAAGTATTTCTAGTTTTTTCTAATGTATTACTCTCTGTTTGTAATTTCTAAAATGATTTATTAAGCGTTTGCTTTTGGCACAAATGGTAAAATAAACGTTACTTTTAAATTCAATTTTAAATCGAAATCTGGATAACGGTAAACTTGCATCACTTTTATAAAACAGAGCGGTGGGCCCGTAGGTTACATCCGCCCGGGACCTAATTTTTTCTCGAAGACCCTGGCTTATGGCTTTCACTCCACGCTACTGAATTCTGGAAGCATCATTTTAAGGCAGATTTTATCTGCCATAACAAAAAACAGTGACATGATATCGAGTCAAGTGAATTAGATGGCTTCATAATACTCAGCCAGAAAAGATTTCAGTAATAATATTACCTTCAGGCGCGAACGCAGATTTGGATTTTCGGTATTGAACTTTCTTTCTGGGTACGGGCGGGCCTAAAGCAAGAATAAACACTTAGAATTTGGGTTATAGGTGAAAACCTATTTCCTAATTTTCATTATACACTATTAATCTTTCAAATAACTTTCGAAAATTGAATATTGGAATTAAAGCGACAGTGCAAACATTTTGAATGGCAGAAATTTGACTTGTGAATTCTGGCGCAATTTTCGTCAAAGGCTTCACTATATATTTGTTAATTTTTATTATCTTTTTAGCTCCAAAAAGAGGTCTTACTTAAATCAAACTAGCCTCCATCGCTTTTAAACGTAGGATAGCGAATACTAATAAAAGATCTTGGCTAAAAGCTATCCTTTTCGGAAATTTACAAAGAAATTGTTAAGATCATAGGGGATATTAAGCAAGTAAGTAGATAATTTGAGTTGCGTTTCATCGCGACAAGTAGTGTTAGTCGCGAAAAATCGAAATTTATGAAAACTATGCTAGATTCGAAATCAGCAAACTCAAAAATAGCGAAACAGTTAAGTTTTAGGCAAGTACCTTAGTTTATTGCATAGTGTGGCCGGTTTAACTGAAATTCAATATAATTGCTTACCCGAGCACTTATTTTTCGTCAAAAATCACTAGTTTGAGGGAACAAAGACATTTTCAAAACTTAAAATGCATGTACCAGAGAATTCATTAAGCTTACTACTACACTGCCATAAGTACGCTGAGAAAAAAGGGAGGCTTAAAAAAACGGTAAAAAGTTCGATAATACTCCTCTTCAAAAGTTTATGTTTATACGCTAACTTCCAAATAGACTCAAATCATCTTATCAATAGACTTTCAAAACTATAGGGATTTACTAAGGAATAAGCACATTTCATAGGAGCAAGGATAAGACAGTATACAATGTCGAACTTTACTATCGTTCTTTGAAGCTACCTTTATTTACCATTACCACCAACATTCACCTTAATATTCCCAAAATAAAGAGTTGGGCAAGAGTGGATTAATCGTTGCATTTTTTCAATAATCTCGAACAAGCCACCAATTTTTTTAACTGATTTTGCTCAAATCTGTGATCAAAAGGAACATGGCATAAAAAGTACGAATTTTCAAGTTTTTAAAAAAATAATATTGCGCCAAAATAGACTAAGACCAGTCTAGGGGACATTTTAAAGATATTCGAGTTAGAATTCATCACGATCGAAGCTTTGAAACTCTCGAACTATTTGAAATAGCGATAATTTGAAAACCCTGCTAAATAATCCGAAACGTTTGCCGGATTCGAGGTTAGTGACTCTAAATTTACTGGAATTGATTTGTTTAAGCGAAGGACCTTTCATTAAGCTCAAATTTGTTCCTTAAATTTAAATCGAAGAAATATATAACTTGTTCAACACTTCATTGAAAGTTTAGTTCGATGGAACAAGGTCAGGACATGGTCCCCACATTATGTCAAGCTGTTACTTCTCTGACTGTGTTAAAAATTGAGTGGGAGTGACGTCAGTGATTCGCATGACAGCTTTATCTTATAGTGCAAAATTTGGCACATAGGAGTAGACTAATAAAAAAATGATGCAAAACAATAAATATGTTTTTCCAACTATAAATTATTTTAATAACCAGCAATTCGGATGTTAAACATCTGCCAGGCTCCCCGTGACGCAAACAATTTTTCCTTTTTTTTCTGATTACTTAATATGTGCCAGTTAAATCTTTTTTCTGCTTCACAGTAAAAAAAAAAACATATCATATAAATGTATTCCTCCTTTCGTTATATTTAAATTTAAATATGTTAAACACAAAAATAGCAAAAAAAAAAATTCTAAAAACTTTAAATACTAACAGTAGGCGGAAATTATATTCAATCAAGTGTGCGTCTATGTGTGCGTGTGTTACTCCAATTAAAATTCTTGAAATTCCATTGCGTAATTTAAATTGAAAGTTTAAAATATTTCTTACATAACTCATTCAAATGAGCAAACTTTTTTCTTTTAAGTTTCATGTGCTAAAATAAATAAAACAAATTAAATTTTATATTTGGCAATTTAAGAGGGAAAAAAACTCATGTCAATTTTCATTGAGTCAAATTTCCAATTGCCAAATAAATATTCACAAATTATGAAGAATATTTGGCAAGCAAACTATTTATTTTTAATCAATATAAATATGCATAAAATGAATATGTTTATGTGCATGAAATTGATCAAATATGTAAACAATTAAAATTAACAGATAAAAAAAAGTGGCAGAATATAGAGCGACAGAGACGGAGAGAGAAATGGAAAAAGAGAGATACAAACAGAGTCCACATTGTAAAGTCACCATAAAAGCGAAAACTCAAATAAATGAAAAAAAATTAATTCGAGGCGATGAATAAAATTAAAAACAAAAACAACAAAACCGTTAATCAAATTTGCATTTAGATGAAAGTATTTATACATACAATATACAACTACATAGCGAATTTACATAGTAAATTAGCAAAAAACAAAAAAAAAAAAAAACAATTAAATAAAAAAAGGTCGTTAAATTTAGTCAAATATTGCTAAACGATAAGGTTAAAATTAAAAACATAAACGATAACACAAATTATATATTAATTATTTATAGTTAGCAAGTTAATTGTTATTAATAAGCAGATTTTATTTATATGCATTTAATTGCCTTTTTCCATCTTTTTTTTGTCAATTAGTAAACATTTTTTATGTTGCCATTACGGGCGAGAATATTAACATATTATAAGTTTTTTTTTTTTTTTAAATATGTTTTTTAAGCAAAAACAATTAAACTTTAAAATGAAAATTGAAAAAATGAATGAAAGCTACTCGAATGTTTTGTTTTTCCTTTTAAAAATATCACATATGAAATAATTAGATTTTATGGTATTTCCAGTAAAATATTCAGCACCTTTTTAAAGAGTTACATCACCTTGAAGCTATATCAAAAAAAATGGATTTATTTCTTGACACAGCCATTAGAAACATGTCTTTTTCAGCACATATACACTGCTCGAAATTCAAACAAATATATAGATTCATAGGCAACAGCGCAGTGCCGCATGCGAACCTTGGTAGTGATCAGATTTGACATGGACTCCTCCTACGAACTTCAACTCCAATGGATGCATGTCTATCATCGATCCCAACGTGATTAATCTGATGAGCGTGTAGATTGAACAGAAGAGAGCCGTATAGCCTTGTGGATATCGAGATGCTCAAATCTTGTGCTACAGACTAGAGCTACAAAACCATCGATAGTAGCGCCATTCGATTTCTTCAATAGTTTTAAGAAAAGATTCGTTGCATCAATAGTATTTTCGGTTTTGTTCTGCCTATCTTCCTAGCCTTAGGTGCTTAGCGCGTGTTTAAACTATCGATAAAGAAAAAAACATCGAGAGGGAGGAAAATGGTCATTCTATCGACAGCTTTGCAGCTCGTATACCGACTACCATATTTCGCGCTGTGTCGAGGTCAGATGGTTTTAGACCGTAGTTCGAGGTGGTCTTTCACGGAAATTCGTGCCTCTCCACATGGGAGCTGTAATAGATGTCCCAGTCCTTGATCTCTTCATCACTTTTCCTATATGGCGCTTACATTTGCTAGTGACACCATCCTGGACATTCCTAGTGCGTCCCTCCAATTATAGTCTTTTATTCGTCCCATATTATCGTTAACTTCGAGGGGGGGGGGGGGGGGTCCTGCGTCCCAAACCCTGTTAAAGTGCTGGAGACATATTGCAGCGCAAATTATAGGTTGTGCGTTGATTTGGTTAAGGTAAAGGCATGTTTCAAGGAGCCTGTCTTACTAGAACCCAATCTACGCTCTACCTGTTATATTGTGTTCAAATCTATACCACCAGTGCGTACAGAGTATTGAAAATTCATACTGAGTGCACTACGTTCAATGAGAACGTATGAATTATTATTTATTTAATTTTGCAGCGAAATTAACACTTTTTGGAACTCTGAAAGTCGTGTTTCAGATTCTTTTCCGACTACGTCCTTCTTCAATTACTCTGCAAACTTGCCGCCAGACCCTCATCATAAACTCAACGAGACACATTACCCAACATGTTTTATTGATAGTGGCTTTATTCGATATTCTTTAGTTTCAGGAAAAAGGTTCGATAGTACTATCGGTTCGAAGAGATTTGATACTATCGAAAGTATACCTCTTTTTTTTCCTACCTTCCTAATCTTTGCCGCTAAGCGAATGTTTATACTATCGATTGTGAAAAAAACGTAGTTAGAGAGACACAAAGGAAAAAGATCGATACCTCAACAGTACTATAGATAGCTTTGCAGATCTAGTGCACCGTTGTCATTGGATTCTTGTGTGTTTCGTATGGGCCGTATAACTCCACTGACAGCCTTAACTCTACGATAAATCTAAATGTGTTGGATGATTCCAACCCTTATCCGTCTAAAATTAGCCTTTCTCGCCACATACTGAATTTGTAGTGCAAGGACTCCTGCTCAAAGATCCCTTCACCTTTCAGTATCGAATTAGAGCTGAAATTCTAACAATGCCACAGAAAGGCTTTAACCTTAAGCGACCCAGAAGGTCCTATTTGTGCACCAAGCCAGCTTACAGCTTATTCTAGTAACTACATCTGATTATCTAAATATCTACCATTCATTTAAATGAATTTCAAGTTAACTTAATACACGCTCTCATAAGAGCTGATTGCGAAGTAGAAAAGAAAGCACGAAATAATAACATTTGTGTGTACAATATATTTTGTTGTTTTTTTTCTTATGTATACAGTATTTCTTTTTACTTCAAATCAATTTTTACGTTTCTAAATCGCAACGTTTCCAGATAAAACTTATATACTGCAAATACCAAGCATTTTACCTTTCGATTGGTATAGGTTTCACCTAAAAACTTTACGTATTTACGAGATAATCTGTACCACACTGAATTTTTGCCTAGCGTATTTATATATAGAAATCTTTACTGATGGTATGCTTTATTTTTTTTTGTAATAGTTGTCCGAAACACTCTTTTCTCGTTTATAATGTTAATAAGCAATTTTTTTTCTTTTTAAATATAGCTATTGAAGAGAGAATCTCTAATTTTTGGAATTTCCATTTTTTTTTGTTTTTTAATCAAAGTATTAACGTTTACATCACTTTTTAGAAAAGTAAACTCAAGAACAACGCATGTCTCCATCGCTCTTTTAGATGCACTACGAAAATATTTTGAATTCGTAAAATATTAAATGTTTTCAATATCCTTTAGAGTGAACTTGTTTACTTAAAAGTTTTATATCTTCTTTAAATCTAAAGATGGTGTAACCCCCAATATTAAAATCGAGTGCATAAATTCATTTTGAACTTCCAAATCCCAGTTCTCTTTTGCGCTTTTTTGGTAAAATAAAAACTAATAAAACAAGTATAGAAATATAGAAATTTTTGTAATATTTTTTTTTTAACCTAAATAAGTACACAAATCCAAATATGTTTTCAACTTTTATTGTAAATAACAAGCAGCAAAAAAATTGAATAAGAAAATGACTCTTAAAAATGCTGTAAATATAAAAATAAAACATATATATATAATTTAAGAAAATTGTATAAAAACATAATAATTTTTTAAAATACATATAAATGTAAAAACCAAAATTCAAAACTCGAAGCATTGCTTTAAATTAATGTACATATTATGCAAATTAAGTAAAAACAAAGTATGAAAGTTAAAAAATGTGTGTTAAAATGTTGCAAAAAAATATATAGAAACTATTTACTAACAAAACTAAACCAGCTTTGAGCAAAAAAAAAAGCTATGTCTAGATTATATGAACTCAAAACCAAAATTCGCTCTTAACAAAACTAAATTTAAAAGCATGAGAAGCTCAACAAAAAAAGAAATTTACATGTAATGAAAATTATACGCCTAATTATACATTGAACTATATAGAAACAAAGTCTATATACTATACATACATATATATAGTTAGTTATTATATCATACATAAATAGGGCTCTGTCTATAAGTTAAGTTATGGCATATCTATGTGACATATTTGTATGTTAATGTATGCAAAAGTTTACAACGTAACAACAACAAGAAAAAAGTGTGTGAAAAATAAATGAAATAAATGCAAAAACAAGATGACATTGTGAGCACATACGGGAAATGTTGTGGGCGTGGCAGGGCGTAAAAAACAGCTGTTGTTCTACTTTTCGCTGGCATTGCCCTGAAAAAAGCAACAAAATTAGCAATGGCGGCAACAAATGTAATCACATTAAATGCATTTGCTGCACAAAAAAAGAGCAGCACAAGTTTCAAGGACAAAACACACACCAACAAAAACAAGCACAACAAGTAAGTCAGCCTGCAGACTCAAAAATGTGTTTGTAAGTGTAGATGCGTGTGTGTGTGTGTGTGTGTGTAAAAGAACCACGCAAGCAACAAAAGCAGCCAAGCTTAAAGCAATTGTGCAATTTGCCAAGAGGAACAAAAAGCAGCAAAACAGAAAAACTAAAAATAAAACATAAAAGTAAAAGAAAAAGAAACTGTAAATGCAGCTGCAGCTGCAGAGCACATAATTGCTGGTAAATGCGGCACAAGCGGCAAATTACTAGAACTAGAATAATAAAATAAAAACAGGAGAGAAGAAATAGCAAAATATGAGGGCAGTTTGATGAGTCTGTGAATTTTGGAATAAGCAACGTTAAAGGCAACAGTAATACTGTGTCAAGCTGTAAAATCGAATCGATATATCGAATAAATATCGAAACACACTAAGCGGCTAAGGTTAGGAATGCAGGAAGAAGAAGAAAAACCGATAGTACTATCGATAGTATCGAACGCACTAAGCGGCAAAGGTTAGGAAGGCAGGAAGAAGAAAAAAACCGATAGTACTATTGATAGTATCGAATCTTTTCAAACGGATGGTCCTTTCGTTAGATAGATTTTCATGAACCTATTGAAAATATCGAATAGCAACTCTAACTGTAGTGTAGTTCATTAGTGGCCAACATTGATGAGTTCTTCGAAATCATCCATAGTTTTATTTTGCAGGGATAAATTATCATAAAGAATATTTAAATTTTGTTGAAAATTTATAATATATGTATAAAGAAATGTCCATATTTTCAATATTTGAAAACAAAAATCGATACTATCGAAAGCAAGGGTTCAAGCTGAAACTTATTTCGGACACATTTAAGATAACGGTAGTACCGGTGATATTAATCCTGTAAACGGTTTTATTTGGTTTTTTTTTTCAATATTATCTATATGCCGATATGAAGTCAGATGGCCCCACTGTGCGACGCAGATGAAAATGCTTCACAGAATGACTATATAACACAACATGTAAAAACATGTATGTAAAGAAAAAACACAAAACCGTACCGGTATAAAAAAAATTATAACGTTTATAGGTTTTTCTAAAAAACGTTACGTTACCAAATCGGTTTTGGTTAACGGTTACGATTACGGTTTGAATGATCAATAGTAATTAATTAATTGTAACCCAAAAATCTCGGTTATGGTAGGATTCCAGCAAGTAAACAGGTAAGTTAAAACTATATATGAACATCTTTTAGCTTTTTTTCCTGCCAAGATCGATCTTAGTGAAATGCCTTTCTTAGGCCGAATGAACACTTATTTTGAGATCATTATATCAAAATTGTTTAATTCTTCTGGGTTTTAAAGATGTAATAGACTAAGAATCTCTCATCTCACTGTGGGCAAAAACTACCGGGAAATTTGAATTAAAATTTTTTTTTGAGATTTCGATAGGGACGAATGTTTTGTTTTTAAGTTGGCAATACTGTCACTGACAGTATTAATTAGTGTTCGAGATACGCGTCCTTTTTTAAATAGCTAAAAGTACATTTTTCGTTTTTTAGAATGTCTGAAATTATTCAAAAACACAGTTCCACTAAATTTTGTGTGCGGAATAAAATTTCCACTGCCGAAACGTTGAAAATGTTGCAAAAGGCATTTGGTGAGCAAGCTGTATCGAAAACAAGAGTTTATAGTGGTAGAAAATGTTCAAAGAGGGTCGAGGAAGTGTTGGAGACGAGGCACGGCCAGGACGACCATAAACATCAACTGATGAGCTACACGTTAACAAAATCAAAGAATTGGTGCTCGAAAATCGTTGATTGACAGTCCAAGACATTACTAGCCTTGTTGGAATTTCGGAAGGTTCAGTGAAAACTATTTTGAGTGACCATATGAAATGCATGATTACGGGGAATGGGCATGGATCTACGGGTACGACCCGGAAACAGCCGATCAATCGGGTGAATATCGTGCCAGAGGTGAGGCAAGACCGAAAAAACCACGTCAAAGTCGATCAAAAATCAAGGTCAGGTTGACAGTTTTCTTCAATCATAGTGGGGTGGTGCATTATAAATTCCTTCCAACCGGCCAAACTCTCAGCAGAGAATACTATTTTGGTGTTATGTTTCGTTTGCGTATTGCTGTGTGTCAAAAAAGAACGGATTTGTGGAGAGACAATTCTTGGTTTTTGCATCACGATAATGCACCATATCACACTACGCTCGTAATTCGCGATCATTTTGCCAAAAACTCGACCCATATTGTTCCGCAGCCACCGTATTCGCTTGACTTAGCCCCATATGACTTCTGGCTATTCGCTAAACTCAAGAGACCGCTCCGTGGACACTGTTTTGAATCGATAGATGAGATAGAAACCAAAACGAAGAAGGAATTGAAGGCTATACCGGAAGAGGACTTAGCAGCATGTTTCGAAAATTGGAAAAAACGTTGAAAACAGTGTATTGCATCCGGAGGGACTACTTTGAGAGGGATGAAATTAATTTTGTAGATTAAATAATCTGTGGGCCTGGGTTTTGGTGGAACAGGGTGAAAGCTTCTGATCGCCATTCACCGGGGAATGACCAGGGTGATACCTGTCTCTACCTTAAACAAGTTGTCGCACAACCTCCTCCCTGGATAACTGCTCTAATCGCCACCCGGTGTTAGAGTAGTGAGCTAATGTGCGCAGCGAAGCCCTCCCTGGCTCTAAATGGGTTGTGCGTAGGGTTTGGGTACCACCGGCGGATGCTCTCAGGATGTGCAGAGCAGACATTACCGCCATCCAGGAGATGCGATGGACAGGGCTGCTGCGTAGGAGCTGACTGTGACATCTACTACAGCAGCCATGCGAAGCGCCACGAATTTTGGGTGCGGATTTGTTGTTGGCCGGAGATTACGCAACCGTGTCTCCCGGCCCACACCAGTGAACGAAAGGCTGGCAACAATCCGCATCAAGGCTTAATTCTTCAGCCTAATTTTTGCGCACGCGCCGACGGAGGACAAGGACGATGTGACCAATGATGCGTTTTAAGATACACTGGAGTCTGTCTACGACCGCTGCCCAGCCCATGATATTAAAATCGTGTTAGGAGATTTTAATAGAAGGGAAAGGAAGAGAGCGCATCTTTGGTCCTACTGTCGGACACTTCAGCCTTCACGATACCACAACAATGGTATCAGGCTAATTGACTTCGCCGCGGCGCATAACATGGTCTGTAGTACCAGATTTCAGCATCCCGATATCCATAAGGCTACATGGCTGTCTCCTGATCAATCTACACGCAACCAGATGGATCATGTTGTGATTAATGGAAGGCATGCATTAAGCGTGCTTGATGTTCGTACGTTCAGAGGAGTCAACATAAACTCTGACCACTACCTTTTTGCAGCCAAGGTTCGCTTGCGTCTAAGCATAGCGAAGAATGTGCGATCTAGTGCGCAGCGAAAGATGGACATCACAAAGTTGTAATCACAGCAGACTGCTGAGACCTTTTCCGCTCCACTCTCTGAGCAGCTCACTCAACCTCTATCAGAACCTGATAACGCCGAGGGTCTCTGGAAGCATATATCCCACTCCTTGCGTTCCGCCGCGGAGAACGTCCTTGGATTCCAACGCCCACTGCCCAGGAGCCAATGGTACAATCAGGAGTGTCGCGAAGCTACTGCAGTAAAGAACGTCGCCTATAGAAGGACCCTGCAGTCGGCTGCTACGCGATCTGTGCGAGATCACTATCGGGAAATGAGGAGTATAGAACGTCGGAACCCGTTATCGGGTTACGGCCTGATGCAAATACATTCTTTCATTGGAATTGTGGTTTTATGTGGTGGGTCACAAACCCTACGCACAACCCCTTTAAGACCTGGGGTAGCTCTACTGGTCTTCAAAGAACCCAGTGTCATTGTTAATCGATTCATACGACAAGCTTTAACCTGCTGAGGTGGTATTCTCAAACCCGCTCACCACACGTATATAAACTAATATTTAAAATCTAAATCTGAGGTATAAATTTAAAAAAAGCCACATTCTAAGTTAAATTTTATGTTCTTTGTTTCCCAAGAATTTAAACAAAATCAAACTATTTCCAATAATGGACAAAAATAAAGCTACCAATACCAACATAATTAAGGCGATAGTTGTTTACCGATTTGATTACCTTAAAAAGGTAAGAATACGTTTTATTAACTCAAACTTACTTTTCAGACTACCATACCTTTGTAATTCCAATGACTAAGCATATTCCGTCCTTTCAGCTTATGATTTGAAAATCGGAGCTGATCTCCTTAACTAAGAAGAGAACTAAGAATTTTCTGCTCTCTTTGCTTTTATGCGTTGCTAACATGTTCGTTAAATTAAAATACTCTTTTAGAAGTTTTTAAAAAAGCAGAGCAACAAAACAAAATGGAACATGTTGCCAAATGGCCAACACGCTTCCAGCCAAATGCAACAGAACAACAACAATAACAAAAAGCAACCTCGACATTACTTGAAAAGTATGCCAGGCATTCAGACAACTCGTGAAGATTTCATCTTGTAGTTTGGTTAAATATTTTTTGCAGTTTTAACTCGAGTGTGTGTGTGTGTGTGTGTGTGAATGAAAATTGTTGTGGCTGCCATTGAAATTTTGTCGTGTGGAAGTGAGCATATTTTCCAAGCAATTAGTGACATAGAGGATGTGTTATATGCCTAAATGGTGCCGGTTTGGGTTAAGTGGTCTGCGAGTCTAAACCGCTCTGCATATTAATTTAGGCAATTTCGTGGTTAACTCTGCGTATGTGTAATTTGGGTTAAATACTTAAAAGGCTGATATTATGCCTAATATAGAGAATAATATGTTAATTACTTTTTAGCAACCCAGATACTAAGTTACAAGTGTCAAGACCTTTGGGGTTTCTACTCAATGTAGCTTCCAGGAATTAATTTTTTTTGTTTTTTGCAACTATAAGAAGTTCAGTATATACATAAAGACTATAGTAACTGCCAACTTGCATTGTTTATAGGAACTCAAAGAATTCTAGCAATACCTTAGCGGAGACCAATCTGGTAATCTGGTAATATCACAAAAACTAATAACTAACAAAGAAAG
This sequence comes from Chymomyza caudatula, assembly GCA_035041775.1. Classification (NCBI taxonomy): domain Eukaryota; kingdom Metazoa; phylum Arthropoda; class Insecta; order Diptera; family Drosophilidae; genus Chymomyza; species Chymomyza caudatula. The sequence goes on from JAWNKW010000209.1 coordinate 2,672,131, forward strand.
TAATTCTTTTGTTGTTTCTGCTATAGAGAGTGCACAGTGCCTCAAACAATTTTTAAATACTTATGCTAGAAATCACAACTGACTGCCGAAGATTTCTCCGCTTAACAGCCAGATAGCGACGAGGGACTTTGAAATCATACAAACATCTCCTTGCGTGCTACGGCCGTGAACGTCGTTGGTTTTCAACGCCTACTGCTGAGCAACCAATGATGCGATCCGCAGTATCTGTATCAGTATCAGCCTGCAATCGGCTGCTACGCGAAAAATTTGATGCAGACAGTCGGGACGTTGCCTGACAATGGAATACCACGTATCTATTTCGGCCATGAAAATCAAATTTCTAAGCAAATTTTCGTATCGATACTTTGAGGAGCATTGGCCAAATAAAGGTGACTGTACTACGGGGCTAGGAGGGATAGGTCGGAAAAAGGTCAACATTGTTTGGTTTATAAGCTTAACATGACTCTAGATACCAAATTTTGTGGCTCTAGGTTGACTATTAAAATTTTTATAAAAAGTTAAATTTTGTTGCAGTTTATAGGAAGAGGCGTCTAAAATATGACACCTCACAAAGCTTTCTTATTTTCTAGTGGGTAGACATGCACTAGAATAGTTAGCTGCTTTTCAAGAGGCTGTTACGTTGACAGCGAACACACATTCGTAAGGAATTGATATAGTTAGGAGAAAGTGGACTCTGTCAGGTAGGCATTAGGATATAGGTCGATAAACAGAGTGACAGGGAACATAGATACCGATGTACCACTGATACCAGGCCGGAGACCACTGGGTGAGCTGTATGGCGATTGTGCATGTAAGGCGTTGTGGCGTTAAAACGAGTGTTCGATGCTGTATAGAGCGGCATTCCATAGGAGCTACACGATGATAATCCGGCACAGAGGACATAATGCCCAGATATGGTGGTCCTTGGTGTGCACAAGAGACAGACCTTATGGTTGTTCTACTTGCGCAAACGGATGATGTTTAGAGAGCGTAAACTTGCTCCATTTACGTGTGGTGCAAAAGATCTACCTATATAGGCATAAATATATATACTTAAAACTTAACTGTTGAGTTACTGAGCTTTTTCAGCAACTATATTTTATGTTTTTCATTGTTGTTAATTAAGACACGATAATTATATAAAGTAATAGAGTAATGTTATTTATTTAAATTAGTTTATGTTGTATTTGTGTTGTAGTTGTGTTAAGTTTTGTATGGTTGTTTGTGTTGTATTATGCGTGCGTGATTAGGTAGTTGCGTCCAACGGCTAGGTAATATAAAAGGCGAGTACTTTCAATTAACAGCGCAGCTAGGCGACAATCCCGCTTAGCTGGCGGCTAACATAAACTACTGTAGGGTGGTGAGTGGGAGCTATGTTAGTTAACATTTGACTGCTGGGCCGCATAACCAAACACTTAACAATTGATGTATTTATTAGTCAGAAGATCCAGCAAATATAAATTTGTTGTGTCCCGCTACCCGGGAGGTTCGTTATAATTTCATAAAGTTTCTATTTGATCTTGCTTATTTTTATAATAATAACAATGTGCATAACTGTGCCAAATTTCAATTGGAATAGCTTTTATAGTGAGGGTGTAAACAGTGAAATTCTGCTACGGGGGAACATTTTGATATGGAATCTTTTCCGGGATTCTTTTGGTAACATTTTTATACCCTGTATACAAAGTGTAAAATGGTAATATAGATTTGTGCAATGTATGTAACAGGCAGAAGGAGGCATGGCAGACCATAAGTTTCATGGGCAAAAAGTCTTATCATTGAGTCGGGTAGCTATTGGACCATGTCCACCTGTCCGTCTGTCTGTATGAGTTCATAGATCTGCGAGACCATAAGAACTAGATATACAAAAAAGTTTCAAGACTATTCATACAAATACAATGATTTTAAGTTGCTTGAACATACGACAAGCAACGTTATCCGATTGGCATCAAATTTTACATTTGAGGCTTTTGGGTCAAATGGAAACATTTTCTGCCCGGCAATCAAGGGTCGCATCAACTTTTGTCATATACACTATAAACGATCTAGTGGGTTTCAGCATATGCTTGTACCTATTTGTCTGTAATTGATAAGGTTTTAACTATTTGCGAAAAGCTTTAAATCTTTAATTTTAGCATTTCCCTGTATGAAATGTAACACCCTTAATCGCTATACTGACTCTTATCTCAAAAAGTATGTAACTAAGACAAAGAGACACAACAGAAGTTTTTCTTTTTTACTTTATTTTCCTTTCCTTTTTTTCTATGCTACTTTCTTTTCATTTCAGCAAATGCGGCCTGCGTACGCAAGTGGAAAATTCAATTTGTAAAAGTGCATAAAAGTAGCAGTAGACTATGTCACGTGTGAATTTTCCTCTCTCCTTCTCTCTCTCCCTCATCAGCTTCATTCCCTCTCGGTCACACTTTCTCGCCCCTATCTCTTGTTAAACAAAAGCAGCCGCCTCGCAGCATCTAGGAGTATGCGCCAATGCCCCCAAATACAGTGTTTACATCTGCTACTGCCGCAGCAGCTACAACCACACCATGAAGTCAAAACAACAACAACAAGAAACAAACAAGTGCAACTGCAAGTGGCAGAAATATAAGCGCAGCGTCAGAATGTCGCAAACATTGTAATTAAATCTACGTCAACATAAGCGACGACTCCGTGGATGACGATGCCGTCAACGCTTTTGTTGCACTCACTGTGAATACACACCTACGGGTATGTGTGTGTGTCTGTGTGTGTGTCTGTGTGTGTGTGTGTGTGTGAGCATTGACTGTTATTGCAACTTCCGTCATTCCATGTTGGCTTTACTTCTAATGTTTGTCTTTTAGTTGGCTTTCGGTGTTTATAGAAGTTATGGGAACAGTTTTATTTTTTACTTTTCCGCAAAAAAGTATTGGGATAGGCCAAAAAACTAAAATCTCTAATTTTATGTTTTTCGACGATTTAAGCACTCTGACAACTTTTCCGGCGATTTGGAGATGTTGTGTCCGTGCGATGTCGTTGTCGTTGTCGATATAGTGTGTTAGTCAAATAACTTTAGTAATATCAGCTTTAGCAAGCTAAATGTTTTTCTATCGTGTTGGGCATGTCTTCAAAGGGTTTCCTAAACAGTATTTCAAACCTGTCCGAATTAGACTTAAAAAATCGCAGACTTCATCTCTGCATCTGGATGGTCCCCGTTCTTCTGCCTGTTACATACATTGTAAAAATCCATAATACCCTTTAACACTTTGTGTACAGGGTATAAACATATAACAGTTTTTTAGCCATTCCAATGATACGCGCATATCTTTACGATATTGAATAAAAAATATGTTTTACTCATCTTTTTGTACATAAAAACACAAAAAAACACGTTACATTGTGTCGACTTGCCAAAAAGAGTGTGCACACATACATGTGCGTTTTATTTTTTATTTTTTTTTTATCTCTATCTCTTTCTCAATGTTAGCTAAGAGTGAGTCAGTCTAAAAGAGACAGCATCACACGTTCACTGTCTTGGAAATGGTCGCTTTTCAGCAAATATAAAAATACTGTCATTCTCTTTGGGAGACATTTTTGTATGGGAACCGGTAGAACTGGTAAACCGAATCAAATATCGGTTAGTCGAATCGAAACAGGTATTAATAAAAAAAAAAAACCGAAATAGAAGCGTTTACCGGATCGATAGTACCGGTACTACTACCAGAACTGTATCCGAAATAAGTTTCGGTTTGAATCACTGTTTTTAATACTTGTGACTTATAGTCAGTGCTAGGTACTTTACGTCACAAACTTAGCCAAGGACGAATAGGGTTAACTACATTTAAATATAAATAAGTCTAAACATCTGAAGTTCACTTTTAAATTCTTATTTATTTGAACTATTTTCCACAACATTCCTTAAATTTTTTAAATGTATTTATAGCTCTGTTTTCACTTACTTCAAATACAATTAACTAAGCAAATTCCACTAAAAAAACTTGTTAACTTTTGTTATTTTCATTTGCATTCCTTGTTTTACCAGAGTTTTTATTTACTGCGATTTAGCATTTGTGTATTTGTGTCTGTGTCGCCATTGTTGCACTGTGCTTGACACTTTTAATTTGTTGTTTTTATACCCTGTACACAAAATGTAAAAGGGTATCATAGATTTGTGCAATGTATGTAACAGGCAGAAGGAGGCGTGGCAGACCATCTGTTCCATGGGCCAAAATGGTCAGAAGCAATAGTCGAGTCGATATGAACAAGTCAGTCCGTCCGGATAAATACATTAAAAGTTATAATCAAAAATAAGCTGATTTCACCCCCCCTCGCCAATAAACTGATCCTAATCGTTAAAACCTTAAATACTGCCACACCCCACAATATAATGATTTGAAAATCGCCACAGACATTCATAAATGTATTTTTGATTTATATTTTAAAATTCAACGACTTTGGTCTAAGAATACTGGAGTTATGGGTATAAAGGTAATTTTTTCTTTCATAATAACCAATTTCAAAATAGGAAAACTGCCAATTGGAACTTCCTATTAGGAAAATGGCATATCGATCTTATGAAAAGGGACATAGAAGTATATACTTCCCTTTCCATTTTAACGTATGTTGGATTTAGTGTTGATAAAGAAAACGGGTACAGTATTCCACTGTCGGGCACCGTCTCGACTGTCTGCTTCAAATTTTTTGAGAACAGCAAACACCTATAAAGTTAAATTACATTTACGCCGACACTCACACATACATACAGAAGCGTACAACTACATATACATGTACATATGTATGTTAGCATGCGCTTTTTTATACCCTGTAAAGTGTAAAAGGGTATTATAGATTTGTGCAATATATGCAACAGACAGAAGGAGGCGTGGCAGACCATAACTTACTTGGGAAAAAATCATCAGTAGGGTCGATATAGCCATGTCCGTCACCGTTCTCAGAGACTATAAAAGTTAGAGCAAAATTTTTTTCACCAGTTTGCCGAATTTCGTCTAAATTTTTTTAAGGTTTAACTCACACTTTAAAAGCTGTCCAATTGAAACTTGGCGCAGTTAGGCATAATATTATTGTGAATGTGTTGTGTAAAAATAATCAATATCGGATGGGAAGTTTTGAAGATATCGGTAATAATGTGTCAATTTAAGAACCCTTCCTCTATAAACTGCAACAAAATTTCACTTTTTACAGAAATGTTAATATTTGAGCTAGAGCCAACAAATTTGGTACGACGACTCATGTTAGACTTATAAACCAAACAATGTTGACCTTTTTCCGAATCATCGTCCCTATCCCCGTAGATCAGATACAAAATTTTGCGCAGAAATTGGAAAAAAGGGTACAGTGTCTTCTTCCACTTTCGGGCATCGTCCCGAAGCGTCAAGCGTGTTTAATTTTGCTAGTTCTTGATATAAAACTGTTTTAAATTTTCTTTTCTTTAAAGCTGAATGCTTTTCATTTTGTTTTTAAAGTAGAGTTAAATTACATTATCAAATACTTTCATTGCTTTTTGCTTGGTACATGTATGTAATTCGCTGAAAAAAATATAAATAAAAGTATTTAGAAAAAAAAAACAATTCATCGCTGAATTATTTACGCTGAGTTTTGGCCACAAATAATAACCAGCATGTATTACCACTAAATTTACACACCTTTTCGTGTGAACACTAAAAGACCACAAACTCACACCTACACACACACACACACACATTAACACATCCACACACACAAACACCGGCAAAGAAGTCTAATAAATATGCGTTAAATCCTTTAGAGCAGACACGAGCAAGTGGCCAGTATGAAACCGCAGGCCGTCTATCATCATAAAAATAAACCGGACAGAGCCCGACACAGTATCGTGCTGATGTTGAAGACCCGTATAACCCATAAAACCCAACACACCAACTATAAAGCATTAGTCAAAACATTAAAAATGAAATCATAGCAGACAACGAACGTAGTCGGGAGTGGGGATGCGGAGGGACATGGCCTGCTCCTGGCACTACAATCAACATCATTAACGCATGCTCTAAAAGCCATTTATTTAGACGTAGAGACTCCGAGCCATGTATCTACTGACTGAGGGTAAGGGGCAAAGGGTAGACTCCGGGCAGGGGAAACTATAAATTTAACGCTTTTAGCATAATTACAGGCGCATGTGCGTGTCGCTAAGAGCCGACACTTAAACCAGGCACACAATGTTGTGTCTATAAGTGTGTGTGTGTGTGTGTGTGTGTGTGTGTGTGTGTGTGTGTGTGTGTGTGTGCGTAACTGTTCATCATCCTATGTGTGTATTTTGCGGCTTGTTAAGCAATCAACGGCTAACCGTTATGATAAGTGGCAGCAAAAGGCCAACAGAAACGTCAACACAGAAAAACGCGCTTCAAATTATGTAACGGCCCATTATATAGTATCTGTATACATACATGCAGTAATATGTGTGTGTTACACTTTTGTGCTCGGATTACTGCTCGGCCTTATAATTGCTCGTTTAGAGTTTCAACCTATATCAAAATATTTTGCAACTTAAGAGGCCAAGCTGTTAGCGTTAATATTTAACCCTTTTATGACAATAAACACTTGACAGGCCAATTTGTGGTCTAGCTAATAATAATACATACATATATGCTTATATAATGTAAGGGATCCTAAATGGCCCTGTCTTATAATATTTATCGTTTGTCTAAGAAATTTAGTTTAAGCGAAATGCTTTCTAAGCCTGATGTGGTTAACGGGGCGTATGCGTAATTTATCTGCTTTTTGCTTAGTTGCGGCCGATTTGATTTTTTTACAAGCACATATGCCCTCCATCTAACCGATGATTGATTTTGTCCATATCTATTTTGAATACAAGTATTAGACGGGATCATAGAACTGAACGTGTATGTGGTGGGTTGTCGGGTTTTGCGCATCAGGTTTTGCTTTCGTTTCACGAAACATACATTTAAAGTGTATTTAACCGACTCGTTTTATATCGTTTCTTTCTGTTGTAGCAAAAGTTGGGACCCGACAACGTTTTTTACGTTTTTAACGTGTTTTTTATCTCATATGTTTTACTCCAGGGTTTTCGTTTTGATTTTTTTACGGATATTAAAAAAAAATTTCGTTTGTGGAATTTTTTCGAAATTCCCTTATAACTTCGCTATTTCGATACAGAAATGTTGAAATGTTTGCAAAGAATCAATTTATCGAATTCAAAAATAAGCCAATTAAAATTTTTTGTGTTTTTGATTTAATTCATTTGGAGTAAAAATATACAGTTGGTTACCAAGTCAGTCTTTTTCGCACGTTTATCAAAACAAGACACAAAAAAAAAAAAATTTTAAAAAAATTTTGACATTATTTACTCTCATTATTCATCTGGCGACCCAACTATAGCGACTAGAGTGCATAAGTTCAAAAGAACTTTAAAGACATGCCCAACACGATAGAAAAACATTTAGATTGCTAAAGACGAAAGTACTAAAGTTATTGGAACAACACACTACATCGACAACGACAACGATTACGACAACGCACGCGCACTAAAACATCGCCAAATCGCCGGAAAAGCTGTCAGAGTGCTTAAATCGTCGAAAAACATAAAATTAGAGATTTTAGTTTTTCGGCCAATCGCATTTCCTTTTTGCGGAAAAGTAAAAAGAATGAGTAATTTTTTTATTTTTTTTATCCGTGAATCCAACCCTTTGGGTGAATGTTTTAGTACTATTATTGGGAATAAATCTGTCACCCATCTGTACAAACAACAATCTGGCAATCTGCTCTGTTTGTACACAACACACATTATATTCACAGCTCATTATAATTAATTCCTCAAAAATAAAAATTATACTTTCGGACTCGAGCAGCCATAAAATGTCAAGGTTATGCGCCAACTCCCCTGCAAGGATGTTGCCAAAGATGCATGATGAGGAGAATCAAGAAGAAGAAAATAAGAAATCAGTTTTTGTAGAAATAAAATACAATAACAGATTATACGATATATGAAAGAAGGCAATTTTGTAAGTCGAAGTCTATCAGAGTAAGGAGGCAAACGGATCGTAATTTGAGGTGAACATTGAAAAGAGAAGGAATATTTGGTGACTCTAAACACAGCAGCAATGTTCCAGAATAGGGCGGATGAAAGCAGTAGAGAGAAGTTTGGCCTCATAGCGATCCTTAAACTCTTTGGATCAACGTTGCATAAATGATAGAAACTCTCCAGCTTGATTAACAATATTGCCAATGGGTTTTTTAAATTTAAGCCTATGATCGAACACAACACAGAGATCAGAAGCGGTTGAAATACATTTAAGGATAGAGAAACCTAACAAGTAGTTAGTCATTTACGGATAAGTCCTTTAAAATGTCATAACCTTTAATTTGACATTGTTAGCAAATAGATGAACAACATTATACCAAAATTGCATATTGTTAGAAAAAAACAAAGTTTTACATCATTCGTATACATGAGTTTACGAAAAGATCAAATAGCCTGAGGAAGCTCATTGATTAATAATGCGAAAAGAAGACGACCTAAATGACAACAGCTTATAGTAGAAGAAGTAGAACGGCGTTTTACAAAGCCATGTTGAGAGATTTTTATTAAGGAACTGCAGTAGTTTTGCAAATGTGGTGTTACAATACCACAAAAAGTTTCAAAATTATTAGATTTACTGTTCCTTTTATGAAAGTTCTAAGATGATTTAATTCCAAATAGGCGGAAATCAGGAAAAAGAGAGAACAAGTGAAATGCTTTAAAAACAGCTTGGAAAAAGATCAGGCCACGAAGAGCACGAAGATTTTAAGGAAATGAGAGCTTGTAAAATATAATTTTTAACAGTAAAACGAGGTTCAATACAATACAATAGCATTATAGGTTAGAAGAATATGGTGACTGATGATATTGAAAAAAGTGGGCATTTCATAAGACTTTAAAATGGCAAACAAGCAGTTCGCTCAAAAGTGAGACCTCCAGTTACAAACCTTGGAGTACTGGCTATACCCACATTTGAAAGCCATTTAGGCAATGTGTGCACCTCCATCTAAATGAACCATAGTGCCGATTTTGCGGTATACAGAGATGTTGGTATCTAGAGTGATACCCTAATAATGTTTATCGTTGATATTGGTTTTTGGGTAAACTATGCAACAGAATGTTATTTTTTCATTATAATGGAAAGCACATTAAATTTAAATTAAAATAGAGAAACAAGTTGATTTTCGTCTATAATGAAATCAGATGGCACCACTGTGCAATGGCAGCGAACATTTTCCCAATGCCACCTCTGCAACTATAGTTTATCTGAATAATCATCAAATGAAAAAGAGTCCTCAACTGATCGATCAAAATGTGTCTAAACTATGTGACAAACATATTTTCCTCATTAATAAATTTGATGTTACAACTCAGGCTTTCACAACACTATATTTAATGGAAAACCAAACTAATGAGGAGAACCAAATGCCAACTTATAAGAAATAAGAGCAATTGTATCATTTGTTTGTTTTCTCATTTCCAATAGATACTGCAAAAGACTCATATACTTCGAAAAGTAAAATTCCAATCTCTAGAAAGCTTGAGAAATTCTTAAGTGCAATGTCATCAATATCGAATTTCCCATCACTTCTTAACCTACGGACTTCTAAAAGCAACACTATTTCCAATAGTTATTTAAAATAAAGTACACATTAGTTTTGGCGGAACTGCAAGGAGTACTTTTCTTTTTCATTTTCTTTTACGAACCTTTAAAGAGTTGTCGATTTATATTCACGCTTCAATTCCTCAAAAGTTGAAAGGTTGTGTAGTCGCGCGTTTTTCGTCACAGTCAGAGCTATATACATTTGTGACTTATAGGCTTTAAAACTGCTTTATAGCAATTTGTGAAGTCACAGTTTGGGGAGAAGTGTTGACTAAATGTGACTATTTGTGAAATATTAAAAATGTTGGTTACGTCATTTATGAACAGCATTGACTGTTACGTGAAGCCCATTAAATATCAACAAAAAGGAAGCCTTTAATGAAATGCAATAAAAACAAAAAACTTATATTTCCGAAACACCTAAACTACATTAGCAAAAATCACTTAAATAGTGGTAATGTGCTTTGCATGCACGGGGCGTATGCTTTATTTCAACTAGCCTGCAGTAAATAATCAAATGTGGAAACTCGCTTAAATGCGGCACTTGAATAGTAAAAAATAACAATATAAGTGCAAAATGGGCGTAAGAGCTAAACAAAATTAAAGTGCTGAAAGCGACTGACGACCCGTGAGACGAGCCCAAAAGACCCAAATAGCCCCAATACCATTTCACCAGTTCCACACTCAAAAAAATAAACAACAAGAACAACTAACGCAACCAAAACTCATCACTCACGCGGTGAGCGAGAGAGAGGCAAATATAGAGTGTGTGCGAACAGCAATGGCGGCAAGGGGAATAAGTGCAATGGCCGTGCAGAGACTACACACAAATAAATACACACACACACACACACCCACACACACACACACACACACAGGCCAACCAGCAAAATGGTTTAAAACTCAATTAAAGTTTTAGCCGCAAAATAAATGCAAAAACGGCGGCAACCCTAGTACCAACAACAACAACCCATTGGAAATAAAAAAAAAATTGTCTGGTAGCTTTGGTAGCAAAAGAAACAAAGTTAACAGGTAAATTGGTAGCTGGATTGGCACGGAAAAAATCTCCATTTCAGCTAGCAATGTGCGAGCCATCAACGCCTGCCACGCCCACTACAAACACACATACACACCTATCTCTACGCCCAGCTCACCCTTTTTTTATAGTTGTAATTCAAATGGAAATCACACAATTGAATTGAATTTCCCGAAAAATTGCACCAGCGAACCGGCAAAACTTTGATCAGCCATGCTTTTCCATATATGTGTTAAGTTGGGTATTTGTGTGTCTGTATTTGGGTTTTTACCAACGTTTGTTTGTGATTAGTTTACGCTCTTGAGCTTTGTGTCTAACGTGTTTTTTTTTTTGATATTTTCTCTAATGCTGTAAGATGGCAAGAAGTCTATTAACTTGAAGCCTATTAATGCAAAGGTGCCCCGTGTGGTGAGCGGGTTAGAGAATACCACCTCAGCAGGTCAAAGCTTGTCGTATGAGGCGACTTAGAATGACGCTGGATCCTTTCGAGACCAGTAGAGGCACCCCAGGCCTTAAAAGGGTTGTGCCTAGGGCTTAGGATCCACCATGTAAAACCCCAATTTCAATGAAAGAAATACATCAGGCCGTAACCCGGTATCGGGTTGGTTTGGCCAGTTAAGAAGAAGAAGAAATAAAACACCGTGACAGATTCTACGATTAATTAGAGAAGGCAATTTTATAAGGCGAAGTCTATCAGTACAAGAAGGCAAGCGGAATTGTTTTTTTTTTAACTGATACTGGGGACTCCAAACACAGGAGCAATATGCAAGATTAGGACGGACGAGCGCAGTGTAAAGAACTTTGATCATATTGGGTTCATCAAAAATCTCTGGATCAAAGTTCAACAAATGCGAGAACCCCTCTAGCTTTGTTAACAATATTGCCAATGTGGTTATTAAATTTATGCCTATGATCAAATAAAACGCCAAGATCAGAAGCAGTGAAAAGACTGAAGGAACCTAACGAGTAACTAACAATTTGAGGATTATTCCGGTTAAAAGTCATAACCTTACATTTGGCAATGTTAAGAAATAGCTGATTAACGCTACACCATTCTTGCATGTTATCTAAATCGCTCTATAGACATAAATACATGTCATTATCGGCAATAAATATGACATAGATAGACCTAGATGGCTACCCTAAGGTACACCGGATGTAACATGGATTAATTTACACTCGCAGCCCTTAAAAATAACCTTAGGCACACGGTTTGATAGGTAGGAAGAGAACTGTTTTAGAAGGCATGAAGGAAAACTGAAACGAGAAAGGTTAGTTAAAAAAATATTATGATTAACAGAATCAAATGCCTTACTGAAGTCAGTATAAATGACATCAGTTTGCATTTTGTTTATGAAGTTATTATTAATTAGGGAAGAAAATTCTAATACATTAGAAGAAGTAGATCGACGTTTAATAAAGCCATATTGGGATATAGCATACAACAATTGCAAAGCTACGCAGAGATTGAAGGGAATTCGTAATATTTCCAAACTGAAATGGTACTAAGGGGAATAAAAAAAAAATAAAGAGACGTGGGAAACACCTGTAGAGTGTGATACCATCGCGAGAATAAGATAATGCACCTACAAGAGTGCAGAATTTCTAGGAACTATTCCTTACCTGAACCTGATTTCTGAGTAAAACCAACACATTATTCTTTAAAGATATTTTAAAAGCTTTCTAAGCTGAAATGCTTTATCTGCTAGACTTGCAATTTAATTTGTGAGGCGAGTTCAGCTTTTCTGGGTGCTACTGTTTTCGGTTCCCTTTACGTAAGTGTTGACCAATAACGTGAATGAGATTCCCATGGTGTATGCTTTCTGTTGTTGACATACGTAAAGAGCATCTAGTAGTCAACAGGGTTAAACCAAATCTTACATTTTATTTGTTTTAAGCAAAGTATTGGCACTCCTCATTTTGGGGGTTTCTTTTTTTTGGCAAGCTGTTGAAGTGCAGTTACCAAAATGAGTTGTTCGAGTAGTTCGGTTCGGTTTATTCGAGTTGCTTGAGTTTTCAGTAGAGTTTAATGAAGTTTAACAAAATTTAATGGTGCATTCTTTTTGTATCACGCTTCCCCAGTTCCTTTGCTTCTGTGCATTGCCACAAAAGTTTGAATTTGTTTTATTAGAGCGTAAAATCGTGTTTCAAAATAATCCAAACCCTGCAGCCTTTCTCCTGGGCTCTCGTTAGGACTTGGGTCAGTGATGTTTGCTTTTAGAATTGTTTAGCTTAACTTTAACCAAGCGATTGGAAGTGGCCAGCCATTGTTTTCTAGCTGGCAGTTTTGGCTTACAAAACTGCATTCGTTTTTTAATATATGTTTGAGAATTTATTTGTACAAGTAACTGGATTGGATTTTGGAATAGTTTATTTGGCAAAGTGAAAGCTGATAGTGCTTAATTTGATTTGATTTTATAAAAAAAAAGTTGGGGTAAACCATTTCAAATGTAAACATAATAGAAGATAACAAAACAATATACATTCACTGACAGTTCAAGATTATTTAGCCAACATATAAGGGGTAGTAGTTTTTACGATGCTACAGTGTTCGGAACTTTTTATGTGACATATTCTAGGTTGTAGTTCAGTAGAACAAACAAAAAAATTTTGTTCTATAACACATCCAAAATTCATAGTCACCTTTAAAAAATACGTTATTTTGTATTTACACACAATCATAAACTTGCGACTGAGTTAATAACCGATTTTCGATTTCTTTACGGTTTTAAAAAGATTGCATTGGTTTATCTTAACTAAGTAGAGATTTTTTTAATTTAATCTGAAAAAACGAATTTTTCTAACATTAATAAAAGTACTACATTTTTATATTTTATTTCAAAAGTAAATTCAATTTTGAGTCAAAATTAACCGAGTCATGGATTAAAATGAAATTTGATATAGACGGTCGGTACCGGGCCCGACAGTGGGATACCCTGTACCCTTTTGGAAAGTTCCAATTGAGAAGTTTTTGTTTTGGAAAGTTTATTATTATGGGGGGCAAAAATTACTTTTATGCCTATAACCTCAGTAGCAACTGTTGTTAAATTTTGAAACATAAATCGCACACTTTTCTAAATATCTGTGGCAATTTCAAATCAATATATTAAGGGGTGTGGTAGTAATTAGGCTCGAGTCTCTACACCAAATTTTCTAATTCTAGTTCACTTATATACGTATCTATATGTAGTGAAATTTTGGAGCAGCTTATAAGCGAAGGGAGGTAAAATCAGCTCACTTTTGATGTATTTATCCTGTTTCGATCATTTTTATAACGTAGATGCACATAGTCAAAGCGCAAACCTCTGCCAAATTGATATATTAAGCAGTGCGACTGTTAAAAAGTCTGCTGAGGGAAACGGGAGCAGATATCAACTCAATTCGACAAATTTTATCTTTTCGGCGATTACGCACATTTTTTGGTAACATTTTGTGCCTAGCTCCTATGGTCTCGAAAATCTATCAACTCATACAGACAGACGGACGGACAGACGGTCATGGTCCAATCGCTAACCGAGTCAAACTTTTTGGCCTTCTGCCTGTTACATACATTGCACAAATATGTACACTATGTGTACAGGGTATAATTATGCAAAACGGATTCATTCTAACTTCATTATAGATTATAGACAAGTTCTCTAATCGTACTTAGCATGATTTCACGATACTTCATTTCAGTAACTCTAACTTATCGAATTATCAAAGAGGTAAACTTAGGTGGTTGGGTATAAAGATGAGTCTTTCCATAAGAAGCCTAAGCTTTTGGAATAAAAAATAGGCTCTTTTTTGTGGCAAAACCTGATGCGCTATAGAACTCCTATTTCCAATTTCCCAAAAACCCGACAACCCACTCAGCAAACGAAGAGTATCAAATAAATGGGTAGGAATTTACGTTGCTGTCCCAAAATTAGCCTCAAATATATTTCGGGACTTCATTTCGGCTTCTGGTTGGTCTTTCCTTCAATCCGATCACAAAGGGTTGAATCTTGGCGTGTCAGGAACATAATCTGATTTTGATTGGATTTATTTGCAACAATAATATAATAATAACGATTATTTTTGTAATTTGAAATCATATACTAATGTATTAGAATTCATTGAAATCTGATTCGTGAAGTTTATATTCATTCGCAAGCAGTGGCGAGGTACTGATTGCAGCATAGATAGATAGATCTCATCAATCAGAACTCAATAAAAATTATAAATTTATAATCAATTTTGTTCCCGTAAATCATTTATTTTGCCCGTCACTATCGTCCTCGATCCTCATAGTACATTACCCGTCTAATGTTCTCCTCGATTCTCATAAATGGTACCTAAGCTCAGTATAGGGAAGAAATAAGGAAGATCGTAAAACTAAATAAATTTGTCATAAAAAACACTAAATCTCGCAGATGAAGAAGAAGAAAACTTCGTCGAAAATAAGAAATGCGTAAAGCATATGAAAAGCGGCGAAAAAACCTCTAAATCACAGAAATGAACAAAAAATTATAAAATTATAAGCGCAAAGAAAAAAAAAATGTTTGGAATAAAGTAAAACTCAAAAAAGTGCTTTTATTTCATAATACATACATCAAAAAATGTTGAAAATAATAATCGTTTTCTGAGAAAAAAATTTCAAGCTCAAAAAATTATATTTCAAATTTGATTTTTTGAATATAACTCATAACCTTTACGATCCTTGAAACTTATTATTTTAGTTTATAAAACTTAATTTTTTTTTTTATACAATATCTTTTTTTTATACCTAACTTCACTCAGAATTTTCCAATTCAAATGCAAACTTTTGTATAAAAATTTTTTTCTCAAATTATCCAAGTACTTACTCATATGTTGCTTTTAAGTAACGCGTCACATTGGCAGCAAATTTCGTTCGTAATTTATTACTTATAACATCCTGCTTAAAATCACAGCCTTTTATATCTTAACATAAATAAAAGCGCCTGGCACCTATATACAAAAGTAATGATTTGAATGGCAAAAAAAATAATAATATATAAAATAAATGCATTAGAAGGTTGAAATGGTTAAAATTCATTATATGGACAATGGGCCAATTACAACTTGTGCACCATGTTAATGACTCATTACACATGCAACACGAAACGAGGCAACAAACTTTTCACAGTTTGCAGAACGTGGAAAAACTGCGTCAAAACATAAAGTTAAATTATGGAATAAAATGAAAAATAATGCAATAATAGGTAAAATTGCACATAAAGTTGCCAAACTTATTTAACTCTCCGGTTCTTTTTTCGACCTTTTGCAGTTAAGAAAAGTTTGTGTAAATGTGAAATTAAATTTAAATATGAATGTTTTTTTTATTATATAATATAATAATAACAAAGTGTTGATTTTATGGTTGAGTAAATATTTGAAAAAAAAACTGACTGATAAATTAAAATTCATAAAAAGGTTTTTTCCAAAGTTATGACAATACAATTTTTTTTTTGTATCATAAATGGCTTATTATTTTTATGGATATGGCTAGCGAAAAGCAAATACTATACGTGAAGAAAAGAGAGAAGTTTCCTTATCCGAGTTTTTCCTTTATCCTACAAATCGCCACCCACAGTCTCTTTTTTTTAAGAAAGCAGAATCTCGCGTTTAGAGGAAATTGTTTGAGTTTGAAAATGGCCTTGAGCAATACATGCTGCTCCGCCAAGGTAGCAAATAACCTTATTGAACCTTTTGACACAAAGCGAGACTTTAGACAAAGCGACGTCCTCTCCTGCGACCTCTCCAACTTCGTGCTTGAGATTGTATTGCAAAAGACCGGAATGCATCGCAACGGGAGTGTTCTCAATGAAAGTGTCCAGTTGCGTGACTACACAAATTTAGCTATTGCTAAATATTTCTATAGTTTATAGAAAGGTAGTATGTATTTTGTTTAGGTAGATAGACCCTCAGCTATGTATTGAAAACTCTTTTTTGACGTCGAGGATTACGTCTACGATGCCAGAATGTAGATTAAGCAGCAGATCCCCCTTGCCAATTGATGCTACTAAGGTTTTAGTAGGCACATGCGTACTAAGGTCCAATCTCGTCAGACGAAGTTGATACTCTACGTTGCGCTGAATCATGGGCCATTGAAGTACTTGAACGGAAAGTACTTCGTAAGATTTCGACCCTTTGACTATTGCATTCGATGGAACGAGCAACTCTGTAAGCCCTATTTTTAAGGTAAAGCGAATTAGCGTAAGAGGGAAGAAGCTCCTAGGTAAAAGGTCTTTAAAGGAAAGCGACAAAGGGGCAGGTTCTGTCTCTGTTGAGGGGACTAGGTAGAGTGTGCACTAAATACCATTGACGTGCCTGGGGACCACTTAAGGTTACATTGTATCGAGTTGCTCTATCAAGTGAAGAAGAAGAAAAAGAACCATGAACAAAATAAATATTAACTTTTTGTCTTTCCTTATTCAACAGAAAATATGCAGTGCAAATTACCCAAACTTAACCTTAGATATCGTACGTGGACCGATTTCATTATAAAGCTAACTACTTCTAGTTTTGCAAACGATATAGTAATCGTCAGATACTCGATATTTCTATAAATGCGTCACAAATTATAAACGCGATCATTGACTCTAAGCAAAACAATAAGAGAGCGAAATAGTGTGATACTATATTGTATGTATAGTATATCCGATATGATAGCATTCATAAAGACCAAAATCTATCACTTAAAGCTAATAAATAAATAAATTGATATCTTTGGGAGTTAGGATTTCGTCCCACATGCAGCACTAAACTGAGGTACAACACTGTATCACACCTTTAAGCACTAAACTGTGAGGTACAACACAATACTGTATCGCACTTTACAACACTTTGCCCAAAATATCGCTCGATATTAGAATGCATTCTAACATGAAGCAAGTCGTATAGGGTTGCAGGAGAGAACGTACGGGCGATATTACTGTGCCTAGATCAGAGGATATCACGTAGAACTCTCTCTCTCTCTCCCTTTTTTTGCAGGTATGTTTTGAATAGAATTTGCAATAGCCTTCACAAAGGGCTCCTTGGACCTGCCATGACATCTATATGTCTATATATACCGCTCTTTTGGGCAGTTCGTAATGCTGCTTTAGAAGCTGGTGGCACAAATTTTCAGAGCAAAATGCAAAGGTTGCTAGATTCGTTAAGGCATTATTCAGCTGACTTCTCAGATAGTTAAGTTAGTACTTAAGTGAAACTCTCTTTTAAATTTAAAAACATTGTTTGCACTTAACACTATTAATAAAACTATAAATCAATAGAATGTTTCCATATGAAATGCCAATGTGTAAATAACTTTATTAACATAAAAATGTACAATTAGACTTAAAAAAAAACTTGTGTATTACATGAGTTGAATTTGATGCACCCGCACACACACATACATATATGATTTCGTATCAAAAATTGGAACTAGTAACGATATTGAAAACTGGGATCCGAACCATAGACAATGCAAGCACATGGATAACCTGTAAAAGGCATTTGTTATAGAACAAAATAAAAAATAAAAGAAAAAAACATGAAACAATGACAAATAATGAATTGTTTTTTTATTTAAGCAAGAATACCAACATAGCACAAAGTAAAACATAATTTTTTATGTATAGAAAGTTTTTAAGATTAAGAGTTTTTAAGTCACAAGTATATTTTAAATAATAATAATATATTCTCAAGGCTCGACAATTATAGTACATTTTCTACATTGTTTTAAAATTTGTATTTGTATTTAGTTTTACTTAATAAGCTATTTATTATGTTTGTCTGTTTCTGTGCCAACACCTATAAGAATTAAGAGGTTTAGCCGCCGAACAAGGGAAACCGCGTCCACACTATTTGGCCTATGTTGTTTATGGCAACTAATTTATTTTTGGAATAATTTTAGTGTGTTCGGGAATATCAGAATTGTGCGGGAATTTTGTTGTTCGAGGGGATTCATAGAAAGAAAATGTTGTTGATCAAAATGTGAAGAAGAAGTAATTTGGTTTATACTAAACAAGTAGATGAAAAGCAAGTTTGGTGGAAAATTGGGGAAAGAAAGCAACTCAAAGCATGGTTGAGACAAAAACAAAGTAGTATTAGATGGTCTTTATATGTATATAGGGAAAGTGACAAGCTATTAAAAGCTGGTTTCCCAACTATAACTGTTAAAGTTCCTTCAATTAATCAAAATTATTTAGTTACATAAAAAACAGACACAAAACATGCTGAATGCTTACAGGAACTGCATGCTTCCACAGATAAAGACGTCACGTTTATATAGGAAATGTGTATGCCAAAAATGGTACAGTTATCAATCATAGCGCTCTGATGCCAACACCCAAAACACAAAATTGCATAATTTGAACTTGCCTCGCGGTTTGCACTGTAAATGCTCTTTGATGTATTGGCAGGGACACTGGAACTGTCCGCAATGGCGGCCCGGCTCAATTGGCGTAACATCCACCAAGCCACGTAAGGCCTCCATGCCCCAACGGGATCCGTAGCGAAGAAAAAGTTGTGTACCGCGTTCCTGAGCGTAAAAGATACAAAAAGAGAGAAAGAATATATGGCAGAGATGAAACAAAGCACAAGCGAAAGTTTTTCAGTTTAATGGGCGAAAATGAACTAATGGGCGTGGCAGTTACAACAAAAATGCGCTATGAAAAGTGCAGTCACAAAATATATAAGCATCGACAATCTATAATATATTTGCCCAAAGACTACAGCATACTTTCAGGCGAACATGTAAATTAACCCACATACCTTAAAAATATTTGTTTTTTTTTTAAATTTTATTACATAACAAATAAAAAAATTTAATTTTTGTTTCATAACGTTTTAATTATACGATACAAACGCAATCAATATAACACATAAATGACAATTTCGAACTTAAAAGCGTTCCGAAAACTATTTGAAACAGTGTTTCCTTTAGAGTATGTGGTAAAAGTCGTTGTATATACGAGTAGTTGTTGTAGTTGTTGTTGTGGCTTCAGCTATAGCCAACAGCCCATGCAGTTGATGCCACAACATTGACGATGCTGCAGATGAATCTTGATTTTGTTGCGTAGCAGCTCCTCCTCATATTGGCAGGGACAGATGGAGGATTGCAAATGCCTGGGCGTCTCATGCACGCCCGCCTCTTGCACGGTCCAGTCGAGACGACGACGCAGAAAGTCCTTGCCCCAGCGCTGCAGATAGCTGAGAAACAGCTCCTGTGCAACGGCCTACAGAGAGTTGAGTGTGATTTTTTTGTGTTATAGCAGTGAGAGCAGCAAAGTGTGTGACAAATGACAACATGTGAACATGAGTTTGAGTGATTTTATAACTAGACCTCTTAATCACTGTTTTAGTCATTAAAGTAATATCTATATTCCACGCACCTGCTTTCTGGACAATCGCACTGGCTGTGTGCCTTGTATGACAATATCATTGACATCAATATCCAGCTTGGCCTCCCAGCCAGCTTTAATGGCCTCGCCTCCATTCTGCTCTGTGTGCTCCAGAAACTCATTCAGGAAGTTTACACATTGTGTGGCATCAAAGTAGAGAAAACACAAATTAACTTTGTGACAAGATATTCTACCACGATCATCCAGTATCAGCAGTATCTTGTGCCGCATCAGCTGCTTATTCACACGAGCCAAGCATTTCTCGAGACCACGTGACAGACGCAACTTCACCCACATGCATAGGAATATGGCCGCCGCATTGAGGAAGAGCCAGCCAACGCCCAGCGCAAACAAGGCAACTCCTTGCAATCCGGAGAAAAGCAGCGCCAGCAGTACGGCAAAGGCAAAGAGTATCCAGCATACGAGTATGCGCTTGTAGCAGATGTTGTAGACGGTAAAACGATAATCGTTGACCAGCGTCTCCATGGCATTCACATAGTCCTCGACAGTTAGCTGCAAGAGTTAATGAGTTCATGACTCAGTTCCAATGCGATACATTTCGACTTGCTTTGTGGCTTACCGTTAAACCTTGTGCCATCAGTTCCTCGGGCACCAGCTCCGGGCGAAATATGGCTGGCGTAATCCAAGGCCATTTAGTATTTGCAGGCAGTAATGTGACAATCACATCGCCATTAGCTGTGGGTGCAACAGAAAGCAGGCAAGCTTGGGTTAATGTTTTCAAATTTCTATACATGGCTTTTTGTATGTATATGTGTTGTGTTTTCAGGCATGCAGTCATACATAGTAAGTTAGGGTTAGTTTTGTAAAAGTAGCATAAAGCTAGAGGTTCGGCTTAGCAGCTGTTTCAGCAGTTCCGTTTAATAGTCGTGATATTCGAACCATATAGATTTCTTGTATATTTATTGTTGTTAAGAATAGAATAGAACGGTAACGGTTCGCATACCAATGTTTTAAAGACACCTGTTTTTATTGGATATGCTCAATATTTTGGGTTTTTTAACTCTTTGTCTCTAAGAGACAACCTGATTTCAACCAGAAATATGTTAATTCATAGTAATTTATAGATTCCAGATATTTCTGCTTAAAATCAAATTATAATTTTTGTTTCTATAAATTATTTAGAACTTAATAACGAAATTATTATTTCATTATTTTTACTGATCACTGATAAGCCAGAAAGATACGTTTTAGTAGAACAATTGGAGCTAAGTCTTATAGCTTATAATCCATAATCAGAAGAAAATATGTCTTAAGATAGCCGAAATACTCTGGACGCCCTGCAGCAGATTCTCATTATCTTTTTAACGCTTCTTTTTATCTCAAGATATTCAGACTTATTTCCGTTCCTAATTCGGGAGGTGTGTGCGGAAATAAATTATCTTTCGCCTCTTCCGACATTCATTTTGGATGGATTTACTTGAACCCGAGCTCAAGAGTACAATTGGCAAACGGTTAAAACAATTAAAATCGCCTACGTAACCATATTATTTATTAGAAAACAAATTTTTAATTTATAGGTTCTCTAAGGTTTTAAGACCGATTCACATTCGCTTAAAGAACCCGGACGAAATTTGTAATTGTAATTAACTTATTGAAAGGTCTCAAACCTTCAAGTTCCATTTTTGTTTTTCAAATCCGTTTGAATGCAAGCCGCGGCCTGTAGCCCTGGCTGTCTTTGTGTTCAATTTTTTGTGGTAGTATTAGTTAGCTTACCAAAGCCTTCACGTATACGACCCGTTGACAGTTCAATTGTGCGCATTCCGGCTGCCTGATCCACGGGTATGCAGACGCTATTATTGCTGCTACTGCTGGCATGGGAGTTGGCGCTGGACTTGGCCATGGCGCTGCTGCCGTTCTGCTGGTTACTCGCCACTGCTAACGCCGCCGCTGCTGCTGTTGTCGCTGCTGCGCCCGCTGCTGTTGGTTTTTGGTTTATTAGCTGCTGCTGTTGGTGTCGGCTACTGCTGCCGGATGCATTCAAATTTACGTGAGTGCTCTCAGTTGTCAAAACAGCGGGCGCAACATCCGCCGATGTTGATGGCGATGCTGCCGCTGTTGCTGCAGTTGTAGTGGAGGAAACTGTGGCACGCTGCAAGTGTAACAACAAAAGGCATTCTTCAATATGGATACCGAGTTCTTGACCTTAACTATAAGTCAGCTGTTCGACATGTGTCTGCCAAACAACAAAAAATGTTATGCCGTCTGCTTTGAGAAGAAAAAAATATGCACAAGCATTGTTTAATAACTGTAAAATGTGCATGGAAAACAAAAAGAAAATCAATTTTATTGATTTACATGAAAGTGTGGGCGACAAGGTTGTCATACAAGCTTTTACGGCAGTGCATATGCATACTTTCTATTAAAAAGTATCTATGAGCTATTCAATTGTATCTATAAAAGAGAATATGTCATTTGCTCTGTAAACAATAACAGCCACTAGTCATTTTGCACGTACGCAGTACAAACTGAAAAACAATTGACTACAACAACAACTCATTTAGATACCTTAAAAGGTTTGTCAAAAAAAAGTATTAAAATGGCATTGAAATAAAATGAAATACCCACTGCATATTAATACGCATTTAAGTTATTTATAACTAAAATAAGTATCTACCTGCTGCTATCTATGCAAATACATATAGTTAAGGCTTATCCATATAGTCAAGGTTGGGACAGTCTGTTCGTAAATGTACAGTGCAAAGCACATCCTTCTGTCCTTCTTGCACTCCTCAGGAAGGCGTAGTATACAGTTTTGCCTAAAAACGTAGCCTCTTGTTTCCTCTATCGAGTATATAACAATGGTCAACGCTGCCTTAGTGCTAGGAATGGGACAACTTCCTTCAATGAACCATCTCACACACAACTAATCTAATGTACCTAAATCTAACTCTCGTTAGTAATATAACGAGATACTTCAAGCTGATGCCTTGTCGTTTTTAATGTATTACAGAGTAAATCGTTCAAAGATAGACACTCGTTCCAAACATGACGATGCTGTTAATCTCATAAAGCTCAATAGATTACCTTTATCGGACCCATGTAAGATTTATTTCTAAGATGTCTATATTTAGCTTTATATTAACATACATATTTTCTACTTCCTATCTAGCTGCCTACCTTATCACCCACTATCTATGCCGACGGTGCCCGACAGTGGGATACTCTGTAAAGTAATAACGGTAACTGTACTAGGGGTTTAGAGAGTTCGGGAAAAGGTCAACATTGTTTGGTTTATAAGCCTAACGTACCACATTTGGTTAACATAAATGTAAACTTTAACATTTCTGTAAAAAGGACGAGGAGCCTAAAATTGGAACATTATTAATGAATAATTATATTTTGTACTCATAGGGTATGGGCTTGTACAATGTATGTAACAGGCAGAAGGAGGCGTGGCAGACCATATTCCATGGGCAAAAATTATCAGTATCAATAGTCGAGTCGATATAGCAATGTCCGCATAAATGCTTTTGCAGTATGAACTTAACAGAAAAAAATATTGATTTAGATGATGTTGATTTAGAACCTACTTCTAAACAGTCACATTACGTAAACGGAAACAACAGTGGAATACCACATTTTCCTTGAAAATCAAATTGCTATGCAAATTTTTGTATCATGTTTTGAAGGGTATGGGCGTAATCAAGGTTATTTAATTAGGGGGGGGGGGGGGGGTGTGGGGGCGTTTGGATTGATTCGACAAAAGGTCAACATATTTCCATTTCTTAAGCCTAACATAACGCATAATAATCAAAAACATCAACCAATATTTTTCCAACACTTAATGCACAGTAAACAAAGAAAAAACTCTATTTTTAGTGACATTAGATAATAGTGGTGAAAACAATTGTTGAAAAATTTAAAAAACGCTAGATACGATTTTATCTCTTCCATCAGATACACGATGCATGGCAATGCGATAGCAAGTAAACACGTCTTTTACTCAGAAAAACTATTAAATTGCATAACAACAATGAAATTCATAAGAGAATTTATTTATTGCACTTATTGAAATACGCTACAAGAAACGTTCGGCTATAATTTCTAAATTTACTCAGAAAATATGGAAAGTGTAAACACAGTTGAATAAACTGAACTTTTATTTTGATAAAAAAAACAACAATTGTAAGCGAATTAAAACAGAAGTTTAAAGAAACATTCATAATGTTGACGATTGAAATTTCTTGTTACCAAGTAGCCAACGCTCAGCACACCTTAACAAACTCATTAACCCTGTGGCAACCAAGAGAGCAGCCACGGCCCATCCGTTGCAATGACGTGTCCGCATGCCACAAATGGCAGCATGAGTAAGCAGACCGAAAAATAGGCCATTCATACAAAACATCCAGAGTCAAACTCTGTCCATTCGCAGAATTCAACAAAGAACTTGGCAGCAAGTTCATTTGTCATGCAAGTGGCATGCACAAACATGCTCAAAAAAGAAATGGAAATCCAAAAGATACATTTACAGCAAGAACAAGAACAACTTTATTACCTATCGAAGAATAACAACAATGAAACAACATGACAATGAACGCATAGCAACGGTTGTTGGGGAGCAGCACGCATTCTGCTGCACTGGAATGCGGCGTTGGGTCAGCCCAACAACAACAACAAACTTCAATGAACACCCGCGCGGCGAGAGAATATACAAAGAGAGAGAGAGAGAGAGAGAGAGAGAGAGAGAGACAAAGAGAGAGAGAGAAACTAACCTGCACAGGTGGTGCTCCTGCTGCTGTTGACTGCTCGTTTGGACTGCGCGAGCGCGCGCGTCTGTTGTTGCTGCTCACTACCGACGGCGGCGGCGGCAGCGTTAACTTGTTTTGCTGCTGCTCTGCCGCCGTCGACATCGCTGTTGACGTTAACGTTGCTGGCTGCTGTGTCGCATTGCCGCTCCCGCTCCCGCTCCCAACGCCACTGCCGTTATTATTTTTTTCACTATTGTCAGCCTCATCGTCGAATTTAACCCAATTTTTGGTCACAGCTGCACCCTGAACTTCATTATCATTGTCATTATCATCGATGAGTGCCACATCCTGCAGCGGATGCGTTGGGTTTTGCGCCTGCGCCTGCGCCTGCGCCTTGCCTTCGTGATCCATGCCTAGAAAATGCGGCGCGCGTGTTTTAAACGGTTCTACGTGCTCGTCTTACCAAATCGTTCGATTCAATGCAATTGGTTTTGTTTTTTTGCGCCCGCTTGCATAACCTCAATTTTAATTTACACTTGAATTGCTTTTGCCGTATATAAATATTTAAGCCACTTTTCAACCGACCGCTCGACGCGCCAACCTCAGTTGTTGGCTTGTTTTTTACGAGTTCAGTCGAACTAACGAACGTGGAGCTTGAGTTTTTTTTGGCGCTGTTAAAACAGTGTGTGCACACGAGTTAAAGTTGACGTCTTTTACGCTAGCTATCTCCCTTGCACCTACGGCCCTTGCACTGTTAACCTACAGTATCTTGGCTGCACTGCTCACTCGGTGGCGGTGGCCCAGGCACACCCAAAAAAAAAGCTTGGCTCAAAGGCACGCACTCAACTCGGCTTACAGCGCTGTTACTCAGTTTAAGCATTGGCTCAGCTGGGCCCTTAACCGTTTCGACCGTTTCGACCGTTTCACACGAGCGACAAAAGCGAAATGAATCAAAAAACAAAGCGCGCTTGGCCGCCTAACGTTTAAGCAGGCAGAACTGAGAGCGTGACGCTTTTAACGCTCACCTGTTGGTCGTTAGTGCTGCTGTCTGTGCTTTGAGAGAGCGCAAAGATACATAAACGAACAAGCAGGGCCGGTTTAGGGCTTGGGGAAGCGCCAGATATCGGTGTTTAATTTTTGATTCTACCTATCGAAAAGTATGGAATGTGCTTGAAAATTTTTACATTATAACAAGTAATTTCAGTTGAATTTAGGTTTCTAACTATTCGCGTGTCTTTATTTTTCTTAACTATTTGTGCTGATAAACTTCAATACTTATGAAGTCAACAAATGGTTTGCAGTTAAGTTGGTTTATGTGGTGCTCTTTAGACTGCAGAATTCAGTTTTTATTACCACAACAGATGTAAACACTGTGATATAATTTTGCAGACAGGAAATATTGTAATAAAAATAATTTTCTGACGTTTTCAGATAAAAACATATTTTTTATTTTAAGCAAAAAAAAAACAACCTTTATTGTTTAAATATAAAAAATGTTAATATTTTACAATTTTGCATGTCTTAGAAAAGAGCGAATTACCTTATGCACAAGGCCCGGTCCTGCACTTACAAATACAAAACGAGTGTTTCAAGCCATACACACAAATTGTTGTTTGCGCTTGTTAGACTCACTCATTAGAGTTTTGATTTTTTGTTTGTTATTTTTCACATTGTTTTTGTTTTTCTTTATATTCACATGACAAGTTTTTGCTTTTTAAGTATTTGTATCTTATAGCTACATAAAAAAGCTGCCACTCTCTGCTTTAGATTGTCTGACTCATTTGATATCTTGGCAGCCTCTTTCTTAACTCTACATCTATTTATATATGTTTAATGTTATCATTTTCTGTTTTCGAAGCGCCTAAATTCGCAATTTGTTTATAATTCAGTTCAACTGTAAATAAATTAAGTTTTACTTTTACCTCATAAATACTTATGTACACTGCCGTTCAATAAAATAGCGCCCACCCCAATTTAATTTATATTCTAAACTTACAAAGAAAGTTAAAAAACATTTTGATGATATGAAGGCATAAAAAAATTCTTTAATAAATAAAAAAAAAAACCACAATCTATACTTCGACTCATCTTTTTAAGAAAAACAATAAAAAGATTTTAAAACATTGTATTGTTTACACCGTGTGGTGATCGGGTTAGAGAATACCACCTCGGCAGGTCAAAGCTTGTCGTATGAGGCGACTAACAATGGCAATGGGTTCTTTCGAGACCAGTAGAGCTACCCCAGGCCTTAAAGGTGTTGTGCTTAGTGTTTTGGACCCACCACGTAAAACCACAATTCCAATGAAAGAATGTATTTAAATCAGCCCTTACCCCAATAACGGGTTGTTATTAAGTTAAGAAAAAGAAGTATTGTTGTATTAAAAGTAAATTTTACAAACTCTTTAAGAATTGAATGTGTTCGTTGTTAAGTGTCTAAATTATTAACAATAAAAATTGAAAATATATTCAAAAAATCTTTTCAACAAAGCTTCAGAATGATTAAAAATGTTGTGTTTTCGTGGCTCAACTATTTTGTATTGGCTTTTCTTTGTTTGTTTAAAAGATATGCAGCGGTTAATACGTAAAACAAGTGGGGCGCTATTTACGTGAACGGCAGTGTATGTAAGATAAGGTCTTCAAGCATTTCCAATTTTATTACGTGGCAAACAAACATGGCAACACAGACAAGATTAAGATACAAGTACATATTGCTCAAAAGTGCAGCAAATGAGCGTTAAAACACATTGCTTATCGGCATTCAGCTCGACATTTTAACTCTCATGCGAATTGTGCAACTTTATCGGTGGCGACAGAAAATGAGCAATACGTACATACATAGAGCGTGTAATTAAATTTAGAACAGCTTCCAAGACCGTTGTGTAATATAAAGATCTAAGTAAATAATAATAAAATTATATTGTGTACCGTCTGTGTTATTTGATCTGATCTGTAAAAGCTTTCCATTTCGCCTCCATTGCCATAAAATTCAAACCGAACAAAATTTTAGGGGGACAATGGACTGCTTTTTATTTTTTTAAATATAAGTGTTTTTATTGAATAATACCAAATAAAAATAAGAAATTATCCCAATATTATCACATTGCCATAAAAAAATACAACATAGCATACAAGGGCTGTTAACGTCACCTGACTTTTTGTGACGATGGGGAAGGGGAGGAATTCCAAAAACGTGACGTCACAATCAAAATGTTAATCAAATCTTCAACATTTTGATTACGTCATTTATGAACAGCCCCTAAACATTAAAATGACATAAAAAGTTATTCATTTAAATGTCCAAAAATGCAAAAAAAGATGTTTGTGATTTTTATTTCAAAATCATTGTTACATCATTCATACTAAGCATCCAGCAACTAACGCAAAAAGAACTATTATCTTAAATAATTTTTCTCACCCCATGTGGTGAGCGGGTTAGAGAATACCACTTCAGCAGGTCAATGCTTGTCATATGAGGCGACTTATAATGACTATAATGATTCTTTCGAGACCAGTAGAGCCCTCCCAGGGTTGTACGTAGGGTTTGGGACCCACCATGTAAAACCCCAATCCCAATGAAAGAATTACATCAGGCCGTAACCCGCTAAAGGGTTGTTAAGGCCAGTTAAGATGAAGAAGGGTTTGTAAACACAAAAATGGATATGCTATTCAAGTGGTGAGGAGTGTATAATGAAATACGTTTTTGAGCAATGCACTTATGACCAGTGAAATTGTACGTGGATGCTTGCCGTAACTTGTTAAGAGAGGAGTGTGAAATGAGAGTAAGTCATGTCAATAATTGCATGCAAAAGTGGGTGCCACAGAGAGAGAGCTTACTTTAAAACCTAACAGTGCGATAATTTGATATTCCAATCTAATAGATCAAATGGTGTGAACACCACAAACTGTTTTTAAGAAATTTGCGAGAAATAAAGCCTATAGCTGTGTACATATAGACTAATCACACTTACAATGTCTTAAGAACAATAACACCCGAGCTTTTTATAAGTATATGTATTTGCTTTATTGCGTCCCTACAAGTGCATAAGTCCCACACATAGACTTTTTTTCTTTTATTGAAAATCTGTATTGTTTTGTATAATTACGTTATAATAGCTTACAACTCGTGAAAATACCATATTTGCATACACTTACTGACTATAAATACTATATATGTGAGTAAAGTAGGCCCTCGATTTACACAATTAAAAACTCGTTAATAAAACAGCGTAAAGTCCATATTCTATTTCGTAGCAACTGTGGAAGCTAGATTAGCCAAATCAAAATTTTAACCCCTTTAGCTTAAAAACCGCTTAATCTTTTTCAAGGAAACAAAGATGAAGAGCTCCGAAAATTCTTTTAATATTCTCGTTTTTTTCGTCTGTGTTTATCCAAAATCTATTAAACGTATAAGACATAACATAGTTACACAAAAGAAATCTATACTAATATTATAAATTCCAAAGTAACTCTGTCTTTGTGACTGTCTGTTCCCTTTTCACGCCTAAGCCGCTGAACCGATTGTTTTGCTTATTGGAGCAAAAATAGATAGGACCTTGGAATAAAAAATAGGCTTTTATTTGTAGCAATATTTTAACTCCTTCTCGACACATAGCTTTTCATACTTTTACTGTGCATGTGCGGTGTAATTATTAGAAAAAAATCGAAAAAAAGCGTAAAACGGCATAAAAAAAAAATATTGTATGCCGACAGTCGGGACGGTGCCCGAAAGTGGGATTCCGATTTTTTCCATGAAAATCAAATTTCATGCAAATTTTTGTGTCGATGCGTTAAAGGGTATGGTCGTAATAACGGTAACTGTATTACGGGGGTAGGGAGGATTGCGCGGAAAAAGGTC
Source organism: Chymomyza caudatula (assembly GCA_035041775.1). Taxonomy (NCBI): domain Eukaryota; kingdom Metazoa; phylum Arthropoda; class Insecta; order Diptera; family Drosophilidae; genus Chymomyza; species Chymomyza caudatula. The sequence continues at coordinate 2,701,704 of JAWNKW010000209.1, forward strand.
AACTTTGTTTGGTTGATAAGCCTAACGTACCACATTTGATTAACAAAAATGTTAACTTTAACACTTCTGTAAAAAGTGAAATTCTGTTGCAGTTCAAAGGAGAGGGCGCCTAAAGTTGCCACAGTATTGGCTATATCTTCTAAAGTTCCCATCCGATATGAATCATTTTTACACTACACATGCACTGTAATCGTATAACTGCATAACTGTGCCAAGTTTTAATTTCGTAGCTAGGGGGAAAGGGTAAGATATCGACAATTTTCGACTTACCACATTTGATTAACAAAAATGTTAACTTTAACACTTCTGTAAAAAGTGAAATTCTGTTGCAGTTCAAAGGAGAGGGCGCCTAAAGTTGCCACAGTATTGGCTATATCTTCTAAAGTTCCCATCCGATATGAATCATTTTTACACTACACATGCACTGTAATCGTATAACTGCATAACTGTGCCAAGTTTTAATTTCGTAGCTAGGGGGAAAGGGTAAGATATCGACAATTTTCGACAAACTTGCACTGCATATGAAAAATACGCATCATTTGGTGAAAAAATTGTTGCTCTAGCTCTTATAGTCAACGAGAACGGTGCGACAATACGGACAGACAGGCAGACAGGCATGTCTATATCGACTCGACTATTGCTCCTGACCATTTTTGCCCATGGAACATATAGTCTGCCACGCCTCCTTCTGCCTGTTACATACATTGCACAAATCTATAATACCCTTTTACACTTTATGTACAGTGTATAAATATTGTTATTGGTGCTCAGTTGAAATTCATAACTCAACAGCCGGAACATTCTATTCACTTTCCGATTCGGCTGAAATCTTTTAGGTATTGTTAATTCGTAGGCTGTAATATTTCTCAATTTTGGATCACAAGTGTGCCCAAAAGAAAAGGTGATTTGTGTTAACGACGATATGCCAGCGGCTGTGATCCTAGTGTTTTGTAGAACTGGAGGTCCACGTTGTAAAGGCTATTAAGAATTGTACCTACCACGATGCCTTCGGGCACATACACTCCCCTGCAAAAACGTAAAAGGATCTGTTATGTAAGAATGATTTACGCATGAGGTAATATGTGGTCAAAAGTAACATCTCACTTACTGAATCCAAATTGATTGTCGGAGATGAGTCCATCGTCTAGTAGTGACAACATTCTTCTCAACAATGTTCTCTTAAATACCTTTGCGACTACTAAAATGGTAAGACGATGTTTTTTTGTCTGGTTTGGAAATCATTATGATCTGAGTACACTTCCATTGGGTAAGGAAGTAGTTGAGAATCATCCGATGGTTTTGTTTAGATCTTCTCTTGCGTCACACTAGCTTACAGTGGTCTAATAGGTAGGTACATCCGTTAAGTTAAATTTAAGTACCTCCGAGATGATCGGCGGACTTCTAGGTCTTGTCCTGGCATGTTCTGCCGTCTTTTTAGCCATTTTGTGGCGTTCCTCAGGTTATGTTCTAGTTCTAGATCGGCAGTGACGAAGCAGTCCTCAGTAGCCTTATTATTGGTCTCATCCATTTTTTGTCTCTTAAATTGCGGCTATTGTGGCACCCCCCTCTCAATCTCCGCCCACCCTTACGATAATCGGGACATACCCAGTGACCGGTGACAGGTACATGTCTCTATTGTGGTAGGTATTTTGCTTTATTACCCGCTACCTGTTCACGCCAATTTTTATAGTCCGGAAGGTTGGTGGACTTTCTCAGATAACATACTTGGTAGTACACGTGTGATGTTCATCGGTATGTTACTAGTGAACTAATACAATCGAAACTATGCCCGCGTCTAAATGCTGAGTCTAATATCCAGAATATCTGGGAGACTGTGTGGGTCTATGGCCCAACATAATGGTGCTCGGGTCCACTCGGTGAGCTGCATGGTCTGCATGCTTTTGACCAATCCTAGTACAGTGGAATTGTTTATTCTGGAGCCCTCCCAAGTGATTTTTAATTTGACCAATTAATCATAGAGCACGTATTTTGATAACTCGTGTTATCTCGCTTGGTACCCGAAACATAAGAAGTGAGAGCAAGTGCGAATACTGTTGACATTAGAAAAATAAGGAGGAGAATTTGTTGTACTTCATTTTATTATACAACTAAATATGCATAAAAGCAGATTTTCTTCAACACATTTCTCAATTATCCTTGAGAACTTTTGTCCATATCGTTCCCAAAATAAGCGAAGAAAAATGCAATTTAAAATCAATTTGACTTTTACAGCCAATAGTGGAATTCACTCGCTCTCTTTCCATTTATCTCTATCTTTACGAATGATGATAAGTCAGAGTAAAATTTACAAACAATTTCTGTGGAAAAGTGTGGAAAATGGTGGGGATGCCGCATAGTTTTGGCCAAAAACATTTTTGGCATGTGGCATTAAATGAAATATCAAATGGAGGACAACATTACGGTGGTGACGGTGGAAATTGTGCGGCCGAGTAGCCACAGAAAACTTTTTCTCTGCAATAAATTATATAGGAAAATTATTATATAAACGTTGAGTGTCGAATGGCAGAGCAAGAAGAAATTGGCCGAAAGCCAAAAATGGCCAGCTTGGGTGCCAAGTATTGGCAAAAGTTGTTAAGCAAATTATGGCCTGGCAAAGGAATAAGTATCTTGTGTGGGTCTGTGTGTTGGTTTTGAAACTGTTTTGTGATGCAGAAACTGGCAAGAGAAACAGTTAAATGCAGTTGTGCATTGGCTGGCATCTCTCGGGGAGGCAATTATTAGCACAGAGAGGCAATGATTTGGGCTTGGTCCATTGCAGCTCCTGCTAACAAAATTTCAGTTTCTATGTTTGTGGTTGCTTGATTTTGGCCACATGAAATGAGACTGCCAAAATGTATGACAATATTTTGTGGTCTGTTGAGTGTTCCGTAAGATTTTAATAGCCGTACTAAATCAGTTCCACCGATTGTTGTCTGTAGTGCAACTAATGCAAATTTCTAAAAATCTTAAATAGAACAACTTTTAGCAATGCTTTAAACTGAAAGCTAATAGTTTTGGTTATGACTATTTACGACATAAAATTATATTATAAAATTGATGTCCGCTATTAGTTTTAATGGGTTAACTGTTACGATTCGTTGCAAAAACCGTTAGTATATGTAGTAATGATGCCCACCAACTTGTTGAACAGATACTTTGATTTATTAGAATGATCTTCAACAAAAATTGGAATATTAGAATGACTAAAATGAAAGAAGCCGAAGCCTTCTGCCTCAGGCTATCAGGCGCCGAGGCACATTGGAAGCATTTACCCCACTCTTTACATACTACCCCAGAACCGGAGCGTCTTCCTGTACAGAAAGTTGTCGAGGGAACACTTCAATGGCTTACTTACTATGATAGTAATAATGCTGCTTCCGGAGCTAACATCCCGACGTTCCCAATCGTAGATGTCGGCGTGGATATAAAACGCTTGCGTACGCCTGCCATGACGGCATGATAGCCGCCGTCCAGGAACTTGTCTGGATCTCGGGCTTATTCCGTTACCACCGGCACCGCGGTGGTGCAGGCACAAGTAAGTTAGATGAATAAATTGCACAAGTTTCTTTGAAAATCAAAACATTGACATGCTGGAGTTTTATGTAGCTCGGATTCAAACATATCATAAGCTTGATCTGCCTCCCAGACACAATTAAATTTGTTTTGAGGTTAAGTCCAAACGCTGACGAGCTGCGATTTTTTTAACTTTGGATTTGTATTCACACTATTTAACAAACAAACGTCTAGCATTTCTATATAAAGGATATTTAACGGATATTCAATAAACTTTAATTTGCTTTAAAATTTATAGGTCCCAAGTAAGTTTTTCGAGTAATATGTGAGTTGCTAAATTTCAATTGATAACAAATACAATTTCGACGCGGGAAGCAGCTTGAGAAATCGTTTAACTGCAAGAAATAAACTAAGTCAAACACTTACGACTGTAATTAGAAGGATATCATTCAATTGAGCTGTTTTTAAAGCGTACAACGAGAAATTATAGAACTGTTTAAAAAAAGGCTTTAATAGTTAATATTATCCGCCCCTCCCGAAATATACCACGCCCATGACATATCAAAACATACTTGTAATTATCTCTCGCTTATCTCTTATCACGGCTTGGCATGCAAAGCCGAGAGCTGCAGATGTCTTATGTCGTCACTTCGGACAAGAAATCATGAAATATCAAATTAAGTTAACCCACTGGTACGTCAGATAGCTTTACTTGTAATTTCTGTGACTTAACGAGTGCCAGATTTTTGTCTTAACAACTAAAGTACAATGAGTAGTACCTAAGTCCGGAGTAAATTTAAAATTGACTAAATAAGCAAACCATAAATCGCTCAAGTGGCAAACTTCAGTTCAATCAGTGACTCCCTTTCGCCTTGGCTAACTCAGCTTTGACAGCCACAAAAATTGCAGTCTCATTTTGGTCTAAGTCTTAGTCAGCCAAGACTCTAATTAGGCTGAAATGAATTGCCTGCGCTTTTGACACTTTTAAACTGTTGTGGTTGTATTTGTGGCTATTGGTGATGTTGTTTTGTTGTTGCTGTTGGCAAAGTCAACAAGACAGCCAGCAAAACCAAGTACAACACTCAAAAGTCTACTTTCAGGCGTTTTCACAGCAAGAGTTATGTTGGCAATTTGTTGGCCAACGCCTTATTAACCCGCAGCTCGAGCCGCGTTCAAAATGACTAAGACAGAACAGACTGAGTTCTGAGAACTTTTTGGCTATGGCAAATGTCCGACGGGCATATAAATTAGCAGCAAAGACAGAAGTTGCTATAGAACCAAAAGCTGTCTGTTGCTGTCTTTATCTCTTGCTGTAGCTCTGTCCCTTTCGCGCTGTTTATGTCAAATGCTCGCAAGTTGCAAAAACTTTTGGCATCAAAAAATGTTTTCAAATTAAGCTAATTTATATGATGTATATAAAATACACTAAAGACGCCTAATGAGCGCTGTGAGTTGACAAGGAGCTCTTCATAAGTTTGTAAACAGAGAGAAGTTGCATATTTCTTTTATATGCCACGCCTTCTTTTTCCAGATTTGACTCATTCCGGCGGGGCACCTTTTAAGCCCTTTGAAAATGGCAAAAGTTTGTCATACAACAACACGCTCTCTTTTTGTTTTACGTTACGGGTCGCTGCTGAAATTAACGTGACTTGCATAAAGCGTAGCGTAGCGCCCTCTGCCGTTCGCTTTTGCAAATTAAGTTGGCTGCCGAAAAGTATGCAACGCGCACGACACTAAAGTGTCGCCGCCACGTTTGCGCGTCATTCTGGCTAACAATTTTTATTCTCATTTTCTTTACTTACTTGCCACACAATATACACAGCAACTTGTTGTTGCTGTTGCAAGTTTTCCTTTTTAGCCAAAATGCAACTGGGGAAACGTGTCACAAAGTTTATGCGCAACGCGCGCGTCGCACGCGTCACGCACGCGATTTTCGCTTAGTTGTTTGTCACTTTGCCCCATTCTCATCCCCGTAACACTTTCTAGCCGGGTTTTTGGCTGCCTGGCTGCTTCTTGGTGTTGCCAAGAAAAATGGCTCTGCAAATTAAGTGAGTTGCCGGAATTTTTCTTCTTCTTTTTTTTTTTTTGCAACAACATAAATTAGTGTGCATAAGCTGAGATTTGTAGTGAAACTGACTTAAGCTGGCAGTGTTTTGCGAAACGTGCTTAAATTGAAAGCGTTTTGGGCTAGTTCTAAATATGTTCAGCTAAGAGTCTTGTTTTTCAAGGAATATGCAGTGGGTAGGGGAAAGCATTGCTCAGTTAAGAAAAGAGACCTAATACTTAGTCTAAGAAATAAAGACAAGACTTATAAAGAAATTGAAAATTTAATTGGATATACTGCTACTATGGTATTTAACGTCATTAACTATAAGAAGAAGCCTGAAAATCGCGCTGGTAAGCGAAGGACTACAGTTTTAGAGGATAGACGAATTGTGCGATACTGCAAGATGAAGCCTACAGCGACCTCAAATATGATAAAAAATGATTTAAATCTGTCAGTCAGTGATGTGACAGTTCGTCGTCGACTTATTTAAAATAATTTAAATGCAAGAAGTCCAAGAAAGGTTCCCCTTTTCGGGAAACACTTTAAAAGAGCAGAAAGTTGGAATTTGAGTTTTTTTTTAAATATGTATTTTTTACCTTTTTTGCTTTTATATATTTGAACAAATAGAGGAAGTCTGAAAACAATCGTTAACATTCGGCCAATAGTACACAATGTACTCTCAAACGCTCTAAACATTTTTGTTTCCATTCATTTTGTTTCCGAGGAAGGTACCATTTTTACAAGTTTTTAAGAAATTTTTTTTTTTATATATAAAATAAATTGAATTAAAGTGAAGGACTAGAGAATAAGAGGCATCATTTGAAAAAATACTATTACCACTGAATACTTTCACGTATAACTGTAGTTTTTATCAAGAAATGTTCTAGGTATTGCTAACAATATTGATACATTAGATAAGATTAGATTTAGAGTATAAGCCATCCCTAGCACTCTGGCAGCCATGCCTGAGGGAGGAAGTTAAAGGCGAGAAACGATAGTTGAAATAGGAGAAAGAGCACGAAAACAGAGTAGGCTTTCATAGAGGTTCCCTATCGACACAATCTTTCCAACTCCTGTAGAAATTCGTGAAGTAACAAGGAATGTGCTCCGTTGAGTCGTCTTCTTCAAGACAGGCTGCATAAGTTGGGTCGTACGAAGCCCATATTAGACAGGTGTTGGTCAAATGTATTGTGACCCGTGATTAATCCAAACAGAGCTTCCAGATCTTTCCTTTGTTACGGGCTTTGGGTTTGTTACGCGCCATCCAGTGGTGGATTTCCAGCGTTCATTACAGATTTTGTCCGTGTAGACCGCTATCCATCCAAACAATTCAGTTGCGCTGATAGGAATGATTGACCTATTCACAGCAACGCCAAACCTTTGTTTGCCAAAAACTCTGCCATTTAATTTTGCCGGGATACCTCGGGGTCATGAACCCAGTATAGACTGATTTTGTTATGACGTGAAATAATGCATCTGGTCTTTCATTCGCTGACTTTCATCGACGTTGTGCGAAGATTCTCTAGAGACCTGAGCGCAATCTGACTGTAGCTACAGATTCCTACAGTTACGCCACTCAGCTTTCTTTTGTAGGTCCACGTCGCGGCATTCAGAATTGCGTAGACTTCCGTTTGAAAAACCGACAGCAAACTACCTTTCGCGCATGATTAGCTTGAGTTTTCATCAAGATACCAATAAGCGATTAATACATTAATAGGAATAATAAATTAAACAATTCACTCCATTTTTTCAACCTTTTTCTGATATATAGGACTAGCTACTAGAAATCATCGGAAAGACAATTTAAAATAGGACACTTTCTAAATAAGATTCATTATTGGCGACGCTATTAAAATATTGGCAATTTTACCCAAAATGCAATGTAATAGACCTGCTTGTAAACTTTGTCATATACATAAGCGATAAATAAAACAATCGAGTTCGATAAAAACCTCTAATCAGTGCAAAAACCCTTCTTTATCAGTGCAGAAAAAAAAGGCAAAATTAAAACATAAAAATGTAATACAGACAGTCGGGACAGTGCCCGAGAGTAGGATACCCTTTACTAATTTTTTTCATGAAAATCGAATTTCTGTGCAAATCGTATCGACGCGTTAGAGGGTATCGGTATGGTAATAGCGGCAACTGTACTACGGGGTTAGGGGGATGACGTTGCTTGGTTAATAAACCTTACCACATTTGGTGGCTCTAAAATAAATGTTAACCTTAACAATTCTATAAAAGTAAAAATCTGTTGCAGTTTATAGATGGAGCGATTTAAAATTGGCCTAATATTACCTATGTATATCATTCATAGATTCTATTTGATCGTAACAATTTTTATACAGAACTTGCACAGTAGTATGTGACAAGTTTGAATTAAATAGCTTTCATGGTGTGCGTGTAAACCGTGAAAAACTGGCACGGGGGAAGGGGGTAAGATATCGCCATGATTGGATAAACTCCCTCTTCTTCTTCTTAACTGGCCACAACAACCCGATGCCGGGTTACGGCCTGATGTATTTCTTTCATTGAAATTGGGGTTTTACATGGTGGATCCTAAACCCTAGGCACAACCCTTTTAAGGCCTGGGGTGGCTCTACTGGTCTCGAAAGAATCCAGTGTTATTATAAGTCGGCTCATACTAGCTGACCTGCTGAGGTGGTATTCTCTAACTCTCTCACCACACGGGCAAAAACTCCCTCTATCTAGGTAAAATGCACATCTTTTGGTAAAATTTGTGTAGCTCTAACTTTTATAGTCTCTGAGACCAATATGGACAGACGGACGGACGGACATGGCTATATCGACTCGACTATTGGTCCTAATAATTTTTGCCCATATGGTGTGGCATGCTTTTTTCTGCCAGCAATATATATTTCACAAATCTTTAATATCCTTTGACATTTTAAGTACAGGGTATAATGAGAAAAAAAATACAGCCTACGCGGGCAGATGTCCATATTGTTTTGTGGCAACATCTCGAAACAATAAATAAGCTTGAAAAGTGAGATGCTCTAACTTATTAGTGAAATATAAAATACCATTTTACTCTAAAACCCACTAATTGCATGAAACACTTTCCGTACACGCTCAGAAGTCAAGCAAATGTTCTAGGTCAATATATAAGGGATGCCAGAGATCTTAATCGGCAAACAGTAGTTTGCTTATCTTAACGAATGGGCAACCCTAACGACAAACCTTTATGGTGGATACCTTCCATCTGCTATATATACATTATTGCCTTACAGGATGACAAGCATTTAATCTAAAACTAATCATAATTACAATATGATGTTTTGAGCTGTTCTAAGTTAGCATGAATGTGTTGCTTTTAAGTATCATATAACAAACCAATGCACATTGTTCAAAAGTCTGCCACTCAGTTCCAAGTCCATTTCAAGTCCAGCTATCAACAAGCAACAAACTGTTGCCACACACACACACACACACAGACACACACACACACACACACACACAGACACAAACAGAACTGGCACTTGAAAACCACTTGAGTTCATTATAATTTACAACATATTGCAACAGCAGCCACAAATACACAGACACTGAATAAACAACAACAAAATGTGAGTGTGTGTGCGTGTGTGGCAAGTGTTTGACTGTTGTTGGCACATGTCACTTCTCATAAAACAGAAATTTGTATATGGTTGCCAGCAGGTGAGAATGGCGTCAGAGTTGCCACTTGGCAGAGGTTATCAAAAACTTTGAAACTACTTGAGTGTGCACACAAGTCAAATACAGTTGTAAGTGTGTGTGTTTGTGTGGTACTTATGAATTTCCAAGTGGTACTACGTTGTCTTTAAGAATTGTGAAGTGGCAATCTCAGATTCAATCCTAGAAGCATGCAACACTTAATTGTTGATACATCAATAAGTCGAATGAATTTTATATAAATAATTGTTTATATTTTAAGTGATTTGTGTGTGTGTCAGAGTGTAAGACCACAGAATATACCACTTATAACAAGGGGTGTGCGTTCTGCAGTTGATTAAAATTTGTAAAGAAAATTGATAGATGTCAATTATTATAAAGTTTTAATGGATAAGTGTAGGTTTTGAAAGATACTAAGTATATGCATATTATAATGACGTAAGTTAAAGCACATTGTTAATTAGTTAACTCCGTTTTCACAAGATGAATCTGACTTTTATGAATGACTCATTCAGGGGTGTATCAGAAATCTCTAGACTGTTTTGGCTAAAGTTTTATTTGAATTTTCCTAAAAAATCCGTCGGTCAAATGCTTACTGGTTAGATTTTCCATTCTCTCAAAAATAGTTCTGTGACATTGAGGAATTGCTTTTTGATTGAGATTTGGTATAAAAAGTTATCTCGCATACCAAAAATTGCTTTGGGTTGGAAGATATTTGATGCACAGGCCGATTCCGATTATATCGTTGTGGCTTTTGTTAGTATGCAAAAAATAGTCCAATTTTTTTCATGATAGAAAATGTCGATGGTTTGTTTCTGCTCTTTTGCTCTTCCTTTTTCTCAGTTTTGCCTACGAGTGAGTCGGTCTGACAGAAACATTAACACAAGCAACCTCACATGTACGCTGTGCTGTAAATAGTCGATTTTCTACAGATACGTAGACTTTTTTGGACTTTGGTTTAATTTTGTCTGATTGTTTGTTCATTTTTGTTTATTATTATGCATTCACAATGTATTCACTTTTGGAAAGTTTCGGGTGTGGACGATGTTTTTTTTTGTGATTTCACGTGCCTTTGTAAAAAACAAATTCTTCCGATTACCAAAAAAATCATCTAAACTGTTCAAGAAAGGAAAATTACTAGATAAAATGGAAATTTATCATCGAAAAGTGTTAAGCTGTACCTAAAGAATTTTTCAAAGTCAATCTTGCCTATATGCAACATTGATCTTGGGCGATATCCTTCTATATATAGAGAAAATGAAAGGAAGGTTTTTTGCATCGGATCGGACTGCAACGCTTGAACCTGCAATTCCGCGATCGGTATGCGGCTTTCGCCGAAACCGAAAATTAGCATTTCATTTTTACGAAATAGAATGTAAGACTTGTACAATAGATGGAAAAAAATAATAAAAGCCGGCGATGGACAACACATTAATTGATGTGAGTGTGTGTAAATTTCATTGGTTGTCTCTTGCAGAGTACGTCCGTCAATATACTACGCGACTAATTACGAAAGTTCTCAAATACATTATTTGCAAATTAACGGACAGCTGGGCTGAAATTCTGTTAAAAGAGACCAATAAATATAATGAAATTGTCCCCGGAAAAGGGGTACGCGGAAATCAGGCTGATAAATTTCGCCTCGATGCGGATAGTTGCCAGCCTTTTGTTCACTAGTGTGAACCGGAAACACAGTCGCTGGCCGACAACAAATCCGAACCGAAATTCTCGCCAGTCCGCATGACAGATGTAGTGTATGGCACAGTCGGCTACCCTGCCCTTTCCATGGCATCTCCAGGATGACAGCTGGGCAATTAAGGTTTGGGACATTCCAGGTACTTACGTGCCTTGTTAAAACAGAGTTCTTGTCACGTTTATGAACGATTGGGTTATCCTTATCAGAGGCATTTAATCTTTTTATTTGAACTGGGACTCTGGCCTGGGGTGTCAAATTTGTGAATTTTTTTGTTTATGTTATTCCAACATATTTTTGAATAGCGGAACTACTGGGTCAATGTTACGAAAGTTGTAGTAGGCTTTGTTACCTTTAATTTCGTTTAGTCAATTAGAAAGCGAGATGTCAAAAAAAAAATGCACTAGCACTTTCCTTATAGTTAATCTTTTTTATTAATTGGGAAATTTATGACTACTACATAAAACAAATGTCGATAACTATTGAAAAAAAACAAAATATAATATCCCATCGATATGTGTAATCGAGTTTAACTGCACTTGACTTTTACATGTAATACTTTGGACTAAGTAGGCTTTTATTTATAAATTACATATTTCAATTAAGGAGACCTTTTCTAAATAAATTTATCTATTCTCCCTAATTGTACAGAAACTCTTTTTGGAGACACGCCAATTGTCGCAATGGTAAGTAAAACAGGTGTAATATTATTTTCAACATTTAACTCAAACATTACCAATTTGCAGGCAGAAGAAAAGCCTAAATTCAAATTTCCCATGCATAATACGCATTTAAAAAAGACAATGGGAAATGTGAAAATTGCATGCGTTTTAGCCCTAATAGCTCCGATGTGTTTATACTTTTTACATAATGCGCCGCGCAAAACCAAGTATCTTACATTTTATAGCACCTACGACCCCATGGAGGCGTTTGAGCGGATGCAGAAGGGTGGCTATCTGGACTCCTGTCCGGCTGATGATAAGAAATCGAATAAAAAAGAGGACAAAAAGAAGTAAGACCAAAACCAACACAATAAAAATGTAAAGGAAAGGAAATCAATTCGCATATTGATTCGGAGAAATGACGAATCTTACACTATTGACAGTTTAAGCAGAAATGGATTCCAATACATAAAAATACACAATACAGTTACACACACACACACCCATCTACAAGAAAAGATATACTAATAAATGGAGCATAGCAAGTTTTTATAGCAAATTTTTTTTTTTTTTTTTGAAAATCGTCAACATTTTGGTGACGTCATTTATGAACGAAAACCCTCTATAGAAAATCGAATACAAACTAGTTAATGTTTTTTAACGTTATGCGGTGTTATGATGTTTCGAACAAATGAGCTGCAAAGATAAAAAACTTAATTTTCAAAATAGTCAAGACGAGTTAAAAAAACTTAATTTTATTGTTAATTTTTCACTTGGCGCATTTTTTTAACTGCCTTCAATTTGCCTCTTTTTGTGGCAAGTTCCCCCAGTTAACACCCGTTGCAGTTTATGCATTTTGATAAATATTTACCTATTTGAACAAAAGTTAAATTTGATTCATTTGTTGTCGTTTTTGTTGCTGCTGTTGTTGCACGTGTTGCAGCGGTTGCCGCCTGGATGATTGCAACAAAAATGCTTTTCTCTTTCATTTTTTTTATTTTTTATTTTGTTATTTTTAATGTAAAAGTTTTGTTATGGAAATTCAGCAAGTTGTTTTCTCACTAGTAAACTTGCTTTTTGCAATGGCGTGAAAGTTTTAAATATGATTTTATTTGTGTTGCAAGTTGCGGCTATTTTTTAAAGATTTTTTTTTCTGATGTAGTTGGTCCAGCAGTTGAAATTGCAGCAAGTGAAGAATTTTTAAATAAAGAAATGGTGTTTGTGAAATTTATTTTATTACAACACAATTGTGTTTAAGTTTTGTCTGTTTTTGTTGGTAGTTAGCAGCTTTTGTTTTACAGCGGCGCCTTTGGGAATTTCCCTAATTAAGACAACTTTAGTTGAACAATATATATTCCCAAAGAGTCAACGAAATTTCAGGAGAAAACTACATTAACGTTTAAGAAAACTTGAATATAATGCGGATGGTTTAGCTAAGACAATTTTGGTTCTTTTCTATTTGTTTTTTTTTTTTTTTTTTTGTCGTTTTCCGCTTAAATGCATTTGGCGCACGGTCGTCTCAAGTGTCCTGGGCCCGCCATTTGCATGGCTGCCAGCTGTCTGCTGTCGCTTCTGACTATAGAGACTATCCTTTGGTATCCTGCGTTTGCCTCTGATGCTTCCTTCCTTCCTGCCATAAGCCGAGTTCAGGCAGCACATTTACTTAAATTTTGCCACAGTTCTGTAAAAACTTTAGTCGTTGACTTTTCCTTACTTTCTGCCTCTTCTTCTTCTTTGTCTTCGTCGAGCACTTTATGTGAATTATTATAATGATTTACACTGAAGTGGCTGCTGAAACATTTGGGCTACCGCCATTTTGTAGGTGTGCTCGGCTCCGGGTAATGAAGTTAATGGCTAGCAGGATCCAGGCATGATTTGTCTAGCTCTTGAGCTATTTCTCCTTCCTGCACAGTTTTAGTTCTTGTAGCGACGGCTTCTTGTACCTTCTGTGCGCATTTATAGCTCAATTTGATTGCTTTTAAGAATTTTGCTGCACGGCTTGAAAATCGTTTAATACAAGTTTTTCATTTTACGAACATTTCTATTTCGTGATTGGTAATGTCAATGGGTTAAACCAAAGATAATGCAAATACTGTATTGCCTTGGTTTCAACTATGAAGCATTCGTTTTTGTCTTAATTATTTTCTGTTTTTTCTTTCCAATGAAAGAAATACATCAGGCCGTAACCCGGTGCTGGGTTGTTATGGCCAGTTAAGAAGAAGAAGAGCTTAGAACTATGTAGTTCTGGCAGTTAATGACATTGTAAGTCCTCCCTGGTAAACTTCTGCCTACGTTCGTTCCCTACTAGAACGACCAGTCGGTCTAGAGGGGTACCCTGCCCAAAAGAATATTCCGTTCTGAACCATCTGCTAGTAAGCATCGTAGGTACATAAGAGCATTCGTGGGGCTCTTAAAGATACTGAACGAATTCAAATGATGGTTTCCATTTGTTCAACGGAACGTGTGTAGTTGTTTTATGTTTAACACTTTAGCGAGCTTGACACTCAAGTCAGATTGAACTTCCATTATATTCCCAAATTTTGTTTTTGACACGACATACGTTTGGCAACGAGAGATTTATAACTATATAGAAAATAGAGATTCTTCCACTTACTTTTCGACAATATTTTTTCTAAGGGTTAAAACAGACAAAAACTTATTTGCAGTTTTGCATAGCTACATATATAATACACAGATCCCAGAGACCTGGAGTAACAACCATGGATTCAAACCGTAATCGTAACCGTTACCGTAATCAAAAACAACCGGTTGAATTTTGAAACCATATCTTTATCGTACCCGAAATAATTTTTTTTAGCCGAAATAACCGAATTGAAACCAATTTTTTTATACCGGTACGGTTTCGATTCTTATACCCTGTACACAAAGTGTAAAGGGGTATTATAGATTTGTGCAATGTATGTAACAGGCAGAAGGAGGAGTGGCAGACCATATGATTCATGTGCAAAAATGGTCAGGAGCAATTGTCAAGTCGATATAGACATGTCCGTCTGTCTGTCCATGTTGTCGCACCGTTCTCGGAGACTATAAGACTTAAAGCAAAAATTTGTTTACCAAAAGATGCGCATTTTCTCTAGGTAGATTAAGTTTGTCAAATTTTGTCGATATCTCACCCCCTTCGCCAGTGACAGATTCGTGGTTTTGGCCCACACAATAAATGCTATCCAATTAAAACTTGGCACAGTTTTGCACACTTACAATTGTAAAAATTATTCATATCGATTAGAAGATATAGCCAATAATGTGGCGCCCTCTCCTATGAACTGCAAAAGAATTTCACTTTTTACAGAAATGTTAAAGTTAAGCCGATGCAAATATCGGTGGATCGAATCGAAACCAATATTATTGAAAAAAGAAAATATATATATTTACATATATATATATGTATATATATATATATACATATCTATATGAACAGCTCACATAATCTTACACACAACATAGCCGAAGGCCCCAGTAGCCAGTACTATATAAATAAATGAGAACTAGTTTTAAATACCAATCTAACTTTAATAAATAAAATAAATACATACCATTGGAGTTTCCTTAAAAATTTTAGTTCTTATATTTCCGTCAGCTGCATTTATTAGTTTTGGGGAACAAGGGTCAAAGGTATTCCGTTTTCTCAGAAAATGTATGTATTTGGAAATGTGCGAGTTGCTGGGTGTCAAAAAATCTTGAATTGTATTGATGATAGCATAAATGAGAGTGACTTTCCAGAAGCGTTTAGTATATTTTTCTCAATAGTGTTTACCGATAATGACGTAGATATGGTGATTTGATATATTAACTTTTTCCTTTTATTGAAAACAACTTCATTTTCGTGTTTCGCAAGTTTCGAAAAACCATAAATCGATAGTTGCGTATCAAGCCGATCAATTATAACCTATTTATAATCACTTTTGCCCGCCATTGGTTTAAATAATTCCGTTTTTTGTTCTGTCGCATTTAGCTTACTTTACTCAAGTCTCTTTCTGAGTTAATACAACGATTTGCAGTAACGAGAAACATTTCAAATGAGCCTTTCACGGTGCCATATTAGGTGAATATGCGGTGTGGTTGATGATTACAATGTCATTTTGAAGAAAACTTTCGGATCTAGCAACCTTTGCCTTAAAGTGATTTGTAAAAACATGCTTACTTGTAAAGTAACAGTTAGATGAGTTACAACTTAAATGGCCTTCCATAAAACATAGTATCTTTCGAATTTTTACAATGCTCTACGTGAATAAAGTGCATGTGAAGAATTAAAACTATTTTAACTTTTTTCTTCCCAGCTCAATTGAAGCTCCACAGTTAATAGTTGTCTAACAATCCCTGAAGACGGACTCCGCAGTGGGTCAGAAATATTGGAAAGTAATAAATAACAACAAACATTAAAAACTCTGAAGTTTTAACTTCTTTGTTGGACCTTGAGCCGGGAAGAAAAAAGCTAAAGAAGAAGATCGGGTCGCAAATCAAAATTCATATAAAACCATTTTATTTTAAGTAAATCTATATATAGTAGTGCAAAGCGATGAAACTTGGCAACGGCACATTGATTTATGCTTTTTTCAAATAATGCATTTATCTAGACAACGCGCTCAGACCTATTACATACTATTTGAGCAATCATGTAAATCGGACAATGACACAGTCACAGACATATGAACAGAGACACTGACAATAACATTTCTTCATGATTAAACTGAGACAACACGAAGAGAGAGTTTTTTTTGCTTTCTGGCACCCAACTTACCGGCATACCGCCCGTATCAGTGTCTGGCGGAAACACCTGTGCCAATGTTGAACAACCCTAAACAAAAGTAAATCAACGTATTGATGTAAGACAAAAGCAATCTGGTCAACACGGCATCTGGTCAACGTGCGGACATTTGTCCCAGCTACATGGCAGTAAAAAGGGGAAAAAACTTTGAAGTTTGGAAGGGAAAGATACCGAGTTCCGATGATGTTGATGACACTGATTACACGTTGTCTAGCATGCACATCACACACACTCAAACCTTTGCACACATAGATACAATTACAATTGGATGTATCCCCCATGGCTTTAGTTAGTTTTTTGTGCGTTTTGTCGTGTTTCAGTCGATTTGACAAGCGTATTTGACAGCTCTCTAACTACACACCTTCGTTTAAGTAATATTACACCAAAGCACTAATATATGTCTTTAGTCTTCAAAAATGATTTTTGCCATGGGGCTTACTGTTAAATTCCTTATATGTATTTTTCATTAACATTTGTCAGTTTTGGTTCCAATGTTACGATGAATTGCCAGAATAGCCAATTATACTGTACAATCGACTTTTTTATAAATTCTAAAAGAATTTAATTTTTATTATCGTACCTCTGACCAAAATCAGGGATGTACAAATCTCTAAATGTATAATAAAGTTATATTTTTTCTACGATTCGGTCTTAATTTTCAAAGTTATAACGTTTGTTTCTTCTTCTACTAATCTATGTAAATTGCAGGACAGCCAAGGGTTTTTGGAGTCCTTTCCTTTCATGTTTAGCCAGATACCTTACACCAAATCAAGCACAAGCTTTTGAAATCAGTTATAAATTTATAAAGACTAGAATTTTGAAAAAAACTTCGGGGCTCTGCCACCAGCTCGCTCCCCCTTTCTCACGGGGCGGTTCAACTTCCTCTTGTTCTTTCTCTTCATGTTCCTCTTCATTTTTCTCATCACCATCACCTTTATCTTCCTTTTCTTCTTCTTCTTCCCCTACCCCTACCCCTTACTCCTTCTCTTCATAGTAAGCTTTCTCATCCTCATTTCAAGAGCTGTAAGATAAATTATGCTTCACTACGCCCCCTTCTTGCTACGCTCACCCCTAGCCCCTCTCTATGTATATCTTATTCCTCTGCCTTATCCTTATTCCAAAAGCTACAAACGTTTTAATTAATTTCTTTCCTTTATTTCGAAAATCCAAATTTTACTCTAATTAGAGAAAATAACTTTGCCCCAAAGCTCTGGCGGCTTGGAAATGTACATAATTGCGAAATCCTTACGCTTCTGCTAATTAGACGTGGATATTAGAGGCTTTTTTAGGCCTACATGGCTATAATAGTCAGCTTCCTTTAAAATTGTTCTTATGTTATCATCGGATATTGTTTTAGTAAAACGTTCCGTAACATCCAACATTAACGTGTCCAAGTCCACAAGCTACTTCTTTTTCTTGCTTTGTGAGTAGGAATGGACGGCCAGAACGGGGCTTCTACAAGATGGAGCCCGATGAAACATAGTTTATTATTACTCTTTGAACTTGTGAGTGAGCTCCAATTTCTCTGTAGGATTTACCCTCCAGACAGAGTTTTATAGTAATTTTTCTTTCCGTCACATAAATTTAAAGGAAGCGAAAATATACAGGAAAGACAAGATGTGCAATGGGACTAAGAAACGCAACTTTATCTTCTGAATTTTACAACTTTAAATTACTATATGCAGAATTTTGCGGGTGTACATTTTAAGGTAGTTTCAGTAAATAGTTAATAATATGCCAACTTGATGGAATTGAGGTTTTCAACAAGCAGTTTATAAAATAAAAAAAAAATAATAAATGTTCGTTGCTGTTCCTATAAATTCAAACAGAGTCAAAGTTCAAATTTCTAATTTTTTTGCACTGTTCGTGCTAGTGTACATAGATTTCTTCACTGAGGGCAAACTTTTTTTCACATAGAACTAAAAGTGTAGATAGGTAGGTAGCTAGGTAGTTAGGTGTATACACTACCTACTTTCTGCTTTCCATTCTCGGAAGTAGCTTTTATATGGTACAAAAACAAGGAGCAAAAATCCTTGCTCGTATGTGTAGTACTTTCCCGGTAGCGAAGACCCCCTACCACTTAGAAGTTTCGCGGAAATTACAGTCAATCTCTGGCAAAGAGTAGTCCACGCTAAAAATTTAAAAGATTTAATTGGGCTTTATGGAAAACCTAACAATATGAAATCTGGCAACAAAAAGCTTTATTAAAACTTTAATAATTTCACTATAGCTATGTTTACATGAGTGTTTAGTTGTGTGTATCTTTCTGTATGTTTGGATTGAATGCAACGAACTGAAATTGAAAACATTGCACAACATTTTGATAACTGAAATGGCAACAATTATGTAGGCCAAACAACAATAGAAACTACAAAATCAATTCACTGAATAATGGCAACATGTATTTATATAGTATAAAGAGACTCACCCACCAAATCCGTAAAAGCCAAAAAACAAATCTACAATAATAAATATGAATAACATGCGAAATTCGATGTGTTACGCAGCGGCCATTTTGTTTTGTCCATTTTGAAATATGACTACATTGGACTTCATTGCAATTTGAATATTAGTTGAAAATTCAATTATATTTGTGCATATGTATTATTAAATTTAAATACGGTGCTCAAGTAATTCAAGTATTCTAAATTTGTTTTGAAATGGTTTTATTAAATTTCAAGTTAGATACATATTTATTTTTGGAGTTGTGGATTACGTGTGGATTAAGTGTTTATGGGAAAAAAATATATATTCCACTGTCGGACACGGTCCAGACTCTCTGCATTAAATTGAAGAATGAATAATTTTTTTACAAAAAAATAAAAAATTGTATTATGAAGAAAATAATATTTTTATTTTATTTAAACAATCAATTTTACAATTATAAGCTCAATATTTTCAAGTGACCGAACTCATCAAAGTTAGAACTCAGGGAGCTCGAAATATTGCTTCAACTGGGTTTTTTCATGTGTGACAGGCAGACAACTCAGCAAGTTACACCAACAAAACGATGAATATATCTCTTTGGATTCCATTCAGTAGACAACTTCCAGCGGTCCTTACAGATTATTTGTTTTGCCTCGTTTCCATCCAACTTGCCGCACTGACAGTAATGATCGG
This sequence comes from Chymomyza caudatula, assembly GCA_035041775.1. Lineage (NCBI taxonomy): Eukaryota > Metazoa > Arthropoda > Insecta > Diptera > Drosophilidae > Chymomyza > Chymomyza caudatula. Next base: position 2,721,197 of record JAWNKW010000209.1, read on the forward strand.
CTCAGAGCGAAGCCGAGTCTGCCAAGGTAAACGAAATCCTTGACAACATAAATCTGAGAGTCGAACCGCTGCGCCTCTCTACACGAAGAAAACATAACCGCAAAAGCTCCGATAACTGCTCAGCCAATGATATTGATATCATCTGCGTATGTGTGCAACTGGACGCTCTTAAAGTTCAATATTGTCCTGTTCCTATTTCTTTGCCTTTCGCAATACACTCTCCACACCTATCACTGCAAATTAATCGAATGCTTAGTAGCAATTTTGAAGAAAAAACTTCTTTTAAAAGCTGTAAGAGTTTAAAATAATATATGTATTCATAAAAGCCCTTTGTTGGCAATTCTCGTAATTTAATACAAAAGAAGATTGAAATAGAATATTTTAATAACCCAAATGTTGCATATTTCAAAGAATTTGTAAGTGTAGAAAATTAACTATAATGAATGGCCAATTCCATATACTAATCGTTTGCAAGTTTAACAATAAAACCAATTAGGTCAGGCTTTCAAGCACTTACCAAAACCCAAAACACAATTACAAAACAAACCGCTTAAAAACACCATCAAAGTTTCAAATACCTTCAAGGTAAGAACACTAACAATCCACAGACAATCCAGGTACAGACTGCAACAAAGTCTGATGATGAATGATGCATTTTTTATGCCGACAGCAGCTAAAAAAAAATGAAAGGAAAACAAATTGAGAAACCAAAACGCAACTAAAGAAATTGCAAATAAAAGGCGGCAGACAGAAATGTTTGAATTTTATTGGCGAAATTGATAAAGTGGCTGTAGCAAAATCGAGAGGAATTGCCAATCCAAAAGCCAATCGATAAAAGCAACGCAAAATCAAGTATCCGACGTGGCTGGGCTCTTTGGCTCTTGGGCTCGGGTAACTCGATGGCTTGGTTGGAGCAATCAACATGGGCAAGAACAAGGATTTGAAGATTTATATTTTGAACGTTTTCTTATTTTCGTATTTTTTTTAACTTTTTTTTGAATGTATTTTGCTTGCATAAAAAATATGAGCAATTGTCTTCGGAAACAACTGGAGCAGGGGGCATGTTTGTGGCATTAACTTTTCTTATGCAATGGTTCGTGATGGAAATCAATTTAACTTCTCGTTGCTTTCCAAGCAACGGAATAAACTGTGCAAATTTATTTATTACAGGTACAAAGCAGCTTAATTTTGTTTACTTAAATGAGTAGTTAATCAATTATATTAAAAAAAAAAAAAAAAAATTATAGTATTCTTAGTGCAATAATTGTTTTTGTAATGTTGGTACACAACTCACTTATTTAACAAAAAAAAATGAAAAACACAAAATTTTGAAAAATATTTACTCTTATTATCCCTCTGGCGACCCAACTATAGCGACGAGAGTGGTCAAATTCAATAGGAAACCCTTTGAAGACATGCCCAACACGATAAAAAATTTGACGCAGGCAGTCGGGACGGTGCCCGACAGTTGAATACCCTGTACACTTTTTCTTTATAAACACTAAATATGGTAAAATGGGAACGGAAGTTTCCACTTTTATATTTCCTTTCATAAGAACGATATGCCGGTAAACATTTTCCTATTGGGAAATTCCAATTGACAAGTTTTCCAATTGGGAAGTTGGGTATTATGGGGGCAAAAATCACTTTTATACTCATACCTCCAGTATTCTTGGGCCAATGTCGTTGAATTTAGTAACATAGATCAAAAATAAATTTATAGATGTCTGTGACAATTTTCAAACCAATACATTGGGGATGTGGCAGTAATCAAGGTAAATCGTTTGCGGGGAAGGGGGGTTTCATTGAAAAAGGGGGATGCAGTTAACGATTAGGGTCACACCAGTCTCCACACCAAATTTTATAACTCTAGCTCACATATATCCATATCTACACGTAGTGGAATTTTCGCACAGTTTGTTGGTGTATTACTATATTTATCCGATTTCGATTATTGCACATAGATGCACATAAATACGACGCACTTTTGTGCTGTTTCGAGTTGATAGATTCAACGGAGCGGTTGTAAACCGCGCAAAACTGTCACGGGGGAATAACACACTACATCGACAACGACTAAAACGACAACCCATGCACACAAAAACATCGCCGAATTGCCGGAATAGTTGTCAGTTTGCTTAAATCGTCGAAAAACCAAAAATTAGAAATTTTATTTTTTTGCGCATCTTATTGTAAAATATTATTGCCCTAACTCTTATAGTTTCTGAGAAACACGTTACAACACGGACAGACAGACGGACGGACGAACATGGCTATATCGACTCGACTATTGCTCCCGATAATTTTTGCCCATATAACATCTGCCACGCCTTTTTCTGCCTGTTACATACATTGCACAAATCTATAATACCCTTTTACACTTTGTGTACATGCTATAATTATTACGTAGCTCTCCCGCGATTGTTTATTGATTTTTCGCATATGGCGTTGATCGGTGAGAGTTAATTTGAGCGTGTTGTAAGCTCTGAGAGTGGCACATCCGCAGAAAAACACACGCTGAAATTAACTCTCATCCATGGTAGAATACAACTCACTCGAATTAATTATTGTTATATTTTGTTGTTTTTATTATGTCTGAAAAAAAATCGACCTTAAAGGAAATTGTTGATTTATCGAAATCAAGTAAAGAATCTCGCCGAGTAGGTCGAGTATTTCTGTCAATGTTTTCTCTTCTGGGACGTCTCTTAATTAAATTTCAGAGTGAATTGTTTACCAAATCAATGTTTTGAATAGCCTAGTATATATGTATAAATAATATATATTTATTACGTCAATTAAGAATATTGCTGATCCTGTCCACCTACCGGATACAAACTGAAGTTAAAACTTCCTGCAGAGCAATCGAATATATGGTCCAAACATGAAGTAATTTGTTTCTGTTATTCACGAACGATTTTATTTATTAAGATATATTTATATTTTTAAGTTAAAAATAAGATTTAAGATATATATTTATTCGTATTATTTATTTGAGAAAAGATATATAAAGTAAAGTTTTTACGATAGAAAGAAAATTTGAAAAATAAATTGCCATTATAAACGATCAAGGATGACGATGACACAACTTCTGACGAGACGACGACGAAGCAGGGCTGTATAACGGAAATTTAATAAAACTGTCAATCGTTGAATTTTTCTCAATAGTTTCTAGAAGCTTCGTCAGTTTTTTATCGATTTCAATTTCAAAATTTTATATATATGTATATTATTTTTGATTAAAAAAAAAGGAAGAATTTTTTAAGTTAATAAAAAAGTGCGTTTCATTGCCCTGTAACTCGCAATAGAGTCAAGGTGGTCCATTTCGGATTGGCAATCAGCTAGAGCAAATTTATCGGAAAGTTAGCTTAGAGCTTCTTTTTTGTTGCCAAGTGATGATGCTGATAGTTGGAAAAATAAGTCCAACTGGATCACTTGACCACTACAGAGGTAAGATGTTCAATGAAATCAATAGGATACAAGAACGGGAGCACACGTTTAAGAACTTTATACGCATCCATCAAATATTAAACCAACAACAGATTGGGGCAATAGGCAAGCATTGATAAATTTAAAGCCAGTGTAAGTTATAGTTGCTTCAAAATATTTTCTTTTAACAGTTTTTCTCTCAATATTCGCAAGGAAAGTACCTAAAATCCACAAATTACAGCACCTGTCCAGGCAAATGCTATAAAATTCTGTTTCAGCACAAAAACTAAGAAAATTTCATCAAAAGCTTCGTTTGTACAGCCAAAATTTCAAATTGGATTTATGGCAGATTTAAGTACGGCCTCATTCAGCCTGCAGCAAAACTGGAAATAATCGCATATCAAACATTTAAACTGATTTTCAGTTTTTAAGCAAATAAAGACTGAAGCTCAGTTCGGCACTTCATAACACATAATACTTTCCATGGTACAACCATATGTGGCATAAGCCTCTGTGTGGGTGTTTGGATCTCGGACCCGGACTGGGCAACATGTAACATGCTCAATTTAAAGTGCTATGATTTACCAGTAGAAATCAGTGTCCATAAGTTGAGTGTGTATGTGTGAGTGTGTGAGTGACTGACTGAATGTGTGCGAGGGAGTGTGCGCGTCTCTCTTTGTTTGGTCTCAAAATAGATGAGCCAACAATGCACAAGTTTTCAACACAAGTGCAGCCAACGCACAGTGGTCGGAATTGCCATACCAGCTGCAGAAAAGTTAATGCGAAGCCATGAAAACTGCTAACTTGCATAGGAACATAAATTTACAATTGGAATTTTTTTCCAAACTTAGAATATTAATTTGATAATACATATAATGATTAATTATAGAAAATATGGTGCTTTGCTAGATTTTATGTCAAGAATGGGTTTAATTATGAAAAAGTTGATTCAATAAATATAGTGTATGCGTTTGATATTTCAAACCTAGTTGCAACTTTCTTGCAAATTAACTATTCTTCATCTACGTTAGCTGCGTCTCCCATATCGGCTTGGTTGTGGCTACAATATACCAAGAACTGTTTTTGGCACCACCATTGTTCAGCGTTTCCTCTGTATACTCAAATCATCATGAACGTGTGGCCCCAAAGGATTTTCTCTGCCGTACTGAAGCATTGTTCTGGGTTTTGGCACTAGCCCTCAATATTTACTTTATAAAATCGTTAAACTCAGCCTTATTCCGTAGCGAGTGGTAGCGTTCATTCATTTTTCCGCTTCACAAAAAAAGGGTTACTATGTATATTGCGAAGCTAGGTTTTATTTCCAAACTTTATTGCTGACCATCTGAAATGCTAAATGCAACTATTAATTTCGCCTTATCAGATCAATGAACACAAATAATCTGCAGTTTTCAGCCAATGTCATTGTTGGTTTTTCATCTGACCGCCAAATTGACGTTATTTTTACGGATCTTAGTAAAGCGTTTGAACGCTAAAATTAGATATGATTAGTATTCGCCTTGTCGTCGACATTCCACGCTCTTGTAACAGCTGACTACGAAGAGGAGAAAAGAAAACACGAACAAAAATTTGATAATGACTGTCGGAACGGTGCCCAACAGTGGAATACCCTGTACCCTTTTTTCCCATGAAAATCACATTTCTGTGCAAATTTTTGTATCGAAGCGTTGAAGAGTATAGCCGCTATTAAAGTAACTGTACTACGGGGATAGGGGGGATGATTCGGAAAAAGGTCAACATTGTTAGGTTTATAAGCCAAACATAAGTCTACGTACCAAATTTGGTGGCTCTAGCTTAAATATTACCATTTCTATAAAAAGTGATATTTTGTTGCTCTTTGTAGGAGAAGGGGCCTTAAATTGACACATTATTACCTATATCTTCTAAAGATAAATGATATTGATCATTTACGCAACATATGCACAATAATAGTGTGCATAACTTTATGGCGTGGGCTAAAACCGCGAAAATCGGTCACAAATGCGCAACTTTTGGTAAAAAAAATGTTTGCTCTAACTCTTATAGTGTTCGAGAACGGTGCGACAACACGGACGGACGGACAACCGGACATGGCTATATCGACTCGACTATTGCTACTAATCATTTTTGCCTATGGAACATATGGTCTGCCACGCTTCCTTCTACACTTTGTGTATAGGGTATAAATCTTCTTAACAGGCCATAACAACCCGCTATCGGGTTACGGCCTGATATAAATATATTCTGTCATTGGAATTGTGGTTTTACGTGGTGGGTCCCAAACCCTACGCACCGCCCTTGTAAGGCCTACTGGTCTCGAAAGAACCCATTGTTAGTCGCCTCATACGACAAGCTTTGACCTGCTGAGGTGGTATTCTTTAACCCGCTCACCACACGGGAGAATTTAAATATGTATTGATAAATGTACCTAAATTTAATCCAATTTTAAACGAAACCCTAAAGAGTGTTCCTTCATTGTCAGAGATAAATTTTCTAACGCCAAATGAGAATTTTGACCATTGTGCAACGTGTGTGCTGCATATATGAGGCAAAAAATATTGTAGCATAATTTTCGGTGCTAACAATATGTGCATGAGTGGGTGTGTGTGTGGGGCAGGGGGGGTGAAGGGAAACTGCAACATAGTCCCGTGGTCCGGACCAGGAGCGGCTATAGCCTGGCAGGCACATGGCATACATCAGCACATGCATTCATAAATCATATTCTGCTGCAGCAGCTAGTTCAGCCCTATGAAAGGAAGCGGCCTCTGCATGTGTGTGTGTATGTGTGTGTTTAGCGGCAGTGTTGGCTATTTTAAGGATATTTATACTGACAGCGGATTTTTGATGGAAAAACTTTTGTAAATTGCTTTTAGCAGCAGAAAGAAAAGAAGCCAAAACCAAAAAAAAAGCAAAAAAACAAAACATTTTCCAACACTTGGCCACGAGAGCCATGGCCCAGGCGCAGCTTTAATTTCGTTTAAACAAGTGTGTGTGTGTACGCGTGTGTGTGGCCAAAAACTTTTATAATATTGTTTATATACAGGACGCAGGATGTATGCCGCTCATATCCTGACCGAGTCTCACACACACACACATTATTTACACATTCTTACATCTTGTTGGTACTCCTGCGGCTGGCTCTTGCGCCATTGTGCTCCTGTTTACCCTGGCAATGCACATTTATTAAATCGACTTCATTTTTTTAATGATGCAGAAAAGTTGTTGGACCCGCAGAGGCCCCTGCCCCCCAGATCCTGGCCAGTCTGCCCCCAGGACGACACAAAGGACGCATAATAGCGCGAGCTTGTTAAAAAATGGGCAACATATTTTCATTCCTTCTTTGGGCACTTCATCGTTTTTTTTTTTTGTTTGTTTGCTCGATTATTGACGTGATTTTCCGTATTGTTATCGTTTGCTATGCATTTTCGACGCCTTTGTTGCGATAAAATATTCGTTAAGCACTAAATCGAGGAACACGACAAGAAAATGAGCATGAAGTTCGATTAACTTTTGTACATTACAAAAATACTTATTTATTTATTTGTGCATATATCGTTTCACTCGATTTTAATTGGTTTAATAAGTAGATTAATGGCTTGGCACAAGATTTATAGCTAGTACAGGGCCGGTTTAAAGCATGGGCCAACAGGGCCATTAGACGATCAAGCGTTGCGGCAAAGTCATTTCCACTGGGCAAGCCGCCGCAGAAGCAGAGTGGTTTTTGTTTGAAAGCTTAAATTTATGCAGCGAGCATATAAAGTAGAAAAATTTAAAATTATATTTGTTGGCGCCTAAATTAGCCAATTAATTAATATAAGCTAAAACCGAATAACGTAAATTGAATGGTTTCACCTGTTTGAACTTAGATGGTAATGCCTAGCTAGCATGAAATAGCTCAATGCTATGTAACTAATGCAATAACTTGCAAATCAGCCAATGTCTGGTATTAACTGAATTTATTATTATTATATTGTAAAATCCATATTATTTTGAAATTATGCCACTTTGAGCACAATAAGGCACAGCAACAGATGTGTTTTTCAGCCGAGATTTTTATTCCGGCCTGACCTTAGGATTGGCGGAATTAATATTCATTCGAAAATTAAAGATATTTAAAAAGGAGACGCGTTTCTTTGTAGGTTATACAATATTCAATGTCTTTTTATTTCATATGTAATCGTCTTAAACCTAATTATGCTAATTTACAGTTGCACTGAAGTATTCAGCGGAGTATATGGGGGTCTATGACACTATATATATAGTGCAATATACTATGTCAGCTCAAATAGGTAATCTTTGCTACGATTAAGGATTACCTTTTTTGAGTGTTTGATTTTGAAGCTGTCCGTCTCAGATCAGCAACTTATTCGCTCCAAAAAATCAATTGTACAACTTTCAACCAGGGAAACCATTTTTTATTTTTCGGGGATAAACAGATTGATAGCAACTCAAGTAACAGAAGCGTTTCTTACGCGTTTTTCAACGATCGATTCAGTTTCAGATGCATAAGTCACTTTATCAAACAAACTTCTCTACCTTAAAGGCGTCGGAAGCCTCTCTTTGCAAGATAACGTTCATCGAGACATTGCATCGATATTGTATATGTATCGAAGTAAAGTATAGACCAAAAATAATACGTAGATCGCTTTCGTGCAGAAATATTCAGTTTTTGCTTCTTTAAAGTGCAGTGTCATATTGAAAAGAATGCTAATGAAACATAGAATTGAAGTGAATTGATGGCTTATAACTTTTTAAGATATTTAATTCGTAGTTTTAACGAATAATTTTGAAATAAATTAATAAAACAAAGTTATTCAATTTATGGAAATAATTAAATTTCAATTGTAAACCCAATGTTTTTTTCACAGACACTTGAGTGCTTCTGCTCCTCATTAAAGGCCGATAACAAAGCTGCGTATAGCCTACACCTGGCAGATTAGTTCCCACAAATTAATTTAAAAGGCTTAATTTGGTTTCATCGAAAATCCGGCTGCAAAAAGCAAAATTTTAATATAGCAATGTTTACATGAGTGTGTTGTTGTGTGTGTGTTTGTATTGAGTGCACCCAATTAAAATTGAAAACATTTGCCAAACATTTTGATAACCAAAATGGCTGCAATTATATAGGCCAAATAATAACAACAACAACAAAATCAATTCACTGCACAATGTCATAATAAGTAAATAAAGGAGACTCTCCCACAACAGACCCATAACAACCAAAAAAGAGATCTAAAGTAAAAATATTCAAAAAATTCATTCGATGTGCTTTGCAGCAGCCATTTTGTTTTGGCCTTGTGGAAATATGGCTACTTTGAGCTTCAATACAATTTGTAAATTAGAAGAAAATTCAATTATATTTATGAAAATGTTTATGAAATTCACGATAGGATGCTTATTAGATAATATTTTCTCGGCTTATATATTACTAGGGGGCTTCGCTCGCCAACCCAAGTGCTCTTCTCGAGATAGTGCATATTTTTTTTGTCGTCCCGTTTCCCTTCCTCGCATTCTTCCTCCTCTGCTTCTTCCTCTTCTTTTGCTTCACCTTCCTCTTCTTTTTCTTCGTCCTCTTGCCCGTCTTCTTCTTCGTCCTCTTTCTCTTTTTCCTCTTCCTCTTCTTTTTCTTTTTCCTCTTCTTCTTCTCAGTTTTATTTTCTCCTCCTTCACCGTCCCTTTGTCGTTGTCTTTATCTCCATCTTATTCCCCTTCCGCTTCCTCTTTATTTTCCTCTTCCCGATCACCTTCCGGTTACCCTTCCCGGTCCCATTAATATGCGTTTCTTCACTCTGTGACCATTCTACAAAAGAAGGCCGAGATTTTATGCCTACAATGACAAATGGCGTTTCCGGCCCCACTGAAGTATGCTCGATTTTTTTCCAATAAGCTGCCACAAATCGGTCAATGATAATTTTATCGTAATAATCATTAGCTAAAAACTCACACCGAACAATTTTTTTAAACCTTAAAAAGAATGGAGTTTTTTTTTACTAACGAAAAAAATCTCTTATTCATTTCGATGACTGATTCTAGAACGAAAGAAATGTAAAAAATTAAATGGAGCTTGTAGCTCATACTCGGGCGCGTTCAGACACGTATAAAGTGTTAACGCAAATTTGCTGATTTAATGTAAACAATGGTTTTATTTGATTAAAGTTTTTTTTTGGCTTATATTGCACCAAAAGAAACAAAAATGCAAAAATCTCGCTGCCGCGCAACAATCTTTTGTTGTAGATTTTGTTGTTGTTACTTTTGTTGTGCAGCTGCATGTTGAAAATGTTGCATAAATAACAAACGGCACACACAAAGCCACTCACCTTCCCCACTCGCTCCTTCCCACACGCACACTTAAACAAAGGCATTATGCACATTTTTGCAACATGACATACAACAAAAAAAAATGTATGCAGACAGTCGAGACGATGCCCGACAGTGGAATACCCTGTACCCACTTTTGCCATGAAAATCAAAGTTCTGTGTACATTTTTGAATCGACGCGTTGAGGGGTGTGTGCGTAATAACGGTAACTGTTCTACGGGGGGAGGGGTGATGATTAGGAAAAATATCAACATTGTTGCCTAACGTATCACATTTGGTAACTTTAACATTTCTGTAAAGAGTGAAATTCTGTTGCAGTTCATAGGAGAAGGGGCCTAAAATTTGCACATTTTTAACTATATCTTCTAAAGTTCTTATTCGATATGACCATCCCTAGCACTTAGGCAGCCTTGCCCATTGTGCCATGCCCGACAGAGGATGTTAGGAGGAAGAAAGACAATTAAAAGAAGAGAAAGGGTGTGAAAACAGAGAAGGCTTGCTAAACAGGCTTCCAATTGTCACAATCTTCTCGACTCCCATATAAAGTCGAGAAGACTATGTAAGGGGAGTGTAAACACTTGACTCATATTGAGTGTATCACTTCCCAAAATGCGCATCCGAGTTCTTGCAAAGGGCGGACAGTGACACAGAAAGTGCTCCGTGGAGTCGGCTTCCTCAAGACAGGCTGCGCAGTTGGGTCGTCAACGAGGCCCATATTGCCCATATTGGTGTTGGCCAAATGTATTGTGACCCGTGATATATCCAACCAGGGCTCGCAGATCTATCCTCTTCTGACGAAGAAGATATCTAGGACTTGTCTATATCGACTCGACTATTCCTTCTGACCATTTTAGTACATGGAACATATAGTCTGCCACGCCTCCTTCTGCCTGTTACATACATTGCACAAATCTATAATACCCTTTTACACTTTGTGTACAGGGTATAAAAAGTTGCTGGGCGCCCAAACAAGGAGAGGTGAGAGCGTAGCTGTTAGCGAGCAGCTTCTAAATTTATTTTATTAAGTCAAGCACACACACACACACTCACACACACACACACACACACACACACACACTCACACACACGTGAATGAAATATAGATGCACGGCAGCTCTTGTGCTGCTGGTGTTGATACTGCCTGAGTGACTAACGGTATAAATAAAATAATTTACGGTAACTGGTGCCGCTCATCAGGCCGAAAACGACGCGTCGCGGCTTGTTGACAAAAACAGTAGCTGATTCCGGCTCCAGCGCCGACGGAGGATCATCACCATCATCAACGTTGACGGCGGCAGCTGTTTGTGTTGTTGTTGCCGTTGTTGCTTCTGTGCATGTTGCAGCAGACGCCCCAAAAAACGCCAAGCCCCCAAAAGTGGTGGCATGTAGCATACTTTTTTGCGCATCACTTTTGTGTGCAACTCACTTTTTGCTCCGCTCTGCATATGAAATAATGTATGCACATTTACATGGAAAGATGTGCATAAAAAAAATGTGGTAAAATCGCGCGCATGTTAAATATAGTTATAATTATGCGCTCACATTTTTTTAAATTACGGTTTATTCTCGGCTATGTTTTTATGTTTGCGATGGACTCGTGCGTGAGCGAAAGTCTGTCGGAATAATCGGCAATTGACCTTATTGGAGTAACTAAATTATTTGAAGGCGTCGTTTCAGATGTTGACACATTCTTTTATGTTCTCTTATTTAATAAGATTCTCTTTCATGGCAATTCAAAAAATAATTTGGCACAACTACTGAGGCGAATTGGCTTGCCCTCACGCGACAAAGCAACATTTGTGCTTTCACAAAAACAATATTTAGCAACATTTTGCACGTGACAACGACTGAAGAACTATAACGACCTAGGAATATATGACTCGTTGACGAGATAATTAAATATATATTTCCATACATAAATCAAAAGCAAAACTTCTTTTTGAATCAGTTTTTCTCAAGACTGTGTTTTCAAATTACTTGATCGCTATAGTTAATAAACTCGACGCATTTGAGAACAAACTCAATTGAAAATATAAAAACTAGTGTCTGATCGAATGCTTTTTAACAAAACTTACATAACTTAAACAACAGGTGCGAATATAACCTTGAAGGTGGGATTATACCCATGCTTATGAATGACTTGATTTTCTTAAAAAAAAAAATGTTTCGATGACTTGCCACTGAGCAAAGGCTCTGGAAGCGGTGTCAAAAGCAATTTCGCTTCACCTACCATGCAACACAATTTAAGCGTTTCCGATGCGAATTTCGAGATAAAGAAGATCTTTGTAAGCAATTTAGGGATCTTCTTCTTCGGCCAACATGCAATTGTGTCATATTAATACGTGTCCGGTCATTCGATTTTTTGCAACTGATCGTGCATTAAGCCTTCGTGATCCGATATTAGTGCTTCTGAGCATTTTTTATCCCAAAGCAAATCTGACGCTCCGTTTTCATGTGATGCCATTTACGACTTTGTTTTATAAACTTGTTTATAAAAAGATATACCAATGTTTTTTCTGAATTCAAAATTAAGCCACCACAAAAATATTAAAAATTTTTTTTGGATATCAATAGTCGCAATGAGTCCTAGAATAGACAAGCTATAACCATTTAAACGCAAATGAAGTGGTCGAATTGAAATACTTTTGAAAAATTAGATATAACAGTGATTCGAAAATATTCTTATTTTTGCACTAGGACGTCTACAAGACCAATCAAACCCAGCGAATTCAAATTTGTACGAGCATCATGTTGATTTAATATACTGGTATTCGAAACGAAGAAATTGCAAATGTTTTACGAGCCATATGAGCAAGCACTTTTTCTCAAGTCTGAAGAAATAAAATAAGAAAGTACAGTTGCTCTGCCGGATAAATGGCATTAGTATGGCATGGTATTAGTGCTGCCTCTCTCTAACGCATGCAGTAAGGTATGCAATTTCGAACTCTGGGACACTTATGGATGTCGTTTTATAGTTCTGGCTTAATAGAGAAAGCACGATATTGCAATATTGAAAACGATTTTGTGCTTGAAAATATTCTCCACACCTTTTTATGCAGCACTTTTGGAGTCCTGGGAAGTTAGCAGAAGAATGTTTAAAAAAGTACAAAAATTTTAGACCAGAAATTTTAGAATGTGAATAGTTCTGGCAAATTTAGTGACTTCACAAGCACTGCATTTTTTTTTAAATCAAGGCTTGTGAAGTTGTCATAAAAACCCTGTTGTATGAGCCAATGTTTGAGAACTTATATTGTTGCGATCCTAAGTTATTAAACAGCTTCTGGTTATCACATGGTTGTACACCATACACCACATAAAATATATCGTCCTACATTGCACCAGCAGCACGGTCGTTTGCATTGAAGTGCTTTACTTTGGTTTAGCTCGTATGAAAGATGATGTCGATTGTCGATTACAGATCTGCTTCGGGTACTTATGCATATACCTCGATATATGCATAGTCACCTGTTACGATTCCTTAAACATTCTTCGAGGTATCGTGGGTGTATTTCTTCAACATTTCTTGGTTTTAAGTAGTGGTGCTGAGTACGCTTAACGAAAACGAAACATTGACAATGTTTATTCTTCTCAGCATCATTTAGTATGACGCAAAAAAATATGAGAATATGAAAAGGGTTCTTAGTCGCTAATAAAAAAGTGTGACCCTACTGAATTAACTGCTCTGATGGAATGATTGGCGAAAACGCCCATGTGTGAATACCCTAATTGACTTAATTATAAAAGCATTACCCTATCTCTAGAAATCAGCCGGTTTTCAGACCTCACTTTCACTGCTTCCCAGCTCGGCCATCCCTAGCATGCATAATAATTTTGTTTGGCTTAGCTAAATATTATGCATACGCCCTGTTAAATTTCATTAATATGTGATGCGTTAGTTTCTGTTTTCATCATTTTTTATGTTTATTTTTGCTTTATGTCAAATTACATATGTTAAATATTGTGCCTCGTCTTTGCATTTCTGCAACTTGATGTTGTAATATTATGCAGCTGCTTAATGTTAATTTTTTTCTTTGCAATTCCATCTTTTTGCGTCCGGCGACGACTTTTGAATATTAGGTTGAGCATATGCATAAGTTGGCTGACTGGAGCTTTTGGACCTGTAATAGTTTTTTTAATAAAACTAACTACTGAATGCAATGTCACATTGAAAATGTGAAGTCAGATGTACGAAACAAGAATTTTTGAAAATTATGCTTCCTTTCTTACTTAGAAAAATTTAATGAGTATCCATTTTTTCCATGAAAATCAAATTTCAATTGCCATTTTTTGTATTGACGCGTATGGGTATCGGTGGGTAGAGATTCGGAGAAAGGTCAACATTGTTTGGCTTATAAGCTTAACATGAGTCTACGTACAACATTTGGTGGCTCTCAACAAAATGTTAAACTTAACATTATTTTAAAAAGTTAAATTCTGTGGCAGTTTATAGAAGTAGGGCATACTGTTACATATGCATACATACCTATATCTTTCAAAGTTTTTATCCGATGTCAATGATTTTCATACCACACAAGCAAAGTAACAGTGTGCATAACTGTATAAAGGTTTTGGATCGGTCGAAAGGGGTAAGATATCGACATGATTCGAGATACTCTGCCTTGGGAAAATGTGAATTTTTTTGGTAAAATTTTTGTGGCTCTAACTCTTATAGTTCGATAGGCAAAAATGGTCAGGAACAATAGTCTAGTCTATATAGACATGTCCATCTGTCTGTCCGTGCTGTCGCACCATTCTCGGAGACTATAAGAGCTAGAGCAACAATTTTTTAACCAAAAGATGCGCATTTTCTCTATGCAGTACAAGTTTGTCAAATTATGCCGATATCTCACCCATTTCCCCCGTGACAGATTTTCGCGGTTTTTAACAAACACCATAAAAGCTATCCAATTGAAACTTGGCACAGTTATGCACACTATTACTATGCATGTGTAGTGTAAATTATTTATATCTGATAAGAACTTTAAGATAAGAAGATAAAGCTAATAATGATCTAATTTGAGGCCCATTCTCCTATGAAATGCAACAGAATTTCACTTTTTACAGATATGATAAAGTTAACATTTATGTTAACCAAATGTGGTAATGTGTGATAATGTTGACCTTTTTTCCGCACCATACCCCCTACCCCATTACTACAGTTACCGTTATTTCACCCATATCCTTCAACGCATCGATTCAAAAATTTGCATAAAATTCGATTTTCATGGAAAAAATGGGTACAGAGTATCCCATTATCGGGCACCGTCCCGACTGTCTGCATTAAATTTTTTAAAATTATTATTAGGCTAATTTACAAAAATAAACAAAAAGTAAGATAATATTTTAATTTGACAATTTCTCTTATCGAGCTTTTCTCTTATTCGGTGGGACCACCATCGACTGTGCATATCAAGAAGCTGGATCATAGATTATATATTTACTATCCATTTACGTCTCTCACTGACACTCCTGCAGTCAGGAACAAGTAGTAATCTACGCCAAAGCCACATAAGTTTGCTTTAGCTTATTTAAAATGAAACATAATATTAGCAATTTATTCAACTTCTTAACAGGCTGAACCCACCCGTTACCGGGTTACAGCCTGATATAGGGTACTACTCCAGGCATTTCTGCTTTTCGCGCCTTCAACAGTCGGTGATACGAGAAGAAGGTAGTGTGCTCTCTACCAACGGAGGCACAACTTTTCCATCGCCTTCTTTCAACAGCCGCATTGAAGAGTGCTCTTGCAGTAGCTTCTTCATCCCTACGCATAACATGATCCAGCCAGAGGAGCCGCTGGAAACGAATTCGAATGCAGTAACGGAGTACTTACCGCTCAAACACTCCAAGGACATTTTCATCAGACAGCGTCATCACCCATGCTTCAGCGACATAAAACAAAACCGGATGGATGAACGATACATAATTATGTATCTAAAAAAGCGAAATCTATTAATAATTTGTATAACTTTAGGGTACAGCATAGCTACCAGTTTTTAGTTTATACACCTTCAAGCTATTCTTCTTCCTTGACTTGCAATTGTATAAAGCCAAGCAACAGTTGTTGCTAAGTAAATTACACACTAATGTTGGGGGTTCAGTCTGGGAGTCAATCCATGCGGCACATTGGCCAGACACGATAGCCTGTCAAAAGTACAGTTCTGTTGGACCCTACAAGTCAATTTGTTATCAACCACACGTCTTGATTGGTTTACCTGCTGGTACTACAGCAGCCGGCGCCACATTCACTGCCACAAACGGAGTACGAAGCCGGAGTCCTAGCCAGACATACGTGAAGCTCTAACGAGTTCTAAAACATTTCGCCCAGCTAAACGAAGTTAAACGCACTGAATAACAAGTAGTTTACCACAAAAAAAATATCTTTGGCATACTTGCAGGCGTTGAGGGCAACTCAAGGAGCTTTATAGAGTGGGTGCGCTGCAGAGCAGAAGACAAGAGACAGTGACACCAGCTGAATCCTAATGAGGATAACTCCAAGTTGGCTGCAGTTAAGCGAATATGCGGCGTATGCGGCGTATGTGTAATATGCGAAGCTAGCGCTGATTTAGCCCTATAAGCCTAAGGACTGACGCATTGACACTGCACCAAGGACTGCTCCAAACTGAGCTGTCTGGCCAACAGCTAATGAGCAGTTAAATATTTGCTGACAGTCCAACTACAGACTTAACGCTAATTAAATGGTATGTAAGCTGCAAATAGGAATTTGTTGTGGTTTTACTTTGTTTGGCTAATAAATTCACAATTGTCAACAAATTAATTTCAAATTTTATACATAAGTACGTAATGTGTGCATAATTATGAATTATAAATGTAAAGTTTATTATAATAAGAGTATTTAATATTATACAGTTAGTGATAAGTGTGGTATGTAACTAAAACGAAAACTGAACTCGACTTCCGACGACGACTGTAGACAACTCCCGACTGTACTGTAGCTTACGTTTTAGCTATGTCGTCTTCCTTTGCTGCTGTAGCTGTGCTCTTTTTTGTAGCGCCGCATTAATCGCGCTACAGTTCCGCTCTCTTCTGTATACGGTGCCAGGGATGGCAAATGCACCGTAGTACAAGGCATCTTTACATAAATTATGTAGAATGCAACATTTAAATCGCATTTATCTAACTTGGGCACTTGTTTTCCTCATTCCAAAGATTATGACTTTATTTTATTGTCAGTTTTGGTGAGTTTTTTACCATATTATTTATACCTTTTATATAGCCCCATAATCCCTTTTGTATGCACTATACATTGGCCAACAGCCTTTTGAAATTTAATTTTATTTACTTTAATTAAAATGGATTAGTTTTTGTAATTTGCGTACGCCAATTAAATTGTTTCATCTGGTTTTATTTTATTTATTTCGAATGTGGTAAGCAAAAAAAAAAAAAAGAGAAACCCAAAACCAAAATGTTATTGCATTTTGTATGAGTGAGTAATGTGTCTGTTTGTACTTACATACATGTGTAGGTATGTATATATGTGACTCTGCTTAATTTTGCAAATTTAAATTCATTATATAAGCACACATTTGTATAATAAATGGCAATTTGTGGTTTTTTAAGTTCTCAGTAAGCCATTTAACGAACATTTAAGTTCAGCCATAAGCGGAAAATAAAACTGAAAGATATTAAAACGCAGCTAATTAATAACTTTAAAAAAGAAACGGTACAACAATTTAAACGGTTATTTTATTATCAAAGAGTTGGGAATAGTAGGCGAATAAATTTGATTTTTCGATCACAACACCGGTTTTACATTTATTAGCTTAACTTAAATCATTACACCTATGAACGTGAATCATCATCTGTAAGTAGATGAAAATTAAGCTAAGGTTATTTATTGATTAAGATGACATACTGTCGAGCGATGATGGAAATGGTGCCGATGTGGATATATATGGAAGTTAACTTAATTAACGCACTTAAGAACAAAGAAGGTGCCGGCACAAATGATCTTTCTGCAGGGTTGATCAAGACTGGCGTCACTGAGTTGGTATTTAGCCAGAATATGTATAGATGAAAGCATTCCCGATGATTGGAAGAAGCCTTTCTATCGCTTCCTATCGAGCGTATTGAGTAAAAGACGCGACAGTGTGGCTTTTGGCGTGATAAGACCAGATGTTCACCACCTAGAAAAGATCCACGAACAGCAAATCGATACCAGCCAATGCTTTCTTCATTTTAAAGACAGCATATGATCCGTTAGGGTTTACGCAGCATGGTCTGAGTTCGGCATTCCTACTAAATGGGTGCGACTTTGCAGAATGACGTTGACCAACACTCATAGTGCCGTCAAAATAAAAAAAAGAAAAAACCTCCCCGAACCTTTTGAGAATTTGTTTCGAAAGTCTGATGTACATCATCACAGGAAAAAAACCTATTGAACTATAAGAGTGTCCAGTTGCAGATGATGTCGATGTCAATGTTCATACTAAGCGAGACTTTGCAGCTATTAAGAGGGTGCTATGGTGGGTCTGGCTGTAAATGGGAACAAAGTGGAATGTTTTCTTTAACTTGAGACTCCGACGCTGAACTCTCAGGTTGATGTTGAAAGTTGTAATTTTAATTTTGTCAAGGATTTCGTCTACCTTCACAAAACAAAATGTCAACTATGTTTGGTTTATATGCTTAACATGAGTCTTCCTACCAAATTTTGTGGCATAACATAAATGTAAGTTGTTTAATGCTGTAAAAAGTAAAATTTTGTTGACGTTCATAGGAAGAGGGTCCTAAAATTACCACACTACATATTACCTATTGCTTTTAAAGTTTCTGTCCGATTTTAGTAAATTTTTACAAATGCGCATCTTTTGGTAAAATTTTTGTGTCTCTACCTTTTATGGTATCTGAAATCTCGATGTTCATACGTAAGGACGGACATTGCTATATCGACTCGACTATTGCTCCTGATCTGCCATTCTGTGAAGCATTTTCATCTACGCCGCACGGCCCCACTGTATCACTCTGACTTCTTATCGACAACAATCATAACTTTTGAAGGAGTAAAAATATATTTCAAAAATTCGCCTTCAGCTGCTGCCATAAAAGTGAAACACTAGACAACACAATCTGTTTCTCTCTTAAACGTCTTTTTTTGTAGTTCTCTTTTAGCACTGTTTTTGTCAAAGAGCATGAAAGTAATCGAGTGGAATCCTTGGCCGATGTATTGAGTCAACTTGCTGAAAAGTGACCATTCCCAAGACAGTACATACACGTACGATTATTTTTTGCTCTTTCTCTCTCTCAGTCGGGCTACGAGTAAGTCGGTCCAACAGAGACACAAGCAGCATTACACGTACACTGTCTTGAAAATAATTTGTTCTTGACAAAAATTTCTAATTTTTTTACGGTCCAGGAATCCACTCTTTACTTGCATTCTCTTTGGTTTTTGTATAGGAACCAAATATCGGTAAATCGCATCGATATTGAAGAAAGAAAACCGAAATAGAACCGTTTATCGGATCAATAGTACCGTAATCGTAACCGTATCCGAAATAAATTCGGTTTAAGCCCTGGTTTGTCTTTCTCTGTTTTATACTCATAACTACGATTTTTGAGGTTGTGTAGAAAACTAATCGTGTAAAGTATTTCATGTGTCTTTTTTTGTGTACTTACGCCTTCGCACACCTAGTATACCCATTAAACACATTTTTCGGACACAAAACTGTTATTCTCTGTTTTATACTCATACCTACGATTTTTGAGGTTGTGTAGAAAACTAATCGTGTAAAGTATTTCATGTGTCTTTTTTTGTGTACTTACTCCTTCGCACACCTACTATACCCATTAAACACATTTTTTGGACACAGAGTTCGAAAAGGAAAAATGAAAAACTGAAGTGGAACGTGATTGAAAGAGAGAACACGGCTACATTGAAAGCTGTTCAACGCTTTGTATAGAGATTTGTGCAATGCCAACAACAACAACAGGAAAAACGCGTTGATGTATGATGTTGCCAATTGTTTGAAGTAAATCAAACGGCACTGAGCCAGCAAGGGAGTAAAAAGTAAGAGAAATGGGCGCAGGGAAAGTATCTGAAGGCTGCGAAAGGCTCAGTCTTTGGTTGCTGCGGTTCGAATGGTAATGTCCTGGTCTGTCCGTATCCGGACTGTCTGTCTGCAGACACAAAAGATGCCAATGCCGATGCCAATGATTGGAGCGGCTAAAGCTATGTGGAGGCCTGTGTAGTGTAAACAAAGCGCATTGAAAAATTGCTAGAAATAAAGAAGCAGTGCTGAAGAGTGAGATAGAGAAAGAGTTAGTTGTATGTGTCGAGGTCTGTGTGTTGACAGTTAAAGCTTGTCATTTATGCTTACTATATATCTATGCTGGTACCCGCTTCTACCCAAGTTATTCAATCAGGACTTAAATCCACTCAAAGTTCTTAGTTCACATATTGAAAATTAACTCTTTGCTGTAGTCAAGTTTGTCATTGAGCTCGAAATAAACCAAACATTTATGAAATACCCGCAACAAAAAAAAAACAACTCATAAGTGGCCAATCCCTTCATAAGAACAAAGAAAGAACATATGTTTGAATACCGTTATTTAATCATTAGTTTTTTTCCATTTTGCAAATCGCTCTTCGAACTCCTAATGAGCAAGTGCTACCTCTTAAGACTCGGGCAAGCCGAGTGTGATAAGTTGTCCTTGAACCAATCATAGGCACTTCGGCCTATGGCGCAGACTTCAGCCTGAAAGACGCTGGTGTGAATACCCATATATTCAGACAATTGAGTCGGCTGTCCCACGACTCCTAGTCGTGTGCCTTCATTTGTCAAAGACCCATACGTGTACCATGGCATACATCTTTTCTAGGGTTGTCAAGTATCGTTTGTTGCTTACAGTAGTGCTGCAATTTCGTTTGAAATCGTTGTCAGAAGCCATTTCATCTCTGGGTTGTCATCATTCTTCATCTTGACGGTGGTGCCAAGGTCGACGAAATCCTTGACAACATCAAAAGTATAGTTTTTAACATCTATCTGAGAGTTCAATCGCTGTGTCTCTCTACTCGAAGAAAGCATATACTACAACCAGACCCAGCCTGGCAGATACTCTTTCAGTGGCCACAAAGGCTTCGGTAACCGACGATATCGATATCATCTGCGTAAGCAAGCAACTGGTTGAAGAGGCCACAGGAGAGGGCATCGCCTTGTCTGAAGGCTTCCTCGCTTGGTATCGAAAGGCTCGGCGAAGCTCTTTTCTACCTTGCAGCGTGTGTTGCTCGACGTCATTTTGCATAGCCGTACTAACTTTGCAAGGATTCCAAACTCAGAGAGTACGGCATATATGCGATCCCTCAACGGGCCTCAATCAACAATGAGATGGTGAGGGTCGATTTGGTGTTCGTGGATCTTTTCCAGAATTTGGCGTAGTGAGGATATCTGGTCACTGGTGGACTTTGGTGGACTTACCAGGCCTAAAACACCACTGATAAAGACCAATCAGTTCTTTCGCAAACGGCTTTAGTCTGTCACACAATACGATCGAAAGAACTTTATATGCAATAGAAAGAAGGATGATCACTCTTCTTGAGGCAGAGGATACCACGGTCCCAATCACCGGGCATTCGCCCATCTAGCCGTATTCAGCTAAAAAAAACCAACTCATTGCCGTGGCGACCATTACTTTCCACAAAATAGCCAAAAGACAATGAGTTTTTCAACATGGAATCCGGAACTAAGGGATGCGGAAGAGACGTAGCTAACGATGACCAATACCATAAATAAAATGCATTGTTCTTAATCTTAGAAACTTTTAATTCTATTTGTTTACAGAAATTGAAAATTCCACACTAGACAACACAAAAATAAACAATTCTTTTGAATTGTTCCGATTAGATTTCGAACTCTTTTCGTTGTTATCGTTATTGCAACTAAAATGTGCTTCTGAAAAAATGTGTGTGTAGAAATAAGCGCAGAGTGAGGCGCCAGTTAGCACTTTTAATTAAATCAATTCCACATTGCAGTAACCCATTTATTTACTCAAATGGTGCACAATATTTTACAGCCTTAATGCGAATTTATTGGCAACCAAATGTTGGCCAAAATGAGCGATTTTCAAATTAACTTGCATATTTTACAACTCATTTGAAATGCTCGCAATGAAACCGCAAAATATATATCGATTTCAGCTCACTTGCTTGGTGTTTTCCGTCTTTGTTCGACAGTGCATAATTTATGGTAATGACAATCAGGGAATCCATACCAAATGAATTATAGTTAAACTGACGCAATAGGCGAGCGGACGATTTAGCAGATACTGAAGTTGACCAAAGTGAATTATGTTTGCGTAATAAATATTGATAAATCCTTTATACAGGCGAACTTACGGACATAAGAATTTCTCAAGTGGGCCCTTAAAATTCGTCATGTCGAAATCATACTCGAAGTTATATGAGATGTGTAGTGTACCGAAAGAGAAAATTTTTCCACAAACTTTTTTTTCCCAAAATTCCGATCGAGTTATTGATAAATGAATATTTGGGTAGTCCTTTTTTAATTAATTCATATCTCGTAAACGGATAGAGATAAATTATATTTATCTTTTTTAGCAAACAAAAAAAATTATCTTTTCTCTATTCAGTTACCGGGATATGTAACTATATTAATTAATAATACCGATAATACAACTCTGTGCAGTTGTCCCGGAGTCCCGTGCAGCTTGCGAAATATAAATTGGTGCTTTAGTGCTCCTTATCGCCGTTTTCTGCCAGCATTCTGTTTAAAATTATTCTTTTCAATATCTTAGAGAATACAGGGAGAAAACTTATATGTCTGAATGACTCAAGGGCTTTTGCTTGGTTGCCTAGCTTTGCTATCGTCACAATCAAATCACACTTCCATTGTAAGGGGAATGGGAAGGATGGCGTTATATAAGGCGACTCTCATCGTAATTCCTTTGCGAGGAATTAATTTTGTAGCTCGATTAATTCATACCCAGGAGCTCTATTATTCTCAAGGACATTTATTTCAGCTATGATATCTGCAATGGCAATTGGCTTCGTTGGTAAGGTCATCTGTAAAGGCGCTTCTAAGTACCCAAAGACTGCTCGCAAGTGTTCTTGAGGGTGAATCAAAACTTTTAGAAAAATCGTCCGCTTTTTACAAGTCCGCTTTGTTTCTACATTTTACATTCCTTAGTGGAGAGCTACGCTGAGTCTATCTCTTACTACCATGGGTAAGTTTCCAGAGGTTTACTTGTACTCTTTGAAATGTTCAGCTCTTTCTAGTTATTGTTCGAAGTGTTTTGTTGTTGTATTGTGACTTATAAGCACCTTTTTGTGAAATTTTGTTAGCAAACTATATAGGAGTAAATATATATTTTTGCCACATCTTTTGAGAGAAGTGTTATTCCCGTTCAGAATAATAGGAAAAACTTATTAAATTACTGTATTGTCATCATCAACTTAATGTTTCAATTTGAATTGAAAAAAATCAGCTTCAAAGAAACAGTAAAAGCGTATTACAAAGAATATATTTTGGAACAATTCTGCTGCTGAGATATGTACATATATATTATTTTCCTATCCAAAAACCATTTTGAAATATGCCTCGTCTTAGCATATAATATTTTTTGTTTTGTACGAACGACAAGTCAATTATCAAAAAGCTTAACCATTTTATTGCAAAACAATCCATTGCATGCTATTTCAAAATTAGCAAAATTTGCATTAGCTCAAACTTTTGTAACAAAAAACAAAAAGCTAAAAAAATCAAACGCAAATGCAAACAAAAAGAGAAAACTTAATTAAAACAAAAACGTTGCCACAGACGCCAGTGTTGCCACAACATTAGCAACGAAAATGCAGTCAAAAAGTGTTGCGCCAGCTATTTTTGCGCTAGAAAATTTCCATCTAAAACAAAATTAATTTCTGTGGGAAAGGAGTTTTTTATGTTTTGTTTTGTTTCGGGGCAACAAAAGAGTTTGCATTGTTTATGCATATTTTATAAGGCGGAAATGTAGCGCCCAGGAACGACACTCACACACATAAGTGCACTAACACACAGAAGGACTTAACGGGAGCGGTCAGAGCAACTCGTCCGAGAAGTATGCAGCACACATTATGCAGCGCAAGGCAAACTTTTGCTGGCAAATTCGACAACAAGCGAAATGAAAATTAATATGAAAATGAAAATATGACAAACTCGACTACAAAAAAAATACAACAAAAAAATTCAAAATCTAACGAAATGTGGAACAAAGTAATTAAAAATGCGGCACATGGCCGAAAAACCGGAAATTGCCAAAGATCCTGCGGCTAGTTATATGAGAATAAACTATTAAAAATATAGCAATTTTCGGGATCCAGTTTTATTAAATATGCCACTTCCGCAGCTTGAAAGTAATTCCACCTTTTATGGCATTAGTAGTTATGTTAAGCGAATATATACGGAAGATTCACCTTACGTATAGCACCTTTTACACTTTGTGTACAGGGTATAAAAACAAAGTATTATTGAGTGACGCCTTTGACTATAAGAGGCGAGTTTTAAGATCTAAAGCATAGTAATCTTTTTTATGGGTAAAGGTTGAAAAAATGTGGGTGAAAAACATTTGGACGAACAAACATATTTCGAAATAATACCCAGTAAATGAAAAGATTTCGTTCCGAATTTCTGTCAGTTTAATTAAAAGCCCTTTTTCTTCTTCCAACAAACCGTTACCTGGTTACGCCTTCATGTAAAGCCCGACTGTGTTCTCCAATCGGTGATACCAAAGGTAGTAGTATGTCCTCTACTTCCAACAACGTAGACACAGCCTGCCCCTTTGACTTTTCATCCAAACGCATAACGTAAGGAGATGGAGTACAGGTGGTATGTTTAGTGGTTAAGCGGTAACGCAAGTCCCACAATTTTCGACTATTAAAGCTTCCCCCACGTATAAAAAATAACAAATAAAACTAGCCTAACTATGTCAATGTCGTCGTAGAGCTTATAGACTTTGTCGTTCCATCAAATATGGTAGTTGTTGCCAACGCATAAAGGGCCATCGATCTTACAAAGTACTTTCCGCTCAAACACTACGAGGACATTTTCATCATATCAAAGGGTTCGCAGAGGTTCTTTTATACCTTGACCGAGCTGCGTGTTTTTCTCAGCGGCATTCTGCATAGTCGCAGCAACTGTTCAGGGACTTTGCTTTATAATCGACAAAGAGATAGTGGGTGTGGATTTGGTATTTTTGGCCTTTTCCATTAGTTGGCATAATTTCGATAGACAATTTTATTGGTCATTTTGAGAGTAGATAGAAGAAATGTGATGGTCGAAAGTTCAATAAAATGTATATTTACTAGGAGCTTTAAGCAAACTAAGGCGTTCAAGCTATTTTTAAAGAAACTATTAGTCTTTAGATAAAAGCTTTTTTTCTATTTGTTAAAATGAAACATATTTCATTTGCACAAAGTATACACTAGAAAGTTTTAGTATTAAGTTGAACTTTCAGTAGTTGTGCCAGAAATCTCTAGTCGGTTTTGCCTAAAGTTGCTTTTGAATTTTCTTAAAAATCCGTCGATCACATTTTCCATGCTCTCAAAGATAGTTTTGGCACATTGACGAATTGCTTATTCATTCAAATTCGGTATACCGAAATATTTCTTTTGGTCGAATTTGGATTTAAAGAAATTTGTGGCATTCAATGATTATTTCAAATATCGAGGAATAATAAAATTGCATTATTGTGCTCGAAGAGAAAATATTGGTGTGCTAATATATGATGTCATTTTGGAACACAACGTAGAATCTAAAATTCCAACAATCGTTCTAAAAATAATAGATCATTAATGCAGCGAAGAAATAATAATAATAAAGAATCTGGTCGATTCCCGCCGTTCACTTGATGCAAATTATTGCAATTAAACAAAATGTTTATTTGTATCGAAAACATAATATTTTTTTCAATTTGATATGCCTTATCTGGTCACAAAAATGCAGCATCTTTCATTTAAATTGCACTCGGAGGATTCGAACGTTTAACTATCCTTGGCACATTCCGCGTCGAAATTTAGCCGGCATTCTCCACCTCTTGCTTTACAGTCCTCGGTAGTACAAAGACCCATTATGCAGGTTGAAACCAATATGGCTAAGAATAAAACTCTGCAGTCCACTCCATGTGCAGTGCTTCAAGGTTGATCGAAGGTTGAAATACTTCTGTTGAATTTTAACTTTTCATTATAGAGACATACAAACTATAAAAAAATTATACATATAATTACATTATTCTAAAACGAATGAATTACAAGCTGTTAAATTTATTAACTGCTTAAGTGACAATATGGTTACTAATAGTTAGTTATACACTATAATATAGTACACAGAGAGAAAAACCACATCCTCAAAATGAATTGACGCTTACTCAATATGCGCACAAGCATTTTTGAGAACGCATTTTCAGATAATACTTCAATTGAGTAAATTTCGTACTCAAATTAAAACCAAGAACATCATGTACTTAAATCAAGTACAAAAAAAAACGAAATGAGTTACATTTTGAAATTTTAAAAAAGAACTGCGTAATAAATTTTTCCCCGATCCTATTTATAGAAAAATACAATAAATGAAATATACACACAGATAATTAAAATTCAATTAGTAAAAAAAAAATTTTTTAAATAATTACAACAACCAACACAACATACAATCAAAATTAAAATTTTTCAAAAAACGTAAAAAATCAACTTGATTTGAATATTTGCAAACTCATAAATTGTACTCAAAATGAGAATTTGATGATGATGATGGCTTTATATATGGACTTCCATAGTAGTCATCGTCGAGCCCTTTACAACAACATACATCGTATTATGTGCTCGAATACAAATATCAACGATATAAGCAAAAAACCAAAAGAAACAAACAATACAAAATACGGTAAAATGGGAAAGGAAGTATCCCCTTTTATGTCTTTTTTCATAAGATCGATATGCCTGTAAACCTTTTCCCTATTGGGAAGTTCAAATTGACAAGTTTTCCTATTGGGAAGTTGGTTATTATGGGGCAAAAATTTCTTTTATGGTCATAACTCCAGGCAAATGTTCTTGAATTTTGAAATATAGTCTTAAAAAACGTTTAAAAAAATATGTGGCAATTTTCAAATCAATATGTGGCCGGGTGTGGCGTAAGTAAATCGATTGCAGGGCAAGGGGGGATTCTATTGAAAAAGGGTGAATATAGCTTTAATAATTTGAAATTTTAATTTCCAAAATATTTCTTGTAGCTTTTTGCCTTGCAGCACGTAACTTGTTGGTAGACCAAAACTATCTGAAACTAATTAAATCAATAGTTAATTACTTTTAATTCAAATTATAGTTCACCTAGATCGGTAGTGAGGTTCCCGAGCAATATCGGATTTGCTTACTTCGCAACTCTCGAATTTTTTCAAATAGCGATAATTGATTTGATATTAAAATACCTTTAATTCGAGTTGCAATTAATTTCGATCGGCATTAATATTCGAATAATATGAGATTTGCTAAATTCGTAACTCTCGAAATCTAGAATTTTTTAAAATAGCTAATAATAAGATTGTCAAACATTTACAAACCTGGTTGAGTCCTCTCTCAGTTTATTGCCTTTATTATCGAATGTATGGAAAAGGCTTTTTGCAGCTCGCTGGTTAAGTTACTTGATGGCTTCTAAATCTAATATCGAGTGAGATTTTGCGCAGTTTTGCAAAAGTGCGATTCAGTTGTACC
Source organism: Chymomyza caudatula (assembly GCA_035041775.1). Classification (NCBI taxonomy): domain Eukaryota; kingdom Metazoa; phylum Arthropoda; class Insecta; order Diptera; family Drosophilidae; genus Chymomyza; species Chymomyza caudatula. Next base: position 2,748,648 of record JAWNKW010000209.1, read on the forward strand.
TCATAGTTCATGGCTGCAAGTGGGACGAAACACATCCTCCTGGCACCAAATACTTCGTTGGCTCCTCTTTTGCTCCTTACAATGTTCAGTTATGAATGAATACCATCCGTTACAGACGTTAATGAGCGGTTGAAACGGCGCTCTTATCGAAAGCGAACGGAAGTGAATGTTTTTGTATTGGTAATTATGTCTTTCCCTTGAGCATATATACGTATATTTTTTCTCTCTGTATTCATAAAACTGTATTCGGTGCCTTTGCAGTGACTCCAAAACCTTAATGAACAAATTGTTACGTTTCGTGTGCCTTTTAGCTCACAAATGTTGCCAAACTAGTTTTGACAAGATGCCAACAACAAGAAATTAAACAAAATCAAATAAAATAAACCAAAAAAAAAAAAAAAAAAACCAAACGCATATCAAGTTTTATACTGGAACGTCTTTGCAGATTTTTTAACCTTTTTTGTTTTTGTTCTGCTTTTGTTTTTATCCACAAACGCGACAATCAAAAAAGGCAAAACAACAAAAAGCAGCATATCGAGCAGAACAGCAGCCGCTGTAAAATGCGATCAGTTCCGCGCGAACTGCGAAAAGTGACGGAATCGCGGACTGTGACATTGCGGGTGACGCATTCGCATTTGGTTTTTATGTAGATTTAGCTATTTTTGTGATTAGTTGTTGAAGACAGAGAAATACATTTAAATAAAAGACGCGTGAAATTTGTAATGAGCAAACTTGTTGTTCAGTTAGCGTCAGTAGTTTGAATTGTACAGACGCTTTTAGTTTAGGTGACTTATTGAAGACAAATATCGAAATCAGGTCAAGTGTATATTTCGTTGAACACATGACCCAATAAAGTGTAAGAACAACGAAAAGTGCTGGAAAACTTGTGAAAACTGTTGAAAGATAAACATATGTAAAGTACATACTAACTGCAGTGACCCAATGCTTACAAAAGTTTTGAATGCGCTGTGCTTTGCTAAATGTGTGTGAAACTGTGCTAGCACGTTGTAAAACAAACTAATTGTCGCTTGCAAAAACAAACGCTAGGTGTCGTGTCTGGCACAATAGTGCAGTAATTGACCGCTTTGCAGCACTAAACGCGCGTTTAGCAACACCACGAAAATGGCACACAGCACTGTTTCTTGTCTGCCAGTAAACGCTAAAATGTCGAAGGCAAAAAAAGTTTTGGAAGAAGCACGTGAAACTCAGAACCGTGAATTGGATTTGGTGGACAAGGGTCTAACATCCTTTGAGGAGTTGCCCGGCTTGTGTAAGTAATGCTGGCAAGTGAATAGTCTTTTGTTTTTTTTTTTAAATTTGTTTAAAGTCAATACACACCCACGCTAAGACAGACAGCCAGCTGCTAGAACTAAAAGTTAAAAAGTGTGCATTTATATTCATTTTTAGTGTTTAAAGTTCACCTTGGGCTTATAATGTGGGTTATAATGCAAATGCAAAAGGTTTAATCATATAAGCTATTTATTGTTTTTAATATTATCGATGACGCCAGCGCTGCGACAACACTAACAAACAGCAATTGTTTGTTTTAGCTGCGACAGTTTTGGAAGCACTGCTCGTGTGTGTCGTTTATTGTTGAATATATATAAATTTGTAATTATAAACAACATTTTAAATGCAACTTTTTTACATTTGAACGAAGTTAGATATATTTGTTTTAATAATTAATTGCGTTACAATAATATTGCAGACACAAGCATTATGCTTATCTCGCTCGCACTTATGCTAAATATCAAACTGTTGTGTGTTTAGTGCTCTGTTCTCAGCTGTTGTCATTTGAACCCCGTAGGAAATTGGCTGAACAAAAAATACCGTGGAAAAGTAAATAAATAGTGCAGCTCTTTAAATTGTATAAATGTATGTGCAGCTACTTTGAGGGAAAAATTACAGACGTGCATTAAACTATAAAAAAATAACGAAATTGTTTATTACAAACTACATTAGTTTTCGTTAGGGGCCGTCCATATGTAGTATATGGACGTCATCATGTTTTTGCCCATTTTCACGCTTGTACACCTTTATGAACGAGTTTTTATTTTAATTTCCTTTACCCCCAATGGCTGACTAACTAAACTATTTAATGAAAATCCTAAAATCTCCTTCATATTTAAAGCATTCTTAAGTTTTTCTTTCACCCAACGCAACTTTCCTATCCGTGTCTAGCTGCAGAACCGTCATCATGGGGTAATCCAACATTTGTAATGTGTAATTAGTTTCCATCAAGAATTTCCGCAAAAAATGAAGTTCACGAAAGGATAACTTTGGACAGCCAATTTTACTATACTCTTTATTTGCTTAATGTCATTTCACTAATCCACCATATTCATATTAATGGTTTCTTCCAGTCAACATGTCCAACATCACGCGTCTGACGCTTTCGCACAACAAAATCAGTCTGATTAATCCCGGCATAGCCAACTTGCTCAACCTGGAAATACTCAACCTGTCCAATAATAATTTACGTGAGCTGCCCGTTTCTTTGTCTTCAATGCCCAAACTGCGAATTTTAAATGTGTCCATCAATCGCTTGGACAGCTTGCCGCGCGGTTTTGGCGCTTTTCCCGTGCTAGAGGTGCTGGACCTATCCTACAACAACCTAAACACACTACCCGGAAATTTCTTTGGCATGGAAACACTGCGCGCCTTGTATTTGGGCGACAACGACTTTGAATACATACCCAAGGATGTGGGTCAATTGAAGAACTTGCAAATTCTTGGTCTCAGAGATAATGATTTGCTGGAGCTGCCTCGTGAGGTCGGCGAGCTGACGCGCCTGCGTGAGCTGCACATACAAAACAATAGACTGCAGGTTTTGCCGCCTGAAGTGGCACAACTGGATTTGCTAAGCAACAAGTCGGTTATGAAAATGGAAGAGAATCCCTGGGTTAATCCCATTGCAGAGCAATATTTACTTGGCATTAGTCATGTGATTGAATATTTAAAAACGGAGACGTATAAAATGTAAGTAGATTTAATTAATTAGTCAGTCCATTAACTATATACTATCTTTTGCAGCATCTACAATCGTCACATGCAGGGCGGGCGTAGTGGACCACCTCCTCCCAAGGCCGACAAGAGCAAGAAAGCCTCCAGAGTGCGTGCATAAAATTGGAACTTGTCCGAGGTGCCTTTCCGATACTTTCGCATATACAACAACAATTTTTGTATTGATATGTTCGTCATTACTAATGTCAAAATCGATTGGCAGCCTTTTGTCTTTTATTGTTAACCAAAAACCGTTATTTTGTATACTAATTTTTAAGTACTATATGAATTTTAAAATGTATTTATTTGATGTGCCTTAAAATTTGATTAACAAACGCCAATTAAATGTAATACAATCATCTTGAATGTAAACAATCAAATTGTGCTTCTGGAAGTAGTGTGGTGCTCGCAAATGCAATCCGTCTTGCCTTTATCAAGAATCAGCAAAGTTGCTCGGCGTAGGTAACTATTCAAAAGAAACTTAAACGAAGACGGAAATCTAGTGCTTTCCACGAGAGTCAGGTATTCACTTTTCTTTAGTTTGGTCTAGGTTCCATGCTGATGTGGCTTATTGAACTGTTTTCCACATTTTTTCGTACGTCATTTCGAATGCTTCGATGTTATTATAGTTCGACACATACTCACCTTCGGCCTTGTCTATGCTGGCAGTTGGTTTTATGTTTAGATTCTTAAGGTTCGATAATATTGTCTGGTTTAAAGTCTTGGCAAGTCGGGTCAACAAACATTTTTGTGTACTTCAGTAGTATACCTAGTTTTGAAACCAGGGACCACAACAATTAAATAAATAATAACCACAATTCTTGGTTTTATATTTTTTTATTTTTAATATTATAAAAATAATCGAGTAGCTTAATTCAACACAAGTTATTTTATTTGAATTAAATGATATTTTTCCACAAATGTGATATATGTGTTGATGGGATATAAAAAGTTTGTTTGCAAATTTCGACGGCCAGTCGGTTGAGCATGAAAGTGACAATATACAATGGGTTCCGCCGAATTTATTATTTATTTAATTTATTAATTTATCCCGTAATATAAACGTACATACAGGGCATACGCCCCGTTTTACTTGAATAGGACAATTATTTGTTTTGATTTATTGATTTATTTAACAAAAAATGAATTGGCTTTCTATCAGCTTTAGCTGTTTTTGATGCAGACAGTCGGAACGGTGCCCGACAGTGAAATGAAATCTAATTTCTGTGCAAATTTTCGAGGGGTATGGGTGAAATAAAGGTAACTGTACTACGGGGGTAGGGGGGATGACTCGGCAAAAGGTCAACATTGTTTGGTTTATTAGCCTAACATGAATCTACATACCAATCTTTGTTGCTCTGGCTTAAATATTAACATTTCTATAAAAAGATAAATTTTGTGTTTGCAGTTTGTAGAAGGAGGGGTGTAACGTTTCGAGCGACACGGATAATTCGTCAAAATCCCCGCGCATTTGGCTACCGATTTCATAAAAATCCAATTCCTCCAGATTATTGTGCGCTAGATCGAAGGTAGCCTGCAACTTTTCAACCTGGTTTAGCAGAACAGACACTGCGTGAATGTAGAGTAGAGTGCAAAAGCACTAACTTTGCGCTTTAAAAATAACACCCAGTTTGCAGTTTGGGCTTAATACATGGCAATGCGGCTTGCAAGTGCCAAGCTGCCTGCAGGTCGAAGCAAATTGGGCAGTGCCCACAGATTCGCTTTTTGTTTGTGGTCCGCCATAATAGCCAACTTCCCAATAGGAAATTGTTTACAGGCATATCGATATGAAAAGAGTCATAAAAGTGGATACTTCCGTTCCCAATATACCGTATTTAGTGTTTACAAAGAAAATGGGAACAGGGCACCGTGAATTTCTTCACGCTGGGTGGTCTAATTGAAGGTCCTACAAACTTTTTACAGCAAGCAATGTTATAAAGTTGGTGAAACAAAAAATGTGATTAAATGAATGCACCTCAGACAAAATAACACCGATAGGGGCTTAAATTTAAACGCTGAACAATTTTTTGTTTAATAATAATATCTCGTCAACTAATGAGCCAAATTATTTGTGCCCGTAACTTTTTGGAAACATTTAAATGGTTTATAAATTTGAGCAATATAAAAAAATTAGTAAAGCAAAAAATATAATTATACAATAATTTTATAAAATTGCATTATTTTACTCCTAGCGTCTACAAAAAATATATAAAAAAAATATATAAAGAAAATACTCATAGCGAAAAACTATATATGAAACGTTTCTCAGTTATCAATGTAATACATGTGTACAAAATATCAGAACGGTACGATAAAAAAAATCTCGACAAACCGACAAACATTTTTTGGTATTTCATATTTCGCCAGCATTTTTAAAAGGCTATAACTTCTGATCAACATAGACGATTTACTTCATTTTAGTTTGGTTGGCCTTGTATGCCTAGATTATATATAGGCATTAATTGATGTCTATGTCATCCAGGGACCCCACTACAGCTAAATAACATTTCTTTAAGCCCGTATATTTTGCAAACCAATAACCAAATGAAAAAAACGTCTTTGAACAGATCGGACGCTTCAGCTAAAAGTGCAAAAGTTTGCGTAATTATATAGTTGTGATCTGCAGCATTGCTAAGTAACGCGCTTTAAGTCACGCTAGCAGCTACTGAGAGAGTTCCATCGGTTGCGGTAGTCGTTGCCAAAGAACTTTCCGCCCAAACAATCCAAGATCATATTCATCAGACTGCGTCACCACCCATGCTTCAGCGCCATAAAGCCAAACGGGAATGATTAGCATCTTATAGTGATAGTTTCTTCTGTCGGTAGTGGTTGACTACTCATTTGACAACTGACATCAATCAACATCAATCTTAGATTCCAACTGCTGTGTATCTCTAATCGAAGAAAGCCTATACTTTCGGGGTATCCTTTTTCGAGGCTTTTTCACATACTTTCATTGGCATTGTGGATTTAAGTGGCTCTACTGGCCCCGAAACAAACCAATGTCATTGTTAGTCGCCTTATACGACAAGCTTTGTTAGGATCAATCTGAATATTTAGTACGATTCGTACACAAAAATTGTTACTACAAACCGGGATCAAAACAAAAATTTACACTTAAATTTATCCGACCATTTTTTTATCAGTGTAGTACAGATCAAGTTAGCAATGATGTCAAATTATCTCTAGGAAGTTCTAACCATTAGGCTATAATTGTATATTTGTGTAAATTTTCGGTTCGATTTATAATATATTTTTACAAAATTTTTCGTTTAACAACGCTATCATAAACCAACAATATGGCCTCATCAATGAGTGTCGTTGTGGAAGAGGAGGAGGATGAGTGCAGTCCAGATAATCGTAGACGCCGTCATATGTGCGCCGTATGGCATATCAGCCGGTTATTCCGCCCAAGACTAAGCCGTATGACATACATTTGTCGCAGGCAAAAAAGTAAACTCTACAAGAAACCTACGCAGAGTTCAAGGATATCTTTGAGCCGACATTGCGTGCCAAACGTCTAAAGAGCATTTTAGATAAAAAGGCAGGAGTTACCATGGAGTAAGTTTAAGATCAACTTTCAACAACTGCTTCATAAAACTTACTCTTCCCTTTGGAAGCACAGTGAACTGGAAGTGATTCTAAAGAAAAATAAGGCCAAAGAGCTTCGCAACGAGGATTTGCAACACCGCAAACAAGACCTTTTCAATACTATGCTGACTAAGCTGGAACGCCAATGCCGCACCCAGTTCTTAAATGTTCAAGTCAAAAAGTTTTCCGAGTTCATTTCGCATCTGGCCACTACCATGAGCATACCATCACAGTTGGTCGATCCTTATGCGCGCATGCAGCGTGGCATCTTCTGTAATATATTACTAGCCATTGGCGTACAACCTACTACACAGTCGGCGATATATTATAACAGCCAGGATGCTATTGAGTATGATTCATGCCATCATCTAGCGCATGCGCTGCTCAGCTTGATTATTAAAGCTCTGGACGCAGCGTCTACTAATGGTAAGCGTCTTGTCAAACCATCTGACATGGACCTTGAAAGGGACAATTACATTAAGCAGCGTCTAATGTGTGCGGCCGAGATGAAGATGATGAGCAGACGTCGCCGTACTGACCAACGTCAATGTCCAACCAACTCGCATTTAAAGGCCATGAAAAAATGTGCGTCATGTCAGCCATGGAGTGTTAGTTAAAGCTTATCCCCATTTCCAACTTAAGTAGTATAACAGCTGTTGCTTTTAAAATAATAAAATTTTAGTCTGTAAACCAACTATTTAACAGTAGTTAAGGCGTAACCAATTGTAAGGCACGCAGGAGATCACGTGGAAAGGTCTCCTGTCCGCATTTAGACTCGGCTTAAGGGGCCGTCCTTATATTACGTCATCACTGATAGGGGGAGGGGGTTACATAAAGATTATGTTTGATTACACTGCCTTGTACGAAATGACCTATATATACTATATGCTGGATGTGGATAGTGGTCCAAGGGAGCCTATTCTTATCTTTGCTGTATGCTGGAAAACAAGTTCGAGGTGGTGCCTTTTCAAAACAGCTCAACTTTTGGTCTGTCGGACCACTGTACCATGTTCCAAGTAGAGTTTTCTCTTGATTAATTGATCATCGTGACCTATCGCGGCTAAATTATTTTATCATTAAGTCAGATTATCATACTAATATTAAGAATTTAAAATCTTTATGAGAAACCTCAAAATTTGTTAGGCTAATATGGTGGCCGGGTAGATGACGATTCTTAGAGACACTGGCGTGTTTAAGGGGAATTAGGGGATCAATTACCTCGCATCAATGAAAAGATACCTTTTTGCCATGGGGGATATGGGTACATTTACATATAAGCCAATGGACGGGCGATTGGTACTATGTAAACTTCCCTTAAATACTTCACTGCTTATAGATATAGCACTGCTGCTTTATAACTCCTTGAGAGAGAGAGCAAATGAACCATGCATGGCATGGTCTTTCCCTTTGTCACAAACGCAATTTTATCAGACTTCGTTACCAGCCATGCTTCAGCGCCATAAAGCGCGAAGGATTAGCGCTAAAGTATATTTTTCAACATCAATCTGAGAGTCCAACCGTTAACGTTAATTTTTTTTTTTTGTTTTTGCCGTAAAGCCTTTGTTTTTTACCAACTGTTTATTTTTTTATCGTATCGTTCGAAATTTTGTACACATATAGTACACTGATAACTGACAAACGTTGCATACATAGTTTTCCCCCACTTTCCCCCCTTTTAGACACCATGGGTAAAATAAAGAAATTTTATTGAATAATTATATATGTCATTATAATTTCATATTTTTTCAGTACTAACTTTATTATATTGATTTATACACCATTCAAATCTTCATAGAACAAGGTTTCCAAAAAGTTACGGGGTCAAATAATTTGGTTCATTAGTTGACCAGATATATTACATTAAACAAAAAATTCCAATATTTCAGCGCTTAAACTGTAGCCCCTATCGGTGGTATTTTGTCTTTAATAGTGTGCGTGAGCCTTTAAAAACTGAGGTGCATTCATTTAATCACATTTAACAACTTTAAAAAATTACTTTAAACTACACATTATTCGACGTTTCTAAAAAGTTACGGGTACAATATAATACGTTAATTGATTGCATATATATTTGGCACTAAACTCAGAGTTTCATTTCATAAGTGGAAATTTTACTTCTTTGCCGTCCTTGGCTTTCAACTAATTGGGTGATAGAGCGAGAGAGAACAGCATATTAGCAGCATTGAGCTTCTTGTTTGGCTTTTGTTGTTGTTCAGTTTGGTGTCCTTATTTTCTATTGGGCATTCAGTATGAAGTATGTATGTATATATGTATGTACTCTTCAGTTCTAGCAGGCAGGGCTGAAGTTTCAGGCCTGAATCACGCAATCAATTCTGACGCCAGCGGGTCAGAAATTATGAAAACCAAATTGAATTCACGGCTTCCAATGAGGGCAGCTCATAAAAAGCAAAGACAATGAAAGGCAAAGAAAAAGGCACCAAGTTTGAGCGAAAGTCACCCAATTTTTTAATTTTGTCTCTCTTTACAACAAAATACATTGCTGTCATTTTATTGTAACCGCGTTATTTTTTCCTTAAACTTTTTTTTTTACAAAAACAAATTACATAGCAATGTGAGGCTCACGAGCCAAAAATATATTGTATGCATATTTTGCATATTTAATGCTTATAGTACAGGCAAAATGGTAAAAAAATAGGGCCATCTGACGATCTTTGGTATGACGGCAAATTCTTTTTGATTAATGTTAAGTATGTTAAAATAATGAAAAAAAAACACATTTGCGGGTTGGATGGGGGTTGCGGAAAATCCGCCATCTTGAAAAGAAGGGTGATAGTGTTTTTCTCGATTTACACTGAAACCGTTCATTTTTTCGAAAAACACTCAAATACTTGTTTGTTTATAATCAATAGATCTACATTTGTTACTAACAATATTTTTCTTCTTCTTCTTAACTGGCCATAACAACCCGTTATCGGGTTACGGCCTGATGTAAATACATTCTTTCATTGGAATTGTGGTTTTACGTGGTGGGTCCCAAACCCTACGCACAACCCTTTTAAGGCCTACTGGTCTCGAAAGAACCCAGTGTCATTGTTAGTCGCCTCATACGACAAGCTTTGACCTGCTGAGGTGGTATTCTCTAACCCGCTCACCACACGGGGGACAATATTTTTACCTAACATTAATATTATACGAGTTATTAACAAAAATCTGAAAAATATTTTTGTTGTGTTTTGCTTAACCTTGAATTGACCTCAAACAGTTAATTGTACAGAAATTTTACCCATATGCTTTTTAATAGAGCAGTTTCAGACCAACAAATACATATATAATATAAGTAGGCAAGATCATCCCTGTCCATCGTAAATCCCTCGGAACTGGAGTAGATCGCGCAAAGTAAGAATTATGGATATGCATTCTAGCCTTGCGCTGCATAGCGGCGATGACCCTTGAAAGCTTGGAGCTACAATATTTCAAATTAGTTTTTCACTCACAACACACCCCAAAAAAATGTTAGCCATTAAATACTTTTTTTAAGTAAATGCAATTTTTGTGACTTTATTTACTGTACTTTATGTCATGTCAGGCACAACCAATCACCTTCGTAACGTGTTTTAAAGATTCAATGCAACACTGCCGGTGTTTAAAAGAGTCGAGAAACCGCTGTACAACTCTGTGCGCTTGTTCGGACGTGCCGTGTCTTTTGCGGAATCCGAATTGGTGACTCGGGAGGATTGTCGGCACATTTTAATTTCCTACCTCTTTTCCGTTATTATTGAAAATTTTCTTAATATTAAATATTCTAATGTAAATATTGTATCCTATTAGAGTTATAATAATAATGAAGTAATATAATTTAAATTTAACAATCTGCAATAGACCACACTATTAAACATTTAGTGTGTAGCGATTAAGTTAATGTACATACACACATATTGGATTATAGCCTTAGTTTTAGCAGGCTGATTGCCATTAATAAAAAAAAAAAAAGTATTTTATGGAAATTAAAAACTCTTTAAAGTCAATTTTCAAACGATTCATCGTAGGTGCCCGTGCTTTCGTCAATATCATGATGGCCAACTTCTGGAATGCTGAAGTCGTCTTCACCGTAGACATCTTCGTCGAGAATACCACAAACTTCAACATTTTGCATGTTTCTCCTGAACAATGCTCACAAATTGGTGTGCATTTTAATCCTTCTTTACGACAACCACACGCAGCTCCACAACCTGATTTACATTTGCATGCAACTATTTTCAAGAGTTCTGCGGGTGCGAAGTCCAAGGTTGTCAAAACTGGGGAGAATATATGGCTGCTTTTTTTCCAGCCCCATTCTGTTGGTTTGAGATGGTTTTCCAGCCAGGTTTGCACCTGATGATAGGCCCTCAATGAATGCAATCGCAAAGCATCAGCTGTAGGGGGAAGGGATGCCATATTCGAATTGGTTTTTTTTTTGCTTAAAGCAACTCAATTAATAACCTACACGAAGAATTTTGTGAAAAATTTCCTGATAGAACAATTTTGTTATCTGTTTTTACAAAATTGCGTTCACCCCAATGTATCTTCGTGGGTAAAAAGGGCACTCACAACGTATGTGTTATTTACGCCTTAAATTTGCCGGGTTGAAAAATGTGTTGAAAGAGCTTCAGGGATATAAAAGTTGCTTTAAGCAAAGGGAATATTCTAGTCCTACCTTTTATTAAAGTGTTTCCAATGCCCTGGAACAGTAAAAATGTTAAAGAACTACGAGTCTGCTCTGTAAAGACAGAAGGTTTCTTCTTTGATTTTCGAACTATGGGTAAGCACAGACAGGTGTGCATTACAAACAGTTAAGAAACCCTACAACACCTTTTTGGAAAATTTGGTGAAAGATTTATCTCTTGTATTGAAACACGATTTCATTGCAAAATCACAAAGCTCTTATTGTAAGGCACAGCAACAGTGTTTTTCAACCGAGATTTTTATGCCGGCCTGGCCTTAGGATTGACCGCATTAATCAGAATATTGGAACACAGCCCAAGTCACTATTCATTCATACGTAATTTATTATAAAAAAAAATTGAATCCTGAAACAGAGCTTAACAATTATTTTCGAAGAAGAACTGGAACATGATAGTTCTGCAGAAAATTTTTTTAATGCTAAATTGATTTTGTATATGACAAATCATTTTGGCCGTCGAAATGTGAAAAAAATTCATTATTTTTAATGATTTGAATGAATTATACGGAGCTGGTTCCCAGTATAAAAATAATTACAATTTCTTCCATTACATTACTACTATTAAAAAAAAACTACAAGAGCTCTATTATTATTAAAGCCGAAACGGTAAAAACACTCGTCAATTTCATAGATTTATAAATTATACATTTTTTTTGGTCGGAATCTTTAGTGATAAGTTTAAAATTTTTCATATTCCAACTGTGTCCTTCCTTTTTTAAAGGATTGGAACAGTTAAAAGTCGTAAAAATTAATTCGCGTCGATCTACTTCACGTGCGAACCGCACTAATGAGCAGCCAGCGAAGGATAATGAATATAATCGTATTTCCATGTCTTTGCGAGTCACTGAAAATGAACGACAAACGAATATATTCAGAAAATAGTTTGGGACACCATGTACACAACATGCGTGATCACCCATGCTTCAGCACCATACAACAAAACGCGAAGAATGACATCGTTCTTCATTGTGTGCTGGTGCCAAGGTAGACGAAATCCTTGACCCACCCTGGTGGATTCTCTTTCAATAGCCACAAAGGCTCCAGCAGCTGCTCGCTTCGTACGACCAATGATATCGATATCATCTGAAACACTTTTATAGAACATAGTCCCGTTCCTATTTACTTCGGCCTTTCGAACCACACTATCCATTCCAAAGTTGAAGAGCTTGCAGGAGAGCGCATCGCCTAGTCCGAATCCTCGTTTGGTATCAAAAGAAAGAAGCTCTTTCCTACCTCGACGGAGCTGCGTGTGATGCTCAACGTCATTCTGAATAGGTGCGACAACTTAGCAGGGATTCCAAGCTCAGACAGTCCGGCATATACGCTATCCCTCAATGGGCTATCAAATGCTGCCTTATAATCGACAAGATTAGGTGGACTTATCAGTTCTTTCGCAAACGGCTTTAGTCTTTCGCACATTACGCTCGATATGACCTTTTATGCAATAGAGAATAGGAAATCGAAAATCAATTTTGGCCTCCTCTTCTATGAACTGTAACAGAAATTCAATACCTTTGCACTGATATATCATATGTCCTTGAAGGATCAGTATAAGGAACAAAAAAATTTTTTCTTTTTAATGTCATGTTTGTAATTTTTCAATATATATATCGTTCTTATATGTATCAAAATAACATATGTACATAAATCTAAATATATAAACATCGAGACAGAATGCTGACTTTGAAATAAACAATAGACATATGTATTTCACGTTATCTGCTCTTGGTCGGCCAACTGACCATCATCTTGTGTGTTTTGGTTTTTTATTCATTGGGACACACGGTGGTCAAAATGCTTCTTTTTTGCTTTAGAAAATTCAGTTTTTCAAATGTCTGATTGAGCCTAAAACTAATTTCTAATGCTCAATAGAACCAACCGTCGTTTACATTTAAACAAAACTTTTACATTACGTCTATTATTTTCAGAAATATTAATTTTCCTAAGCTAAAAAGAGCATTTAAACCACTGTGCACTGCAAACAAATAGAACAAAAAATGTTATGCAGACTGTCGAGACGTGCAGTCGACAGTGGGATACCCTGTACCCTTTTGTCCACATAAAAACTAAATCCAAGTATCTATTTTTATGTCTACTTTCACAAATATAATATGACTGAAAGCATTTTCTTATTGGAAAGTTCCAATTGCGAAATGTTTCTATTGGGAATTTGGTTATTATGGGGGTAATAGTACTTTTCAGGGTTTTTGGGTTAATGTATTTAATTTCGAAACATAGATCGAAAACACTTTTATAAATATCTGTGGCTATTTTCAAATCAATATTTGTTGGAGTTTATTCATTGGTAGTCTACTATAGACAATGTGTAAAGGGTATAAAATCTAAGATAGCTTACAACAAAAACTGCACTCTTGATCAGTTTCTCTAAGGTATCGGCAAAACAAAAGTTATTCGATTTTTAGAATCCGGATTGCATTTAGAATTTCTTTCTTATATCTTATGAGCTAAGCTCTGGTAGTTTCTTTATTTCTTTGAGTTCTGTGCGCAATTTTTTTGCTTTTAAATCGGAAACAATGTGTCCAAGTGTAAACTGTGTAATAGTACCTTTATTTTACGATTTTGAAGAGATACTTACATTAGTGTCATAGTGACACCTTCAAACAAGAGGTGGAAGAAGAGGACGTGAACGAGCCCCCCCAAAAAAAGGAAGTTTTCAATTAGCTTAACAAAAAATGAGGTAAAAGAAGCTTGTGTGCAATGGGTCACGGAAGAGAAGATGCCATTTGCCCTCTTAGACTCGGCGCCCTTCAAAAACTTGACCGTCATATTTTTAGCGGGCTTGACAAGAAACCAATAACATTACGTCTATTATTTTCAGAAATATTAATTTTCCTAAGCTAAAAAGAGCATTTGAACCACTGTCCACTGCAAACAAATAGAACAAAAAATGTTATGCAAATTGTCGAGACGGTGCAGTCGACAGTGGGATAGAAAAAAGGTAAGTTTTTTCCCAAAAAGCATAGCACATTTTTTTAAAGTATGCATATTTAATTTCCTCAGGATGGCGCAGCAAAAGAAAAGTTTTTCTGCTGCTATTGCGAACAGCATCCGGATTGTTTCGTAACGTATAACAGGTGAATACGTTTCCCAGTAGTTGATTCGAAAAACCCATTTCAAACCTATAGCCTTTTGTCCATGTTGTAGATCTACTAGCGACCATGTGCCATTAGCTATTAGTGCGTCATACTCACGTTGCATAGATTTTTGCTAATCAAGCCCATATTGGCATTTTAATGCCTCTGCCACACTCTGCGGAGTCTCAATATCCGCTATTACGTTTAAATTGTTGAGTGTTTGGTACTGCTTTTTGGGTCTGCCAGGCTGACCAGTTCGAACCATTCTTGGTCTACCAGGTCCACGTTGATCTTTACTGTCATCCTCTTCTTCATTTCAAACTTCTCCTCTTCATCGCCGCTGTCAATACTGCTGTTGATATTGTGGGTATCAGTGTTTTGCTCCTCCTCATCCTGTGTCTGGGCGGATGCCGGGGACACTAGTTCTGGAACTTCTCCTGTATATGGCTCAAGGCGAATGATGTTTGTTGCTAAATTGTCATTAATTTCTTTGTTTCGGTGATTTTCGTGTAGTTTGGCAGAAAACTCACACTAAAACTTGCTCTTTTTTGCCTTATCCAGTGCAAAAGTTCGGGACCCAAAAATACGAAAATGCTTCACTGATGGCTTGCGTTCGCTCCACATTTCAAATGGTGTGCCTTCATTTAATGCTTGTGTTAGGCACCTATTCCTTAGATAGGTTGATGTTTGCAAAGCCTCAGCCCACAGCAATTCTTCCAAGTTTGCGTGAATAAATTGGCTTTTAGCCATTTCCACTGTAGTACGGTTGGCGCGTTCAGCAACGCCGTTTTGTTGAGGTGTGTAGGAACCGTTAACTGTTTCTTAATTCCGCGCTCATTTAAGTAGTCGTTAAACTCTTTATTTATGTATTCCGTGGCATTGCTCGGCATTCTGTATAGCTCTAAAACATTTCGAACTTTTCAAAAACTTCGCTTTTCACGCTCATGAAATAAACGTGTATTTTTCTCGAGTAATAATCTATGAATGCAATAAAATAGCGATTGCCTCCCAACATTCATAGGTCCACAAACGTCTGTATGGATTAACTCAAGTACATTTTTTGTAATTCTTTGCGCCTTTTGCGGAAAAGGTAATGTGCATATCTTGGCCTTGTTAAACGTATCGTAATTTAATTCTGCACGTTAATCTTGGAAACTCACTCCAGACACTAATTTTTCTGCGCCTATTTTCATTACTTTGAAAATTTAGATGCCCAAACCGATTGTGCCACATTTTTATATTTTCGTATGCGTTTTCGTTTAAAGCCTAGTACGCAGTTGAATGGAAAATTTTTTTGTGCTGCCAAACTTCAAATAAAAAAAACTGGGTAGGAATTTTTCATGGCGAAATTTCATTCTTTGGTACGCAGCACTGCAAACTGCGCTGCCAACTTTTATAATGAGTGCTGCCAACTTATCAGTGTTTGTGGAACTCAAAAACAGCTGGTTTCGTGACGAAAGACGACCGCGTTTTGTAATTCGTCTATATATGTATATTGAGAAGTGCACACACAATTACACATTATTTGAAAATGATGCACCAAAATAAAAGAAGGGTGGATAGTTTTAATCGCGAGGATAAATGTTTGTAGGACCTCACAAACAAAAAACACATGGACACAATATCTACAAAAAGTGCTTGGGAGAGTATTGGTGCTGCGTTAAATAGAGAAGGTAAGTTAATATATAAAATACTTTTGCGTGCATTCAAGTATAAAATATTTTAATTCCAGTGAATGAATGCAAGAGCTTGGTCATCGTTGCGGGACAGCTTGCGTTACCACCGTGGTAAGCAAGCTAAAAGTGGCAGTGCCGGCCAAAAGGTAACACATTGGACTGGGAGTATGCCGAGTTTATGGCATATTTGCCTATTATGTCGGCCGAGAGACGGTAAGTTGTAATATATTGCAATTTGTTCATATATTAAGTATGCAATTATGTTGCAAAACAAAAGTTTCGGCGACGAGTCCAACTGGAACTACGATCAGTCATAGGGAGGACACAATGTTTGTGTTCCCGACTGACGAAAGCTACAGCGGGCTTTTGCAGGAATCTTCTGATGTAGAGACACCCACCACTTCTGCATATTCATATGTAAGGCTTATATACATTTTTATATACAAAAAGATAAGGCTAAAATTCAAAATTTCATTTTTTCAGAAGTCAACACAATCGAAGAAGCAGAATTTTGAGGTATGCGATTCCAAACCACTCGTTGATATGATCTCAAAGCTTGTGAATGGGCCGCCTACGACACAGGATCGTGCATATATTCAGTGCTGCCGATGTGCCGTTGCAAGTCACCAGATGCTAAATACCTAAGAAATGAAACTAATGTAAGCATATATAAGTATGAATAAACATGTAATAAAACTCAATCCAGCACGATGGCCAACTTCGCTTTGAGAGGTATAGCGTCTGGTTGCGTGTTCCGCTTTGATACCAAGTAGGGCTCCACCGAACTGAAAGGGCAATTAAACTGACTTTCATTCATATGAAGTTTTGGATAAACACTGTTTGCTGTTGCATCATATTCTGAAACTGTTAAATGTTGGTATAGTATCCATAAACGAAAATATAGCTAATATATTTAATTACTTACATCGTTTATAAATCTGCCCTTAACTCCTCTTTCTCGCAAATAGGGATTCACCCAACATTTGCGACGCTCACGCCTTTTGCGTTTAGCCGCATTTTCCTCCTCTTTGATCACAACATAAGCTGTTAGAGCCAAAATAATTTTTAATTTTTGATCCATTTTTCACTTTGTTTATTCGATGCGTCTCTTTATTATTTTCGCGCTTTTTTTATTACAATATAAACAACTAACATAAAACAGCTGACAAAATAGGGTTACCATGTGATTTTTCCTTTTTTCAGCTATATGGCCACCCTTTTTTATTTACAGTCCACGACAACAGGAATATATTGCGCATTTCGTGTAAAAATATTTCAGCTTGCTGCGTACTAGGCTTAACACTCTACGTTCAAAGAGATCAGTTGAGTTTTTTGTGCTCCGTACACTTAATTTTTTTTTCGTGATAAATCTGTGAAATTTTTAATTATATTTTCTTTTATTTATTAATTAAGTGCTGTCGATTAGCCTTTTTAATTTTCGTGTTATTATTTTTTTTTGTTTCTTACAAGTTCTAGCAAAAGTTGCTTAAAGTGTTTATATTATATATCTGTCAATATCGCGCTGCTTTAATTATTGTTATTGTGTTGAATTTGCATATAATATTGGTTTTTTTTTTTAAAGTTAACATTGTTTGTTAATTTTGCATGTTGCATTATTGTTGTTGTGCTTGGATGTTTAATTATACATACATATAATACCTACATAAATTTACTTTGCATTACGCTCTATAATCTATGTCTTAATTCTAACTGTCTTTATGATCCTGCTCCTTTTAACTCTTTCTCTCTTATTAGCAAATATTTGCTGCTATTTTCTATAATTCAAGTTTTATATTCTTGCTGCATTTTATTCTCTTTGCTTTTGGTTCGCTTGCTTGTGTTTAGGCAGCATATCTTACAGTCATACCTCGCAAGGGTGAACCATTTATAATTTATTCTATTTATTTAAATATGTATATCAATTGAATTTTTTTTTTATTTATTTATTCTTTTTTAAATATTTATTTATTTTTTGTTCGCTTATTTATTTATTTTTATTTTTTATGATGGCGATTTGCTGTTTTCCCTCTTGCACTAATGGCGGCTTTTCTAAAGAATTCCTTACTTGTTGGCTATGCAATAATATGGCTGCATTCTAGACCGCATAGGGGTCAATTGGACTTGCTGTACATGCAGGGAAGCTGAAAAGGATATTAGAACCTTCATGCGTCGGACGCAATTGGGTTTTAATGAAATTTCGAAGGAATTCAGTGCTCTAAATGACAAGTTCATATCTTTGTCTAATATGTTTTCGGAATTGAAGTTTCTTTCTGAATCGCTTTCGAAATGAATGCCTTCGAATAGCTAATTTTAATGATTTAAATATATCATTATCCAATATTGACTGGTCCACTTAATTGTCTACCGATAACTTAGAACTTGCAACGAATATCTTCTATCGGACATTATATGCAGCCTTTGATGCTTTCGTGCCTTATTCTGCTTCGAGTCTTTCCTCAAAGCCCCCTTGGTTTACCCCTAGTTTATCCTCTCTAAAAAATCTTACGTCTTCTCTCTTTAAAAATTTAAGAAAAGTGGATTGCAAGTTGATTATTACAAATTTTCAATTGTACGCAGTAAATTCTTTCTTCTTAACAGATCTTGTTATAATAATTACTTATCTCGCTATCGAGTTAACTTTCGAAATGATCCAAAGCAATTTTTCTCGTTTGTTAACTCCAAGCGTAAATCCTCACAATTCCCTTCATCATTATTTCTAAAAAATACCTGCTCTTCGAATAATTCTGCCATTGCTAACCTATTTGCTACATTCTTTCAGTCTTTTTATTCTTCTAATCCATATCGCATGGACTTTGTTTATCCTTATAATTTACCTCACTCTAACTGCATTGCTCCTCCTATTATTGTTGAAAATTATGTTTTACAAGCTCTTGTTTCCTTAAAATCTTCCTTCTTTCCTGGTCCTGGTCTTGTTCCTAGTTGCGTGTTAAAGCATTGCACTCGTTCTTTCTCTGTTCCTCTTAGCATTCTTTTCTCCTTATCATTAAAAAATTCCTGCCTTCCACCTATTTGGAACGAATTCTTTCCTTCATGTATTCCCAAAGTTCTTACAGATGCTTTCAAGTGGAAATTTTCATTGGAAGACAGCGTTTTTGATCGCGTAGCTCAAAAATATGTTCAATAAAAAATACTGTTAATAATAAATGTAGATCTGTTAATTCTAAGTAGTTGAGTGTTTTTCGAAAATATTAACGGCTTCATTGTAAATAGAGAAAAACACTTCTCTTCCAGATGGCGGATTTTCCGCAACCCCCCCGAATCTGGTTTTTTCATTATTTTAACATACTTAAGAATAATAAAAAAGAATTAGCCGTCATACCAAAAATCGCCAGATGTTTACTAATTTGCTTGTACTAATTGCGCTATCCTGTTTTCTTTGTTTCATGGAGCTTTCCACTCTATTGGAATCGGTACTCTTTAGTTCGTAAGTGCAACAATTTTGGTTCGCTTTGTCTTGTATGTGGTTTTCATTTTCCCGCTCATTAGCCACTGCCGTGTTTTTCGACAGATTGTCAATTGAGTTATTGTGGTGCGCGAATTGTGATTATGTTTTCAATATATTTAAAGTATAAACCAAATGAAATTTTAAAACGTAATTATAATTACGATTATATTAAATAAATGTGTTCTTATTAAGTGTTTATATAGTGATACCGCAGAAATGTAAGTACCACGTTTACTTCTAGTGCATGTTCATACAGTTTGTCAAGAAAGTGTTTGCAAAACCAAAATATGCATTAAAACATGATTTCAAACATAAAAAAAGCATTTATTATGTTTTATATATTAAACATAAAGAACGAAATCTACAAAAATTCTTTTTTTTTTTGTTTGGTTATAATTTTGGCCAGCTAGTTCGAACTTTGTGTTTGTGGCAAAGAAATATATGAAAATAACAAATAATTATACATATATGAATGTGAAAATTTAAATATACAGTGGAGTCGCGATAGAATGAACACTCGATTATGTGAACATTCGCAAGAGTGAACAAATTTTTTTTTACATTGACGACTCTAAAGAGTGAACAAGTGTAAAAACTCGAAAGAGTGAACAGTTTTTTTATGTTTTTCTTTTTAAATGTGGGAAAATATATTCCATAATAAAGGTGCGCGAATTAACTAAATGGGAGAACACATCTTCTCAGATCCTACTATGCATGATTTTTAATTAATTTTAAATATATTTCAAGTCAAATACCAAAAAGATAAACGAATAACACCAAATCAAGTTCTTACTTTGTGATGGAATTCATTGCAAATAGCCGCTTATCGATAAAAACTTACTCTTTGTGATATATTTAAATGCTTTATACAAAGGGGAGACTGGTGCTAAACCGGACACTGTCTTAAGCCATAAATAGCATAGAAAATGTATTTTATTGCCGTAATGTAATACACCATTCGAAAGCTTGATCCTTCAACTCAGTTTGGCGCAAAATGGCTCAGACAGCACCAACCTCAAAATCAAAAATCTCGAAAATGTTAGGTGTAAGGATTTCGAAAAGCAAACTCAGTTGTTAACGTTATAATTTAAACTTTAATGATTACTATAGGTATATATATTTAATGGCGGTGGCGGCGGCATATAACTACGTTTCAATTTTGTATTTTTGTCGGCGTCTACTCGTTTTGGCGGCACATTTCGAACTCCTCCTCCACTGCTCTCCTCAGTGTCCAGTGTGACCACAAAATTAGACTGACCGTACTTAAAATTATACTTATCGATAACAAACGTTAATTTGAAACTATTTAAACAATTTCAAATCAAAATCAAATTTCAAATATAAATGGCAGTTATAAATCGGTTACTTTCAAATAATAATAAATATTACAGTAGGGCTAATCCAGACAGCTACGCTTATTGATAGAGTCCATTATGTCCATTAAGATTTTGTGTTATTGTTAAATGGAAGCAAATGCTTACTATGAATCAAGGTGGAAGAAGAGTTGATAGTATACATAACGGTGCTCCACATTACTTAATATTGGCACAAATAAATTTTAAGTGCATAAAAACACAAATGTTAAGAAGTCAATCGGAAAACCAGGAAAAATTTAGATTGGATAATGTCTCATAATTTAAAAAAAATTAACAGTTGGTAACCAACTCAGGCTTTTCCGCACGTTTATCAAAACAACCGAAATTAGCTAGGGGATATTTAAAAAACAAAAAAATGAAAAAAAAAAAATCGAAAATTATTTACTCTTATTATTAGTAGGAAACTTTTTGAAGTTATGCCCAACACGATAGAAAAACATTTAGCTTGCTAAATCGTCGAAAAACATAAATTTAGAGATTTTAGTTTTTTGGCCACTCCCAATACTTTTATGCGGAAAAGTAAAATTTAAAACTAAAAACATGATAACGTTAATCAAAATTGGTGTTATGTGGTATAGTTAGTTAAGTTATGCAATGAAAGTTTACATATGTGATGAAATATAGGCAATGAAGTCTCTTTTAAGCACTCAAATTATTAGAAAATAATTGTTTTTTGATTTATTAATAAATATAGGGATTTCCTGACTATAATTGTGCATAGTATTATTTGAATATATGATAAAATGTTCGAATCGATAGAGTGAAAAAATTCGGTATTGTGAACACCATTGGTTTTAATTAGTTCACTGTATCGCGACTGCACGGTATTGTGCTTTACAATGTATGTATGTAAGTATGTTTTATGAACCATGTAGGTGTTGAATAAAAACAGAAAACGGCAAACAAAAATAAAAAGGACGCGAACATATTCTTGTACACACACATATGAATACGATTTGTGTTTCCTCCCACTTTCCTATCAGACAAGACGATGATTCGCACACAAAAAAACACACAAAAATCGGGCAAAATTGGTTTGCAACATGTCTGAAGCCCACTCGGCGAAACGAGTCGGCTGTGTCGGTGTGCCAATTATTGGCGACCAAAAATTGGTGTGTGTGTGAACACCACACTGCAAACATTTATCGAATTTGTCAGTCGGTTGTTGCAAACAAATTGTAAGAACGGACACGGCCGATTGTTTGTTGTTAAAAAGTGCAGAAATGCGTAAAAATAATACTGTATGATCTTTTCCCTTTTCTCTTAATATAAGCTGAATTTTGTACTCTTTAACTATAATTGCTTAACAAGCGCTGCATATGCACACATACATGTGTATGTCATGCTCGCTGTTATTCTCTTTAATTACAAAGTCATACACTGTCAATAGCGCTAAGATGGCTTAACAGGCTTATTAAAGATCACTCTGGAAATTAATACTGAAGTGAAAAGTGTGTTCTAGTCCACTTACTCTACGTATTCATATATATAGAAATTATATATATATCGTTCGACGAACAAGTTGTCGAGTGCCTGCACCTGGCACTACCTACTCCAGCTAATTGATTGGACAAATATGTTACTATTATCACACTCAATATACTTATAATTAAAAACAATAAATAATAATTCAACAAAGCTTGAAAATTCGTATTCAAAGCAAAATAATGCAATAGTAACAATTGGTAAAAGGTACAAAAATGCGTAATAAAAAATAATATTATTATCAAAGTCAATATATAATTAATCAACACAATTTCAAAATGCATATTTAAAGTAAAATAATAAAAAAAAATAATAATATTAATCATTATACCGCCATTTTACGATAGTATAACTTTGGCTGCAATCGTAAGCAGACATCGATAAAACAATCTGATGTATTTTTTTTGGCGCCTCTTTGTTTCATTTGTTTGTAAAAGTTATCAATTAAATTCTTAATATAATATAGTGGATTGTGTTGGATTTGTCCAGGTAAAAGTTGTAAATTATTTTAATATCGTGGATTTTTAATTATATTTCTGCTTTTGGATGTTTGACTTTGAAGAATTAATGGGAGAACCTCCCGCCAAATAATCGCGTGGCAGCAGGCCAAAAGTGACAAAATTAATGAGCGATGAGGATATCGTTAAATTAATTGGGTTGGTAGAGCCGAACCAAAGCATTTGGAATCCTGGCTGCAAGGATTACGCTAACAAAGGGTGTCGGGACAAAGCATGGCGCGATATACATTTACAATTTACCGAATACGATGAACGTGATCTTCTCAGTGCCGGAAACACGCAAGTGGACCTACAATCAAGTCGGGACAAGGTGCCGAGGCACCTATGAAATGGAAGTTTTTCAACTGTATGCATTTTAGTGGTTATGAAGACAACTAGGCGTGAAGCGGTCCTAGTGCTCAAGGAAAATAATAAAAGTGACGATTCAGACACGACCTTGTTATTTTGCAAGTTTGCGTACAGTGTGCTGAAGAGACTGCCCAAACGAATCGCTCAAATAAAGCGCAGACAGATGTACGAATTGTTAAATATAATGAATATAATAAAATACATGAATATTCATTTTTATTTTATTTATTTATTATATTATTTTACTTGTATAACTACATCTTATTATATTGAAAGTCTATTTCACCTTCTCTTACAAAAAAAATCAGCAAACTCTGCACTTATTTCCTTTGGCTCAGATACCACATGCCGAGGTCCAAAAATGAAGAACTGCTGCAGTTGCGCCATTCTCCCAAGATCAGCGTTCCCTTTGCAGCTTCTTTGTCCACCAGCGTTGGTCAAAAGTATTTTGATATTTTTTCTATCAAATAGTTGTGGAGTGTGTAACATGCCACCGTGAAGACCCGAGTTTTTTCCGCATTTAAATCAATTGGCTTGCGCATAACTCTTAATCGCACCGACATTATTCCGAGTGCTTGCAGTAGAACAAGAATTGATTTAAAAGCAAACTGATATCTACCTTTGTAATTGTAAAATACGCTTCCAGAATTTGGAGGCGCATGTATGACAACATGTTTTCCTTCAATGGCACCGATGCAGTTAGGGAAGTTCCAAATATTGTAGTAATCTGTGGCAATTTCACGCCATTCCTGCTCATTTGACGGAAACTGCCGAAAAAAAAGAATATTTTTATTGCAAGTAAATCACGCTAAGACTCATTTCTCTACTTTCATATATTGTTCTTTTAGAGCTTTAAATATTGCGTCACAAGTTTCTGGTACGATCGTACTTATAGTGTTGTGCGGTATACGGAAAACATATTGTAACGATCTAAAATTATCGCCAGTTGCCAGGTAGCGCAGTGTAACCATTAACCGGTAGGTTGGTGAAATAGCAGTCCGCTTCGGTGTGTCACATTTAACAATCAATGGCCAAACAAGGCTTAACTAAAAATAATATTGCCAATA
This sequence comes from Chymomyza caudatula, assembly GCA_035041775.1. Lineage (NCBI taxonomy): Eukaryota > Metazoa > Arthropoda > Insecta > Diptera > Drosophilidae > Chymomyza > Chymomyza caudatula. The sequence goes on from JAWNKW010000209.1 coordinate 2,772,954, forward strand.
TTTTATTGAGACCAATCGTTGCAAGTACTTACCAAGTTTTTAAACTCTTCCGCACTCATACGCAGAAAATTATTGTAAAATTCTGGTGTGTCCAACCGCAACTCTTTTAACAATTTCAAACAGCAGCCTTCAGTGTCCCGTTGTGTAAACCATGGGCGCACCCAAATACTCCTTTTCGTAATTTTCCTCTTTCTCTTCTGTCTAGAAGCACATAGTGCTGCTGATCCAAGCATTATAATCAAAACGCTTTCCGACACTTTGTTATTTTCCATAATTACACTGCCAATGTCGACTGTAAGCGATTACTCAACCTTTGCAATCGATATTGAAAAAATCGATTAAATTCATTTTTTAAAATAGAGATGCTGCCGACAAATGAGAGCAAAGTTTTCCTGCCGACCGTCTGACCACTACGTGAAATAATTCGCGAGCTGCAAAAATTGGTCCGAATTTTTTTTTTGCAAATAATTGTCCCTCGGTTGACCGGCCAATTTCATGTGTTTTCGACCAATTCAGGGCACGAGTTTGCATGCCAATTATAGTCCTGTCTGATCGTAGCTTTAGAACAGCAAAAAAGTTTTCTAAGCTGTCTTGATTGAAACTGGTCAGAAATATAAACTCTACACCATCTTCTTTTATCAGGTCTTGGCACAAGTCTATTATGTTTCGCAATGTGTCCATAAACACTTTGTGACAATAATTTTTCTTAATACTGTAATTGAATTTAAGTAAGTCAAAAATTTAATTAATTTGCATTCTACATGGTTTGCTTTTGTTATAGGTATTTTTTCCATTTTTAAATGATTTGCAGTTAAGCAAATTAAAAATAATGAATTTGACTGTAGATACAAGCTACAGCCATATTGTCTCTATGGAAAGCATTATTTGCATGGCAGACTTTAATTGCATCAGCTACAGAATTCGAAAAGACCTGCGCCATTAATTGTTCAATTTAGGCACCATTCTTGTAGTGTATAATATTTTATCAATTTCTCCGTCAGGGGTTTTGATGGTTTCTGCTATTAGACAATTTCTGAAACTTTTCATTAAATGTACATAGTCGTAGAGCATGTAAATTTTATTGCCCACGGAATCGGTAATAAAATATTCATTGCCAGTTGACAACGCTTCAAATAGAGCTCGATTTATAGCTGTATTATCTATTCTAGGCAGAATTCTGCGTACTGGACTCCAGCTTAATAAAGTTCTTGGATGTGGCAAAGGGAAACCCAAACATGATCTCATAAATGCATAGCACGTAACAGATCTATAGTTTATGTTTAGAACAACATTTCATTCTTCTGGTGTATATTCTTTTGATGGATTTTTACTAGACAAGAGGTGGGTAAATGTTCTTCTACCCTCATTCAAAGTCTCATCAATTTTCACCGATTGTTTAATTTGTTAATTTTGATTTTAGGCACCGCAACTAACAAATGTTGATTATATTATATTTACACTAGGTATATATATATTAATATGTTCTATATTGTTTTAATATAGCAATGAAAAAAGACTCAGAGCGAGTCAGAAATATCGGGAAAATATGAAATATATTTAAACATTAAAAATCTGAAGTGCTTAGTTGGACCTTGTGCCTGGAAAAACAGCTGAATAACACTAATAAAAATAACTATTACTTTATATTTACTGAAATGGTAAATTCTCATTAATTTCAGTTCCGATTTTGGCCTTTTTATAGCTACGATTCTTAACCAAATTGCAGCTAAAATAAAAAAATTCAATAAACACTATCAATTCGTTTTGCCTTGTATACCATCTATATTCGTCATCAAACAAAATTCCCTTGTCATAAAATTTTTCAAATTTTTGTTAATATTGCCCGCCAGCACTGTTTTGATGGCTGTAATCTATGAAAACAAAATTCAATGTTATAAAAAAGATTTAAAATTTAAATAAATTATAACTTACATAATTTGCCCGATTGTCATCGCATATCTTCTCATTCAGTTTTTCAGCATCCTGTATGCTGCAAATGGGTATCAATTTTATTATGTTGTCTGTCGTGATATCCTGGTGGCGGAGTCCTTTCAGTATCGCCGACTGCTCCGCCACCTTCTCCATAATGATATTAAACTTTGCGTCGATTAAGCCTGAAATCATTAATTAATGTGTACATCGATCGAGAGATGGAGATAGAGACGTACAAGCAGTGAGCGGTGTGTCGGGGAAAAAAAAGATGTATACAAGCGCAATGTGTGCAATGCTTGGCGCGTGTCTTTTACTTCTTTCTCTGTTATTTCCCTTTGCTGACAGTAGCCCTGACCCGCTGCCTTCAAGTTCAGCCCTGATTCAGGCCTGAAAACGGAAGGGACCTAGTTATTACTTATAAATGAAACAAATTTGTATATATTTTAATTTAACTTTATTATTCAAACTATTAAGAAATTTAATTTAGAAATATTGAAATTATTTTTATTAATTTGTATTACTGAAACATAACACAAAAACATATTTCCGCATGACATCGTGTGAGATTCTGTAAGAATTAAAAAAAATATGGCTTTTGAAACCCATTTTTACTAAAAATATTGAAATGAACTTACGTTGCTTCGTATTAGATGCGCAAATTTTTTAATGTTTTTTTCGCCATACTTTTCCTGTTGAACTATGAAGCTTGTAAATTTTTTTTTTTTTGTAGTAGTACATCTACATATATGTAAATTGCCCATACTATTTGGTCAAAAATCTGCCCATACAATTTGTTTTCGCGCACGAAATAAGTAGCACTTTTTCCTTTCAAGCGGTTTTACACTGCTGCGTACCGGCCTTTAACAAATAATTGCCAAAATTGCAAAGTACGCCTACGGACTAAAAACTTCCAATATTGCTCAATCTAATAAAAGTAAAAGTAGCAAATCACCATTGTTCCTAATTATAAGAATGCAGCAGGGGCACCAACAATAAATCTTTTTTGTATGGCATCGCAACTGCTTTACTTTCAAAATCTTTAATCGGAAATTTATGCCATAAAAAATGTTAGCAATTGCTCCTACTATGTCTCTGAGGTACGAAATCTCCTAATACGATTGTATCCGAAATTTATTTTCCTTTGGATCCCAAGTCACATTGACATAACAGGCAACGAGCTCGCAGATAAAACAGCTAAAGATAGTAGGCACTTCCCACTTACATATACCTCAAATAACAATAGAGTTGACATAAAAAAACATATCAAAATATCATTTAATAGCCATCAACAAAGTACGTTTACAGATACATCAAACTGGTATCAAGGAATAAATCCACATAAAATCAATATAAAAAACTATCTTGGAACTAGGCATAATCTTCCGATCTCTCGTACTGACGAAATCAAATTCGCTCGTCTCCGCTTGGGGCACACAAAAATAACACAAGTCCACTATATGGATAAAACTCATCCCCCTACATGCTCCTTGTGCGATTCCAGTGCTATAGCAAACCTTGATCATCTACTAAGCTCCTGTCCCGCCTTAGGCCAAAAAAGAATTCAATGTTTTCCCCAAATCTCCGCAAAATCCGCCTTATCAAACCTGTTGCAGGAAAAAGTCCGTAGGTCTAAAGCACTAGACACACTGTTTTAAATCTATGTATATTTAGTCTATTTGTTCAATTATTAATATGTTTGTACAATGTGTGATGTTATATGTTCTATTTATGCGATAATGTATTGCGAATGTCTGTGGTATATGTGAAATTGTGTGGTGCGCTTGCGCTTTAAAAAATTATGTGTTGTTCCTTTGTTCGTTAATTTGTCACTGATCTCCGCTTTATGCATGCTGTACCTCGAGCGCTGGCTATGCTTAAGCTGCAGTAGCGGGCGTTCGAAGAACAGCTTGCACAAAGCGGAGATCGAACATACGATAATTGTTACAGTTATCTTTTGCCGTTATCTTATGCTGCTGGGCCGATTAGGCTGGTCCCAACTTTGAAGTGGTTCTGATTTTCGGTAACAAAACCCATCCGCTGACAATATTATAGCAATTGTTAAATATTTAAAACAATGTAATATTTACAATAAGATCTAGCATAAAAAAAAAAAACATCATCTAATCCTAATACATTGGCATTCCAATTTCTAAATTAAGCTAACACTAGCCAATATCTATCATTATAACATATAATAAGATGAAACAAAAAAAAAAAAAAAATTGTTGATTATAATTACATATATAAGACAGCCGAAGGCCTCCGTTGCCATGGCTTCGCCTTGTTGCTTAAGTTTTGTAAACTTGAGCCAACTCTATCAAATAAATAATCGGAAATTTATGTACAATTTGCGACGCCTCTAAATTGACTAAATATATGCCTAAACTAATTGAGGGTACAGGTTGTTCATAAAAACTTCTAATATTGAAAAATTCCGACCAACTTACCCTCTGGACCATCTTCAACTGAGTCCAACTGTAATGGAATATTCCCTTTAATGTAGCAAGCATTGTCAGGGCATCTACCACTTAATTTGAATCCCTGAATTTCTACATACTTGGCACAACTGCTTCCATTTCGTTGAGAAGAGGAGATTGGTGCTCATCTTCTACAATTTTCCTATATATCTGCTCTAGGACTTGTGTTGGCTTTCGGACAAAACGCTTAAGTGTTTGCAAATAATTCTCAAATGCGTAAGAGGAGCACAATGTAGCAATATGAATTCATAATACTGGTCATCATTCACTGTATCTTTAAGAGCTACAATCCCAGTATACAATAAAAACTGCCTGAACTCAGTTGCTTTCCAGTGCTGAAGGTCTATCAACGTTCCTGGTTTGCGTGAAAACTCCCTTGGAATGTTTTTTCGCATTGACATTAATATGTTAGATATTTCATTCTTATTTTCTTTTGTAATTTTGCACAGTACTTCATTTTTTGTAAGTTTATTTAAAAATTTACGCATAACTCCTAACCATCAACACACCTAATTGTCCAAAAGCGGACTTTGTGATAAGGTACGGCTTTTTATGCTGGTTTGGATAAACTCTTCTTTCAAAATCTTTATCAGTAATTAATTTTCCGGACTTTGTGCTATAGGTTAGAACAGAATCAATTTTCTTTGCTTGTTGAACGCATTTAGAACAACCGTGGCTAGATGTATGTCCAGGGGTGCCGCAAAGTTAAAACAAATGCCCTTGCTGGAGAATCACACACAATTGCTCTAATTTCAACAAAAATTTTTCTGTCCTCAAACTCTATGCCATTTTGTAATATATCACCAAGCTCACTGGTGAATTTGGCCAAAAACTCTTCGCAATTCTGTGGTTTACTTCTACCAAAAAAAAATCCTACTGGAAATACTGGCAAATGCTTAACATTATTTATCCGTATTAAAATTGGCCACAATTGTGCGCATGAGCTATTAAACAATGGAAGTCCATCAATATTAATGTCAATACTTATTATATTTTGCGAGACATTTGCAAATTTTTTTAATTTTTCAGACAAACCAATATGCAAATATGAACCCCCTCCTATGTTTCCTATGTCTGGCTTAACATGGCTACAGAACTTGTAAAATGGCCTAACATCAAGAAGCTCCTCTTTCAATATTTTTATTAAATCAACCACACAACTACACTTTGGCTTATGTTTAATAAACCAGCCTTTAAGTTTCTCATTCAAATTCGGACCACTAGGGACGCTATTGTCACTCACAAAATTAAAATTATTTGTGTTCGCTGCTTCCACATGAGAAATTTCTTGAATTTCTAGCTTTTCCACAATTACTGGACCAGCGCTGCCTTCACTATTTCTGCAATCTCCTAAAGCATTCGCTAATCTTTCCTGCATGTCATTCCTTTCTTTTCTTTTAAGATTCCTCAACTGCCTGTCACGAACCATTGTTAAATTTGCAACCTTTACTTACCTTATTAACAAATCAATTTTATTTTAATTAATATTAAATAAAAAAACACTATCAAATTAAGCTTTATATTTTTTTAAGTTGGCTATTTAAGTATTATTATTAATATAAAACAATTAATAATTATTGCTAATTATTATATTAATCAATTTTTAAAGTGTTTTCACAAAAATTAGTAACATAAATTCACACACAGCAGGCTTCTTTGAAAATAAATCGAAGAGTGAAGCGAAAAAATATGCATACAATACAATTTTGGCGCGTGAGCCTCGCATTGCAATGTAAATTGTTTTTGTAAAAAAAAGTATAAGGCGCGTGAACCTGACAGCAATGTATTTTGTTTTTGTAAAGAGAGACAAAATTAAAAAATTGGGTGACTTTCGCTTAAACTTGGTGCCTTTTTCTCTGCTTTTCATTGTCTTTGCTTTTTATTAGCTGCCTTCATTGGAAGCCGTGATTCAGGCCTGAAAATTGCTCTAAAAAGAAGCGAGTTCAATTTAGTTTTCATAATTTTTGACCCGCTGGCGTCATTTGAAGGCCTGATTCAGGCCTGAAAAATTCAGCCCTGCCTGCTAGAACTGAAGGGTACATAAGGTACTTCAGTCGTCATAAGCCATTATTGACGTCATTACAAGTAACTAAAATTTAATCTTAATATAATTTGTGAACAATATTTCAATTATATTTATTTATTTACAAACAGCAAAAAAACTTAAGAGACTAAGCTATAGCTACATGGCCTTAAGCTTATTTATATTATTATTTAGATATTTACATTTATTACAGCTACTTATTTGATTAGTAATTAATAATTAATTATATTTACATTGCTACGGTTATTTATATCTATAGTAAATTTATATAATTAATTTTATAATATAATACAATAGCTAGCTTTGAATCTTTTAAGAAGAGTATGGTTTTAGATAGATTGGTTTCAGTTGGATTAAAAATTGCAATCATTGGGTTGGATGAAGGAAAATGTTTATTTTTGTATCTTTGAAAGTTTTCGCAGTCTTTAAGAAGGTGTTTTACTGACAGGGAAATGCTGGTGGTGCAGAATTGACAGAGATTGGATGAAGTAGTATCAAGCCGAGGGTTGATTGCAATTGACTATAGTCAAATAAAGAGCTTTTATGCACAATTTCAAATATTTTTATTATTGACTTTTATTATTTGATTATAACTATTAATATACAAATTGTTGATATTCCGATATCTGTATAAAGACATACACTTTGTGCCGAAATGTAGACCCATTTAAAAGAACTGATACAAAAAAAACCTCTTCCAGGTCAAACACGTGACGAAAGCGTAGGTACTTTGTATGCAAATCATAAAATAACTGATATAATTTGTGTGACGATAAAAGTACAGTGTATAGTCCACTATTTTTCATAGATACTAGAAATTTAATACACATTTGTAAACGTACTTGTAATTTTACGTTTATTTATATTTTTTTTTTACAGGAAGTAAATCGATGCAAGGCACACCGGCCTGCAGCTTGCCAATCGCATCAACTGATGCAAGTAGGTGTCAGACCAACCACATCATCAAGAACAAAAAAAACATCTGTTTTACTTTTCCGTAAAAAAGTATTGGGATTGGCCAAAAAACTAAAATCTCAAATTTTATTTTTTCCGACGATTTAAGCACTCTGACAACTTTTCCGGCGATTTGGAGATGTTATTTTTGTCCGTGCGTTGTCGTTGTCGATGTAGTGTGTTAGTCAAAGAACTTTAGTAATTTGGCTTTAGCAAGCTAAATGTTGTTCTATCGTGTTGGGCATGTCAATTAGTTTCCTAATGAAATTGAGCGCTCTAGTCGCTATAGTTGAGTCGCCATAAGAAATAATAAATAATAAAAATTTTTTTTTTTTTAATTTGGCCTAGCAAATTTCGGTTATTTTGGTAAACGTGCAGAAACACCTGAGTTGGTTACCAACTTGGCCAAAAAAACTTAAATCACTAATTTTATGTTTATGCTTTTACGGCGATTTGGAGATGTTTTTGTATTGGGCATATCTTCAAAGGGTTTCCTATTGAATTTGACCACTCTAGTCGGTATAGTTTGGTCGCCAGAGGAATAATAAGAGTAACTAATTTAAAAAAGTTTGTTTTTCCAATAACTTTAGTAATTTCCACTTTACGAAGCTAAATATTTTCTATCGTGTTGGGCATGTCTTCAAAGGCTTTCCTATTGAATTTGAGCCCTCTAGTCGCTATAGTTGGGTCGCCAGAGGAATAATAAGAGTACATAATTTTAGGAAATTTTTTTTTTTTGATTTTTTTGTTGTTTAAATTTCTCATAGCTAATTTCGGTTGATTTGATAAACGTGCGGAAAATCCTTAGTTGGTTACCAACTGTTTATTTTGGTTACATAACCTACATTGGATTTACTCAGTTGAATAAAATGGAAAATAAAATAGTGTTTTATTTAATGGCGCTAGTAAACGCAGTTGCTTGAGGAGCTAGCAGAAAACAACAGGCACTTGGAAGAGAGTGTGACGTAAGTTCTTCAGTTGCACACCACCATAACCTCCGCAATTGCGGTGAATGTGCTGCAATTGTAAAGCTAGAGCAATACTGATTTTAGGAACGTTATGGTTGCTTTTGGGAGAAAGATGTGCTCAGGAACAACGAAAAATTCTTCATAAACCACTTTAGGATGAGCCGGAATTGCTTCGGCATCCTTGTTAAAAAACTAGAAAAATTGTCAAAACAAGACACAAACTTTCGTCCGTACATCCCATTGGATAAGCGCATAGCTATTGGTTTTTCTGCCCTTGCCTCCTCTGCTGAGCACGGAATAGTCGGTACACCTTATGGCGTTTCTCGGCCAATTGGTGAATCAAATTGTTTTTGAGTTTTGTAATGAGGTGTGGCGTGTGCTGTCTCCAACGCATTTGTCACCACGTTTACTTACCCAGGGAAACGTGACGAGATGCGTTATCTGTTTTGAAACCCTAGACTTTCCTCAATGCTTTGGGGTAATTGGTAGTTATAAGTAGTTGCCATATTGAGGTAAAGCCTGCCAAGCAGATGCTGCACCTAAAGGGTGGCATTCGACAATATTGCTAACCTTAGTAGATGCATTGTGAGTCTTTGTTTAAATTTTAAGAAAGCATGAATATCAAAATTTTCTTTTCTTAGATATCGATTTCAATTCATTTGTGTCGGTGCACCTGGACGTTGCAACGACTCTCGTTTTCGAGAAGTCCAAACTGAAGAAGCTGCTGCTTCGCTCAGACGTCTTTATGAGGAATGAAAAAGAAATTGGGGGAATGATGGTGCCCGTCGTTCTGCTGGGAGACTCAGCTTTCATATTTTCCACTACGTTAATGAAGCCTTTCCCGTTTTTGGTAGATGGGACGCCAGAAGAAAAATATTTTATTTATCGACTGTCAAAAGTCCGCCGTGTAGTGGAGTGTGCATTTGGACATTTGTGAAGAAGTCATTGAATATTAGTGTAAGTATAGAGATAGGACTAGCCTTAAGAAACGCGCCACTGGAGGTTGCTAGAATTTAAGTTGAATGAAGTCACGTTAATTTAAGAATAGTAGAAATAAGACCCGTTGTTAGTTTTAAGTTCATAGCTTCAATTAGCTTAGATTATCTAAAATAGATAGCAAACAACGATAAATAGCTTATTTGTCCGACACCGCCATGTTGTCGCAGCAGCCAGCTCCTGCCAGCTAGCGCGATCGGCATAGCGTTGGCATCTCTGGATGGCTAAGCACGAGTTGGCAGGTCAAGGCAACAGCAGCAGGGAGAGAGCAAGGCGGTAGTCGAGACAGTCAATCGAGAGCCACGAACAGAGTAAGTAGCTAACGCGGACTAAACGGAAAAAAGGGGGGAATGCAGAAAATAATGAGGTTAGGAATATAGCGTGGCGTGGAAAAGGGATAGAAAATTAAGCTAATTGTACGGTTTATAATGTGAATTAAGCAAATAAGGTTAACTAAGAGTAAAGGTTAGGTTATTTTTTCATCGCGCTGAGTGAAATTTGGGGTACAAATCTGCCGAACCTAATCTCGAGGGCATCGCCCCGATTCAGTGGTGCCATTTTCGCAGCATAACACTTCCGCTGTTTGCGCCGCGATAGTGGTCAAGTTGTCCAATTTAGATACAATATCATTACTGACATTGGTATTCTCTTTTTTCTTTTCTTAGCTGATGCCGAATTCTCATCAGAGGCATGCCCATATGACGGTTCATCATCCTTGGAGTCGCTCACTTAAGAAATAAATAAAATTATAATTTAAATTTCAAACAAAGCATTGGTTTTCACTTACATTCTATGCTCTCCTCCATAAACTCTTGAAAGTTTATTGAAAAAATTGCAGCCAGCTTATCACAATGGTGACAAGTTGACGGATTACCGCCACTTGGTCCCACTTTATAATTTTCAGCCCAGAAAAATTGTAATTTAAATATTTTTTTTAACGCAATGTATGTATCTTTTAAATTACTTATATTTTCGCTTTAAGCTTTCTATCTTGGCTTTAATTTCTGAGGACGAAACTGTCAGCCCGTGTCTTTCCAACCGACCGACATTTCTTTGTAATTGTGGGTGTTCCTTTCCCCTCTTAGTCCATCATTTTATTTTATTTAAAATGTAATTTTGGGCATCGATTTCCAGGCCATATGCATGCTTGCGTTTTCTGTATTCAGGTCGCTGTGAAAACCTCTTTGAGCCGTGCGTCCATGTGTTTGCGTTGTTATTCTTAACTTAAAAGCGTAACCTTCAGCCGCTCAAGTTGATAAACCTTCTTGCGAAGAGTGCGCTTATAATTCAGTTCATTATCTCTCAGCTTGGTGGACAAAATGACAATTGTACGATGCAGCGACTTTCTAACAAAAAATTCCATTAAGAAATAAACAATTAGTTTCAACATCGGAAGTGTAGCTTAAATCGAGGTCATCCACTTCCATATTATTAGACACAAAAACTTGTTCCCATTCACGCGATTTTGGAACATCAGACTGCTGTATGGTAATTGACTTTGACATATCAAAGCACTTGGAATTCCATTTTTCGTTTAAATCGTGTTTTAGGAGTGAATCCACTAACTTCGGTCAACTTCGGCGCCTTCGGTCAATGATCCTACTGCTCCGATCGCTATCACATTTAATTTTCATTTTATCATTTGAAGGCACAGCAGCGGCATTTAGATACATATATATTTCTTTGCATACCTATTAAAATTTGTATTGTAATATCAATTAACTGTATATTTGTGGAATATAAAACCTAAATTTCATTGAATATCCCCATTAAAGTCATCGTTTTTGAAGTGATGCTAACACACTCGCATGCACGGGAGCACTGGAAACAAAGAAAATATCGCAAACAGTTATTCATTTTTCTTTTATTTCACTTAACTTTGCACCGTTTATTTTATTTTAACATGTTTTTGTCAATAAATTATTCACTTTTAAAATCACTGTTTAATTTTGCTACTGTTCTTTCTGCAGAGCATTTACAGCAAAATGAAAAGAAACACACTCGCGCACTTTAGCATAAAGAAAAGTTTTAGTTAAAAAAACTTTTTTGCTTTTATAGCTAACGCAGTCAATTTTATGTCAGTTTTTCGCAGATCTACACATTTGTACCAAATTTGATCAAAATCGGTCCACTAAATCATCCCGCAGGAAATCGGTCTACTAGTAACAGCTTCAACTGGTTGTAATTGCAGTTGTAGTCAAGTAGTAGCGGACTGGTTCAAAAAAGTATTATGGCGGGATAGGAGAACAGTTGCGGGGAGCGCGCTGTACTCGGCGCTCTCACTGTTTATTTGTGTTCGCTCAATTTCTCTTACCCCGTTGTGTTTTTCAGCTCTTTGTCTGTTTTTGTTTGTGTAAATTGAAGAAATTTGTGTATACACAAGAAAAATAACAAAAAGAATGTTGCTGCACAAAATATGCGTCATTAGGCGTCAGTGCAAAGTGCGAAGTTGTGCGAAATTGGTAAGTGCTGGTAGTATTTTGTGTTTTTAACTCATCATTTTTTATTATAAAATTTACTAAAGCAATTTTATTGTATGCAGATGAATTTAAAATGCTGGAGTGTTTTCAGAGAATAAGGAAGGTGTTTGCCATTCCGCGTCAACATCAAAATCTTTCTTATGCTTCATTAGGTTAGAAAAATGAAACCGATTTTTATAATGTTGAGCTGCACGATCAGTAAAATATATTATTTTGGTTTTATAAGGATTTTTTGGAAAGCATGGACAGCTATGGTATTGGAAAGGATTACCATACTCTGGTGTTTTAAATCTTGATTTTGTACATAATAATATACAACGGTATGGATGGACACTTGGTTATTGTTCCAATGGAACGACTAAGTAGCATTTTGAGCAATAAATGCATAGTTCCCCTTCTTGAAGCGTTTGTTGTCTGAGTGATAAGAAGCTTGCTTGTTGTCGTCTAGCTATAAAATCATGTTCCCTTAACATAAATTTTTTGCATAAATCTTCTATAAATTCATTAGTTTCGTAAAGTCGAGTTATTAATGTTGATCGATCTGTGCTTTCCCATATTTGATACTCTATTTTGTCAATCCCTTCACTTTCAAAAAGCTCTCTCAAGTAGTTCTTAATACTATCAACATTGTCTTGACATTGTTGACACTCTCCAAAGTGACAACTTGGTGTAGGGGTATCATAGACTATATTTGTCAAGAAATCTTTGTTCGAAGTAAGCTTTAAATCTGCAGATTTTGTCAAAGAAGGTATGGAAACCCCATCAATCGTTAAATGAACATTTTCATGATATGTACATACGCAGACTGAATGAGTTCTACTTGAACTTGCTAGAATGCAATGTTTAGGACGCAATTGAGCGAAAGTAGAAAATCCTTTTTTTTCAATTAGGATGTTCGGTTTTGAAAAGGTTAAAAAGCTCTGAAAGGTTGCATAAAATTAGACGCTTTTGTGTATATATGCGAGTTCCATCCGCTTGCTTGACCGATATAAAATCTTTTTTGCCTTCATTTTTATAGAAGTTTATGACCACATTTTTCACGTCTTCAGACAAAGGATGTCCACAATTTTTATTTTCTGTCCTTTGTCTTGCATCTTTTATAAATGAGCGCGAGCAACCAAATATTTTTGCAACCTTTCTTTCGCTCCATGAATCAGGCAGAAGAATCAAAATTTCCTTTCTTTTCAAATTGTTTGTGAGCGGATTGCGAAGTAAAATGTTCAATTTCTAAGCTATTTTGTTAAAATGAAAGATTATGAAATAAGGAACATTTTAGGGTAGTTATGAAAAAATTTAAAGGGTGGAGAGAAGGGGGGAAGTTGAAAAAAAATTTATTTTTGATTTTTTTTTTGACAAAACAAAATTTTAAATAATCAATAATTTTATTCGAAAGCTTGGAAAATTCTCTACAAAAAATAGCTAAAAAATTTTAAATCCATTGATATTGAAAAAAAATTGATGCAGACAGTCGGGACGGTGCCCGACAGTGGAATACCCTGTACCCTTTTTCTTTATAAGCACTAAATACGGTAAAATGGTAACGGAAGTATCCACCTTTATATCTATTTTAATAAGATCGATATGCCTGTAAACATTTTCCTATTGGGAAGTTCCAATTGACAAGTTTTCCTATTGGGAAATTGGCTATTATGGGTGCAAAAATTACTTTTTACCCATAACTCCAGTATTCTTGGGCTAATGTCGTTGAATTTTGTAACATAGATCAAAAATACATATATTAATGATTGTGACAATTTTCAAATCAATATATGAGGGGGGGGGGGGGGGGGGTCGGCGTGTCAGTAATCAAGATAAATCGTTTGCTGGGGAAGGGGGGTTCTATTAAAAAAAAAAGTGGATGCGGTTTTAACAATTAATGTCAACGAGTCTCCACACCAAATTTCGTAACTCTAGCTCACATGTATCCATATCTACACGTAGTGGAATTTTAGCATAGTTTATTGGTGAGGGGGGGAGGTGAAATTAGCATATTTTTGATTATAACTTTTTATGTATTTATCCGATTTCGATTTTTTAAAAACATGGATACACATAATCACGACGCACATCTCTGAGAAGTTTCGAGTTGATAAATTCAACTCTTATAGTGTCGGAGAAAGCTGGCCAACATTTTATAAAGATCAGTGTTAACTAAATACCTAATTGCATCTCGGTAAGAATTCCTCATGTGGGCCCTTAAAATTCGTCATGTCGAAATCATACTCGAAGCTATATGAGATGTGTAGTGTACTGAAAAACAAATTCCGATTACTTACCGAGTTATCAAATTACCCGAAAATCGTAAATATATACTATTATAATTGTACATACATACAATTTTTACTTACCCTGTCTGTAAAAAACATGTTTTTTAGAAAACCAAAACAAACTACCGTTAACTTGTTTTGGTTTCATTTAAGTTTTGAATACCATTTTGATTTGTTTGTTTGAATACTCTGGACACGATGCCACGACCTTTTAACTGTTGCAATCCTTTAAAAAAGGAAGGACACAGTTGGAATATGAAAAATTTTAAACTTATCACTAAAGATTAGGACCAAAAAAAATTAACGTTGAAATAGTTAACAAATGCTGTGTCAAGCAAAAAAAAACGTTAAACTGTTTAATTTGTTAATTTTGATTTTAGGCACCGCAACTAACAAATGTTGATTATATTATATTTACAATAGGTATATCTATATATAAATACGACAACAAAAAAAGTGTTTGGTACCGATTGTGTTTGAATGCGTGTACGTATTAAGGTTAAACCTATACTATTGGATAGAGAATGTTCATACGGTGTGGCAAATATAAATTTTACCTCGATACGTTGGCATTATACAGGTGAAATCCCACGTCAAACGTGAAATCCCACCTCAAACGTGAAAATGTATTGAATTACAACAACAAAATACATTGTAAGCATGAACGGTGTCTGCTATAGTTTTGTCGGTTCTCTTTCCATTCTCATCCGTATATAGAATAGAAGGGATAGAGAATGGCAACAACAGCGTCGACGACTATGCTTGGTGTGTATTTTATATAGGCTTCAGTTGTGTGTGAAATTTGTTGCTGTTCTCTTTCCATATTGTTCTATACATTTAGCATTGCCGTTGATGACGTTTACGTTGTTGTTTGTATGGAACATTTTTTTTCATGAAAATTCATGTATGTACATGTTGGTGGTGTATTTATTGTGAAAAATTTTTTTTTTTTCGATTTTTATGTGAAACAATATATTGGCAATTGCAAAATAACAAAAAAAACCAAAGAAAAAAAAAAAAATTCTCAATATTGTGTGCCGACCAATGGCTTTCCGAGACTTTCATATAAAGTTCCCATGTAACTATGATGTGGTAGTCAAAACCATACATTTGATTGACTTGATTTATTTACATGGAAACTTTATATGAAAGTCTCGGAAAGCCATTGGTCGGCACACAAAATTGGGAATTTTTTTTTTTCGATTTTTGTGTGAAACAATATATTGGCAATTGCAAAATTACAAAAAAAATCCAAAGAAACAGAAAAAAAAATTTCTCAATATTGTGTGCCGACTACAGCATACAGTAAGCATAGCCGTTGATGCCAACAACACACACATCTGTTGCTTATGAAAATATTCAAGCATTTTTGTTGGTATTTGTTCATGAAAATTCATGTACGCATATGTTTGATTGTGGCAAAATATAAATATGTGTGAATAGCGTGACTGCTACTGCATATCCGTCGAAGTTTATTTTTATTAGTTTTGACAATTTTGCCATTCAGTTGATGTTTGGAATTTTATTGAAATTAGTTTATGTTAATTCACTCTTAAAATCAAAATTTTAAAAGAAGTCTTTGAAATTATTCATTTATTTGAAGTTAATAAAGTTAAATTTCAACATTGTGTGAAAATTTCGAGTGTAAATACGAGTGTAAACATATAAACGTATTACATTTTGTGAATCGATTAGTGGAAATTTTCACATGCATTTAATTCAATTGTTATGTTATGAAAATTTTCGAAAGCCGTTTATGGATTTAAAATTGTGAATTATAATTCGAAAAAATCAATTAATTGAATAACATCGTTAGTGCGTATAGTCAATTCCATTGGTGACTGTACGTGTACATTGTGAATAGTTAAGTTCTGTGAAGAATTTATCGTGCTAATTTTGTCAAACGGTAGTGAATTGCTGGATTTCAAAACATTTGGTAATTTGAAAATATTTTCATGAATTTTCTATGAGAATAATAAATTAATACGATAAAATTGAAATGCATTATATATAGGTAATAAATTAACTGAAAATTCGAAAATACTTTGCCGTATATTGCGCATTATTTGATTGGACATCATCGTTAGTGCGTATAGTCAATTCCATTGGTGACTGTACGTGTGAGTTGAGTATAGTTAAGTTCTGTGAAGAATTTATCGCACTACTTTTGGTCAACGTTACTGAATTGCTGGATTTCAAAACATTTGGTAATTTGAAAATATTTTCATGAATTTTTAATTAGATAATAAATTAATACGATAAATTTGAAATGTATTCTAGGTATTGAATTAACCAACAATTCGAAAATAATTTGCCGAATTTTGCGCATTAATTGAGAGGACATCACTGTTAATCGTGTTAACTTTCATTTTCCATTGGTTATTGTGTTTTGGCATTTAATTTAAGTGGTGAGTTCAACACTATAATTTTAATTTGATTGAAATTTAATCATATTGGGAACAAATAATTTTTCAATAAAGTAAAATTATATCCGTTGTTCTATATATGTTTTAAATTATTGGTATGATTGATTCTAATGATTAATGAATAATAATTGCAAATGGTCATTTCACAATATTAGATATATACATTGAATTAATTTTAAGTATAATTTACTTATTTATTTTTTAAAATTTAGTAAGATGAGTACCATTAAAACTATCATCAAATGTCCGGTGTGTGACGCGCAGTTTCGTTCCGAAACTTATTTAAAAGACCATTATGAATTCCATAAGGATAAAATTTATAATCACGTTATGACTATTGATGATGATTACCAATTTTCATTTGGAAATATTATTGATAAACGAAACATTGCAAATTTTTTAATGAAAAACTTAACTATTAAATTCTTTTATAGAGTAGTTAAAAATCCGGCAAATTAATATTCTGCCTTGCGGATTACCTTGATTCATTTTCAAATATGAAATTTCAAAAATTTACGATTAATATTGTAATTTTTATATATTTTAATTCGAAATATAAATAGTTCAGTTTCAAATTTTTGATTATGATCACAAATTTGCAGATTATTGAAATGCCTAGAAGGCGTACATTAACAGGCCGAACTGAACATCGCGTATATAGACGAAATAGTTACCAAAGGAGAAGTGCAAATCAAAATGGTGATCAAAATATCATTATTAATGATAGTAATAATGGGTCCAGTGTCAATCCAATTAATGAATCAGTTGGACAAAATAATCAATATTCCCTAAGGAATAGACGACAACAAGTTGCTAATGCAAATGATAATTTAAATGTAATAATTGGCGTATTACACCCAATTAATGACTTAAAGGGTACATTTAAATGTGCATTGAATGTCATTCCCGTAAATTTTGTGAATCATAATTTAGGAGTAATGGACTTAAATTGTTCTTATTGTAATTCAATTAATTTTAGTTCGGAAATAACTTTAAGACATGTAGATAAATTTAGTTTATGTTGTCATAAAGGCAAAATTACCTTACGGCCATTACAACAGAATCAATTATTGCTCACTTTTTACGATAATTATAATTCTGTGGAATCAAAAAACTATTTTGATAATATTAGGTCATATAATTCATCATTTGCCATGATTAGTTCCGAAGCAAACATTGATTTGAACTCTACTAATGGTATATATCATTTTAAAATTCATGATCAATTTTATCATCGTGTTGGTCCATTGACTGCTCAATATGGTAGAAATCCATCATATGCCCAATTGTACTTTTATGATACTGATACTGCCGTTAATCATAGGTTGGGTATTCAACAAAATAATAGATGCCTTCGTTCTGTAATGAATGCAATTGCAAATGAATTGCAAAATGTTAATCAATTCATTAGATCTTTCAAAACAATGAAAGACCATTGCGACTTGAATCCAACTAAAGAAATTTCAATGGTAATTAAAATTGATTCAAGTTTAGATTTGAATCGTTTTAATGAACCAATTTCTACTGATGTTGCTGTAATATTTACTTCTCCAGATGGTGAACCACCATTTGAGCGTAATATGATAGCATTCTCTAAGACAAATTCAATGGTCCGTAGAATTTCAACATTAAATCCAGCACTAGATCCTCTTGCGTATCCATTACTATTTCCTAATGGTGATTTAGGTTGGCAATGTAACATAAGACATGAAGATGTTAATTCTAGAAGAAATAATAATAGCGCAAATAATGGGAATGGTTATAATTGGTTATAATTAAGTTATAGATTGGCAATTCGTAAGGATGAATTTAGCTGTTACACCATTCACAAAAATTATTTTTGCAATGGATTGTTGATTTATATGTGAGAATTGAAGGTGCTCGATTGCATTACATTAAAATTCATCAATCAAATTTGCGAGCAGATTTGTTTAATAATATTACAGACCATTTAGGCAACAATAATAATAATGTTGAAACAATTGGTAGAGCAATAATTTTACCATCTTCGTTTATTGGTTCCCCAAGGAATATGTTTCAAAATTATCTTGATGCAATGACTATAGTTCAATTGTTTGGAAAGCCAAGTTTATTTGTTACTATGACTTGCAATCCAAATTGGCCAGAGATACGCGGAAATATTGGCAAAGAGGCTGCAAATTTTCGGCCTGACATTATAGTTAGAGTATTTTATTCTAAATTAAATGAATTAATCGATTTAATTTTTAAGAAACAGATCTTCGGTAAAGTTGATGCATTGATATACACAATTGAATTCTGTTCGGTCAAACCTCGCACAAATAACATAAAACACATACATATACACGTAACATTTAGAACAGATCATGTAACATTCACATAACATTATACTCTCACTCTTAATGTTACTCTCACATTAATGTTAAAGCTAAGCTTACGCATCTGCCCACGCAATGCGCAATAAATCAGTCGCTAATTACTCTATAACCAAACGGACGTGTCGCTTCTCCTTTGTCTTGCCACGAGCTTAAATTTTCTGGCTTTTTTGCACGCCCATCCTAGATAAGTGTTTCTTGGTCAGAAAAACTCTTCTGATCCAACAAATTCCAAAAGAGAGGATTGCCACATGCACATATGCTTATCACGTTGTGTGAAGCAGATAAAATAACTAATGTTGATGAAATTAATAATGTTGTTTGCGCAGAATTGCCCAATGAACAAACACATAAACAATTATTTGAGTATGTTAAGTCGCATATGATTCATGGTCCATGTGGTACATTAAATGCGAATGCAGTTTGTATGAAAGATGGAAATTGTAGTAAAGGTTATCCAAAAGAATTCTTAAATGAAACACGTAAATCAGTTAATGGTTATCCATTATATAGAAGACGTGATAATGGAAATAGTGTTGAAGTTAGAGGTCATACTGTGGATAATCGATTTGTTGTACAACACAATCCATACTTATTAGCGAAATTTAATTGCCATATCAATGTAGAAGTGTGTACAAGTGTTAAGAGTGTGAAATATATATACAAATATGTGTATAAAGGCTATGATAGTGCCAGAGTTGAAATTAATGACATTGAAATTAATCCACCTGTTAATGATGAAGTAAATAATTTTGTTAGTGGCCGTTATGTTGGTTCAACAGAGGCAGCTTGGCGAATTTTTGAATATAAAATGCATTATCAAACTCACAATATTATGAGATTAGAAATAATAATCCATTTGCCAAATGCACAAATGTTAATATTTCAAGAAGGTGAAGAATAATTGGCATTGGAAAGAGCTAAAGATACAAAATTGTTAGCATTTTTTAAACTTAATACTACAAATATTGTAGCAAATCAATATTTATATTGCGAAATTCCAAACCATTTTGTTTGACTGAATTCCGGGAAAAAATGGAAGGATAGACAACGAGGAGGTGAAAAAGTAATAGGAAGAGTATAAAATTTGAATTGAGATTTTCAATCTGAATCTACACTTCCTTCCATTATATCTTCTCTATATTCATAATCATCATTGAATTTAAATCGAAAATCGCACATACATTCTGAACTGTCGCAATATTCACATGAAATAAATTTTGATTTGGAATTTTGATTTGGAATGTTAATAATAATTTAATAAAATAATTGCCAAACAATAATTAATTAATTTTTTATTTCATTTAGAAATTTTTCATTTCACTCGGAGTCCGAGTACGGCTCTAGTACGGCTTAAATACAGCTTAATACGGCTTAATTCTAGTTTAATATTAAAGAGAACGCAATTACGGCTGACCGCTTCTCACTGCTGTCTAATATCAACTGCCCACACTCCTGCTCAGCTTCTCTCCTGTTAAGTAACAGCTCCTGTTGTACTGCTCTCTGCCTGTGCTAAGCTAACAGCCCCTTTTACATTTATTTGCTTGGGAGAATATCCGTTTATCTCTGTAATCACTAGTTTTAACTCTGGATCCTCGTCGTCATCTGACTCTTCATTTCCAGGGCTCACGTCAATCGTACTAAGAAACATGCTGAGTATGGAGGAAGTGCTGTGAGACGTGTTCTCAACCTGACTTGATGTTGGAGTCGATACTTCTGCTGTAACCGGCTTTTCTTTTGCTGCGTCATCCTGAGGAAATTAAATATGCATACTTTAAAAAAATGTGCTATGCTTTTTGGGAAAAAACTTACCTTTTTTCTATCCCACTGTCGACTGCACCGTCTCGACAATCTGCATAACATTTTTTGTTCTATTTGTTTGCAGTGCACAGTGGTTCAAATGCTCTTTTTAGCTTAGGAAAATTAATATTTCTGAAAATAATAGACGTAATGTAAAAGTTTTGTTTAAATGTAAACGACGGTTCTTTCTATTGAGCATTAGAAATTAGTTTTAGGCTCAATCAGACATTTGAAAAACTGAATTTTCTAAAGCAAAAAAAAGGAATTTTGACCACCGTGCACACCGAGTGTTCCAATGAACAAAAAACAAAAACACACAAGATGATGGTCAGTTGGCCGACCAAGAGCAGATAACGTGAAATACATATGTCTATTGTTTATTTCAAAGTCAGCATTCTGTCTCAACGTTTATATATTTAGATTTATGTACATATGTTATTTTGATGCATATAAGAACGATATATATATTTAAAAATTACAAACATGACATTAAAAAGAAAAAATTTTTTTGTTCCTTATACTGATCCTTCAAGGACATATGATATATCAGTGCAAAGGTATTGAATTTCTGTTACAGTTCATAGAAGAGGGGTCCAAAATTGATTTTCGATTTCCTATTCTCTATTGCATAAAAGGTCATATCGAGCGTAATGTGCGAAAGACTAAAGCCGTTTGCGAAAGAACTGATAAGTCCACCTAATCTTGTCGATTATAAGGCAGCATTTGATAGCCCATTGAGGGATAGCGTATATGCCGGACTGTCTGAGCTTGGAATCCCTGCTAAGTAGTCGCACCTATTCAGAATGACGTTGAGCATCACACGCAGCTCCGTCCAGGTAGGAAAGAGCTTCTTTCTTTTGATACCAAAAGAGGATTCGGACTAGGCGATGCGCTCTCCTGCAAGCTCTTCAACTTTGGAATGGATAGTGTGGTTCGAAAGGCCGAAGTAAATAGGAATGGGACTATGTTCTATAAAAGTGTTGCAGATGATATCGATATCATTGGTCGTACGAAGCGAGCAGCTGCTGGAGCCTTTGCAGCTATTGAAAGAGAATCCACTAGGGTGGGTCAAGGATTTCGTCTACCTTGGCACCAGCACACAATGAAAAACCATGTCAGCATGAAGATCAAGCGGATAATCACTCTTGCCAATAGATGTTAGTTTGGTCTCAGTAGGCAAATTAGTAGTAAAGACCACTCTCGCCAGATTAAGCTAACACTCTTTCTTCCCGTTTTGTTATATGGTGCTGAAGCATGGGTGATCACGCATGTTGTGTACATGGTGTCATGATCCCAAACTATTTTCTGAATATATATTGTCGTTCATTTTCAGTCACTCGCAAAGATTATATTCATTATCCCTCGCTTTCTGCTCATTAGTGCGGTTCGCACTTGAAGTAGATCGACGGGCATTAATTTTTACTTTGTTTCTAAAAATTTTGAAATGAGAAAATGTTGACATATAGTACTACGTTGATTTAAATTTTTGTACAAATTTGAAATTGTAATGCAGGGTTTACACTGCATGACACTATGACGTGTGCCCGTAACACGTGGAAAGTGTTTACATTGAGGGCACACAAATTATGAGTCACACGGCTGTGACAAAGCAAATGAATATATTTTGGTGTAAACATCTTTATTCTTTATGACAGTATAACGCTGTGGCCAGAAGTTCACAAAAAGTAAACAGTGAACAAGTCCGTGAACAAGAACTACGAAAGAAGTCATACGTGAGCGAACATGAAATAAGCAAGTCATTATTATTATTCAAAGATGAATACAAAAAAGGTTGCAATTGGCGGTGTTTGCTTTTTTTGGAGCATCAACAGCATATTTTTTATTGACGTTGACTTGCTTTGCCACTATAATCCAGTTGCTCTCTTTTACGTGACGACATTCTGCGACTACATTTCAGAGGCATTCGTACTGCTCCACGACTTGAATTACCGCACGGCTCGAGTTTTCTTGACGAGTTATGATTGGGATGGCCGAGAAGAGTGCATTATATGATTACCGACATTTTACACGACTTTGTATAAATTTCCACATTTGACATTTGACGAACAAAATAATTTGAATTTGAAATCTAGTAGGCTACTCCATAGGTCGAAAAATTTAATATCGTTCTGTGTCCGACTCGGCTTCAGTATTGTACTGTGAGTCGAAGCGAAAACAAGTCAAAAAAAAAAAAAAAATTAATATTGTGCGTGAAAAAAAAATTTTTTTTTTTTTGTTTGATACTTTAAAGTGTAGACAAGGAAAAAATACAAAAAAAAGATTGCGCGTGACAATAAAAAAATTTGAATTTTGTAAGCTGCGCCAAAACTTCATAACAAACTAAATTAAAAAAAAATAAAGCAATAAAAACGAAAAAAAAAATGAGCGGCAAATTTAAATCAAACTACAAGGGATTGCCCTTATCTGCACAAGCTGGGAAAGGCAAAGAAAATACTGCAGTTAGGGTTCCGGCAGTACTCCTAGATTCAAAGGTAAGTTTGTCATAACAGCAGAAAGAAACTCAAAAGGACCAACAGTGTTTCCTTCAGCAGCAGCAGCAGGAAGTGGAGCAAGGCTGGAATGTTGTTGCCAAAAAAATAAGCTCCAAACAGCAGCAATTAAAAGAAGAATATCAGCAGGTGTATCGACAGCAGGGGGAAGGACGCCAGAAACAGCTCCTAAAGCAACAGGAGCAGAATTCAATACAACGTCAACAGCAGAATGGACAAAAGGTCTGGCAACAGCAGCAGAAAGGCCAGCAGAGTACAGCCCAAAAGCAGCATAAGGAAGAAGAGCACGTTGCGCAAGGCTGGCAACGAGAGCCATCCCAAGTTGGACAGAAAATTAATTCGCATGAAGGTGCAAGTTATAAACAGCGCATCGGTATGCCACAACGACAAGTAAGATCAGTAAACAACGGAGGACGAACAGAAGCCGCAGCCATTCCTTCAACTCCACAGACAGACAGTGTAGAGCGCGGCTCAATCGGGCGATTAGGACAAGTGGAGACTAACTATTTAACACTCGACATAAAGGATATGCCAAATGTAGCCTTTCACTATGACGTCAAGATTAGCCCTGAGCGTCCAAAGAAGTTTTATCGCAACGCGTTTGAACAATTTCGTAGCGAATATTTGAAAGGAGTTGCTGCTGCATTTGATGGCAAAGCTTCCTGCTATACCGTGGACAAACTACCGATACCTAATCACGGCAAGGACGTTGAAGTAGTGGATGCCCATGGTCGTGTGCTGCGTTACACCATCGAGATTAAGGAGACGGACAACATTGAAGTCGACTTGGGGTCGCTTAGAAATTATATGAAGAGTAAGATCTATGACAAGCCCATGCGAGCGCTGCAATGCCTGGAGGTGGTACTGGCTACGCCATGCCATGAGAAGGCCATACGTGCTGGTCGCTCCTTCTTCAAGACCTCGCCAGAAAATCGAAATGAATTGAGTGATGGCTACGAATTGATTATCGGACTTTATCAATCACTTGTGCTCGGCGATTCTCCGTTCTTCAATGTGGACATATCACACAAGTCATTTCCAATGCCCCTGCCGGTGGTTGAATATCTAGAGCGTTATATACTAAAGCAGCGCATAAATGCTCATACAAGTTTGTACAACTCGCGTAGTACTATATTGCCCTTCTTAACTGGTCTTGATGTCATATACGAGCCGCCCAAATGCTTCGGCATCCTTCCACGCTCATACAAAGTCAATGGGCTTACGGAAAATAGTGCTGGTACGCAAACATTTCAATTGGAAGGCATTACCAAAACCGTTGCTGCTTATTACAAGGATCGTGGCTATACTTTGAAATATCCCCAACTAAACTGCCTGTTCGTGGGTCCACCTATAAAAAACATTTACTTGCCAATGGAATTATGTCGCATCCAACCAAATCAGGCTCTAGCTCGTCGTGATGGCGAAAATTTGGTCGCTGAAATAGTGAAACATGCCACAGTATCAACAAATTTGCGAAAGCAAAAGATCATTGCGCTGCTGGATTACTTTCAGCACAACCTAAATCCGATCATAAGTCGTTTCGGTATTAAAATTGGCAGTAATTTTATCACGGTGCCCACGCGCCTCTTAACACCGCCGCTGATAGAATACAAAGGCGGCCAAATGGCGGCAGTGCGCAATGGCAGCTGGCGAATGGATCGCTTGCAGTTCCTAGTAGCCAAGCCGGCGATGCACAAGTGGGCTATACTTTACCCACAGAAAGCTAACCTACCTTACGGTATGTTGTCACAACTGGCAGATATGGTTACAGAAAATGCGCGCATTACAAAAGTTAGCTTGAATCAAAAACCAGAAATGTTATCTTACACCGATGAGAATATGGATAATAGATTCGCCTATTTAAAAAGCCAAATGTGTGAATTAGTGTTTGTCATTATACCAAATCGTGGAGTCACATATAGTGACATAAAATCCATGGCCGAACTCAAACATGGCTTATTAACCCAATGCATTCGTCAATTCACTGTAGAGCGCAGACTCAATGCTCAAGTGGTGAACAATTTAATGCTGAAAGTTAATTGCAAGCTCAACGGTACCAATCACAAGGTTAATGATGAATCTGCAATTAAGCTGAAGAATGCTATGTATTTGGGAGCTGATGTCAGTCATCCATCGCGAGATCAACCTGAAATACCAAGTGTGGTAGGCACTGTTGCCTCCCATGATGCATTTGGTGCCTGCTATAACATGCAGTATCGTCTTCAGGCCTCCAAACTAGAGGAAATCGACGATATGGAATCTATATTTATGGTACATTTGCACAAATATAAGGAATACCAGAATTGCTATCCTGAGCATATCATTTACTACCGTGATGGAGTCAGCGAGGGACAGTTCAACAAAGTTAAACAGATTGAACTACGTAGCATCTATAAGGCTTGTTCGAGATTGGGTATTAAGCCTAAGCTAACCTGCGTAATTGTGATGAAGCGGAATCATTCTCGTTTCTTTCCTAAAGGCGAGTCAGATCCCAAAGTTAACAAATACAATAATGTAGAGCCAGGCACTATTGTCGACCGCATTATAGTGCATCCAAACGAGGTGCAATTTTTTATGGTCAGTCACCAGGCCATTCAAGGCACTGCCAAACCAACCAGATACAACGTTATTGAGAATACCGGCAATTTACATATAAATTTCTTGCAACAACTAACGTATAATCTATGCCACATGTTTCCCCGCTGTAACCGCTCCGTTTCGTACCCAGCTCCGGCCTACTTGGCACATTTGGTTGCTGCACGTGGACGTGTGTACTTGGGCAACGGAGACAAATTCAAATCACCAAAGGAGGAGTACGCAAAACGCGCAGTTTTGCCAGATTTTCAGTATAAAACCCCAATGTATTTTGTGTAAACCAGATTTTCTGTATAAAACCCAATGTATTTTGTGTAAACCAAATTAACATGCATACATACATAAATAATACGCACATACTTATATTCACATATACATACATACTTGCCTACATATTGGCATACTTGCATATATTACATACATATTTACACAATAAAGCCCCGACCAAAAGGACCCATTTCTTTCTTTTAGTTTAAGAAATAGATATATATTTACCTACGTATATGTAATGCATAACGTAATCTTTTGCTGTACCGAGCTCCAATGTCTTAAAAACGGTTCGAATACCGAGCAAACATAAAAATTGGGACACGCGAATCGGCGCCATCGTAAAGAGCCGTGAACATTAGAGCAACTCTATATTCGATATACAAAGAAGCCTTTCAAATAAAAAAGCTTGTTTAATTCCATTTTACCATTTACCCACCCTTAATTAAAAACCTTTCAGATGCGAAGTAAGATTCTCGAGTAATATGCGACATGCCGCCTTCGTACCACGCAAAATAAGTTATTTTATTATTGTTATTATTTTAAATAACAGATATTTTCAAATCTATATGTAAATACGCTAGGCGAAAATTCAGTGTGGTACCGATTCGCAGGTTAAATCTATGTTAGGTGGCAGCCTACAAGTCCTGCCAACTTACGTTGTTTGTTGTTGCAGCACGAAGAGAGAGAGAGTTGTTAGTACGAAGAGAGAGAGTAAGCAGTCGCGTGAGATCGAGCGTAAGCGTCGCCTCGTACAGCCGAAAATATAACTAAAGCCGTTTTGTATTCTTATTTTACTTGCCTACGGGTTTTTCTTTTTATAATAAACATATCATTAAATAATAATCTTCCATTTGGGGGCTCAACCCCGCCTGTACGCGCGAAGTAATAATTTAAATACAGTTGTGTATGCTGAAGACATTTAGTAGCAAGTGCCGAAAGTTGTAAAGTTGAACAGTTGTGCTACTATTTGCCAAAAACAGTTGAACAGTTGCTTTTGTGGAAGTATCATTTATTAGCATTTTCTAAAGTTGGACAGTTGTGAAATTGCTCTTATTTGGCCAAAGAAGTCTCAAGGACAAGCGATCGAAATTTCTAGAGCAGCGGGGCGCCTATACATTTGTCGGTATACGCGCATTCTAGAAAGATCCGTTAGAAGTTGAGCAGTGGCTGGAGTCTGTAGGTTAAAGACGAAGTTGTCCAAAAGTGCAGGCACATGCGCCAAAGTAATCACGGCCTCAGTGAATGCATCTTTTCCCCCGCGACGAAAACAACAAAGCTCACAGAAGCGACAGTTGCACCTGCACCGATATGTGCAGCAGCGGCAGAGGTGCAGCAGCGACGCGACAGCACCAGTTTAGGGTAGAGTTAAAAAGACCAATTATGTTAGAATTAAGTTCAGTTGATACTAAACTCCCAAATGGAAAAAAATAAAATGTTTTTTTTAAAATATAATAAATAAAGAATTAAACTTAAACAATAAATATGCCGAAAACGAGGCGTACCCCAGCAAAAGAAAAAATCTATGCGGAGGCAGAGAATCGAGCGACGACGAAATTGCTGCATGCGGTAGTGCTGATATAGATAATAAAATGGATCAGCTAATCCAATTATTATCACTAAAAGTGGAAGTAGACGAACGTAGAGCAAATCAAATAAAAATTTCGGCAGGCTGTTTTGAAAAAATTATAAGTGATTTTGATGGATATTCAATTCCTGTGGCAAAGTGGTTTGATATTTTTGAGCGCAATGCTGAGGCTTATGAACTCTCAGAGAAGCAAAAGTATGTGCAAGCGAGAGGAAAAATGTGCAGTGCTGCCAGACTGTTCCTTGAATCGGAATGTGTTTGTGATTATAAAGAGCTGAACCAAAGATTAATTGATGAATTTCAATGCAGCTGGAATAGTGCAGATATACATCAGTCGTTGCGGGATCGAAAAAAGAAAAATTCAGAATCATTTCACGAATATATGTTGCATATGGAAAATATTGCCAGTGTCGGCAATGTAGAAGAAGCAGCCGTGTTGCGTCACATAGTTAATGGACTGCAAATTAAAAACGAATTTAAATGTGGAATATATCGTTGCGAGTCATACAAGGCGCTGAAAGAAGAGTACGAAATTTATGAACTAGTTCATGAACGTGGAAAAAATATCAGCGACAAAAACACCGCGATCGCGCCAATCAAGCTGTTCAATATTGAAAAAAAATAAGTAATTTTGTTTTAATTGTGGCTCAGCCGAGCACAAATGAAAATAATGCACCGCCGAAACAAAATGTTTTAATTGCAATGAAAATGGACACATGTCGCGCAATTATCCCGAAAAAGCAGAAAAGGTGCGTGTGGTTGTAGATAAAAGTCGTCTAAAAACAGTTGCTATCAATGGTGTCGATGTTGAATTCTTAATCGATACTGGCTCAGACGTTACGATTGTGAATGATGTGCTGAAAAAATTGAACAATGTTGAAGTTCTTAAAAGCGTCACTACGCTGCATGGATTGGGAGGCGCTAGAACAAATCCGATTAGATTTTTTAATGCTCAGGCAGAAGTTGACAAGTTGCACACGGAGCATAAGTTTGTCGTTGTTGCAAACTGTAAAATGGCTGGTACCGCGTTGCAGGGGAACGACTTTATGAACAAATTCAGAACTACGGCCGGCCCAGAGGGCTATACATACCTAAACGTTGTAGAGGAGGAAAAAACTTTGGATGAGTATCCTATCGATGTTGTTAACATTTTTAAAGCTTCAAATTTTATTACAGCTCCGCCGCAGTAGCTAAAGAGCGTTGAGCAACTAATTAAGAAAAGCTACAAGATACCAGCAGAATGTTTGCAGTGCCCTATAGAGCTAAAATTTATATCAGATGGAGTTCTTAAGTCGTTTCTCCAGTCGCCAAGTCGTCTATCAGCAGAAGAAGCCGAAGCAGTTAAAAAGCAGGTAAACGAATGGCTAGAGCAGGGTATTGTGCGTAAATCATCGCCACACGTTGCCAGTAGAGTTATTCCGGTCAAAAAGAAGGATGCCACGCTAAGAACGTGCGTCGACTATCGAAAGTTGAACAGCATGGTTTTGCAGGATCGTGTTCCTGTTCCGCTCATTGAAGATGTTTTGGAGAAACTACAAGCAGCAAAGTTTTTTACAGTAATGGATTTGGAAAATGGTTGTTTCCATGTGCCTGGAAGCAGCAAAGCCTATACATCATTTAGCACTCGTGAGGGACTTTTCGAGTTTAACAAAGCGCCTTTTGGATTTCAAAACTCTCCAGCTGCCATATTTTCCAGAGTTTCATTAATGATGACATTATGCAGTTGTATATGGATGATATAATTGTATACACCGCTTCAGCAGACGAATGCATGCAGAAAACTGAAAAAGTCTTAAAAACAGCAGCGTTGTATGGTTTGCAGATTAAATGGTCAAAATGTTGATTCTTACAGCCACGCATAAACTTTCTTGGTCACATTGTCGAGAATGGCAAGATTTGGCCTGGAGCCGAGAAGACTAGCAGTAAGCCGCTTTGCTGAACCTAAAAATGTGAAAGCTGTTCAGGCGTTTCTCTGGGTTAACTGTCTTTTTTCGCAGATTTATACCAAACTATGCTCAGGTAGCACGTGTGAACCTGTGTTGCATATCTACGAGCAAGAGGCACATAAGAAGAAGGCGCAGCAGAATTATAAACATAAAGCGAGAATATCATCCGGGATGGATGAGGATGAGCAGGAGGGCCGAATGTAAGGTGGCAACCTACAAGTCCTGCCAACTTACGTTGTTTGTTGTTGCAGCACGAAGAGAGAGAGTTGTTAGCACTAAGAGAGAGGGTAAGCAGTCGCGTGAGATCAGCCGTAAGCGTCGCCTCGTACAGCCGAAAATATAACTAAAGCCGTTTTGTATTTTTATTTGACTTGCCTACGGGTTTTTCTTTTTATAATAATCATATCATTACATAATAATCTTACATCTATATCACGCGAAACATAAATTGCTTGCAGCTTACAGAATATAAGTTTCAGATTTGAAGAAAAAATTTGATCCAGACAGTCGGGACGTTGTCCGACAGTGGAACACCCTGTACCCTTTTTCTTTATTAACACTTAATACGGTAAAATGGGAACGGAAGTATCCTTTTATATGCCTCTTTTCATAAGATCGATATGCCCGTAAACATTTTCCCATTGAGAAGTTTGTTTATGCTCATAACTCCAGTATTCTTTTTCCAATGTCGTTGAATTTTGAAACATCGATTAAAAACACTTTTTTAAATATATGTGGCAATTTTCAAATCAATATATTGCAGCGTGCGGGATTAATTAGGCTAAATCTATTGCGGGGAAACGAAATTTTCTAATGAAAAAAATTAATACGGTTTTAATGATTTGGCTCATACGAGGACATATATATCTATATCTACTTGCTGTGGAATTTTGGAGCAGTTTATTGACGAAGGGGTGTGAAATCAGCATATTTTTAACTATAACTATTGATATATATATTTTTCGATTGCAATAATTTGTATAACTTAAAAGCACATGAACACGACGCAAACCTCTGTGTAATATGGTCCAATCGCTACCCGAGTCAATGATAACACTTTTTGCCCTCCTTCTGCCTGTTACATACATTGCACAAATCTATAATACCCTTGTACACTATGTGTATAGGGTATAAACATATGACGAATCACACATCGGCAAGCTGTGTGGTCTCATTGGACGTCCTACAAACTTTTCATAGCTTGCCGAAATGCTGAATGCTTAATATATATTGCTTTTTATTTCGTCACATAAATTATATCATATATATTATGATTTGCACACAAGTACCTACGATTTCGTCACATGATTTTTACTTCGAAGATGTTTTTTTGTTTATACACTTAAGTTGGATACTGATTTTACTAATTTTGCTGTGTTGAGCGAGCGCTGCTTTTATTATAATTTTCTTATAGTACTGCTACATGGGTTTCTCATTTCTATCTTATCTAACGCTGTGTTGTAAGGCCACAGCGTGTGTGTATTTAGCCTGATCTGAACATATGTTATCAATTTATGATTAGGATACTATATGATCTGTTGAAAATGTACCTATTTATGTGCAACGCAGTAACCTGCATGTTAAAAAGTGAATTGTTCTTACGAAAATAAAATTCTGGACTTTTGATAAATAAAGTGCGTGTAAAAGCAAATTTGTCTTACGAAAAGAAAGTTGTGCATATTAATATAAAGCCCCGCGGTGAACAAGTGAATTTGTCTCACGAAGAGAAAATTCTAGAACTTTTGTTTTATACAGTGACACGGTATGAAAGTGAATTTGTCTAACGAATAGAAAATTCTGGACTTTATGTTTTTTGGAATCGGTTGCGCTAAATTAAAAAGACATGATGTCTTCATTTCATGCAATTGACAAAGTCGGCGAAGAAAATTATAGCTTGTGGTCCATACAAATGAAAAACGTGTTAATACACGGTGATTTTTGGCCTGTAGTACGTGGTCGATTGGTCAAAAATGATACTGACAATGTAGAGCAAAAGGCTTTGTTCGACACAAAGGATGAAAAAGCGCTTGCTAGTATTTTGTAGTGTATAAAACCGTCACAAATAAATCATGTAAAGAATTGTGCAACTTCAAATGAAGCGTGGAAAAGGTTACAAGAGGTACACACGCCTTCAGGTCCTGCGCGACGTGCAAGTTTGCTAAAACAGTTGTTGCAAATAAAAATGAGTGTTACAGAAAGCATCATTTCTCATCAGTTTTGCCAATTTAGTTTTTTTCCCTCTAGAAAAAGAGCCTAGAAAAAAAGCCTGACGGCGGGAAAAAATTGAAAACAGCGGGCAGCGGTAATTCTAGCTTTTTTTGAAAATTTGTTTAGCTTTTTTTATAATTTGGCAAAGCTTAATATTAATATAGAGACTATTAAAAAATTTGGCAACATCGAAATTTATTTAATTTCATGATCTGGCAATTTAAATTACAATATTGCTCACACGTAGCATCCTCTTCTTGTTTTTTCCTTCTGTCAGTAAACTGAATTGACCCGCGAAAATTTAAGTTTTATAATTTTTACTCAATTCAATACTGTGTAATATAAAATATGCCAAAAAAAGTTTACAAGCAAAAGTGTCGCAATGTGTGGTTGCAGAGCTCGGAGTTCAGGGACTGGCTTAGAAAAGATGTGGAAGATTGTTCCCGGGTTTTTTGCAGTTAAGCCTAGTCGCAGCAGGCTAAAATATTTTTACACGAAATAGGCAATATATTCCTGTTGTGGTGGATTGTAAATAAAAAAGGGTGGCTATATAGCTGAAAAAACGAAAAATCACATCCTATTTTGTCAGCTGTTTTATGTTGTGTTTATTGTGATTAAAAAAGCGCGAAAATTATCGAACAAAGAAAGTGAAAAATGGATCACAAATTAACAGCTTATGTTGTGATCAAAGAGGAGGAAAATGCGGCTAAACGCAAAAGCCGTAAGCGTCGGAAATGTTGGGTGATACCATAATTAATCTTAATTAATGCGATTTTATCTTCGCGATTAAAACTATCCACCCTTCCTTTATTTTGGCGCATCATTTTAATATAATTTATAATTGTGTGTGCACTTCTCATAATACATATATAGACGAAATACGAAACATGCTCTTCTTTCGTCACGAAACCAGCTGTTTATTAGTTCCACAAATGGTCCACAAACACTGTTAAGTTGGCAGCACTCATTACAAAAGTTGGCAGCGCAGTTTGCAGTGCAGCGTACCAAAGAATGAAATTCCGCCACAAAAAATTCCTACGCAGTTTTTTTTATATGAAGTTTGGCAGCACAAAATAAATTCCATTTAACTGCGTACTAGGTTTTACTACAAAATTAATATACAGTGCAGTCGCGATACAGTGAACTAATTAAAACCAAGAGTGTTCACAATACCAAGTTTGTTCACTCTATCGATTCGAACATTTTATGATGTGTTTAAATAACATTATGCACAAATCTACTCGGAATATTCTTTTATTTATTTAAAAAAAAAACTTAAAACCGACTTCATGGGTCATATTTCATCGCATATGTTAACTAATTTAGTACATAAAATTCATTGTGATCGAAAACCATAACATAAAATTCAATAAATGAAAACGATAATGCATTACGCTTAAAGTTTTTTAAAGAATGCTGAAATTTTGTTTTGTTTTTGGTTAAAAACTAGGTTTTTAGACTCTTTAGAGTAGTCAATGTAAAAAATCAATGTTCACTCTTACGAGTGTTCACATAACCGAGTGTTCATTCTATCGCGGCTCCACATTTCCGATTTCGTGCACATACTGCATATAAGAAACATAAAACGCAGATAGAGGATATGGCCAAACAAACAAAATTGATTTTGTGCAGTTGCCTACGAAAACTGTTGAACAGGAGGTGGCGATTTGCCTTTTTGTAGCGCAACATACTGCTATAGCAACAGTTGACCATTGGCGAAAATTGTGTGCCCAAAAGTTTGAGGCAGCAGCACGGACTTTGAGATCCTCAAAAAAATTTAAATGTTTTCGGCTCAGAATATTGTGTATGTAATATGTACAAAAGATAGGATAATCACAATTTTAGAGCACTTTCAAATAAAAAACATTGAAGATATTGAGCGTCAACACAATGATATACATTTAGTTAACTGGGAGTTGAAGGAGGAGACCGGAAAATTTTGGACAGAAGTGCTTAAATATCAGGAAGCAGGAGGGAAGGCCCGCTTTAAAGATTTGGCAAACTTCGCTATCCGCATGCTATCTTTGCCGTGGCCTAATGCGGAAGTGGAGCGGGTTTTTAGCCAAATGAATATTGTTATGTCAAAGTTACGAAACCGTCTGAACATCAATACTTTGAAGTCCATTTTAAGTACCGAACCGAACAACACTAAAGACAACAAACGTCATGGGAAGTGCTGTTACCAGTACCAGCTGCCAAAAAATGATCTTAAATTGGTCGGCACTACCAACAGTTACTCCAATGTTGATGATGAGATTGTCGATATCGACAATATATTCAATGATTTATATTAATTTTAAAAAATAAAACTCTTTAATACCCTTTTATACTATGTATACACGGTATAAAAGTTTTATATATTTAGCTTTTTTTGTGGCTTTTTTACGACAATATCTAGCTTTTTTTGGGCGTGAAAAGTTGGCAACACTGTTTCTCATATTAATAATTTTTTTGCGATAGTGGAAAAGCTATACGAGATTCAGATAGTACCACCTGAGGAAATGTTGGTTATAATTTTATTGTCTTGTCTAACTGACGCATACGAAAATTTCGTGGTTGCCATTGAAACACGTGATGCCTTGCCTAGTTTTAAAATGCTTAAAATCAAACTGCAAGAAGAGGGTGAGAGGCGTAAGACAAGTGAAATCAGCATCGAAAAGGATGAACAAAAAGTGTTCATTTCGCGAGTGGAAAATAAAGCAGCAAAGGCCGAAGCCGATAACGATAACGCAACAAAAGAAACGAACGAAACTATGCAAGATCCGTTATTTGCTGGACATGCCACAAACGTGGACATACAGCTGCAAAATGCAGAGCGAAAGAGAAGTTCGCAAAGGCCGAAGCCGAAAGAGGCGACAAAGCAAAGTCGTACTTAGTGTTATTTGCAGGAGTGAACAAATTTCGATCGAGGTTCTATCATGTGTGTGGTGCTGACGAACAGCAGACTAACGGAATGGCTCCGACAGAGATCGAGGAGGATGACGACGCATCGTCTAGCGTCGGGTAATGTGCAGAAGGAGCAGTAGGTGTCAATGAAGACTCCAAAGAACACACATATAGCTTGCTAAATGTCATGACTGCAGATGAAATTGTTGTTCCCAGTGACGTCAAGGAGCCGAGCACACGAAATGCAGACAATCCACGCAGAAGGAGCTCTTTAGCTTAGCTTAGCTTGCGTGCTAATAACACTTGGACGCTAGTTGATCTGCCCAAAGGCGAACGGGCGATCGGTTGCAAATGGGTTTTTGCAGTAAAGCGCTATAAGTCAGGTATGCTGCAATCAGACTGGTGAATGTCCTAGCTGTCGAGCATGGATTATATATGCATCAGATGGATGTCTCTTCAGCATATCTAAACAGCGAGTTGCATGATGTTGTGTACATGCGTCAGCCAGAAGGATTTATCAATGAACGAGACCCAGGACATGTATTGAGACTTCACAAATCACTCTATGGTCTAAAGCAAAGCGGCCGTGAATTGAATGAAAAACTGAAAGATGTGCTGCTGAAGATTGGGTTTGCTTCGTGCCTGAGCGAGCCGTGTATATACACAAATCGGACTGGTAAACATATTGCAATAATTGTTGTTTATGTTGATGATATCATTCTAGCTAGCTCGAGCAAAGATGATCTCATTATGTTTAAAGCGCTTATAGCTGAAGAGTTCGATGTCGTCGATGGTGGTGCTCTGAAACACTTTCTGGGCATGGAAATTGAGCGCAAAGGAGAGACAGGTGCCGTTAGTATTGGACACAAGCAGTATATTGAGGCCCTTCTATACGAGTATCGTATGCAAGACTGCAAGCCAAATGTCATACCATTAGAAGCCGGCCACCAAGTGAAATGTGACAATCTAAAGTGTCAACGGGCAGACCAAACTGCCTACCAATCCTTAATTGGGTTACTCTTGTACTTGGCTATGACGACACGGCCTGACATCTTGCATTCTGTTATAAAACTGGCACAACAGAATGCAGATCCACACAAGGAGCATGAAGCATGAAGGGCCGGTGATAGTACTGATCGAAAGTCGTTGAGTGGCTGGGCGTATTTTGCTGCAGGAGCTGCCATTTTATGGGATTCCAAGAAGTAGAGTGTTGTTGCGCTTAGTAGCACAGAGGCGGAATACGTGGCGCTTTCGACGGCAGCGAAAGAAGCGGCGCATATCAAGAAGCTAGTTGACGAGATTGGTTTTGGTGCTCTCCAGATGGTGAAGATCTACAACTAACTAGAGTGCATAATGTCTTGTCAAAAATGCCACATTTCATCCACGAAGCAAATACATTGATATCAAATATCACCATGTGCGAGACATGTATAGAAGTAAAGTTATTGATATTGAGTTTGTTACTACTGATAATAAATTATTTTTTTAATCTACGATTGAAGCGAAGAGAGCAGCTTTCAAGAGAAGCAAAGCTGCAGTCAACAATAAGCGAAGGTGCGCTTAAAACGCTTAAGCGCTATTTTTAGCAAGCACATTGCTAACTCCGTTAGCTGGTGAGCTTTAATCGCAGTTATTATTGTCAGATGCTTATGCTTATGCTTACTTACTTACTTAACTGGCCATAACAACCCGTTACCGGGTTACGGCCTGATGTAAAGCTCTCATCCAGGCGTCTCTGTTTTGCGCGAGCCTTTTCCAATTGGTAATACCAAAGGTAGCTAGCGTACTCTCTACCTGTTCCTTCCAACGGAGACATGGTCTGCCCTTTCGTCGCTTCCCTTCGACAACCGTATTAAAGACTCTTCTCACAGGAGCTTCTTCATGCATACGCTCAACATGACCTAGCCAGCGGAGCCGCTGGATCTTAATTTGCTTGACTATGTCAACGTTGTCGTAGAGCTCATAGAGTTCGTCATTCCATCGTATGCGGTAGTCGGTGCCAACGCGTAGAGGGCCAAAGATCTTACGGAGTACTTTCCGCTAAAACACTCCTAGGGCATTTTCATCAGACTGCGACATCATCCATGCTTCAGCGCCATAAAGCAAAAAGGGAAGGATGAGCGTCTTATAGAGTGTGAGTTTCGTCTGGCGGGCGTGGTATCTACTACTCATTTGCCTACTGAGAACAAAGTAACACCTATTGGCAAGAGTGATTCTCCGCTTGATCTCCATGCTGACATCGTTCTTCATTGTGACGGTGGTGCTAAGGTAGACGAAATCCTTGACAACATCAAAAGTATAGTTCTCAACATCAATCTGAGAGTCCAACCGCTGTGTACCTCTACTCGAAGAAAGCATATACTTCGTCTTGCTCTCATTAACCACCAGACCCATTCTGGCAGATTCTCTTTCAATAGCCGGAAAGGCTCCGGTAACCGCTCCTTTTGAACGCCCGACGTTATCGATATCATCTGCGTATGCAAGCAACTGGACATGAAACTCAGACAGTGCGGCATATACGCGATCCCTCAACGGGCTATTAAACGCTGCTTTATAATCAACAAAGAGATGGTGGGTGTGGATTTGTTTTTCGTGGGTCTTTTCCAGGATTTGGCATAGTGTGAATATCTGGTCTATGGTGGACTTGCCTGGTCTAAAACCACACTGATAAGGTCCAATCAGTTCTTTCGTAAACGGTTTTAGTCTTTCACACAATACGCTTGATAGGACCTTATATGCAATAGAAAGTAGAGTCATACCACGGTAGTTAGCGCACACCGTTGGATCACCCTTCTTGAGGACAGGGCAGAGGACACCAAGGTTCCAATCATGGGGCATGCTCTCATCTAGCCATATTCTGCAAAAGAGCCGGTGCATGCATATTACCAACTCGTTGCCTCAGTCTTGAACAGCTCAGCAGGCAGGTCATCTGCACCAGATGGTTTGTTGTTCTTAAGCCGCTTGATTGCGACCCTGACTTCGTCATAGCTAGGCGGCGGTATATCCACGCCGTCGTCTATAATTGGGGACACCGGGAAGTTAGCTCCGGGGGCGGCACTGTCATCATCATCGCCCGATAGCAAGCCAGATAAGTGTTCCCTCCACAACCTCAGTGCACCCTGTGCATCCACTACCAGATTTCCCTCTGCATCTTTGCAGGAAGACGGTCCGGTACTAAATCCTTCAGCCTTCCTAACGTCATTCCTGCTCCTGCACATCTCGATCTCCTCTCGTTCACGCTTTTCCTGCTCGCGTTTTTTACGTCTGAAAAGGCGTCTCTCCATCCTCCTCATTTCCCGATAGGGATCTCGCACAGATCGCGTAGCGTTCTTTACTACAGTGGCTTCGCGACACTCCTGATCGTACCATTGGTTCCTCGGCAGTGGGCGTTGGAATCCAAGGACGTTCTCCGCGGCGGAACGCAAGGAGTGGGATATATGCTTCCAGAGTCCCTCGGCGTTATCAGGTTCTGAGGTAGGTTGAGTGAGCTGATCAGAGAGTTGAGCGGAAAAGGCCTCAGCAGTCTGCTGTGATTGCAGCTTTGTGATGTCCAGCTTTCGCTGTGCACTAGATCGCACATTCTTTGCTATGGTTAGACGCATGCGAACCTTGGCTGCAACTAGGTAGTGGTCAGAGTTGATGTTGACCCCTCTGAACGTACGAACATCAAGCACGCTGGATGCATGCCTTCCATCAATCACAACATGATCAATCTGGTTGCGTGTAGATTGATCAGGAGACAGCCATGTAGCCTTACTGATATCGGGATGCGGAAATCTGGTACTACAGACTACCATGTTACGCGCCGCGGCGAAGTCAATTAGCCTGAGAACATTGTACGAGGTGGTCTCGTGAAGGCTGAATTATCCGACAGTAGGACCAAAGATGCGCTCTCTTCCAACCTTTCTATTAAAATCGCCCAACACGATTTTAACATCATGGGCTGGGCAGTGGTCGTAGACAGACTCCAGTCTATCATAGAACGCATCCTTGGTCACATGGTCCTTGTCCTCCGTCGGTGCGTGCACACAAATTAGGCTGATGTTTTTACGCGGTGGATCCCAAACCCAACGCACAACCCATAGAGAGAGTCTAGGGAGGGCTTCGCTGCGCACATTAGTTCACTACTCTAACACCGGGTGGCGATTAGAGCAGCTTTCCAGGGGGCACCACGAGGAGGTGCTTATGCATAGATGTATTATAAAATGAAGTTAATCACGCCACTTGTTGGAAGTCTGTCAGCGCCAGCCAGCGCAAGCGCACGCGCGTATAAAACCTTAATTCTAACTTAACCTATGTAACTAACCTAACTTAAAATAAAGCACATATATTGCTCAAAACGAGCTGATTTGGCCTAGTTGAATCAACGCGCCTTCGTCGATCACCTCAAAGCCGCTGCGGGTGGAAAATCACACCGACAGCCGCATCATATTACCGGGCAGATTGGGGGTCGACATCGCAGCCATTAAAACAAACAATATTTGATGTATAAACTAAATATTTGAGTAGGATTAAGCATTAAAAATGTATGAAAATGATGGGATTGCAATAAGTATTTTGAATTGAATTGATTGTCATATGAAATGACTGTTATGCTTATCTTTTAAAATTGGTAGGCATATTGCGTTGAGAAGGAGTGTTGAAAATGTACCTATTTATGTGCAACGCAGTGTGTCTCCCATTTATATATTTTATGCATATGTATTGAATTTGCCTGTAAGTAACAGGCTCTCTTAAGTTGAGTTAAGACGGTTGGATTAGTTCATATTACAAAGCCGATATCCTTATCGAATATATTCAAATTACCAGCATTAGACCTTGATGATCATAACTTATCTATTAGAATTGTTTATTAGGGATACGTTTTGGTTGGGTATAGCTACATACATGTGAGCTAATAACTATTTATGGGTGAACACTCTGCGTATACGCAATTTTTCAGTAAAATACATTTTAAACTTTGACATATTCTGCAAATATTTGCATCTGAATTATGCATAATTATGTTACATACCACTTAAAGCACAGCTCTCCGGCCTCGTTTTAATCTCTCAACTCAGCAGCTACCTGAATTGTTTACTGGAGTTGCCTTGTCATTAGCATAATACGCCTTAATGATTGACAAGTAAACAGACTCGGCGTACTCTACTGTATAAAAGAATGATAATAATAATAATTATTTGCATGTAAAAACACAAAAGCAATATACTCTGTCAGAGCCCAGAGCATCAAAGAAGCCAATAACAACAAATTTTCATGATATGGCAAGTTGTTAAGCTGAAACACAAAATCAATACGCACAGACGACAACGCGTGCTGTAAATTGGTAAAAGAGATACGAAACTGATGGCCACAATATTGGCCAGGCCAACCATTATGGCTGACAACGTGGTGAAAGCCCGTCTTAAATTATGCAATACATACTTATTATATTGATGTATAATTAATTCCCAACAGCAATTACGAGGGATGGCCTTTGCAAATTAAGTGTTGGTTTTGTTGTAGCTCCCAGTACATACAACAAACACCAGACGAGGTTTGATCTGAATTTGTATTAATTGCAGGACGTTTATCAGCTGTTTGCCAGAAGCTTAAATTGACGGTCTCGAGGGACCAAAAGGGAGCTTTCGAGAAATGTGAGTTGTGGACTTTGAAATTTCGATTAGTGAAATTAAACCACTGGTATGAGTCATCCAAGTTGATTCACCTATAATTCAGTTTTTGCAAAAATATTTATAGTAACTGTTGTTATTTATTAGCGCATACACTTTTACGACACAATTAATCATTAAACTAATCGATACAGATAATATACGTATCGGTATATATCGATAACAACATAATATTTCTTAGTTTCAACACTTGTTTCATTCAACGTTTGCGCTGTTTTGCCAAATTTTCGAAAATAACTGACATTTGGCTTTCTGTTCGGCCATAGGCTTTATGGAGTTTTACTATTTAAGCTGCGTGATTGGCATCGGTTCCTCACGTGGTTATCTATGAGGATAGCTTCAGCCCAAAAGTTTGCTGGCAAACTACTTCAACGTGCCATTTCCAGTAGCGTTCGGTTCTTACTCTCAGCTTCACCGTTTTGCTGTGGAGTATATTCAACTGTTAGCTCATGTTTTATACCTTTTGATCCTTTTCTATGTGCGATTCTCGACCATACTTTTATGCTACTAAAATTTTTCTATAACTTCATTCTTTTGAATGTTAATGTGACATAATACTTTGAAGTGAAAATTTGCTTTACGCGATGCTGTTATCATTTTCTCACCAGACTTTGAGTCCACAGTTACTGCACCGTTGCGACGGAAAATAACTTCAAAACCATGATCTGTCATTTTTGACACTGGCATCAATTTTGATCTCAGGTCTGGAAAATAGAGTTTTTTGTCGAAACTCGTTAACACATTCGTTTTTTGTAGATGTACTTCACCGCTACCGGTTATTTCAGCAGACATATTGCTTGCTAGTTTTAATGTTTGAACATCCTTTTTCAGAAAATCAAATTTGTCTTTTTGTGCAAACATATGAGATGTGGCTCCTGAATCTAAGCACCACTGCCCTTTTTCACTAGTAATTTGCATTGTCTAACGATCAGGGGTGTTAGTTGCAGTGTTGCTGGCAGCATTCTGTTATTATTAATAATAACTATATTGTTAATAATGGTAACTTATTATCATGCTCGTGATCAAAAAAGTAGCACCAGTAAGAAAAGAAACGAAGAACGATTGGTTTGCATGGAGAGCAGATTCAATTCATGCTGATGCCAACTAGGCTTAACTTAAGAGAGGGCTATTTATTGAATAAGCCAGAAGGAGTCGAATAAGAAAACTTGATACAAAAATAAAAACGATTAATTGTATTCAAGTCAAGCTCATACGATAACTAATTTCATTACAGAAAATGTCTGAATTAAAGCCGTTTCTTTGTCAAACTATTGATAAGGCATTGTGGCGTGTCGAATGGGAAGCGTGGCTTCGATCATTCAGTATATATGTACATTGAAACAGAATAGATTAGCTCAGTTATAATTGCAAACAGTAGTTTATAGTTTACCGGGGGCACTTCTGCCCTATGATGAGGAGACCAAAAATTATGTTTTCACGCCTTTGGTGGAAAAGCTTAATACATATTTCGCACCGATAAGTAATTCGGCATTTGAGAGGCATTTATATCGAAACTTGACGCCTAGAGAAGGCGAATGTTTTACAGAATTCCTTACGCGTCTGCGCCAACAGATGGTAAAATATTCGTTTGGTTCAACAAAAGCAGAAATAGAAGATATATGTCTGAAGGATATAATCATTGATACTTGGGCATCAGGGGACTTAAAGAAAAAGTTGCTAGAAGAGGAATACTCATTAGATGATATGGTAAAAGTATGCAATATTGATGAGCAGGTAAACAAGCAATCACAATTTATGATACCAAAAATCAGACAACAATGTAGTTAGCAAAATAGAATCGACTCGGGCTACTAATACAGTATACGGCGCTGAGTGCGGCCGATGCGGTCGGAAAGACCATGAAGAAAATAGCGCCTTATGTCCTGCTAAGAATATGAAATGTCGCAAATGTTCAAGAATTGGACATTTCCAACGGCAATGCCGAACAAAAATAAAACGAACGTTCGCAACATTTGAAGGGCCATTTACGAAGCGCCGTCGGTTAATGAATACAATACGATCCATCTCTAACAATGCCAAGGCAGAAGATGCGGAATGTTTCAGAATAGTAAATAGCACAGAGAAAGATGAGGCTATTCCGTGTCGTGTCGGTGGTCTCCAAATAACAATGATTATCGACTCCGGCTCTCGTTATAATTTAGTTAGCCAAATAGATTGGGAACTTCTATGTGGAAAAAGTTCAGCAGTATTCAATGTCCGAACTAATTCAACCAATCAATTTAGGTCCTATGCTTCCGATCACTTACTCAAAGTTCTATGGATATTCGAAGCACCTATTGCTGTAAGAATTCAGAATCCAGAATTGATTGCTAACTTTTTCGTAATAGAAAATGGTAGACAATCGCTGCTGGGTCGGGATACCGCCTTTAAACTCAATGTTTTAAGACTAGGTCTTAATATTAACCGAGTGGAAAATATAAATTCCATTCCCTAAATGGCGAAATGTTACAGTTAAATTATCAATCGATGAGTCAATAATCCCAGTGCAACAACCACTAAGGCGCATTCCGGCTGCACTGGAAAAAAAGGTAACTGCTTATCTAGAGGAAGCATTGTCGCAGGACATTATTGAGCCAGTTATGGGTCCAAGCCCTTGGATATCGCCAATAGTCCCTATGTTTAAAGAAACGGGTTATCTTCGGTTATTATGGAAAACTATCCGTTACCTTCATTTGATATGTTTATGACCAAGCTTAGAGGTGCCAACTATTTTTCACGATTAGACCTTAAAAACGCTTATCATCAATTAGAGTTGGATGAATTGAGCCGCCCGATTACTACATTCATAACTCATCGTGGGTTGTTCAGGTTTAAGCGTTTATTATTCGGTGTTAATTCAGCTCCGGAGATATTTCAAAGAAAGATGGAAGAGCTATTGGTACCATGTAGAAACGCATTGAATTGATGAATATTGATGATGTTATAATATTCGCTGGTAGTCTAGAAGAACACAACAAAATAGTTCAGCAGGTAAAAGACATTTTCCAAAGAAACTCGGTTTTTCTAAATGAATCTAAATGTGTTTGGGGAACACAAAAGATAAAATTTTTGGCGCACATCATATCAAATGAAGGTATTCAGGCAGACCCCGA
Source organism: Chymomyza caudatula (assembly GCA_035041775.1). Taxonomy (NCBI): domain Eukaryota; kingdom Metazoa; phylum Arthropoda; class Insecta; order Diptera; family Drosophilidae; genus Chymomyza; species Chymomyza caudatula. Next base: position 2,816,437 of record JAWNKW010000209.1, read on the forward strand.
AAACATACAAGTGATTACTTCATTCCGTGCACCCTAAAATAAGGAAGAAATACGTAGTTTCTTGGGACTTGTCACATATGTATGAAAATTTATACCTGACCTTGCTCATAGCTCAGAGCCGTTGCGAAGATTATTAAAAGCAAACGCAAAAGTTATATGGGGAGAAACCGAGAAAAAAGCTTTTGAAAATTTGAAATTACGGGTAGCGGAAACTTCAAATTTGTCGTATTTTGATGTAAAGCGCAGAACACGGCTTATAGCACTCGGGGCAGTGCTCGTTCAGTTTGACGAAAAGAATGAACCAGGAATTATATCATTTGCCAGCAAAAGTCTCTCTGCTGTGGAACAAAGATATTCCCAAACTGAAAAGGAAAGTCTTGCATTGGTTTGGGGTGTCGAGAAGGTCCACTATTACTTGGCAGGATTGAAATTCGAACTGGTCACTGACCACAAGCCCTTGGAAACGATTTTCAAACCAACCTCAAAGCCCCCAGCAAGAATAGAGCGATGGCTATTGCGATTACAGTCCTATCAATTTCGAGTTATATATAAGGCGGGAAAAGAAAATATTGCCGATTCAATATCTAGACTTTGTCAAATGTCAGACAATGATTCATATGATGGGTACGGGGAAGAACATATATTTCATATCATTGAAAGTTCAGTACCAGCATCCCTGTCAATTTCGACAATATCAGAGATGTCAATCAAAGACGAGGAAATTGTGGATGCAATGAGTTACATAAAGAATAGTTTATGGTCTTCAGCTATATCGAGTCCTTACTATCCTTTTCGTTTGGAACTGTCCTTGGTCGGCAGTATACTCTTGAGAGGTACAAAAATAGTTATTCCAAAAAAATTGCGAGAGAATGTCCTTAGAGGTGCTCATGAAGGTCACCCGGGAGAATCGGCGATGAAACGAAGACTCAGGTCAAGGGTATGGTGGCCAAGGATAGACAGAGAGACAGAAAACTTTGTGATGACATGCCGGGATTGTCTACTGGTCTCGGTACCAACAAAACCAGTTCCAATGCAAAGGCATCGTTTTCCAGATGGCCCATGGGAAGATTTACTAGGACAATTCCCACCAAAAACCGAATATTTACTTGTACTCATTGATTACTACTCAAGAAACATGGAGTTAAAATTTACCAAGTCAATTACGTCGAAAACCATAATTAGACTGATGCAAGAAATATTTATGCGACTCGGTTATCCGAAGACATTAAGAACCGATAATGGAAGAAAATTTGTTAGTGAAGAGTTTAAAAATTATTGTAACACATGTGGCATTACCCTAACGACCACGCCCCCATACTGGCCACAAGCAAATGGTGAGGTCGAAAACATGAACAAGTCACTTGTTAAACGGCCTAAAATAGCTTATTCCAATAAGAACAATTACGAAGAAGAGATCCAAAAGTTTGTGATGATGTATAATGTTACTCCACATGGTACCACGGGCTCAGCGCCAACAGAGTTCATGTTCCACCGTATAATTAGAGACAAGATTCCCTGTATTCAGGATTTAGCGGGTGGATTTGTCGACTCGGAAGAAAAGGACAGGGATCTTTTAAATAAACAAAAAGGGAAGGATGTGGCAGATAGAACAAGAGGTGCAAAAGAAATAGACATAGGAGTTGGGGATAAAGTTGTTCTAAAGAACACCTTCCATAAGCTGACTCCTAATTTTGATTTAACTGTTTATGAGGTAGTAAAGAGAGATAAAAATATAGTACAGATTTCAGGAGGGTGAAAGCTTTTGACTAGGAATGTTAGCCATACTAAGAAAGTTTTAGAAAATGATGATCTACCCCCGGCTTCCCTCCGATGCAGACTCTAGAAGAAGACGTTGCAAGCTGGGGACAAGGCTTAAGGATTAGGCTGGAAAAAAAAGAAGGGATGTGGAGACCGGTGCCTCTCACTGAGAGCGGCGAAGAGAGCAAGCATCAGCATCAACTGCGCAAGTATTCAGTATTGTGCGATAACGGAAGGAGTGTACATGTACACGGCTTACAACGGATGTACATACTATATATATATTATATTAAATATTAATCGCCTTATTGTTAATTACGGCGTAGTTCTCATATTGTCAATAAAGCCGGTTGTTATACTATGCAAGTGTTTTTTAACACATTGATAGCGCAAAAACCCTCTTTAAAGGATAGACACTCAATTTCGCATTCACGTCACTATCAATTTCCTCGTCTGTGCTCTTATTATCAGGAGCCAAAGATTGGATTATCTTTTCGTCCGTAAGAGCACCAGACAAGGAACATCGGTGTCAATGTTTATATATTCTGCCCAATTGATGGTTATGCCAGAATCAATTGGAAACTCTTCTTCTTCATCGATTGTGCTATTTTCGACATTAAAGCCGGCCTGTAAACAACAATTATTAGTTCAATTCCAAATCAGTGGTCGGCATGGCCCTATCCTACGTATGTAGAGATGCGGATGCTCGTTTCGATGTCGCTGCGTCACTAACAAAAATGCACGTTATAAACTAATATGCATACCTTTTTGAAGCAGTTATAGATGGTTGACTCCTTAACACGCTTCCATGCCCGATCTATGTTATGCAGTGCATCCAAAAGTGTAATTTGCTTAAAAAATTCTGTTGTGGTTTTTCCTCTTTCCACAGCGATCAGACTGTCTGTATTCAAGTTTAAATGAGTGGATGATGCCTTGGTCGAGTGGTTGCAAAAGAGCGGTTGTGTTTGGCGGCATAATACAAATTTTATTTTTTCGGAATCTTCAACTGCATTGTGAGATGTAGCATTGTCAATAAATAAACAAATTTTTCGATTTTCTTTCTTCATTTCTTCGTTCAAAGACAGCATAATTTTTTTCCAGAGATCTGCAGTCATCCATACTTTTTGCATGGTATTGCAGTGGAACATTTACATTTTTAAAACAGCGAGGAGCTTTGGTTTGCCAACCACGATCGCCTTTTTATATGTTCCAACTGAATTGCAAATGAGTAAAATTGTTAATCGAACTTTCTGCTTTTTTTGTCCTCTTAGGTGCTCATCGGAAAAAAGCCTAGTTTCGTCGCAACTAAAGATATCAATTGGATCATTCATAGCTCCTTATTAAATTAGGCAATACTTCGCGTATGTAGCTAGTTGCTAGTAGTTGCTATATTGTCGCATTGAGCAGCTTCGCCGTGAATCTTGCCAAATTTAATGTTGTAGCGCTTACGCCAACACCAAAGCCAATTAGCATCCGGCTCAAATTCGTCATTAAATTTTGTGGAAAATTACTTTGCTTTAGCCAAGACCACATGACGATCGAGAATAACGTTGTTTGAGCGTTGTTGCTTGAACCATATAAACAACGCATCTTCTACCAAACTATGCGTCCCCTTTCGTTGGCGATTACGCTTTAAATTACCTGCGGCAGCAGACTCTTCAATTGCATCTTTTTGCATTTAAAGATTACGCAGTTTTCCATAGATGGCAGCTAACTGCAATTTTTTCTTCGAAAAATGTCATAAATAATCTACCGATAAGAGGCACTTATATGTCAGAAGCCAAAAGCGCGCAGTAGCCGCGATTTATACTTGCACTAAACAAAGACAAAGTTAGCACACGATTGCTGATTAAACTCTTACGTACCTTTCAAATATGAATATTGGCATAATTGGAACGCCTATTGGCATTAATTCGTTGAATAAAAGGATATTTCTGTCCAGCCGAAAATTAAAATATTTTACGCCTGTTAGGCAGAAGCATCCATTGAAATTTGTATAATATATGTTTTTTTCAACGTGGATGGCCACTATTACTTGATGTTTGCAGATTTAATTTATTTTGTTTGCTGGCCGAAAAAGAAAAGGAGGTTGCCGTGGTTGGGCAAGAAGAAGAAACCTCGATTGAGCCTTGCCACCCGCGCACAATAATCGGCTGATGCAATATCGATGTGTATCATCGTCATGATATTGCCAGATCAGATGTAATGGTGTTTGAATTTGGCAACAGCAGTTATATTTATTTGCGCAAGCATAAGTGAAGAATACACATAATTAATTATGTTATTCTAATAGAAGCGCATTTATTTGCAATCTCACCCCTACAATTGCTACAATTGTTGCCGTTTCCACGCTTACCATTTGGCTTTAATCTACACTCACTGGCTTTATGGCCAATTTTCCCACAATTGTAACACGCATACTTAAATTTTTCATTCTGATTCTCATGTTGTGGTTTTCTGTTGCTTTTCTGCGTAAACATTGCATTGACGTCTGTTTCATCGTTAATTCTATTACGCGCTTCATATACTTCAAACATTTTCGTTTTTAACGATTCTGGTCTTCAATCGCGATTCTAAACTGTTGTAAACTCATCTGGCACACTGTACAATAACAAAATTGTAAGATCGTCCACTATTTCCATATCCAGGTCACGTATTTTATCAAGGATATCAAAAAACTTTTGTAGGTGACTGTGCATGTCCCCACCGTTTTGCATTTTCAGCAGTATGAGCGAATTTGATAAATGTGCTTTTCGCGCGGACCTGTTGCTTGGTATATACTTTTTAGCTTGTCCCATAGTTCTTTTGCTGTTTCACAATTTTTCACTTGTCTTAATTCTGTGGTTGCAATCGCCAATATTAGATCTGATTTTGCCTTTAAATCGTTTGATTCCCATTCTGCAACTTTTTCAGCAGAACTGTTTTCGGGTTTGACACATAAACCACTCGCATATTTCCATCCAGAAGCCCCTCTAGGTATGATATATGCATTCAATTGTAGTTAACACATTAACAATCTAATATACATTAACTTAATTTTATGTCTATTGTTGCAGAATCAATGAAATTGACAGAGAGTAAAGACATCGCCGAGCAGTTGCGCAGGCTAAGCAAAAAATGAGGTCTAAGAACAAGAAATATGTAGCGTAAGTGGAAAATTTTGTGATAAGCTCAAACGGAAATTTTGAAAAAACACTTAGGCGAATTTAAACGCGACAAAACCGACCACACAGAAAGTTTCTCCCTAGATAACGACGAACAGTGGGGCTAATCTGACTAGTTTTGCGGCAAAAATCATAAGTTTTTAAGGAGCAAAGATACTGATATAATGCGTGTGACAAACAATTCTATAAACAACGTGTTTCACGAAAATTTAAGTTCCATTGCGCTACAAAAATGTGGCTTAGGATATGAAGAGCTCTACGGAACATTGACATGGTCAAGCGAATTAAGTGGATTTGCGGCTACGCTTGCTTGTTGACTTTGTGGGTAAGGACAAGGAAGCTCCTGTGAGAAAGGCGCCTGTGAAAGCAGTGCGACGTAGAAGCAGACAAAGAATTACACATTCAAACTAGATGATATTTTATTTTTATTTTATTTATTATTTTATTGTGGTACATAAATGTTAACATTGTGAATTATATAAATAAATAGAAGGCACCGAAAACATATTATGTAGATCATATTGACTTTTTAATCTAGTTATCAGCACTTCATTCTAGAGCTGTTTTGTAGTCAGGAAGAATATTTACGTTGTGGCTCGAAAAGGCATCGCGTAAAATACCATACTTCTCTTTGGAAAGCTTCAAATCCATGACTAATTCAAGTGCTTCCTCTGCAGTAAACTGTGTAAGCTTCCTTTTCTGTCCACAAACTGAACACTTTTCCATCGATTTAGTGTTGCTTACTTCTTCTTCCATTGACATTTTAAAGGAAGTAACTCCTGTTAGCCAGTTTGCGTACTTCGATGAAAAATTACCATGACTGCGACAGGAGGCTTGCCATTTGGCTTTGAAGTTGCCATAACTCGAATGTAGTCTAGTTTGTAAATTTTCAATATCGTCTACATTTTCAATACAATCCTGGAGTTCATTTTTAACAGCAGATACAAACTCTTTTTCGTTTGCTGAGCTTCTGAACAGCTCAAACAGTTTAGCATTTTTCAAAGACATTTTTAAACTCTTGACACTAATTGTGAAAAACTGCAAATTATATAAAGAAATACTGTTCACCGAATTTACAGCCGTAGAAGTTACTCTTCTAAAATACAAAATAAGACTGTGCCGCTTAACAGAAACTCAGACAAATATATACGAATATGAAGTTCTTACCTACTCTAATAAACAAAGAATGGTAGCTGTTCCTATTTTCAGGTAGTTAATGCTTATAAAATTACCAACCCTTCCCAAAAATGTCTTTCTTGCTACCTGAAAAGTACCAACAATAATGTGCCAATATTTTAAGACAAGGAATTTCAGAGCTAATGGTAAAAGTAACCTCAGCCAAAATATAAACGACTAAGCTTCATTGCAGCGGCTGTACCTGCTTTTATTGGTGTTGCAGGGCGATATAGGATGATTGTATATTAGTACCCTGCATATAACGTAAAGTGTAAAGAGTACCTATTATAGATTTGTAAATGTATGTAACAGGTAGAAGGAAGCGTCGCGGAACATAGATTATCTTGATTACGTCCAAACATTTCAACGCATCACTACAAAATTTTTCGATGGAAGGATACACTAACTAAGGTATGATATCTCTGCCGACGTCGATTCCCTAAATGTCGGTTGCCGCAGAAAAAAGAGACACTAAAAAGCTGCTTTGCAGGCCATAAGCAAACCTTTCAACTACTTCGTTACCTTCTCTCTCGCATTCCAAGACAAATAACACAAATAACACTGACGAAAAGTGACGAAAGAGCTCGGTAACAAAACAAATACTGCACAAGCAATTGACAAGCCAATGTGTAAGCATAAAAGCAAAAGTAAATCAGAAAAAAACTGACGCAGAAGCCAGCTGAAGTAGCAGTAAAATGAAGCGAAAAAAACGGCATGGTACAATAATTACAAGGTAAGATTAATCTGCAGAATGAAATATATACACATAAACAGTGTTAGAGTACACGACTCTTACCATGTAATTATTATACAATTGTTCTGCTGCACTCGCTGTTCTTGCTATGATTTACCGTTACTTGACTTCAGTGTCGCTTTGGGCTTATAATTTGGCGCTGTCTTTGCTGAGCAGATGCTTTTCAAGTCATGCAGTGCATCTTTCGTTTGTGAGAAGCAACATAAGTGACGTAACGTGACACTGAGGAACAGTTCTTGTTAGGTATCAGAAAGGGAACACTCTGTAAGGTATGATAACTCTGCCGAAGTTGAATAAAGGGTTCCCTAATTTTTACTTTAGTGCGTACGTCGATAAGTAAGGTTGTGTATCTTCGCATGAATTTTAGCCTTAAAGCGAATTTAAGGCTGGATTTTTGTATATCAAATAAATATGTGTCAATGTTTGTGAGTTATTGTGGCGCACAATATAGAAACGTCAATGGTCATGGCAGTGTTTATACCCTGTTTACAAAGTGTAAAAGGGTATTCAAGTTTTGTGCAATGTATGTAACAGGCAGAAATAGGCGTGGCAGACAATGAGTTCCATGTGTAAAAATGATCAGGAGTAATAGTCGAGTCGATATAGCCATGCCCGTCTGTCTGTCCGTGTTGGTCTCTGTTTCTCAGAGATTATAAGAATTAGAGCAAAAGAAATTTTACTAAAAGAGGAGAATTTTTCCGGAAAAGGGCCAGTTTATCGAATTTGACTATTACTGCGCATATGTAGTGGAAATTTAATCAGGGTCGTGTATATACTTTAAGAGATAAAGGTAATAATGTGCTATTTCAGACCCCTCCTCCTACAAACTGCTAATACGAAATATCGATACTATCAATATATGCTTTGGTGAAAAAATTTAATATAGCAATATTTGTACGAACTCCATTTATCGCAAAAACATTGATAATTTAAATAAAAATATAATTTGCTTTCTATATAATAAATGAAAATTAAATTAATATTTACTCTAGTATTATTATTCTTGTATTCCTTGCAAATACACCCCATTGAATAGTATACTTTTTACTTTTCCGCAAAAAAGTATTGCGATTGGCCAAAAAACTAAAGTCTCTAACGTTATGTTTTTCGACGATTTAAGCACTCTGACATCTTTTCCGGAGATTTGGAGATGTTTTTGTGTTCGTGCGTTGTCGTTGTCGATGTAGGGTGTTACTCAAATAACTTTAGGAATTTCGGCTTTAGCAAGCTAAATGTTTTTCTATCGTGTTGGGCATGTCTTCAAAGGGTTTCCTATTGAATTTGAGCACTCTAGTCGCTAGAGTTGGGTCGCAAGAGGAATAATAAAAGTAAATAATTTAAAAAAGCTTTTCGCATTTCGAAATTTCCTAATTTCAATTATTACGCAGCTATTGATCCCTTATAACCCAATGTGACAGATCTGTCACAAACCCCTTTTCCGCCCATATTATAGAAAAACAATAAAACAGTCGTCTTACAACCTTTGACATAAAAAATAAATATTCGCTGGAGTGTTTCATACCTCTTTACGTTGAATATGAACCCAAAAGCAATCAGCTGTTGGTCCACATATGTCTACTAGAGTTTACTTTTTCTTCCCGGCTCAAGGTCCATTTCCAGAGATTTTAAGACCTTTTAGTAAAACTGTTATTTTTATAAACACTCTACATCAAAATATGCCGCTAATTGTATTATTAACAATTTTATTTGATAAAAAATGATAATTGGTAATAAAGCAAAACAGAATTGGTAGAGCAGCAAGTATCTTTCAAAAAACAACTCAACAACTATAAGGTGCTAAATTTGTTTCAAATAAATAACACTCAAAATTCAGTTAAACAGAACGCGTAGAATTGAACTCAAAATAACAATAAAAAGGTGTTTTTGTTCTTCACACCATTAACCGAGCCATTCACAACGAAGGAGCTGCTGTTCACAACCAAACTTAAATACATGTTGTTTGTTTTGCTTCAACGAGTATCGATGCTTAGCAAACCAATTAAAATTTCGTCCTGCTGCTGCTGCTGTACATATATATTCCGATTTTACGTTTAATACAAAAATATGTTTATTTTATAATATTTGATTAATTTAAAATAAATAAAAAATATTAATAAATATTTCTATCTTATTTTTATTTTTTAATAATTGATTAATTTAAAATAACTTCAACGACAGCAACAATTTTGGGCGTTGTTGCCGTACGACCGTGAATAAAAACCGTCTTAACGTCATTTACGATATTTGGGCGTTGTGATCGTGAATAAGAACGGTCTTAATGCCAAAAACGACATTGGCCATTAAGTCCTTGGGCGTTATGTCATGTTACCCTAAACCTAAACCACAGCCGATGAAGGCCCGCCTATTGTTCTGGAACTTGTTGTTGCGAGAAATGCTGCAAAAAGTAGCCAAAGATGCAATTGCACAGGTTACTAAAATGTTGCTAGAAATATGTAAAAATGCAGCGGAAGATAATAATTTTATTTAAATACAATAATATAAAATTTAATAAAATTAATAAATAATTTAATATAGTTAATAATAATAATAATGTATAAAAAAATAATGAAATTTTTTTAAATATAAAATATTTGTTTAATTTACTGCTCGCCATTCCGGCGGACGCGGCAGTCGAGTTTACATAATTTTTAAAAAGATTTCTTATGAGTTTGGGATACTCCCTTGGTTGCCCATGTGGTATCGTAATGGTCTTGTTGTCGCTCTCTGGCATTGTGATGTCCGTCCTGCAACAATATTGTAACGGTTTTTTTTTTATCAGAAATTTTTGCAGCATGCAGCATGCAGACACAATTTTTGGAGCTCTTGCGGGGCTGCACAACAATCCATCTCGGCGAGTACGACTCAGCCGACTCCCATAAGGCTTCATCAGGTGCTCATGCACCGGAAATGCATCATCTCCTCCTACGCCTATCCCAAGTCTGAATTAGAGAACGCATTCATATCTCCCTCACTTCCATTATACATCAATATACGTAAACGTATGTGATGCATCAATAGCAGGACAATAGAATGGAAGCCCTGTACAAGAAAAATACATATTTTTAAAGTAAACTCAATATTTTTTTTGTTATGTACCATACGCACCTTATATTTATAAAATGCACTGCCACTTCTATGAGGTGCTCTAATAGCGATGTGCTTTCCATCGACGGCACCAACACAATTGGGAAAATTACAGTTTTCGTTGAAACCCTTAGCAAACTTCATCATATTTTCTTCATTTCAAAGCGGAATTTCTCCAGCCAGCGACCTCAATGTGGCACTGCACACAAGGTCAATGGTTGTGTCAATGTGTTTGCTTGCCTCGGCGATAAATGCATTGGAACTAAGGTCCGAGACTATCTCTAGGTGGCACGCTTTCGTACCAAAGCATACGAATACGCATAAATAGACCTTAACTGGGCGCTTCCCTTGACCATTGAAATGCATCCACAAAGGTCCTGCGAAGTCCAGCCCAGCCCTTTGAAATTGATGGCATAAGCCACGCCCGCGGCTCTCTAGTAGGGGACCCATCAATTGATTAGCCAGGATAGGCTGCAGTCTGAAGCATGCGATGCAGCTCCTTAACGTCTTGCGCTCTAGTTTCCGGAAATTCAAGATGATCCAACATTTCTGCCTTAAAGCCTAGACTTAAATGTTACTCGCACTTCGCCTTGAATCTGGGATGGAGCATTTCCAATCCCACTGAGGCGCATGCATGTATCCTGCATTTCTAACTTCAATGTGGAAACCAACCGAGAAGTCAAAAAGTGAACTAGGCTTCCGGCGTCTAAGACACACCTACAGTTATGGAACCTTCCATCACGATACTTTATCAATACCACAGACGTAGCAAGGAAATTTGTTGAAGCCCTGATCAGCAACGTACTTGAATCAGCTTCAGTTTGTTTTAGTGGTTCTGACTCCTCTGACTTGTTCTCTAAACTTTCCACTGAGCTTGGTTCTCTATGTACTTGATGAGGCTTGTTGCAAACAGAACAACGTTTGAAACGTCGCTTACTAAAGCAGACCAAACACAATGCATGCCTCATATCTCTGTACAGGTGACATTCGTATACATTTTGGCCACACCTTTAACAATAACACTTATTGCTGCCAACTGTTGCAGCAAAACTAGCTCTTTTTGGATCATTCCTTTTATCGATTTGCCAAATTTACCCCTCTTTGAAATAGAAACTGAGACAATAAGCACCATGTAGGTACCTGTTTGCAATCCCTATGGCGTGCTCATCCAGTTTGGTTCTGATCAAGTGGAAAATAGTCCCATTAAGGATTTCTTTTTCATCACTAAATTATTTCAGTGCCACCAGTTGAGAATTCACGCTATCCACAAGTGCTCCTTACGACTCCGAATCAGCTTGCTTAACACGCTTTAAATTAAATAGCTCGTTAACATGAGTTTGTAAAATGAGAGCTTTGTTTTCATATCGATCTTGGAGTAACCGCACGGCCTTTTTGTAGTTCGCACTAGACAAAAGTGGTGCTTAGTGGCCCGGCACCTAAAGCAGACCTCAAGTGAATTAGCGCAGCATCAGAACCTACAAGTATAATAAATGTATCTGTCCAATGCTGCTCAATAATTTGACCTTTATCTCACAATACAACTCCTCAATATCATGGCGATTTTCATTTTCATCAAAATTTGATTCTATCAGACTTAATCGTGCTTCTAACTCCGCAGCAGTCATAGACGCACTATTTTTGGTAACATAACTTTTATTACGGTAAAAGGAATTCACTAAGCCTGATCGAGCATTGACCAGCTTGAAATCTTTGCACTTTTTTGGAGACATTATGCACTTGGCAATATAAGCACTCTCAAAAATAAATGTTAGGAGCTTCAATGAACTTATTTTATTGTTCATATTGTCATATTGTTCGACAATTTAGTCAACGTTTGTTAACCCCTACTAAAATAACTAAAATTAGCTACAACGGCACTAAAATGATGGCCTGCATTGTTGTTTCAATTTATTAAGTGCTTTATTTTTTTTTTGTTATGACTGTGAGTGACTTTAAGAACCACTGTGCTCTCCTTCTCCAGCGCAAAAATCTCTTTTCTTATTATTATTTTTCTGTATTCCGATTTAAATGCGTGGATTATTCCTTGATCCAATGGTTGAATTAAGGTAGTGGTATTTGGTGGCAAAAACTCAACCGTTATATTGGAGAAGATAAATTCTGTTTTATGACATGCTGCATTGTCGATTAGAAGACAAATATTTTTATTTTCTTTTTGCAACTCCTTTGTTAAAATCTGTTAATATTTTTATCCAAATTGAAGTAGTCATCCAAGCGTTTTTGTTACTATAATATGGCAAGGGCACCTCCTTGCCATTGAAAAAGCGCGGCGTCGCTGATTTTCCAATACAAAAAGCCCGTTTCCAAGTGCCCGTTGCGTTGCGTAGCAATAATAAGGTAAGACATTGCTTCTGGGTTTTAAATCCCTTTGCAACATCATGTTGTTCCTTTAAGCTTCCGTGGGGCAATGCCTTATAATACAATCCAGTCTCATCTGCGTTGAATATGCAATAAAGAGGGAATTTGTCTGTTACATAAATGATCGCGAACAAAAGCGGTTGAACGCCAAGAACGATCTGGCTCATAATTTATATTTTTGTGCAATATCCTTTTTACCAGCTACCAGCGTCTTTCAATTTATTTAGAATTGTTACCTTTTGTTAGAAGTTAAATTAACAGGGTGCATTATTGCGAAATTACTTGATTGTATTTTTGCGCACAACAATCGATAATACAATTATCAATTGATTAAATAAAATGCAGTTATGAAAAATTTCAACAGTTGAACAGTGCTGGAAAGTTTGCATATAGCCGATAACATTTGTGCCAAAAATTGGCAAATATGCAATAATTGCAAATAAGTGATTTTCATATATACGACCAGTTTTGTAAGAAAATTGCACGCAAAATGTATTGAAACCAACTTTTCTATCATATAAGCAATAATTTCATATAAGCGATACGACATATAAGCGATATATACTGTATATGCATACCACACTAGAGCCGATGCAGGACTTTTGACTCGCACAATATTTTAATTAATTTGAGTTGCACACGCCGAATTTGAGATAAAAATGCCTCTGCGCTCTGGTTTGACTTTACTCGACTATATTTCATGAACATCTCCAACTTCTCCTCTCTTTCTTCTTCATTATATCCGGCCAAAGAGTATCGATTCTAATTGTAGAAAAATTACTCAATTTACAATTTTCTCATACAAGTTTTCCGACGTATAGGAGAAAAAATTAAAAAAAATTTTTTTTAAATCTGTTTTAAGCAAAATCGTACAGTTATGAAAAAAGTTATACATTAAAAGTTGTTGCAAATTCAATTTTTTACAAAGTTGTCCTTACGAGTTTTTCTTTAGTACGTACATATGTAATACGGGAGTTATGGACCAAAAAGCACCTAAACCAAATGTTACCATATGCCAGTTGGGAAATACATTTCAAATGGACATTTGAAATACTATTTTCATTCATTTCAAATTCTCTAAAACATATACACACTAGGGAGCTCCACCCTGCTCGCTCCACTTACCAATCCCCGTGACTCTCTCGAGGTAGAACATTTCACTCTTCCCGTGCTGTGCTGCGCCTCGTAACGCGCCGCCATCAGCCAGATGGTACAATGGCTACGAGGAAATGGTGCCCTGCGGCGCACAAAACAGAAGCGGTGCTAATCAGCAGCAGGAGACTGGTTGAGGCCGCCATGATTCAAGAAATAATATTTCAATATGATTATAATATCAAATTGAAAATAACAATTTGTGCTGTAATTGCAGTGACTAGTGCATTAATATATAAGTTTAGCTTGTAGTCTAGGTGTACGGATTTGTAGCACACTTTGGCCGTTCTAAGGTTAAACCTACGCTCTCCGCTAGCATAATTAAACTTGTCAAGCCTAGCTCGCACAATCCCAAAAATAGTTGCAAAAAGAGTGCTGTGCGTACTGGTCGTGATAATTAATCTTGTTTTCATTTTTTCTAATAATTAAATAAGTTACATTGTTTGCACTAATTCATAATTTGTATTAAATAGTCACATTATATCGGCAATTATTATTCACATTGAATTGAAAGTCCCCAGAGCAGTATATGCTCAACTTTGACATACCGTGCAGGTGAATGTCACAACACTAGGATAAGACTGAAACTCAAATAAATAAATAAAATATAAAAATGGCAAATACTAGTGGTCAATATTACTCTTTTGTTATTATAGATTTGTGCAATGTATGCAACAGGCAGAAGGAGACGTGGCACATCATAAGTTGCAAGGGCAAAAAGTCCTATCATTGACGGGTATTGTCGATTGTCTGTCCGTATGAGGGGATAGATCTCCGAGATAAGAGCAGAGACACAAAATTTTGCCAAAAGGTGCTCGTAATCTAAAGTAGGATGAAGTTTGTCGAATCAAGTCGATATCTTACCCCCTTCCCCCGTGACAGATTTGCGCGGTTTACAACCGCTCCATTGAGTTTATCAATCTCAGAGATGTGCGTCGTGTTAACGTGCATCTATGTTCCAAAAATGATCAAGATCAAATGAATACATCAAAAGTTATAGTCAAAAATATGCTTATTTCACCCCAACCCCCCTCCCACCCTTCACGACAATAAACTGCTTCAAAATTCCACTACGTGTAGATATGGATACATGTGAGCTAGAGTTACAAAATTTGGTGTGGAGACTCGTGTGACCCTAAAAACCGCATCCACCTTTTTTCAATGGAATCCCCCTTCCCCCGTAATTGATTTACCTTAATTACTGCCCCACCCCCCATAAATTGATTTCAAAATTGCCACAGACATTTATAAATGTATTTTTGATCTTTGTTACAAAATTCAACGAGTTATGGGTATAAAAACAATTTTTGCCCATAATAACTTCCCAAAAGGAAAATTTGTCAATTGGAACTTCCTAATAGGAAAATGTTTACAGGCATATCGATCTTATGAAAATAGATATAAAAGTGGATACTTCCGTTATCATTTTACCGTATTTAGTGTTTAAAAAGAAAAAGGGTACAGAGTATTCCACTGTCGGTCACCGTCCCGTCTGCAACAAATTTTTTTTGTATGAACTTTTGTTTTCTTTCACGCGGTTTTACACTGCTGCGCACTAGCCTTTAAGAAAAAAACTCAAATCAGGAAAGTATATTTCTTTTTTAAAGAAAAGATTTTGTGTTCGTGGGTCAAAGACATATGATGGAGCGCAGGAGAGGGGAACATAGAAAGCAGGGGCTCTCCAGGAATAGGTATAGGAGGGAAAGAAGGCACAGGGGGTAATTAAAGGGATATTTTTTGAAGAACGCTAGGGATGACTGACAAAGTTATGTTCAGCTAGCAATTTTAGAACAGAGTCAAACTCTGAAGACAATGGATACCTTACTCAGCTTGAGAAACCAATTTCGCTCGCTTTTATACATGCGAGAAAAGTTGTATTGCGGCATACCATCTAGTACCACGACAGGTTGAATTGGATTTACCATATAACCTGTCATAGTTCCTACCTGTCAGTCCAGCACACTTTAATTGGACAACCTCCTCACACAACTAACAAGTGACAGAACAAGCATTTTAATGGGAAATTTATTTGTATACCTTGTTAATTTGTATAAAATTTAATATGGCTAGGATATAAAACTTGGCCTGAAAGTTACAAAGCCGTTGGCTATTTAACTATACTTATTTATCACCATCACCCTGAACTGAATTATTACGCCTATGAAGACTTATTCCTCATCTCGTAACTTCATCTTACAATCATAAATTACATTTGATATGATGTGACGAAGGTGGTCTCTTTTGCGTGAATCCGTAATTGAAGCTAATTTTTCCTTTACGTAATCACCATAAATTTCAACATCCTTCCTATTACAGCTCACTATCCTGGGCGATGCACTCAGAACGTCTCTGCCACTTATCTTTGGAAGAGGATGTCTCAGCAGAACATCTACGATTCTGTACACATATACAAACAGACTTATCTTACTTATATTAAAATTTGATTTGAATTTTCTATTTTTGTGTGGTGCATAAAAATTCCAAATTCCGATGATATTCCGCACTTAAAATTTGTAGTATTGACTTTTTCGTCCTCGGCCGAGGACTGTCCACAAATGTTACAGTTTAATTTTCACGTCGCATTTCAATGAAATTACAACACTTAACTTGGGTACAATACTTTACTGTACCGCACTTTACAACACTTTCCATAAAATCCCGCTCGATATAAGAATGCGTTCTAACATGCAGCAATACGCATAGAGTTGCAAACGACACAACTTACGGGCATTATCTCGGTGTGAGATACAAATCACTCACTTGAAAATCTTGCAGGCGCCTTAATAATCTGACATCTGTAACTTGATAATCGTTCTACAGCTTCGATAGATAGGGAACTAGACTATCCAAACCATGTGGCACGGTTCGACTTGTGGCCGAGAGAGGACAGCGGAGCGGGAAACGATAATTTCTTAGTTCTTGGATAGGCGTTTTGGGTTTTGCTGTCACCCTGACCTCATGATTACATAATAATAGTTAATAGACATAGGTCTCAGCTGCAACACTACTCTTTATAAAAAACGATACATCGGCATCAAAAAATGAGCTACGTCCATTTCAGGCCAAATCTAAAATGAAAGTTGATCTTAAACCATCTTCTCCCCAGGCAATGAAAACAATTAAAATTTTATTTTTAAATACTATAAACTTCAGATTTGCAGGATAAACTAAACTTAGCACTATTTGGTCTAAGAATATGATTTTCGTAATGTAGGTATGACGCAATGTAGGTACTTTTAGTGCTTGTTTTAGGGTATATAATGCGAGTGACCTTAGACCTTAGACCTCGACCCAAAGGGGCCTATATACATATAATCCTAGTCATCCTCTTTGTTTAGCGCTCTATAGTATTCAATATATGAATAATCGTGTAGTAAGAAAAACACCAAGACCGAACCCACATACCCAAGAGCTAGAGCTGACTCCCGCTCCGCTGTCCTCTCTCGACATCTAATCGAACCTGGCCTCCTGGTTCAGATAGCCCAGCTGTCTAGAGATAGCGTACTAACACAATTACAAATCGATTTCCAAATCCTAGTTTGATAGGAGCACCGCGTGTTGTGAACATGGTGTCATGCTCGCAAACTATTTTCTGAATATATTCGTTTGTCGTTCATTTTCAGTCACTCGCAAAGACATGGATATACGATTATATTCATTATCCCTCGCTGGCTGAACATTAGTGCGGTTCGCACGTGAAGTAGATTGGCGCGCACTAATTTTTACGACTTTGTTTCTAAAAATTTTAAAACGAGAAAATGTTGACATATTTCTTATAATTCTACGCTGCCTTAAATTTTTGTAAAAATTTCCAATTGTAATGCAGGGCTTGCATCTTTTTTATTGACGTTGACTTGCTTTGCCACTATAATCCAGTTGCTCTCTTTTGCGTGACTATTTTTGTAGCCCGTCGCGACTACATTCCAGAGGCATTCGTACTGCTCCACGACTTGAATAACCGCACGGCGCGAGTTTTCTTGACGGGTTATAATTGGGATGGCCGAGAAGAGTGCATTATATTGTGACCAACATTTTACACCACATTGTATAAATTTCCACATTTGAACTTTTCTGCTCGAACAAAATAATTTGAATTTGAAATATAGTAGGCTATTCCATAGGTCCAAAAATTTAATATCGTTCTGTGTCCGACTCGGCTTCAGTATTGTACTGTGAGTCGAAGCGAAAACAAGTCAAAAAAAAAAATTAATATTGTGCGTGAAAAAACATTTCTTTCTTTTGTGTGATACGTTAAAGTGTAAACAAAGAAAAAATATATAAAAAAGACATTGCACGTGACAATAATAAATTTAACATTTTGTAGGCTGCGCCAAAACTTCATAACAAACTAAATATAAATAAAAAATTAAGCAAAAAAAAAAAAAAAAAATGAGCGTCAAATTTAAATCCGAAGGATCGCTCCTATTTGAACAAGCTGGGAAAGGCAAAGAAAATACTGCAGTTAAAGTTCCGGCTGTACTCCCAGATTCAGAGGTAAGTTTGTCATAACAGCAGAAAGAAACTCAAAAGGACCAACAGTGTTTCCTTCAGCAGCAGCAGCAGGAAGTGGAGCAAGGCTGGAATGTTGTTGCCAAAAAAAATAAGCTCCAACAGCAGCAATTAAAAGAAGAATATCAGAAGGTGTATCGACAGCAGGGGGAAGGACGCCAGAAAGAGCTCCTAAAGCAACAGGAGCAGAATTCAATACAACGTCAACAGCAGAATGGACAAAAGGTCTGGCAACAGCAGCAGAAAGGCCAGCAGAGTACAGCCCAAAAGCAGCATAAGGAAGAAGAGCACGTTGCGCAAGGCTGGCAACGAGAGCCATCCCAAGTTGGACAGAAAATTAATTCGCATGAAGGTGCAAGTTATAAACAGCGCATCGGTATGCCACGACAAGTAAGATCAGTAAACAACGGAGGACGAACAGAAGCCGCAGCCATTCCTTCAACTCCACAGACAGACAGTGTAGAGCGCGGCTCAATCGGGCGATTAGGACAAGTGGAGACTAACTATTTAACACTCGACATAAAGGATATGCCAAATGTAGCCTTTCACTATGACGTCAAGATTAGCCCTGAGCGTCCAAAGAAGTTTTATCGCAACGCGTTTGAACAATTTCGTAGCGAATATTTGAAAGGAGTTGCTGCTGCATTTGATGGCAAAGCTTCCTGCTATACCGTGGACAAACTACCGATACCTAATCACGGCAAGGACGTTGAAGTAGTGGATGCCCATGGTCGTGTGCTGCGTTACACCATCGAGATTAAGGAGACGGACAACATTGAAGTCGACTTGGGGTCGCTTAGAAATTATATGAAGAGTAAGATCTATGACAAGCCCATGCGAGCGCTGCAATGCCTGGAGGTGGTACTGGCTACGCCATGCCATGAGAAGGCCATACGTGCTGGTCGCTCCTTCTTCAAGACCTCGCCAGAAAATCGAAATGAATTGAGTGATGGCTACGAATTGATTATCGGACTTTTATCAATCACTTGTGCTCGGCGATTCTCCGTTCTTCAATGTGGACATATCACACAAGTCATTTCCAATGCCCCTGCCGGTGGTTGAATATCTAGAGCGTTATATACTAAAGCAGCGCATAAATGCTCATACAAGTTTGTACAACTCGCGTAGTACTATATTGCCCTTCTTAACTGGTCTTGATGTCATATACGAGCCGCCCAAATGCTTCGGCATCCTTCCACGCTCATACAAAGTCAATGGGCTTACGGAAAATAGGGCTGGTACGCAAACATTTCAATTGGAAGGCATTACCAAAACCGTTGCTGCTTATTAAAAGGATCGTGGCTATACTTTGAAATATCCCCAACTAAACTGCCTGTTCGTGGGTCCAACTATAAAAAACATTTACTTGCCAATGGAATTATGCCGCATCCAACCAAATCAGGCTCTAGCTCGTCGTGATGGCGATAATTTGGTCGCTGAAATAGTGAAACATGCCACAGTATCAACAAATTTGCGAAAGCAAAAGATCATTGCGCTGCTGGATTACTTTCAGCACAACCTAAATCCGATCATAAGTCGTTTCGGTATTAAAATTGGCAGTAATTTTATCACGGTGCCCACGCGCCTCTTAACACCGCCACTGATGGAATACAAAGGCGGCCAAATGGCGGCAAGTGGTGAACAATTTAATGCTGAAAGTTAATTGCAAGCTCAACGGTACCAATCACAAGGTTAAGGATGAATCTGCAATTAAGCTGAAGAATGCTATGTATTTGGGAGCTGATGTCAGTCATCCATCGCGAGATCAACCTGAAATACCAAGTGTGGTAGGCACTGTTGCCTCCCATGATGCATTTGGTGCCTGCTATAACATGCAGTATCGTCTTCAGGCCTCCAAACTAGAGGAAATCGACGATATGGAATCTATATTTATGGTACATTTGCACAAATATAAGGAATACCAGAATTGCTATCCTGAGCATATCATTTACTACCGTGATGGAGTCAGCGAGGGACAGTTCAACAAAGTTAAACAGATTGAACTACGTAGCATCTATAAGGCTTGTTCGAGATTGGGTATTCAGCCTAAGCTAACCTGCGTAATTGTGATGAAGCGGCATCATTCTCGTTTCTTTCCTAAATGCGAGTCAGATCCCAAAGTTAACAAATACAATAATGTAGAGCCAGGCACTATTGTCTCGGCATCCAAACGAGGTGCAATTTTTTATGGTCAGTCACCAGGCCATTCAAGGCACTGCCAAACCAACCAGATACAACGTTATTGAGAATACCGGCAATTTACATATAAATTTCTTGCAACAACTAACGTATAATCTATGCCACATGTTTCTCCGCTGTAACCGCTCCGTTTCGTACCCAGCTCCGGCCTACTTGGCACATTTGGTTGCTGCACGTGGACGTGTGTACTTGGGCAACGGAAACAAATTCAAATCACCAAAGGAGGAGTACGCAAAACGTGCATTTTCAGTATAAAAACCCAATGTATTTTGTGTAAACCAGATTTTCTGTATAAAACCCAATGTATTTTGTGTAAACCAAAGTACATAAATAGTACGCACATACTTATATTCACATATACATACATACTTGCCTAGATATTGGCATACTTGCATATATTCATGGACACTTGCATGCATATATACATATTTACACAATAAAGCCCCGACCAAAAGGACCCATTTCTTTCTTTTAGTTTAAGAAATAGATATATATTTACCTACGTATGTGTAATGCATAACGTAATCTTTTGCTGTACCGAGCTCCAATGTATTAAAAACGGTTTGTAATGAACATAACAGCTCGAAATAATTGCAGTATAGAACTATGCTCGTTGGGGAATGAGTCGGTTGGGAATTTTGGCAGTCAACTAGCAAAACAGCCTGTGCTGGGTTTTTGACTCATTAGTTCCAACAATATCCGCACTATATAATAAAAAGAAGTCCCTCGCCTTTTCACTGACGATAGAAAAATGGAAAGAAAAGAAAGAATAGAGACGAACCACCTATATACGCTACAGAGATGATATTGTAGCTTCTTCACCCACCCTACCTTTGATTTTCCATTGGCGATCTATTTTAATAGGAAAATCCCAAGAGCTGTTCAAGACATTTTATTCACTCCTTAGCCTTACTTCCGGAAAAACTAGATTATTTACATATCTTCTTCTTCTTAACTGGCCATAACAACCCGTTGTCGGTTTACGGCCTGATGTAAATACATTCTTTCATTTTAATTGTGGTTTTTACGTGGGGGGTCCCAAACCCTACGCACAACCCTTTTAAGGCTTGGGGTGGCTCTACTGGTCTCGAAAGAATTCAGTGTCATTGTTAGTCTGTAACGAGCCTGATCATTCAAAAACATACAGGCCGTCTGGAGTGCAGCAGGCCAGAAAGAGGCTGTAGCCATGGACCGTGAAACCGGCGGGATCCGTGTATGGGCTAGCTAAAAATCGGCTGGGGAGATTCTTGGCTTCACAATGACCAAGCCACTGCACACAAATTTTTTATATAGAGTCCCTAAATATCGCACAATATTATTATTATCCGGACCGACCTATTTTATATGAAATAAAAGAAAGGGGAAGTAAATTCTTGATAGAAGCTCTTAGCAAATGTTATGGCACTCTCCGGTGTATTCGAGAGGCCTTGGTCTGTACCCTGCCTACCTTGATCCATTTTAGATGTGCAAGCATGAATCCCTTAAATGTGTTACATTTACTACCTAATCTCCTCGCTACTACAAAAACTCGTTTCACACATTCATTCTACAAACTTAAATTTATTTAACATATTTCCACTTCATATAATATAATTCTTCATTTTTTTTTTTTTTTTTGTTGCTTAACTTGATTCAAAACTTCAATATAATTCTTCCGTTTTCATTTATCTATATATATGCGATACATTTAGTCGATTTAATTTAATTTACTTCTTGTTTTTGTTCTATTTTTCTTTTCTTTTTGCACGCGTAATTCCATTTTTAAGGCCCGTACGCAGCAGTGTAAAACCGCGTGAAAGGAAAAAGTGCTACTTATTTCGTGCGCGAAAACAAATTGTATGGGCAGAGCTTGTGACCAAATAGTATGGGCAATTTACATGTAGATGGCGCAACTAGCAATAGATGCTGCCAAAAAGTAAATATAAAAATCAGCTGTTTTTGCATTTTGTTTACAAGTGCAAGAGCGTTAAAAGAGTATAAAATAATAAAAAGGGGAAAAAATGAATCTCCAAATGAAAATATTTCTTAGTATTTGTTATGTAACTTCGCCTGCCGGGTCAGTACCGTAGCAATACGCGTCTGCCGGAGTCGACGAGCAGTAAATTCAACAGACTGTCGGATTAACACAACAAATCACACATAAAACAGCATAAAACACACAATTCAACATAAATAGCATTAATAAATTCATATACTTAATATAATAATTGGTGTTATAATTTGCCGCTTTTATTTAAATAGTGCTGATAAAAAGTATTGTTAGCCCAACCCAGACATTTCCCAACAAATTTGTATTTACTTGCTTTTATTTCATTAGTTTTTTTCTACAACATTATATTAAAAATAATAAAATTAAACTAATCTTTCGAAATGAAATTTTCTGCTCCTTCGTAAAGTTGGTACATTTACTTTGCCTATGCGACATGGCTTTCGCTACCAAAATAAGTTGCAGCACATTAATGTTTTGTAGAACAGCTGGTTTTTTTTGGTAGCGCCATCTACACGTCAACCATTAAAAAATGGGCAACATTGCAGCTGCGTACTACTAGCGAAGTTCTTGGCGCTAAGAATTTCGAGAGCTTTTTTTTATATGAAGTTTTGTTTTCCTTCAGGCGGTTTTACACTGCTGCGTACCGGCATTTAAGCCGCAGGGCCATTGAAAATTGGGCCACGCGAATCGGCGCCTTCGTAAAGAGCTGTGAAGCCGAAAGATAAATTGCTTGCGGCTTGCAGAATAAAAGTTTAAGATTTGAAGAAAAAAATGTGATGCGGACAGTCGGGACGTTGTCCGACAGTGGAATACCCTGTACCCTTTTTCTTTATTAACACTTAATACGGTAAAATAGGAACGGAAGTATCGTTTTTTCTGCCTCTTTTCATAAGATCGATGTGCCTGTAAACATTTTCCCATTGAGAAGGTGGTTATAATACGGCAAAAATTACTTAAATGCTCATAACACCAGTATTCTTGGGCCAATGTCGTTGAATTTTGAAATATAGATCAAAAACTCTTTTGAAAATATATGTGGAAATTTTCAAATAATTGCGGGAGAATATGGTCTTCTATTGAAAAAAGGTGAACACAGTTTTAAAGATTAGTGTTGAACGAGGATCCACACCATGTAACTCTAGCTCAAATGTATCTATATCTTCATGCAGTGGAATTTTGGAGCAGTTTATTGGCGAAGGGGGGTGAAATCAGCATATTTTTGAATATAACTTTTGATATATTTATCCGATTTCGGTCAAAAAAAAAAAATAGATGCGCATAAACACGACTCAAATCTCTGTCAAGTTTCGAATTGATAGATTTAACGGAATGGTATCAAGATATCGACTTGATACGATAAACTAACTCAGCCTTGAGAAAATGCGCATCTTTTGGTAAAATTTTTTTGGTCTAACTAGTGTCGGAGAATGCTGGTCCAACACCGACAGACGGACATGTCTATATCGACTCGACTATTGCTCCTGATCATTTTTGCCCATGGAACATATAGTCTGCCACGCCTCCTTCTGCCTGGTACATACATTGCACAAATCTATAATACCCTTTTACACTTTGTGTACAGGGTATAAAAAGTGCAACGGTGGCTTTTCATAATGAAGGTTTGAGGTGGCGCTAAACACATACTAAGTAAACACCGATTGGTTTATCGGTAAATAAATTGGTAATGCAACATGAAGTGTATAAGTAAGAAGAAGTCGCTCCTTTACAAAATACAGAAGGTTCTTTGCTGTTACTTAGCATGTGCTGTGTAAAAATGATTAATATCGTATAAAAACTATACTATAATGATATAGGTTATTACCTATAACACTTTATTAAGTGACAATTTTAGGCCCCTTCTCCTATAAACGCCAACAACATTTTATTTTTTACGGCAATGTTAAAAATTTGCACAGAAATTCGATTTTCATGGGAAAAATGGGTACACGGTATCCCACTGTCGGGCACCGTCCCGACTATCTGCATCAAATTGTATTGTTATCGAGCGATGCTAAAAATGTACCTATAGGTGGCGCCACCAGTCATAAAAAGTTAAAAAGTCATATTTACTTTGATGAAGACTTGCACTTTTGCCAAAATCTTTTTAAGTGTTTATCAAATCTTGATGAGTTTCACACCACAAATGCACATTCGTAAGGTGCATAACTACATAACCAAGTTTCAAACGGATAGCTTTTACAGGATGGGAGGGTGTCAAATTTGATTTCTCTGACACTTATGATAGAGGCATATGAATTAAGGTCCGACTCGGCCACGCCAGCAACGAATCTATGATAGTCTTAGCACTAAAAGCTGTATAGACAGATAACCAACCTGCTATAGTAAAACGCGGTTGATTTTCGAAAAAAATATTCGAGAAATAAACTTTCAAATGTAACTGAAACCCAAGTGTAATAAAACTGAGTATTCTCACGGACTCAGAGAGGGCTGTTGCAGCCTGACTGCAGGTAAAACGTGCGAAGGACGAGAACAAATACACACCGAAACATATACATTCGCAGTGTTGCTGCATAAAAATCCTGACAAAATGTAACAGATTGGCCGTAGCCAAGGCCGGGCGAAGTACAGCAGAGTTTCTCCGTCTGTTATTTTTAGCTACTAGAGACCTGGCCTAAGCGCAAGAGAGAGAGAGAGAGAGAGAGAGATAGAGGGATAGTGTTGGCCCTTCCGACACGCTAGCATATTTTACGTGTTGATTTTTATTGCGTTGCTGCCGTTATACTTGTTGGCTTCTCTACTACTTTTATGGCTTTTATGTTCAGTTCACGCACACAGACACGCCTTCCGTCTCCGTTATGCCAACGCACGTATCCTTCCTGCAGGAAATTAGTCTACTAGTAACAGCTTCAACTAGATGTAATTGTAGATGTAGTCAAGTAGTAGCGGACTGGTTCAAAAATGAATTGTGGCGGGATAGGAAAAACAGTTACGGAGAGCGCGCTGCACTTGGCGCTCTCACTGTTTATTTGTGTTCGCTTTTTGCATGCTGTTGTTTGCGTAAATTGGAGAAATTTGTGTATACACAAGAAAAATAACAAAAAGAAAAATATGCGTTGTGGAGACCGGTGCCTCTCACTGAGAGCGGCGAAGAGAGCAAGCATCAGTAAATCATGGATATGCACATAAGCGAAGGCCAACTGCGCAAGTATTCAGTATTGTGCGATAGCGGAAGGAGTGTACATTTATTTTTTATTTGATTTGTTTATTTTATTGTTTAAATCTTAGGCTAATTTACAAAAAATTAACAAAAAAAATAAAACTAAAATTTTAGTTTGACAATATCTCTGATCGAGCACTCTAGACCTTTAATTTAAGGATACAATCTTTCTTTTTAGGAATTGTTTGTTTGTGTTGACTACATACTATATTATTAAGTATTATAAAAACATAAGGTTGCAGAGAAAAATAAAGAAAAAAAACAATGCATCAATAATTTCGAGAATATTATAAAACCTTATAACTAGACTTAGAACTAGACTATTCTATATACACGGCTTACAACGGATGTATATATGCATATATATTATATTAATAGCCTGATTGTTAATTACGGCGTAGTTGTAATATTGTCAATAAAGCCGGTTGTTATATGCCTTATTAGACGTCAGTGCAAAGTGTGAATTGGTGCGAAATTGGTAAATGCTGGTAGTATTTAGTGTTTTTAACTCAACATTAATTAATTATATAATTTACTAACGGAATTTTATTTTATGCAGATGAATTTGGAATGCTCGAGTGTTTTCAGAGAATAAGGTAAGCCAAAAATACATATGTATGTACAAAAGTATGTACATATGTATGTACATACCAAGTACATTATAATGTTTTGATATGTTGACTCTTCCATTTAGTAAGTAAATGGTGTCTAAAATTTATGCTTTTGTACATAAATACATCTTTATGTAAAAACGTATTTTTCAAAGTAGGGTGTTATTCAAATTTTTTTTCCTTTTTTATGGTTGAGAATTGGTTCTGAGCTAGTATAGTTTCCTGCAGGGCTATTTCTGCATTTATGCCATGTAATTGTATTTGGGAAAAGATGTAAGTATATGCGTCGGTGTATTTAAAGCATTTTGTTTTTTTGGACAAGTTGACAATTTGTAACTACAAGATCATTTATTATGTCAGCTTTTATAAGGTTGCTACTCGAAGGCCACTGAAATATCGAGTGTCGATTAAGCTAAAATTGCAAACTCGTAAATTTAGCTTAAATTTCCAAAAAATTGTTAGTGTTATGGGAATACACATATCAAATGAAAACAAATTAAAAAATAAGCGCCTGCGTTGAGGCTTAATTTCACCGTGCCAGCCAGATGTATCTTTTTCAACGATCCAATAGGAACATGGGACGAATCCGTAAAATCCATTCGGTACCAATTTGGAACAGTGATATTAGGTTAAATTCTTAAAAATTTGATGCAGACAGCCGGGACGGTGCCCGACCCATTTTTTCCATTAAAATCATCAGATATTGACATAATTCGATTAACTTTACCTGCGTAGGGAAAATGCGCATCGTTTGGAGAACTTTTTGCTCTGACTCTTATAGTTTCCGAGTACGGTGCGACAATTCGGACAGGCAGACGTATATGTTTATATCGACTCGACTATTACTCGTGACCATTTTGA
Source organism: Chymomyza caudatula (assembly GCA_035041775.1). Lineage (NCBI taxonomy): Eukaryota > Metazoa > Arthropoda > Insecta > Diptera > Drosophilidae > Chymomyza > Chymomyza caudatula. Next base: position 2,843,249 of record JAWNKW010000209.1, read on the forward strand.
AATGAAACAAATGATCTACCATGCTTCCTTCTGCCTGTAACATGCATTGCACAAATGTATAATATCCTTTTACATTTTGAGTACAGGGTTTAAAGAAAAAGTTCCACAGCCTTCATGAATACCCGTGGCACCACGTTAAAGTTTTCATACACGAGGGAGCTACACATTAAAACCCCCAACAGTTTAGGTTCGCTATACCCGTGATCTGTTGAAAGTTTATCAATGTAGGACACTATAACGTACTACGTACTGTGATAAGGACACTCTATTAATCTTGATCAGCACTATCCGAGACCAAGTGCTTTAAGAACTCAAGTTCTTGTAATGACTGACAGCCGAAAGGAAATATTTTGTCTTAAAAACACCACTGATTTGGAATTATTCCGCCACCAGATTTTCTGATAAATAGTGTAAATAAGCATCTTGTTATTAATCAACTAAGTTTCTCATTGGGGAGGAAACACTTGAAACTCATAGATGACTGGAACATCCTCTAATTAATTGCAATGCTGTGTAAAACTCTATTGCCTTGATTGTTGTTACTCTTCCCATAGAAATAAAACAAACATAATGTTAGAAAGTTTTCCACACTTTTCTCAAATATTTGCACTCACTTTTTCACAGATTGTGTAGAGTTTTCCCTCGAGCTATGGCTAAATGAGAAATTCCTGTACATTCAGACGTTTAAAGTTGCTAAGGACGGAAACGTGGGCGTATACAAGTGAAGTCAGAGCAATAGCAGCAGCTTGGACAGCAGGTGCAATATATTGCTGTCGAGCTGTGCACTGCATACTGAGTGAGCCACTGAATTTGAAGGTCTCCCGGCAGGGCAGCTAACTGTGCTGGCTGTATAGTGTGGACTTGGCTTGAACAGCAGCCCGATTGACTTTGAATATATGGGCCACTAAAATATTGCGTATACGCCGCGTAGCAGCCAATTTGCAGTTCGATCACGTCAAAATTGTGATCAACTTCTTATGAGCCGTAACTGTTATTGTACAAAGTTTATTCTTGTGTTTTTATGGTACAATCAAACATGCTCGCTGGCAAACATACAATTTTGCCACTATATGAGAGTAATTGTTAATTATGGCAACTTAGTGATCCAAACCAGCCGTGACAAATGTGCTGCATTCAACTCGTGACTTAGACATATAGCTCTCCAAAACTATATTTGTAACCATCTGCTAATCCATTACACTAATCGAGGGCTATAAGTTAAGCCAAAAAGCCCTAATTTCTGCGGTAGTTTTATGGCCAGGCTGTGGCTTACTGTTACGTCAGCAGGCGCTTGATTTCATTAACTTGGCTCGAATTGCGTGGATCTAATGAAAAGCAGCAGCAAAGGTAACCAACTTTAAGGCACAGCAAAAGCTGGCAACTCTATTCAATTAAGTCCTTTTCAACGTCAACGGAAATGTACCATAATGAAAACGAAAAGCATTTACCATAATAATCTGTGCATTAAAATCGCGTGGCATTGTATTTTGTGTTACACTTTGTGACCATATTATAGCATGCAGATTTCTACATGCTTTACATCTTTTTTATACCCTGTACAAAAAAACTTAAAAGGGTATTATAAATTTAAGTTCCTTGGGCAAAAATAATCAGTAGAAACTCTTATAGTCTTATGTCTTCTGCCTGTTACATACATTCTACAAATCCATAATACCCTTTTATAATGCTCCTGTTTTCAGCCCTTTTTTAGTCGGAGGCATTCCCCTGACCAGAAAAGGGGAATTTTCATTTGCCCGATGGCATGGTGTGTCCCCGCCCACATTCGAACCTGATCAGAGGCGCTCATTCATTCTAGGATAGAAAGATTTAAAGTAGATGGAGAAAGATTAGCTGAGATAAGGTGGTGAAGTTCATTGTAAGATGTGCATAGAACATGAAAAGGGTCTTGAAGGGCAAAGTTACTCCTGCATCTACTTAAGGAGAGAGGGACGAAATTTCTCAAGAACCAACAAACCTTAGCTAACTAACTTAGTTTGGGAAGTCAACCTCTCCATTTACTTATGAAGAAAAATAGCCAAAAGGGGTTTCATACGATTTGACAAGGTAGGCCATTGAATCAAAAGCAACCTATGGTATGAGTCAACGATGCGCAAAAAGAAGTAATTGCTTTTAGAATGATTCAATGCGTGCTTGGTGTGCAATATACTTAGGAATCCACACACCAGAGAAGCATTACAGCAACGGCCGAATAATATCCATAAAGAGGAGTTTGGTTATAAAAGGGTTATTAATTTGCTTAGACCAGCCAAGAGTGCACTTGGCTTTATTCACAATTGAAGAGATGTGGAGATAAAAACATAATTTAAAATCGAAAAGGACACATAAGGTAGAGACTGTAGTGGTGCGCTTGAGGGGAACATCGTCAATAAAATAGGCAGACTCCTGGTGGCCACCCCGACAAAAAGACATAAACTTGGATTTTAGGGCATTAAGAATAGCCCTTTGAAGGTCATTAACATCATTCTGTAGAAGAACGCTAGATCAAGGATGATTTAACGTCAAACAAAGCTTCACATCGTCAGCATACATAAAAACCCGACAACTATCCACTATATTCGGAAGTTCATTAATGAAAAGGAAGTACAATAATGGACTCAGGTGGCTGCCCTGTGGAACCCCAGAAGTAACGTAAACTGTTTTAGAGAGAGAGGACCGATAAATGACTTTCTGAGTTCTGTTAGTTAATTATAACTCAACCCAATTCAAGAAAACTAAAGAGAAACCAGTAAGATCTAACTTAAGGAGAAATACACTATGGTTTCAGATCAGTAAAGATAACATCATTCGGGTAGAAAACGCTTTATTTATATAAGACGTAAACTCCAGAAGATTGGTCATAGTAAAACGGCCTTTCATTAAACCATACTGACCAGGTGATATTTACAGATTTATAAAAGTACTGCATACTAGCAGTAATAATCTTAAACAATTTGCGGATGGAAAACAATTTATCAATGCCTCTATAGCTTAAGATATCAGTTTTATTACCCTTTCTGTGCAGTGGGATTAAATACGACTCCTTCCGCAGAGCCGGAAAACATGCCGTATTCAGAGAAAGATGAACTACTTTAAGTGGAGCCTACATAAAGAATAGGTACACTATTTAAGAAGGCAGATCGGGATGTAGTCAGGGCCCGAAACAAAAGATGATTTCAAGGATTTACAGAACCTAAAATTACAGTTCTCAGTGATTTGATAATAATAATTACATATTAAAAATAAAATAAACACATTGCTCATTGTCTTCAAATCTGTTGGCTTGCTAGGAACATCTTGGTTTACATTAAACATGATCATTATTATGTCAAGCAAAGATTCCCTCAATGGGGAATATTTATAGACAAAGTTGATATTGCTCTTTTAGAACCACCATATTTCGAGTGCGATGATATCGACAATCCAAATACATATAACGGTCCTGATTCTAAATCTGTTTCCGATTCTGAAATTGTAATTCCATGCTTGTTCATTATTGTATAAAAAAATTTCAACGTCAGATCAGAACATAAATTACTTACTCGTATTTCATGGTCGGTAAGGGACATCTTCCAGTTGCCAAATGTACCAAGTTTCGACCCTGAAACTGAATTTTTCCTGCAATTTGCTGCCTTAAATTTTGAATGCTTTAAAGTGAATTTACTCAATTCTCCGTAAAATGTATAAAAGTTGCCGATTGAAATTCTTCTCACGTTCGGCTGCATCCTGTCAAGGCCTTAAAGTTACTGTTGTTGTTTTTGGTAACAGGTGGAACAGTTAGCTCAATGCAAACAAACGTTAGATATTTGATATATTGCCGACTTTACAGCTTTGGTACATAGTACCACGAACTGGCCGGTATCCGCACGTACGCTTGGCTGCATCTAGAATTGTTGTTTTCTATATTGTTGTACTTGGGTGTTTGCCTGACAGCCGTGATGTCAGTGTGTGGAATTAAACTAAACTAGAACTTCGTTGCGAATAAAATATGTTGTGGCAGGTCCGCATTAAGTATGTGGTGGACCATGGGCCGCATTTAATATGTGGGGCACCACCTTGAATATATCTGTGGTCATATGGAAGAGTAGCTCATTCGGAGTTGTAAAAAGGGTTTCGAAAGGTGGTTCAAGTGTATGCAAAAGTATATAGATTTTTGTGATGAATGTGGGAAAACCAATAAAACTGTCTTCGATGAAATTAATTGGAGCTTGTCCTCTATTCCCCGAAATTTAAATGGAAACCCTCGTACTCATACTTACGGTGCAATGCTGAGACGGGTTTGACGGTCGTATATCCTTGCACATTGATATGATGGGCTATATGCTTTATTGCCATTTATTTTGAATCATGTTTGACGTTTTGTTGGATTGCTGAATAATGTTGTGGCATGGCCAGGGAATTGGAACGAATATGCAACATTATATTATTATATTTATAGAGTTTTCGCTCGGAAATTGGCGCTTCTTTTGTTAAGCTCTGTGTGCATAATTTTTATTAAAATGCCGTTGTTTGTTTTGCTGCTGTTTAATGGCGGCTATAAAAATGTAATTAAAATGTTATTAAAAGCAACGGAAACCGCAACGGCAGCATCCCCGACAGTAACAACAAACACATTTACGTAATTAGGAATTGCGGCAAAAAAAAAGGCGCAACAGATTGCTAAGCCTTTGTTCAACTGTTCTCAAACTGTTAGCGAAGAGGAAATTGATTTTCCACTCACTAACTTTGTAACTTTATTTCACTTTTCAAATTCATGCTTGGACTACCAAAGAGGGTATAAGTTCTGGATCCAAATGACACTTCTTTATTAAAGCGAACCAAACGCATGGGCTGGGAGCTAAAAAACACGACTTTAGGAACAAGCACACCTCTCCGAAGGAACCGTTCCTTTTATAAGAAAAAATTCACACAATAGTGTAGATGTCACTTTTCTTCACAATTCGTATAATTTTTCAAGTGAACGCACAATTAGGAATCCTATGTAATACCTTCAGTAAGGTTATTGTTCACTTTGCCCTTTAATTAAGTAGATATCCCTTGTAACTTGGGCCATAGATTTTGCTATAATAACTACACGACGGCCGAACGCCTGGGTTTATGACATATACATATACCCCAACAAAGCTTTTATCTACCGAAATAACTGTTTTTTCGCATGATGCTACAGCTTTGTCTGACACATGTTTATCTTTTGGGACGGACGGTAATATCGTATGATTGAGCCGCTGACCAACTAAACTGCTCATAACGGATTGACTAAAGTTTTTGGGCGGGTAGTTTCAAAAATTTCTCATGCTGAAATATCTTTAACCAAAAATGATTGCAAGGCACTTGTTCCATCAAAGTGTGCAGAAGAACATAAGGTAGTCCAATCGCCGACGAGAACAAAAACTTGGCTTTTCGCAGACTTTAACTTGCGACTCGCGTCGGGACTTGTGCCTACACACGTACAAGATCCAACGGCTTACTGGGCTTTGGAGCGTTTAGAAAAAATACCAATTTTTGACTAAAAATCATCTTTTGAATTCTGAGCCTTTGGTGTCGTTAGTCAGTAATTTTTTGAAAACGATGTTGGAGAGGCCATCACCATCAAGGGCGTGCGCTAAAAACTTACGATAACCGATTTCTTGAGGGTGTGCTTACCTCTTGCAGAGATGAATTGAATTGACCACCAAGATCGTGCGGTTTGACCCCGCTAGACACTATCTTGTGGGGTTTCCTAAAGTGGCAATAAACAGTAATGCCACTAAAGTAAACATAATCCAACCCATCGACAAAAAAAATTTGACCTCTCGATCCGTTTCAGTATAAGAAGGTCGTAAACTTTTGACGATACCGTATTTCATAAATACGAATACACGTTTGTAGAACTACCAGAATCATATATGGAGAACACATTTCCAAAAATTGTGCTGAAATGTGTAATTCGTCATTTCATTCAACTGAAAAGGGCTAAAGGGTAAATTATGCTGGTTAAGTCGACAAATATTTTCCAACTGATGGCATTAAATGAGGACCAATCAATTGTCTTGAAAAGTGCTAAATAAGCTACAAATTATGTCAGCTGTTAATATTTCACGTTTCATTGTGCCGCAACGAAACTTTGGCATATTTTTTGATTGTTTTAAATGGAGTGTACTTTGCACTACCTTTCTATCTATGATTTAGAATAGCTCTCAAAACGAAGACGAAGATTAGGATTAATTATAACCAATTTTAAATGTGAATTTAAGGCATTCATAGTCCAAAGCACCTTTATTCGCACTGTTACAACTAAGCGTAAGTAAGTACATATAATCATTCATGGTCACTCATAATAACATCGGAGAGTGCTCGTCCAGGTTAAAGCCATAACGTGAAGGTAATGAGCTTATCTCCACGACACAATTTTACATTTTTTTAAGAGATTATAATCAGTATAATGACCCCTTCATCTAACTAACAGACAGTCATTTGGATAATTCACAACTTTTAGTCTCTTTCGGCTGCGGGTAATTATTGTACGTTATATTTATTTACAAAAAACTTAAAACTAGTAAGTAAATTTATCAATAATTATTATCAAAATTATAACTGTTGAACGTAAAGGAATTTTAAGCATATAATGCGTTGAACAGCACTTTGATACGAAATATATTTTCATTGTTTTTACTTTACAGACTATTTACATAATGTAATTTATTTAACTGCAATGGGGCGTATGCGTAATGCTGGATGGTTTACATTTTAACCCAGAATTAAATTCCCAGCAAGAGTAATTACTCATATAGTATATCTGCTTACAGTTTCAGAGATGCCATTATGTGCATATCACATTGTCAGCCATGTTTGTGTTTACCCATTGGCCATTTCTTTGACAAATACGAGGGAAATTGGCCTGTTGCAGATGTGCAACTGCCTAAAGATGAGTTCAGCGAGCAAGAGAAATACAGTCAGCAACATTTTATTACTTACGGAAATGACAAATGAAAAAAATCGGTAAAAAAAGGCTTCTTATAACATGACTAGTCTATGCAACAAAAGCTTCTAAAGGAACGGAAGCCCGGTTTAAATATTTGCTAGATGGCCAGCTATGCCCCAACTCACAGCCAATAAAATTGTGAAAAATAGACATTCTGTCCCAAATAAGAAATATTGTCACACGATGGCTAACTGTGCCCCGGCCCACAACAAATACGGAGTCTCTAGTCATTCAAAAGAATCATTATAAGATTTATAATATCAGGAGAAAGATTAGGAGAGAATATATAATGGAGGCTATTATAAGATTTGCTAAGAACACCTCACGAGAAGACCAAGTTTCTAATAGTGCGGCGGGGATAAGCAAAGACTATGGATTCCATTTCCCCGATTATAACTTTATGTAGAAAGAGTACCCTAAAGGTTTTCCTACAATTTGAAAAATATGGAAAATAACTAAAAAGCAGCTTACTAGATTAAGGAGGTAAGGAAATGCTAGGAACCCAATTGAGTGCACGAAGCGCAAGGGGATAAAATTAGAATAACTAATCGATTCAATGCGAAGTTGGTGTGCACTCGACTAAGGGTTACAGAATTCGGGGAACAAGAATCGTAAAGAGAAGTTTAGAGGAACGTCACCAATAAAATTGGCAGGCACCTGAGGGCCACCCCGACAAAAGACACCAACTTCCACTCCAGAGGATTAAGATTAATTTAAATTAAGCGAACATGAGACAATAGACCATTTAATGTCAAATGAAGGCATACCGCAATTCGTAAACTATGTTACAAACGATAGAGAGAAAAGAAAGGATCAAGGATGCAACCCATGTTTTCTTCAAGTAGAGAGATGACGCAATTAGACTATCGGATGGCTGATAAAAAGTATACTCTTCATATTGTCAAGAATTTTTACCACCACCGTCACAATGAAGAACGATGTCTGCATTAAGATAAAGCGGAGGAGTATCAGTTTCAGTGGGAAAATATGTAGTAGAGACAACAATACGCTTATTCTTCCAGTTTAGCATGTTGCATTTGACGATGGATGGCGAAGAAGATCCTTAGAGAAAGGCCTTCAATACGGCTGGAGAAAATGTAGCCAACATCAAGAAGAAGAAGAAGAAGAAGAAATGGGCTATCCTGTGAAACACCGGAGGTAACAAATGTATATTTTTAGATTAAGAGGACCTTTATGTCACTTTTTGAGTTCTATTAGTCAAATACGAATCGATCCAATTAAGGAGAGATGTAGAAAATCTAATAAGCTCTACCTTAAACGAAAAAGACTATGGTAAAGATAATCAAATACTTTGCTGAAATAAGCGAAGATAACTGGTTTGTTACAAACCCAAGAGATAACTGATTCGTAAAATGGGTTGTACTACTACTACTAGTAGTGGTAATAATTATATCAAACAATTTGGGAATTACAGACGATTTCGCATTACTTCTATTGTTAAAGATGTCGGATTACTGACAAAATTGATACATGAGCTCAATATTCCTCCTCCTATTGTAACGCTACCACCGGACCATGATGATGTCATTAAAGAGGGGTTTGAGTCGAGGGAAGAGGAAAAAGTCTGGCAGCTGGCTTTTCTCAGCCGTTGAGGGACCTCCTAACAGTTTTTCCCTATGGGACAAAGTCACTTAGGACCATGCTCTTCTTTTTGAGCATGACGAGGGCACTTGTGAAGGTTATGGAGCAAAGTGATCTACACTTTACTGTGGCTTGAAGCTAACTGCCACTGTCAGCAAATATTTCCGACCAATACTAGGCGAAAAAAACGTCGTCGGTCCGGCTATTAACTATCTCAAAGCATCTGCTGAATTTTCCTTAAAACTTTCTTTAGACCGACTGCTTAATTTAGAATGAAACAAATAACAAAGACTAACAAAAGGTATTTAGATATACATATATAGAAGAGAATAATCGAAAAAATGAAATAAGCTGGTCCGAAGTATCCTCCAATCTATCCATTCTCTCCCACGTTGAGCCGTACTGACAAAAACAACAACAAGAAAAGTGGTTTGTGCGCATCCATATTTCTAAAGATACATTTAGAGGTAATAATACTGCCTACCTAAGGTGCTTGTCAAATAAGTATGTTAAAGCCGGCAATCCAACTAAGGCAACCACAGAATGAAAGAGCATTAAGCAATCAACGCATTCCGAATAATATAATTCAGCACTATTTAGTATATTTTGTAGCCCTTTCACGAGAAACATCAGCAACTCAACGCAAAGGGAAACCATTGGGGAGAACAATAGTCACAGTCATAGCAGTGCAGTTAACAATGTACAAATCATTATCAGCAATTATGCATTCTACTCTCGCTCTCCGGTTACCGGCAATATATCAAGGCTGAGGCCGGACGTGAAACAAGGTCAATCCTTGATTTGTGCCCACATCAGATGATTGATTTCTTAGCCAGCTGCAGCAACAACAATAACTGCGATTCGCCATGAACTGGCCAAGCTACGGATGTAGGTTAGTAAGTGGAACTATTCTGTTGTTTCTAACGCTAGTCAATTGGTTAGAAAGAGTCGGAGAGAGAGAGAGAGAATATCAAATATGGACAGGAAGCAGTGGTATGCGGTTGTCCTACGGCGGTACATTTCATTCGCAAAAAAAACTCAAAATATTTTGATTTAACACCGCGGGTTGCATAACAAGTTGCTGGGCATCATGAGCAACTTTTAAATTAACTGATAAAAAGCTTAACAGGCCATAAATCCGGTCTATATATTGGACCATGCAACTCCTTTCATGTTTGTAAATGAAGTACCATGTCAACTTCATTGGTTGATCAAATAGTTTTAAGCCCAATAGACGAACAGAAAACATGTTCATATAAAGAAGCCTAGCATGAATTGAATGTATTGCTCTTTTATTATTACCAATACCAATTGATTACCCAGCTACAGCATTTAAACAATCACGACTCGAGTATTGCATAATCATGCAAAAAGTTACATTGTTTAGTTTATTAGTCCTCATACTACCAACATATCCTCAAAAATAAAAAAATAAAAAATCAATTTTGTGACAGTTTCAGAGGAAATGTCTGAAGGGTTTTGAAGTTTTCATCCGATCTTGACTACACTGCATATGGACAGTACCTGTGTTCTTAACTGTGCCAATATGCAATGGGATGTCTTTATGAAGTAGGCGTAAGCCGCGTAATTCATCACGGGTGAATAATCAGATATCCTTATGTGTCTTTTTTTACTGTATTTTTATACCCTGTATCCATAGTGGGTTGATATCTGTCCCCGTTTTCGCCCGGCAGAATATTATGGTTTACAGCTGATTCGTTAAATCTATCAACTATCTATCAACAAACCTTGACAGAGGTTTGCGTCGTGTTTATGTGCATCTATGTTATAAAAATGATCGAAATCGGATAAATATATCAAAAGTTATAGTCAAAAATATCCTGATTTCACCACTATATGTAGATATGGATATATGTGAGCTAGAGTTACAAAATTTTGGTTTAGAGCGTCTGAGCCAAATCGTTAAAACTGTATTCACTTCCCCCGCAATCGGGGGAGTGGTAACGCCGTACCCCGTAAAATATTGATTTGAAAATTGCAACATATATTTACAAAAGTGTTTTCGATCTATGTTTCAAAGTTCAACGACATTAGCCCAAGAATCCTGGAGTTCTAAGCATAAAAGTAATTTTTGCCCCATTATAACCAACTTCTCAATAGGAAAATGTTTACAGGCATAGTGATCTTATGAAAAAAAAATATAAAAAAGGATATTTCCGTTCCCATTTTACCGTATTAAGTGTCAATAAAGAATAATAGTACTGGGTATTCCACTGTCGGGCACCGTCCCGACTTTGTGTCTCTAACAGATATATAGGTTTTCAAACGGACATACAGATATCGATTATTCCTAAGGATGAGTTCGGCCAATGGAACTTTTATATGCGCGACTCCTTCTCCCTGTTAAAAACATCATGTATAAATCTATAAGACCTTGATATACTACAATTTTACAGGGTATAATTATCCAATTTTTTTTCCATCAAAACAGCTTCTTTAATGTAAATCTTCAGGAAACCAAAACTAATTAGCTGTATCAACTTGACCAGTGCGCTCTAAATTTATATTTTACATTTTTATTCAAATATTTTATAGCATATTATAAGTATTTAAAAGCCTAATACCAAATTTCGTATTTTAGTTTTTGGTCTCTTTACCACACTGCACATTTATGAACTGGATTCATCGGTGATCCCTCAGGACATACGAAATCCTTGGCAAAGTCCTTCATGTTCTTTAGTGGACCCAAAACACGAAATTCTGATGGTGCATGGGAATCAGTGTTTATAGCCATTTTGAGTGACTCTTTGCGCGTCTTGTCGCACCATGTTTGTGCAGCTGCAATCCAAAACATCTGTTCCGCTGTATAGTCAAGACCTGGTAGCTTGGGTTCTTGGCCATTTTTCTGAACCCAGTGTTGATAAGCTAGATATGATTCTTTAACACCACCGTTATCGGCAATGTTCTCACCCTGTGTTTTGTTGCCATTAAGCTTTAGCGCGGTTAAGTTATCTGTATAGTTGCTATACTGTTCTATCATGCATTTGGCCTTCTCAAGATATTCCTTGGCGGTCTCCTCCTGCCACCAATCACGCACAATGCCATCAACATCATACTGACGACCCACATCATCGAAGCCATGAGTCAACTCGTGTCCAATCACAAATCCGATAGAGCCATAATTCATGTACTTGGGGCGCAGGGCATTAAAAAAGTAACCCTGCAAAATGCCAGCTGGTATTTGTATACTATTTTCTTGCTGAGAGTAGAAGGCGTTTATTACGGCTGGTTTCGCATGACGCTCCCAGTCAGTTTTATTAACAGGTTCTCGTAATTTGCTGTATAAATGGTCAGTTTTAAAAAGTGTGATTCCTAAGAGGGATTCAAAGAATTGGTTTGGATTGATTTCAAGTTTATCGTAAAAGTTAGCAAGCTTCTCAGTGTCCAACAGCTCGTCGGGGTATCCGAAGTGTGGGGTAATAAGAGCAAGTTTTCTCTTTGCTTCTCTCTTCGTCACGTTATCCATCCAGGCTACATTACTAAGCAAATCACCGTAAGCACTGCTGATTTCCTTGAACATATCTAAGGCAATTGCCTTAGACTCTTGATTGAAGTATTTTTGTACGTAGAGTGAACCTACCGCTTTGGCAAGACTTTCTGCCACAATGTCCACACACTCCTTCCAACGTGCTTCTTGTTCCTGAATTCCATAGAGTTCGGTATCATATAGCAACTCTCGCTTGCGAAAGTCCTCAGTGAGAAATCCGACAGAATGAAGGTGTATGCGCCACATCATATAGTTGGCAATGACACGGTTTGGTGTAGTCGCCAAAAGTGGTCCCAATTCATCAAAGAAGCTGGTTACAATCAGATTAATTGGTTCCTCTTCGCTTATGGAGAGGCCCTTAGGCAGTAAAGCGTTAATATATTCGAGCCACTCCATATAGGGATACTGCTCTTGTAGTTGGCGCACTGTGCGCAAATTGTACAGCTTCGAGTGATCTCTGCGCTCTTCATCGGGTGAGGAAATTTTGGCTAAAGCGATTTCAAATTCTAGAGACTTTAGCATTTCGTCTTGTGCTTGCGTCTTGTTAGCTCCAAAAAGCACCGCAATGTCCACCATATAGTCATAGTAGGCAATGACCAGCGTTTCATTAAAGCCTTTCTTTAGATATTCGAGACTGAGCCCCAATGTTGGTTGATCAAACATTATAAGACGTCTAGTGCTATTCTTCAAGTCTTCTTCCACAGATAGTTCGACAATGATATCGGCACTTAAGCCCAAAAGCCTAGACTTTGTGTTGAACGCCTGCCAACTCCAGATATTATCCGCGTTCCAGCCGTCTCCCAACAGCAAAGGCCAACCACCCAGTGTTTCGACCAACTTAACTACTGGTGCAGTACCCAGACTTTCGAGTAGGGTTTTGTTCATGCACGCCTTATACAAGAGGTTTGGCAAGCGATAATGTTTTGGATCAGTTGCAGGACGCTCTGCTGCGATTAACTCCTTTAGCTGCAGCTGCAACTTGTCGCCTGTGATGGAAAATAAGCTAACCGAATTTTCATCATCCGGAATGTTTTGCTCGCTCATAAACCTGCCACATGAAAACTCATAAAAGTCGTCGCAGGGATTCATTTCCGGTTTCATTTTACTGAGCACGCTGGAAGCGGTATGTATGCACTCCTCGCTTAGGCATACGTCAGTAGCAGCCACTTTATTTGAATACCTGGCATAGACTAGACCAATGCCCAAAGTCACTATAATGATTAGCATAAAAATGCTAAATATGATTAAACATTTTTCCAGCATTTTGCGTCTGCTCCACCAATTCGGATGTTGAATAAATGTTTGCATGTTGGCCGCTTTATTCTGTTCCCTTGGCCAAGTTTACTATTTTCGTATTCGGCGAGTTAAGTTGTTTGACTACAATGCTTCTGATTAAACAATAGCTTGTAGTGTTTTTGTTGATTGTATTTATTGAAGCTTAGCCAATTTTAAAGGTAATTTAAAGTGAACACTTTGTCAAGTGACTCACATCATTATTTCTATTTTATTTTTAATTAATTAATTTGAGTGGTTTTTATGCACGACACACCATCACAATTTCGTAGCTTAAAGCACAACAACGAATTCTCAATCCACGGGTCAACCACTCAGGTGAGCGACCAAAGCACGACTGAAATCTAAAGCTGTTTTGTCAATAGTTAAATGAAGATGAGCGAAAAAATACCAAAGAGAGTTTGGCTTGATTTTGAGTGCAAGCTGCGGGCCGTTAGAATCATTCGACAAAAGATACATACACAATGATCTGATTTCTATACATAGTCATTTGGGTGACAGTGCACCCAATACCTAGCTTTCGGGTCATTTAAAAACTAATTATAATATTTCATCGTTGTCATTAAAATTTGTCATTCAATGAGTTAGATGTTGTAGTTGGGAAATATCGACAATGCGATGCTCTTTTTTTTACTACTGAAACTTGAATATAGATAGTTATGCAATATTGGATATGGTATCTTTGAAATATGTGGCAATGCAAAAGAGGGGAGCGAGCAATCTCGAAAGAAGCAATTATATTGCTAGGCAACTTTTCCGCACACATTCTATATTACAGTAGGCAACAAATTTGACTATTGAAAGGCCCTCAGCTACCTTAGCTTTTCCGGTAAATTTGAGTTGTTTTAAAAAAAATTGATGCTGATAGTCTGGCTGGGCCCGGCACTGGAATACCCTGATGCCTTTTTTCCATGAATTTCTGTGCAAATTTTTGATACGAAGAGTTGAAGGGTATAGGCGCTATTAAGGTTAAGGGATGATTCGGAAAAAGGTCAACATTGTTTGGTTTATAAGCCTAACATGAGGCTGCGTACCAAATTTGGTGGCTCCAGCTTAAATATTCACATTTCTATACAAAGTTAAATTTTGTTGCAGTTTTTAGGAGAAGGGGCCCTAAATTGACACATCATTACCTATTTTTTCTAACATTTCAATCCGATCTTGATCATTTTTACGTAACACATGCACAATAGTAGTGTGCATACCTGTGCCATGTTTCAATTGGATAGCTTTTATGGTGTGGTTTAAAGCCGCGAAAATCTTGCATGGAGGAAGGGGGTGAGATATCAACAAAATTCTAAAAACTTTTTTTTAAATTTCAAAACTTTTTGCAAAATATGGAATGACCAAAATTTACAAGCCGTACTAAAAGATTGACTTACCGCAGCCGAAATCAGAATACGAATGCTCCAACCACTGATAAATTGTATTTAAGTGGACAAAACATTATTTATATACATTTTTTAACTATTTTGTACATATATATCTTATGGGTACTTACTAACTTGTAAACGAATCGGACTCTTTGCCTATAGTGTATCAGTGAATAACACTTTATTTTAGACTTTGGAATGTCACGCCAATTTTTGTCGTATATACTTAAAGCTATAAACTCCTACAAACTATTTCCGGAGCCAACTCTGTAATTATAGATTTTCAATATGAACGTGAGTGACGTAGTTGGCTAGCTGAACCATGAGATCCCCTTTTAGAACTGCCATACATTTCTACGCTGTGTACATATATACACGGTAGTATAAAAGGGTATTATAGGTTTGTGTTCTGCTTCGGAAAAACAAAACTACACATCTCTATAGGTATTTTGGTTGTAAACATTGTAAGTTCACAACTAGGAATCGAATTTGAATCCGTTTTTAAAAAAAGACCACCGTTCATGGTTCAAGAAAAAGCAAACAGACGAACAGACCATTGTGAAACAATAGTCATGATTTTGTTGCTTATAGAAGTTCATAGTTTTTCTATCAGTGTATTTTGTCGATTCAGCTAATTTGAAAAACAAAGTTGTGTTTAAGCAGTTTAACTCTCTTAAGCTCAAACAGCTCAATTTTAGAGAGAGTGTTAAGAAACCAAAACATTTCTCACGCATCTCGCCCTTAAGTTTTGGCATTGGGTCATAAATTAAATAGCGTTTAGCTTGTGGTTATTAGGCGTAACTGAATTTTGACTGTTTTGCAGTTTAACTTGGATTTTATTGCAACTACAATGTGCAGGCAAATGCATCTAGAATATATTTGTTTCGGCACAGATTTTAACGAACTTTTTGATTGAGTTCTGACAGCATGTGAAACTGGCAGTTAGCTGCAATTGATGTTTCAACAATGAAATTTCTCGTTCTCGATCTCTCGTCATCTTTTCTATTGTGCCTGCTTTTCCTACGACTGTTGCACTTAATGTGCTCTATTATCTGTCTGTTGTCTTTCTATGTTTGCGCTTATCTTCTTCATTTTCCTCTATTTAATTACAGAAGTGCAGATTTTCATTTTTCTTTTAACAAAGTCAATGGCCTAAGAAAATGCATTTATGGTTTCAAAGCTCTCTACCAACTCAGCAATACATTGAGACTAAGATTTAAGCTTGTTACTTTGTGGCTTACTTTATAGACTTAACTTGGCTTTGAAATTTGACTTCCTGAAGTTTCAAAGCAACAAAGATTCAGCGCGATGATGGATCTGAATATTTGGGAGGAAAAGCAATAGTCTTTAGTTTAGTTTGCCGAAATGGGAAAAAGGGGCACTTCGGTGCGACGATTTTACCTTGAAGGTGCCTTATACCCATGAAAGCATCATCACAAAACCAATTGTATTATCGAATGTTCTGCAGAATCTCGATTCCGGTGTCTTGCCGGAGCATTAAAGATCTTTGTAAGCCACTTGCGATTGTATTAATATTGAATGTTCTGATTGCAGTAAAATTCAATTGAGGTCGATCAAATTGAATGTATAGTCTTACACACATATTCGCACACATATTTCTATCAATAAAAGTCACCGAAATTATGAAAATCACTTTTGAAATTCTTTCTCTTTTACATGATTAATAAAAATCGGGCATTAAATAGCACAGTTATAGAAAGAAACTTGTTTTTGTGTTTCCTAACTTGTATATTGTTTTCCTTGTTCTGAGATACTCTCGACATATACTTTCAAATTAGGTTTTTTGAAACTTTTTTTTCCACTCACCCTATACAAAATGGCAGTCTATGCGGAAAATATACATTACATGATTTCACATACACCTACAAAAAATAAATCACGACTCCATTTCTTAAGATGATGTTGTCATCAAAATTTTTGAAAATAGATGGATGGTTTTGCCTATTGCGTAGCAAGTTTCACCATCCTGTAGAAACCACATGTCAGCTGCATCCATATCTTGAATTCTTGGTAAGAATAGTTCATGGTTACTTGCTCTATAGGGATCGTTATTGACGGATATACGCGATCTTTCAGCATTTTTGAAAAATAATTTACAGTTGCACTATAGGGTATAAGTACGGTCCGTTGAATCCGCGCCGAGCAGTGCATTTTTCGAGATATATTCTTAGCCTTCAATCACTTCATACGGAAATGTGAATGGATACTGAACACAAATGCCATATGAAAATCCAAATTCAAAAAATTTGCTGTAAAAATGTAAACTATGTTGCAGTTTATTGGGGGAGAGGACTAAAATGGCCAATTATTACTTATATCTTCTGAAGTTCCTATTCAACTTTGATAACTTTTACACAACAGTGTGCATGATTGTGCAAAGTTTTAATCGGATAGCTTTTATGGCTTGGTTGTGGATCGCGAAAAATTCTCACGGGGGAAAGAGGTTGATATATAGAGATGAATTGATAAACTTGCTCTTTTCCGGGAAAATGCGCATGTTATGGTAACCTTTTTATACTGTAACTCTTATAGTCTCTGCGAAACACGTTACAACACAGACAGGCAGACAGACAGACAGAAACACAGACGGACATGTCTATATCGACTCGACTATTGCTCCTGATAATTTTTGCCCAAGGAACACATGGGCTGCCACGCCTCCTTCTGCCTGTTACATACATTGCACAAATCTATAATACCATTTGGCGCAAGTCAAAAAAAATTTTTTGTATTTAGATTTCTTTCGTTTGTAATTAGCCAAAATCATGAAGTCTAGTGTAAGTTAGAATAGGGCGAAACGGGAGCATAATAAAGCTTCCGGCGCTTTTGGGCTAAGTCAGTTGTCGAATAGTACTATATACGAGCGCAAGCATTTATGCTTTTTTCCTTTTCGTTTTCGCCAGTAAATTTAGTTTGTATTATATAAAACTTTAAACGCGTCTCATCCATTTATTTAAATTTATAAATAAGTCGTTATTTCATAAAACCTCTTATGAATTTTCAATACCCTTTTACACTTTGTGTACAATGACAATTAACTTTTGCATCATTACATTACTAAATTGACAAACTCTCATATAAAGAAAGCCCAGAAAAATAGGAACACAGTTTCTATTGTCAGTCTCAGTCATCATCTGTATCTAAATTGCTGATGAGTTAATCGTTGATCTGAGTTCTTATGTGCTTGCGTTGTAATGATTTATTATACTGAAGGTTCACGCAATATAATGTAAACTTTACTAAAAATAATAACAACAAAATGGTTTAATGTAAATTTGTGTGAATGTGTTGGTAAGAAAAAGTAACGTAAAATCCGGTTGCGAGAATCGCAAATTCACAGACAGAGTCAAGAGTTACTTGGATGCCCCACAACTTTAATTTGTCGCTCGACTTGCCACACCGCTGGGCGTTGCAATGTCGTTGTCTGCTGTCCTTGCCCCTTTGAATGGTGCTTGGAAGTCGGCGACTGGAGGCTGCCAACTTGACTGCTGCACAGCCTTGTTTAACGATATATCACAGAGCAGCAGCAGGAGCCACATCTGTGCGCCAGTTTCGCATCGCTTAATGTTGCAATGGCAACTTTTTTTTATGTGAGTACCAGGCATTTATTTATGCCGCACTTGACGTCTCAAGCGCCAACTTAAGCGCTACGTTTACCGTTGGTGTTGTTGTCGTCACTCTGCCTTTAACCAGGTGGGCTAAAGTGAGGCCCTTGATTTCGAAGAGCAACCTTTAATGAGCATATCATTTTTCATACATGTCTGCCTCTGTCTGCTGCCGTGTTGCTTATGTTGTCAACATCTTTCAACACCTTTGGCTCGTTGTCGGATTTGAGTGCAATTTGAAATTGTTTTTGAGTGCACTTGCTTTATGGATGATGGGGTGTGCTAAAGTATATCTATAAGGTGGCATTGAGCTAAAAGTGGTTGCTAGTTAGGGAGCAGCTTAACTAGAAGTTTGTGAGGCGCCGTACTTTAATAAACTTAAACAAAGTTTGAAAAATAATTAATTTAATAAATATGATTTATTTGAGCTGATAAGATAATGCACCAGCTCTTTTGCAAAATATGGCTAGAAGAGAGCATGCCCGACGATTGGGACCTTTGTGTCCTCTGCCCTGTTCTCAAGAAGGGTGACCCCACTGTGTGCGCCAACTATCGTGGTATCAGCCTTCTTTCTATTGCATAACAGGCCCTATCGAGCGTACTGTGTGAAAGACTAAAGCCGTTTGCGAAATAACTGATCGCACCTTATTAGTGTGGCTTTAGGCCTGGAAAGTCCACCATTGACCAGATATTCACACTACGCCAAATCCTGGAAAAGACCCCCGAAAAACAAGACGACACCACCATCTCTTTGTTGATTATAAAGCAGCATTTGATAGCCCGTTGACGGATCGTGTATATGCCGCACTGTCTGAGTTTGGTATCCCTGCAAAGTTGGTACGACTGTGCAGAATGACGTTGAGCAACACGAGCAGCTCCATCAAGGTTGGAAAGAGCTTCTCCGAGCCTTTTGATACCAAGCGAGGCTTCAGACAAGGCGATGTCCTCTCCTCCAAACCTCTTCAACTTTGTGATGGAAGGTCGTAAGGCTGTAAATAGGAACGGGACTCTATTCTATAAGAGTGTCCAGTTGCTTGCATACGCAGATGATATCGATTTCATTGGTCGTACAAAGCGAGCAGTTACTGGAGCCTTTGCGGCTATTGAAAACGAATCTGCAAGGGTGGGTTTGGTTGTTAATGAGAGCAAGACAAAGTATATGTTTTCTTCGAGTAGAGAGACACAGCGGTTGGATTATCAGATTGATGTTGAAAACTATACTTTTGATGTTGTCAAGGACTTCTTCTACCTTAGCACCACCGTCACGATGAAAAACGATGTCAGCATGGAGATCAAGCGGAGAATCACTCTTGCCAATAGATGTTACTTTGGTCCCAGTAGGAAAATGTGTAGTAGAGACCTCTGCCGCCAGACGAAAGTAACACTCTACAAGAAGCTCATCCTTCCCGTTTTACTGTATGGCGCTTAAGCATTGGTGTTGACGCGGTCTGATGAAAATGCACTTAGAGTGTTTGATCGGAAAGTACGCATTGACAACGACTACCGCATACGATGGAACGAAGAACTCCACGAGCTCTACGACGTCACTGACATAGTCAGGTGAATTAAGATTCAGCGGCTGCGCTGGCTAGGACATGTTGTGCGTATGGATGAAAAAGCTCCTGCGAGAATGGTCCACAATGCGACGGTCGAAGGGATGGGGGCAGACCATGCCTCCGCTGGAGGGACCAGATAGTGAGCACACTAGCTACCTTTGGTATCACCAATTGGACCAAGCACGCAAAACAGAGATGCCTGGAGGAGATATTTACATCAGGCCGTAACCCGGTAACGGGTTATTATGGCCAGTTAAGAAGAAGAAAATGATTTATTTACCCAATAATTATTACATTATTTATAAAATTGTTTTATACAGAGATTAACTTAGGCTTTAAAACTGAGAGTTTTATTTACATTGTGAAAAATAATGACCTTGAATATAGTCAGCAAATTTTAGAAATCGGATTGGTAATATAAACTCACTGAGGGACTAAAACTTTGGTTTTTGAGCTTTGTTTAAACGCAGTCAAATAACACTAGGCAGCAAAATATAAAACCACCCATTCTGGCAGATTTCGAACGCGGCAACTGTTTTTGATTTTCTAGCACGGTTTTCGAACTATCTTTATTTGCACACATTACACATTTTCTACTTTTCATTGGTTTCAGGAATTTACCTCAGACAGACCAATCAAATACTCGCCTCCTATATCTTAAATCGGCTCAAGCTGGACATCACTAACTTGAATAGCTGCAGTTTCTGTGAACTTGAGGAGGCATTCTCCCAGCACATACTAGCTCAGTATGATGCCCTGGCGTGATGAAGGATGTCGTTACTAGGTGGTTACAGGATCTCGTTGAAATCGATTTAAATAATTACGTTTATCTCAGAGATAGAACTGACAGGGGGAGTTGTAAGCTCAGTAGTATACATCTTAAAGGTCGCAGTGCAATACTCCCCATTAACATTAATATTATTCCTCATCTTCTTCGTCTCCCCAGGTTTTACAGAGTCCTGATTATCTCACCCGGTTAAAACAACAGAGAGAGGGAGATTGAGAGCTGTGCGTTTTTCAAATATATCTGCATAAATTTATATAACAGTTCGACCGATTAGCACTTTTTCCATTTTCCGATTGGTATTCTGTAGCAATAGTTATGTTTGAAGAATTCACGAAGTTGGAGCTTACAGATAGGCAGAGCAATGCTTACCAAGCCTAACTTAGGAAGGAGGGGAGCAGTTGTAGCTTGTCTGTAAGCTTATTTGCTGTAGTATTGTCCTGGTGATCCTGAACGCAGGCTCTGATGATATTTCTGGGATTTATTGATTAAAGGCGAAATATATTTATTTATTTATTTTGGAATGAATTACAATATTATATATTATTATTTAAAATATAATAGTAGCACTATCTTCAAGGCCTCTGACTTTAACATAAACCATTTTCTATATTAGGCTGACTTTGTCTATATTGGCTTTATTTAATAGCTAAGATAGGATGAGGGAATTGAAGAAGAAAACAGGGCTCTGATAGTATTTCTAGGATTTTTTGAAATAAAAATTTATGCATGTATTAAAGAGTAAACCGGCAGACAACACATGGAAACATTGTTAAAGGATAGGAAGAGTTTAGTGTTATTTTTTAACATTATAGAAACATATTATCAATTGTTAGTGAAACTTCTCTGCTGACGTGCCGAACACTGCTTTAAAGCAAAAACAAAGAAATTTCAATTCAAAACCAAAAAATAATGAAAACAATTTTTGATGCTACTTATGTATACGAAAATTAAGAAGAAAATACGCAAAACAAGAATCTTAAAATGTTCCACATTAAGCGGTATGTATTCTTTGCATACTCTACTGATCTATAATAAATCATTGTAAAATAAAACATCTTTCAATTACAAATCAATCAAATATACTAAATGGCAAGACATACTACAACATATGACGACAGCAACAAAAACAAACACCAACACGGAGCTACCTAGAAGTGCGTTTCGACCAGTTCAAATCGCGCGAAATTATTGCTTAATCATGCGTCTTTCGATTCGTTTGCTTCTCTTATGCATTTCGCAGCGCAGCAGTTTGTTTGTAATGTGGGGAAGGCTACGAGTGCAGCTTGCAACATGTTGGTTTCAAACGTGTTTGGTTCGAATCGAGCATGTTTGTCAGACAAGTTCCTCTGAACTCGTATGACGGGCTCAGTCGAGCAAGCTCTATGTCCAGCGCTTGGCCTAGTTGTTTGACAACAACAACAACAACCACCTACCTATTGCAGCTATTGATTTAGTGTAAATAAACAGTTATTAATACAAGATAAATGAGTGCACCCTATTAACCATTTGCACTGCTAACGGTAAGCTAGTGAGTGATTGTGTGTGTGTTTGTGTGTGTGTTTGTGTGTGTGTTTGTGCTACAGGTGGGGCACAAACCATGCGCAGCATCCCCCAATTTTTATAGAAAAAAACATCGCATTTGGTTTGTGTCTTGGCTGACGAACTCATTTGAATGCTACGCTTCTTTATTATGTGTAATCTTTTATGCAATTGTTATACCGTTTTTGTATATTGATTACAAGTTAATATACAAATTAATACAAATTATAAAGTTTCAGTGTTTTAACGCCATGGAGTTGCCATATACTATGCCAAGCGGAAAGTTGGTGCTCCATTTCGTTAATGAAACGTGCGAAATGGTAATAACAACAACAGCAACAATAGTAAAGCAAATTAACACAACAACAGATGCATGACGTAAGCATGTAACTACGTATCTATGTATCTGTATATCTATCTGCAAAATGGCCAGCATTTGATTTACACGAGATAACTTCTTTGGAGTTTTCTTGGAAAAATGTTAATTGGAAAATGCTGTTTTTAAGACAACTTCTATTTAATTTTGATATGCTTTTGAATATTATTGCAATGCTTGGTATTATTGAGCGATAGGTTTTTGATTTATTTATTTTGCATAGAGTTGTTTTGTAACAGAAAGAGTATAATTCAACAACATAAGAGAAAAAAAGTTAATCCAGAAGAAGTTGATTGACCTTGCACCACCTAAGCTCGGTGATAACTCGAAATGTAGAAAGGGTCAAGAAAGCTAACGATACTTGTCTCAGCCTTCTGCAGTTTGTTGCACAGTTCGAATTACTGCTAATACGAGCCCTTCTTTTAATGCCGCGTTGGAGTTTTAAGATACAGCGTTTTTGGGCATGGGGAAGCTGTCGTGTACAACAAAGCACTTTTGGACTTATGGCTATGCTTGAAAGCCCATGCTTGATTACCATCGGAAAGCCCCTTGAGGAAATTCTATGCAAAAAAAGTACAAATATCTCATTTACCCGAAATTAAAACATTTTTCCTAACTAATCTATTAGAATCATTTGTTAAGCACAAATAGCGTCACTTTTTGACTCAAACAGAATGAGAAAAAATAAGTTATAATGGAAATACCCGGAATTGCAATTTAGTTTGTTTACCCATCGTACTTATTTGTCGATATAGTTGACTAACTTTTAAATTTAAATATCATTTTAATACGTGGAACGTGGTATGTATACCCATTTTTGTAGACCGTTGCACAGTGCCTTTTGCATGAAACCAAATTTTTAATTGGTTTTAGATTTGACGACTAGAATAGCAGTCTGGGTCTTAGCCCTAAAGCCTCAAGACTTTAAAACAAAATTTGCAACAACTAACTTGTTGCTTATTATTTTGTTAACGGTTCTTAGACTTATGCCACATTTCAAAATTCGACATGCAATTTGTATTTTACAACAGCAGTGAAAACTGTTGATTGTAACGAGCTGCCAGTCACGCCTTTGCAGAGGCGGTCTTTCTAAAAGATTGTAATAAAAATGGCATAGGACTTAAACTAACAACATGACAGCAATAACAACCACAAAAAGGACAATTGGACAGAACACAAAAGCGACAGACGACAAGTTTATCACTTGTTAACTGAAAGTTGTAGAAACGCGCAGCCCAAAAGCCAAAAGAGACGTGAATGAGTTTGTGGCACAGATGGGCGCGGCGGATAAGCCACAGAGGCTTAGAGGGAAGGGAGCGACTAGAGTAGCAGCTATACAAAAGGTAGACTACGTCTAGAGTCAACGTCTGCGTTTGTGAATGTGAATGGAATTTGCATGGCCCATTGGCTGCCAGCTTTGGAATTAGCCATGATGTCAGCACGTGTATGAAACTAACTATGATTCAGCAAGGATTGTCCACCTTTTGTGGTCAGTAGTTTGAGCTAAATGGAATTGCTGAGAGAGGGGTCTATTGAAGTTGAGCCGTGAAATTACCGGGCAATTATATATAGATGACATTTTACAAGACAAGACGTCAATCCGCACAGAGATACACGCGAATACACTCTCACAATGTACTGTTGCAGTTTGTTAATGTATATAAAATAAAAATATTTGATACAGACAGTCGGGACGGTTAGCCATTTTCCTCATGAAAATCTAATTTCTGTGCAAATTTTTGTATCTATGCGTTGAAGGGTAAAGGTAACTGCGCAACGGGGGTATGTGGATGATTCGGAGAAAATCAACATTGCTTGGTTTATGAGCCTAGCGTGAGTCTACTCTCCAAATTTGGTGGCTCTAACATTAATGTAAACTTCACATTTTTTAAAAGTAAAATTCTCTTGCAGTTTTTAGGAAAATTGGCATATTATTACCTATATCTCTTAAAGTTTCTATCCAATCTTGATATTTATACCCTTAACACAAAGTGTAAAAGGGTATTAAAGATTTGTGCAAAGTATGTAACAGGCAAAAGGAGCCGTGGCAAACCATATGTTCCATGGGCAAAAATGATCAGGAGCAATAGTCGAGTCGATATAGCCATGTCCGTCCATGCTGTAACGTGTTCCTCAGAGACTATAAGAGTTAGAGCGAAACAATTTCACCAAAAGATGCGCATTTTGCCGATAACAAGCAAATTTATCGAATCAAGTCGAAATCTTACCCCCTTCCCCCGTGACAGATTTTCACGGTTTACAGCCGCTCCGTTAAATCTATCAACTCAAAACTCGATAGAGGTTTGCGTCGTGTTTATATACATCTATATTTGAAAAATGATCGAAATAGGAAAAATTCATCTTTTTGCTTGTTATATACTTTGCACAAATCTATAATAGCCTTTTCCACTTTGTGTACAGGGCATAAAAATTCAGTTAGCAGCTGCTAAGTGGCAGCCTGAAAGCTGTCAACTAAAAATTACGTATACACAATGAGCTGCATATTATTGACTTCCGCATGCATTTGTGTCAATCTATGGAATGTCAGATTCTTTAGGATCATTCGCTTGATTCAATGAGCTTTTATGAGAGTTTCCCTTCAAACTCAATTGGCCTTTATTTTCGCTGTTTTTATTGGCGACAATTTCAATTACGGCCAACACTAGTCTTGCTTAAGTGTTTGGCTTTTGTTCCTGTGAAGAGCTTCTGTCCGTTGCGTAAAACCTCAAACCAAAGAGACAAAGAATCCAATACAACCTTCAGAGCAAAAGTTTTAAACAGTGTCGCCTCAAATTGATTTCAATATAGAATCTGACGCATACAGAATTTTACTTTTACACAACTTTAATTAGCAAGACTAACAATCTGCCTGAGCTTACCTGCCCAGGCCTATGTTTCCATGATTTGTTTAACCTGCCGCTTTTTCCCTTTTTCACTTTTCACTCCATTTGATTTTCCACATTGCCGCACAGCTGGACATGACACAGCAGCCGCAGCTGCAGGGAAAACCAACAACGTCCACAAAGTGTGTTTGGGGGGATATTAAAAAAGAGCATGCTGAGAGTCGAAAGGTGGCTACAAAATCAAAGGTAACAAAATTATTAAACCAAACAACAATTGCGAAATGGAGCCCATATAATTTAATTAAAATTTATTTGTTTGGCCTTAAGTGTGGGCGTGGCACTTTGTAAGCATTAGCTTAAACAATAAACAAACAATTAGCATACGCTGCGTATGCGCAATTTTCGCTCGAATTGGCATTTTCTCATTACGCTGAATGCTATTGCTCGAAGTGCGCCTACGGCTCCCTCACATTTAAAAAGCTATAAATAATCGTTAAGGTGGCTTTAAATGAAGCAACAGTTGGCAACTTGCCACAGGATAAAAGGTATAGGAATTTTCTGCTGGTGCTTACTTTGCCATGTTTGAGGCCCAATTTTCCTTAATTGCCAGTTTAAACAAAAAGCCAGACAATGTTCTCGTGCCCGACACACAAAGAAAATATTAACATAAAATAAATAAGTTTTCATGCTTCATTAATTAAATTGGGCTGCAAGTTCATGGGCAAATAAAGGCTCCCAGATATCTCCGGCTTGTACTTTTCATTCACATCCACATACTTCCTGCATAATTCGTATATCTGTCTTGGATAGATAAACACAGAGATCCAACTCATCTTTAATTCTGTTGCTTTTTGAAGGAGTAAGCACATAAGTTTAAGTAAAAGTCTTCGACACTTTCTAAACTTTTGGTCCGTTTGATTCTGTTTGTGCTTTTCATTTATTTAAAACTGTTGGTTTTTAACCTTTTTCATAACAAATAAGATTGTTGGCCAAGTCTTCTGCTTCTTCCAACTTTAGAACTTTAATGGCTTATCATTGAATTTGGCAGCTATATGCAAAAAATTTATTTCCTACCAAAAACAGTTTTTTGATAATTGAGTTAGAGTGTTATGGAACATGTTTAAGACAACTAAATGATGCTTAATGCTTGGGTTATTTTAATATGTAGTATCAAATAAAAGAAAACTAAACGAGGTTTTAACCTAGGTTGTTTAATCAAATAGATTTATATTTATGGTTTTAACTTGTTACTAAAATAAACTATTAAGTGATTGTAAAATCTATTATCTTATTAAATAATAAGTTGAAACTATTGATGAAAAGATTTAGTAAAACTCTGTATCTAGAAAAGTTTACTCATGCACCGTATTATGTTTTAAAATCTAATACGCTTTTGCTGGCCGGTATTTCCAGGCACTAATCCAAAAAATACTGGTGAGAAAATGAAATTTAGTTAGCAAAGAGTAACGCTTATATAATCATATACACGAACGTAATTACTGCCACTCGCAAGGCCATCTCCCATGTCAAAAGGGATATGTAGAGGGAAGGCTCTTGCCACCTTCACGATTAAAAATGATGAAACTAATACTTTTAAAGACGTTCCGTTTTCCTTAAGGGCGCTAAAGCATGGGTGATTTGAAAGTCTGAAGAAAATGCCCTTTGCAAGATCTTTGGCGTTGGCAAAGACTACCGCATTCGATGGAACGACGAACTACATGAGCTCTACGAGTCAAGCGAATTAACATAAAGCGGCTCCGCTGGCTAGGTCATGTTGTGCGTATAAATAAAGAAGCTACTGCGAGAAAGGTCTTTAATGTGGGTCAGTTAGAAAGCTAACTACTTTTGGTATCACCCATTGGAGAAGGCCCGCTCAATGCAGAGGCGCCTGGAGCAGTGCTTTGCATCAAACCGTAACCCGGTAATGGATTCTTATGGCCAAGAAAAAGCACCCTGCAATGCAAACCTCCAAAACCTCTTCTCAGAACTACAGGGACACTCCTAAAAAACGTACTTTCTTAATAGAAGGATTCTCTGTTTTAAAACAGAACGAAAACGATTTTTTGGCTGGAAGAGGTTGTCTCCTCAATCGTGGCATAATGCTCTCCTTTCATGGGTTTTTCGAACATTGGGAACAGGAAAAAGTCACAGGAAGTTGATTACGGTGTTGTTTTTGGCCAACAAGTCACGAACATGCAACGATGTGTGAGCAACTGAATTATCGTGTAGCAGAAGCCATGAATTGATTTGTCACGAATTCGGGTGCTTTCTTCGAGGTAATGTTCCTTATTTACCGTATGACCTTGTGGCGGAACTAACGAACCCAGTGTAATTAAAAAAACAGTTAGTAAGCCCTGCTTATTTGATCGGACTGGGAGTGTTTTTTCGCTTTTGGATCTTCTAAAAGGTTGCAGCGTCATCAGTTATAACCCTTTTCAGCAAATCTCAAACGTTGTTAATTTCCTTCAATACGGTCAATTCCTATCAAATTGGGAGTAAACTGTGCTACCACACGTATAGTACCCAATAATCCATAAGAATTACATAGCATGAGCTTTTTCTTTACTAGTGATTCAATGATTTTCCATTACAATTTTTATCGCTGCTTGTACATTACCATCCGTTAATACAGATTCTTTGATACATTTTTTTCGATAGCAATGAGTTGCCAAGTTCATCGAAACACTAAATTTGCAAGATTTTATATCATGTCAACATATCCTAATATCTACATACAAACATATCTTTAAGGTTAAAAAAACTTCGTACAGTACTCATGAAATAACTCTCTGGGCCATCCCATTTAGCGTTGCTGCCAAAATTATATGCTCAATTGGCCAACTTTATGTTGAACTTAAATACTGCAGTTGTATTGGAGTTCATTTTCTCCAAAATAAGCTGAATGCTGCTTATGGCATTGTTGTTAGTGTTTTTCTTGTTGCTGGCTTGAAACAGCAAAACAATTACAAACACATTCAACATGAATTGGCCAAGAACCTTTGTCGTAGTTCACAGATATACACAAAAAACTGCAGTTGGTGTCGTGTCTATAACTCGGGCTTTGTTCCATGGGCCTTTGCCTAGGTCTGGGCTTATAGGCATTCTAGCGGAACTCTGTGTCGCATTATGCGATGTTTGTTGTTCTCTGTTGGCGTTGTCTCTACGGTCTGGCAACATTTGTTTTGCTGTTGTTGTTGTTGCTGGTACCGTTGATATAATGCATGCGCATAGATACAAAAGTATCTAGAAATGAGCAGGGACACAGAGAGGTTGAAAGAGCAATCTGCATCCAATGCATGGCACATTTAAACTGCAAACACTAATTACAATATTTTGTTTGCGCTTGGATGACTCTACTAGCAATATTCTCTTTCTCTGTCTCATTATACTCTTTACACAAAGTTTAAAAGGGTATTATAGATTTGTGCGAAGTATGTAACAGGCAGAAGGAGCCGTGGCAAACCATATGTTCCATGGGCAAAATTATCAGGAGCAATAGCCGAGTCGATATAGACATGTCCGTCCGTCCGTCCGTGCTGTAACATGTTTCTCCGAGACTATAAGAGTTAGAGCAACAAAAATTTACCAAATGATGCGCGTTTTCCCGAAAAAAAGAAAGTTTATCGAATCAAGTCGATGTCTTACCCCCTTCTTCCGTGACAGATTTTCACGGTTTACAGCATACATCAAAAGTTATAGTCAAAAATATGCTGATTTCACCCCTCTTTGCCAATAAACTACTTCAAAATTCGACTATCTGTAGATATGGTTACATGTGAGATAGAGTTACAAAATTTGATGTGGAGACTCGTGTGAGATCATAAAAACTGTATTCCCCTCTTTTCAATAAAAGCCTCGATTACCGCGCAATCGATTTTATATATTTATAATAGTGTTTTGGTTCTATGTTTCAAAATTCAACGACTTTGGCCTAAGCATACTGGAGTTATGGGCATAAAAGTAATTTTTGCCTCATAATAACCAACTTTCCAATAGGAAAACATGTCAATGGGAACTTTCTAATAGGAATATGTTTACAGGCATATGGATCTTATGAAAAGGGACATAAAAGTGGATACTTCCGTTCCCATTTTATCGTATTTAGTGTTTATAAAGAAAAAGGGTACACGGTATTCCACTGTCGCATTTTTTTTATCTCGGTCTCGCAAAAATCCATGCTGAACATTTTATCTGTAGAGATATTTAAAGCTGTGCTATTTGCTTTTAGTTTATTTACATTTTGCTGTTCAATAAATTGTATTCCTGGTATTCATTTTAATATATTTGTATATTTTCTTTGTAATTTCAAAAGTAATAATAATAATATACATATAATATGTATCGTATGGCATGTTTCAACTTTAACTTATTGTCCACCTGCTGAGAGTTCAATACTTGTTGTCTGTAATAATTGAGCAGATTAATTGGATTATACATATAAAATGAAATAAATACCATATTTACTTTAGCTCTTTCGTTTGTGGCTTGTTTTCATGAATGAGTGTTCGGAGTGTGTGTTGTTTCTATGTGTTGAATAGGCGCAACTATAACATAAGCTCCAGTCTTGTAATTTGTGAGATAATCAGCATCCGTTTGAAGAGGAAATTTGGAGTGCATGACTAGCTAATTGGTAACATTAGTTGCATAGAGCACGAATACTGACGAATTAGCAACTAAGTCGCAAAGTTGAACTTTCTTGGTATGTTTTTGATGGCAGACGTATGAGGCTTGTGCCATTGAAAAATGTGTGCACGTAGTCTTAAAAGGAATACCTATAAAATGTGAACAAACATACAAATTACTATTGTCTGAAATGGTACTCCTAAAAATATTTGCTAAATGTCAGCATTAAACATAGTTTAGATTAGACTTGAGTTTTGAGTTTGCCATGGCTCATCAGAGAAGGTTGACTCATCCCTAGCACTCAAGACAACAGAGTAGGCTTGAATAGAGCTACCCTATTATCGCTCATGCTAAGTGGGCTTCTTCAAGACAGGCCACTCTAGTTGGGTGGTCAATGTCACCCATATTGGCCAGAGCTCGCAGATCGTTCGTCTTCTGACGAATAAGTTCATAAAGCCTCGAGGCCTTTCAATTGGGTTCATTCACAGAGAGTAATTTTATGCGGCAGTGTTGGATATCCAGCCAGGATTTTCTTAAAGATTTGGTTTGTGTGGAGTCTCCGGGACCTAAGTTCGTTTGGAAAACTGACGATAAACTACTTGTCCTTCATGAAAAGCTTGAATTTTCATCTAGGTACCAATCAGCAGGTACTTTCATCAAACAAACTCATAGCATTTCTGGGAAGCACCACCTGCGCTTCATAAAGCATCTGCACTTGACAAATTGACTCACTGAGTGAATAAGTGACAATGGCACAAAGATGAGAAATTGTATCCGTGTATCTTAAATATGTTTTACATATGTCACTTGTAATGCTCATTATCAACACAACCTTTGCCATTTTTGCTGTCTGCACGAGTCACTAATTGTATTTTTGTGTGCATAATTGTGTTTGTATCTGTATCTTACATGCTAAAAAACGCATTTAATGTTAATTACATTTTGTCGCACAGTCAGAGTTTTTTTTTTTTTTATTATTTTGACAGAAATATTTTTAAATAAACAAAATAACACAAACTTTACCTTATATACGGCTGAGTTTCGCTGGTAAATGCGAATTGTATTTTGCATAATGACTCGATGTAGCCTGTCAGTTTGTCGACGCTTTGGTTAATGAGCTTTTCCGAGCTATTCAGTGAGCTTCTACGTCTGCGTTACACGACAAAAACAGTTAGAGAGACACGTTTAACCCGCTGTTGCAGATACAAGATACATTGTTTGGCGAGTGTCAATCACACAATTGAATTGCTTTTTCAGGTTGCCCGCTGTCATTCACTTATGAGTTTCCTGTTAGGCTTGGCTTCTCTATGCATCTGTGCTGCCATGCGGTTTGACGCGAAACTCAAGGGACATCCATGTCGATTCAAGAATCGAGAGTGTGAATGTATCTGGTAGCTGCTGCTACTGACGATGACGATTGTGGCTGTCGCTCGGCTGACACTGAGTGACAGCTTGACTTACTCAACGTGCATTGCACTCGCCCAAGTGCTGTTCCCTACCTCGTACTCGCCCTTACAACCAATACGCCAATGCCTGGCACCAAAACTCAATGATGGTTCTGCATAAATACATAAGGAAGAGTAGAGTTAGTCGCATATTTGTAATCGATTTGCATAAGGAGACCTACAATACGTTATAACCGCAGCTGTAACAGCCGTTGCTGAATTCATTTTATTCATCTGTAAGATACGTTTTTGTTCTTATGCACGAGTTTTGAACGGCGAAACAATGATTATATTTTATTCATCCAAATATTTTTGTTCTTTCTAGTTGTCTCAAATAAAGTAGTTGTGTAGTTGTACTCTTGGCTTGTACGCAGAAAAAACGGGTGGGGTTTTGGACAAAAATATAGGAAGCAGAATATATGGATCAGCATTAGCACTCGTAGAATAGGTAGCATATTAATAGAACTCCAATTCGTAATATGGATAAATTAATTTTTTTTTACTTTTCCGCAACCAATACTTTGGTTTTGGCCAAAAAAATAAAATCTCTAATTTTATGTTTTTCGACGATTTAAGCACTCTGACAACTTTTCCGGCGATTTAGCGATGTTTTTGTGTTGGGCATGTCTTCAAAGGGTTTCATATTGACTCTAGTCACTATAGTTGGGTCGCCAGAGAGCATAATAAGAGTAAATAATTTTCGCTAATTTAGGTTGTCTTAATAAACGTGCGGAAAAGCCTGAGTTGATTACCAACTATTTTTGTTTTTTTTTAATTTACCTATATTTTTATTTAAGACTAGCTCAACCCGCGCGCTCTGCTGCGCATTGATAAAGTCGTCAGTAAATTCATTATATAAATGAATTGTTCCCGTTCTCATACCCCTTTCCATTCATCTTCCTTCATACTTCATATTTCTCTCACTCTTCTTTATACTATTGGTACCAATATCTTTATATCCTATACCTCTACCTCTACCCAGACACCTTCTATAGCTTAAAACACTCACACAGACATCGCCGTTCCAACAAAAAAAAATACGATTTGGTCTTCCCGTTCGCTCAAACATGGATCACGAACAGATTTTGCAAGATTTTTATATATATATAGATAAGAATTTTTGTCCGAAGCTCTTCCAACTGTTTGTCCAAAAAAGATATGAAAATATATTTCTAAGCTTCTTCTATTTCCTTCGTAGGTATCACGCTTTTTTTAATACCTAATCGTCGGAAAACTGTCAGCAGTGTTGACTCAACAGTACTCAAAGTTTTTCAACTACTTGAGTTGCTAAAACAAATATATTGCGAAAATGCTTTTCGGCGTTTAAATATCGGCTTTGATAATGTAAAAGCTAAGATAAACGAATCCTTGCGAATCGACAGTAAAGCAAATGGCTGTACGTCAAGAGGTAGTATCTTTTCGGCCAATTCCAGTGCAAGCTAATCCAATACTTCATAAAAAAGGCTAAGCTTATCTAAATCCTCCACTCGTCGCGTCTGAAAGAATTTTAGTAGTCCAATTTGTTAAGCATAAAGTTAGTAGCTAGAATATAGCCTTTTATTTTTAGTTTCATCGCTTATGGAAAACGTTCACCGTAGATTTTATTATTGAAACACAGCTCCTAATATATGGAATATCACACGTATTCGTTATGATTGGCAGAGTAAACATAAAGAGAAGAGATCCAGAATACATTTAATTTTATCCCGTCTTCGAAAAATTGTAGAACACGATATGTAATTGTTTCATTTTTATAAATATACCCAAATACCAAATCCAGATCTAGCTTTTCCAAAGCACAAAGTAAGCTTTTAGCTAGTCCTTTACCCGTCGCATGCGCGAAGAAGAGAAAATCATCTCTGATTTTAGATCACTTTCCGATTGTATGAATTTATCTCACACCAACTGAGAATTGTTCAATTCCACTGATAAGAAACATTTTGACTCTTTTATGGGGTACACGATTTCTTTCGTTATTAAAACTCCTGCAATTGCCAAATGCTGGCTAAGAGCACTATCGCGACTTTTTACAGCAAAACGTAGGATTGCTCTAAAGTTACCATCGTTATCTTTGGGCATCTTCATTGATAATTCACCTTCATCTCAATATCCACGAAATGCAAATACTTATTATTAGAAATTCATCTGGCAACCAACTGCACAGACAGCGATCTGGCAACCACCACTAAGAACAATCTGGCAAGCCGAGAAACAATGGCTGTGTTCTACTTTTACGCCTGTACACAACACACATATTCAGAACACTTTATATTATTAAATTCACTACATTCGGAATCGATCCTGTTTTATTACACTTATCCGTACTTCAGAGCAGTGTTTGGCGATGTTCAAGTAGAGTCCGATAAATTGTTATCCCGTTTCGTAACCGTGATCCACGAAACATGGATTCAGCACAACACAATTTGACTTATGGAGGTGAATTTGCACCAATTAAGAGCAAGGTGGGTCTATAGGCGAACAAGGCCAAAGGGAATGTTTTTTGAGATGCACGCTGTGCCGTTTACATGGATTTTTTTGTTGAAAATATTGTACATTGATTTGAAGCAAAAACGATTGCATCTTGTTTTAATTTTAAAAGAGATTCAAATGATGAGATGACTATTTCGAGGTATAAAATGCTTTTTTGCCTAAAAACATGTTTTTCATTCAAAATGTCGCTGACTTTTCAAACTGCCCTAGTAGTTTCCAAAAACAACTATAAATTAAAACTTTATTTTTTGGCACTTAACAACTTTACATTTTCTCATGTAATACATTTGCTCTAAACGCTTTATTGTTTAGAGTTTGTGTTAAGACGCTTAATCCGCAATCAGCTTTACGGCTAGCCACTTTCAGCTGGATTCAAAAGAATCCTCTGTTTAAATCTGCTTCAATCGTAATGCATTAAATACGATATATCAATCAACAACAAATACGCACAATAATCACACTCGCAGGAGCACCACCACTTACTCAATGGCATTGTAATAGAACTGCAAAACCATCGATTGGACTATCGATAACATCGATGGTGGGCTCTTGGTTGGGCGCTATCGATTGTTTTTACCACTATCGATAGTTTCTTTTGATTTGCACACCTCTCTACTTCTAGCCATTAAATTTTAAAAGAAAATTTGGAGGCAATATCTTACAGTGCAAAAAATTAAATTTCGGCTGTAGCGTAAACGAGCAAAATGGTGGTAGCGTTGGCGGTGGAGCCTAACCACGATGATTTCCGCAAAAAAAAGAAGGCTCTTTCTCTAGTTTGGAACCATATGTGCTTTTATTGTGGGTTCTGTGCCTTCTCGGGCCCTCGCTAGAGCTATGGAACATTTTTATTTAAACCCTCATATCTTCCAAACAAAGAGCCAAATCAAAAAACGGTCTATGAAATTAATTAAATAGGCATGTGTGTGCAGTTTGAAATAGAAATACAGACTAGTTTAATGAGCAAAGAGTAGTATGTACAAAAGGTATATATAGTGTTGCCAGATAGAAAATTTTCTTACAACATTCCCTCTTAATTAGGTATCTGGTAAATAACAAATTCAAAGGATTACATTTCAATTCAATTCAAAATATAAAAATTACTTTAACAAATTCTCAAGATAAAAATTCATTTCAAGTTAACATATAACTTAAACCCAGTTTTAAATTCATTGATTTGATTTTACAAGCTGGAACCGCTTTAGTAAGCCCATCTGCCAACATTTCAATCGTTGATATATACTTCAATATAATGGTTCCATCGTTTAGCTTCTCACGTATAAATTTTATCTTGATGTCAACATGTTTGGTCCTGGGTGAGTACGAGTTATTGTTTATGATGTGTAGGGCGCTTTTGTTGTCGCAGTATACATAAACCGGTTTTGGATAGCTCAGGTGAAGTTCTTCTTGTAGACCTATTAACCAGACGCATTCCTGCAGTGCATAAACTATGGCCATAAACTCTACTTCCGTTGAAGACAACGCTACAGTTGGTTGCCGACGTGAGCACCAGGAAAAAGCGCCTCCCAGCTCGTAAAACACATAACCAGATGTTGATCGCCTGCCATCCGCGTCTCCGGCCCAATCAGCATCCCAGAATCCGACGAAGTCCCCACCACTAGCTTGATAGTGGATCCTATTAGGTAACGCATTTCACGCTTCAAGCAACCCAGTGCGCCTTCGCTGGATTCGATGAAAAACGGCTAAGCAAATTTACAGCGAAGCTTATATCTGGACGTGTGTTCTAGGCAGCATAGAGCAAACAGCCAATTGCCTCCATATAAGGAACCTTTTCCATATCTTCAACATCTTTGTCGTCCTTAAAACCCATATCTGCAGTAAGCTTTTGAGTCATGTCGAGAGGTGTTGCCACTGGATTACACTCGTCCATTCCAAAGCGCTTTAGGATACCTGCGACAGACATCATATTGGCCCCATCAACCCGATAGTAGACGCACTGATCCACCTCGCTGCGCTCTAACCCAAACTCCGTTAAAACTTGGTTTAGCTTTTGATTCCAGACTCTGATTGCTTACTTTAGCCCATACAGTGACTTTTTAATCGACAAACTTTTCCAGACTGCTCACTGAAATTTTCTGGTTGACTCATGTATATTTCTTCTTCCAGTTTGTCATTAAGAAATGCTATCACGGCATCCAACTGATATATAAACAAATTGTATTTGACAGCCGTTGCAAACAAGAGTCGAATTGACGTGTATCTCACGACCGGTGTAAAAGTTTCTGTGTAGTCGATGCATTGCTTCTGAGAGAACCCTTTCGCGACAAGTGTGGCCTTATGTCGTACAACTTCATTTTGAGCATTACGTTTGGTGCTGAAAACCCATTTTGACTTGATCGCTGTCTTTCCTTTTGGCAATTCAGTTAGTTCCCAGGTTTTGTTCAATTCATGTGCGTTCATCTCCACATCCATAGCGTTTCTCCACGCTTCTGCCGAATTGGAGTTCAATGCCTCAGTGACGGTTGACGGATTGTCGCATTCAGACACCACACATAACAAGTGTCTTGCTCCGTCTCTGTTGGCAAGTCTCTCAGAACGCCGAATTTGCACCACCTCCCTTTCGTCATCCCCAGTGGTACTTTGTGTAGCTAGTTCATCAAGGCTCGAGTTTCTTTCTTCACAGCATTCATGACCTAGTTCCTGACAAGCTAACGGTTCTGCTAAACATTCTCCTTCTGAATCGTTTGCTATAGATTCGAATTCTAGCACGTTATTCTCATCTCTCTCAGCTGTGTTACTGCAGTTGCTTTCTATGAATTTAACGTCCTTGCTGATTAAAAATTTCTTATCTGTTTTACGATAGAGTCGATATTCCTTTGACGTGTCACAATATCCAACAAAAATGCACTCGTCTGATTTGGCATCCAATTTTCCTCGTTTCTGCTTCGGAATGTGAGCCATTGCTGTGCAGCCAAATATACGCAAATATTTAAGATGCAGGTTCTCACTATTAGCAACAATTACGCTTTTGTTGCTCACCACAATTTCCCTCTTCAGCAAACGCCAATCATTTGTCATATGTGCGGTAACGCCAGAATCTATGTACCAAACACATTCAGATTTGTACATCTGTTTGTCAGTTTTGGCTAACATTGAGGCACCCAGTTCAGCAGTTGCGTTCTCTACGCTCTGTTTTTTTCGTTTACTTAGACACTCTCTTCGTAGGTGCCCTTGACCAC
This sequence comes from Chymomyza caudatula, assembly GCA_035041775.1. NCBI lineage: Eukaryota > Metazoa > Arthropoda > Insecta > Diptera > Drosophilidae > Chymomyza > Chymomyza caudatula. The sequence goes on from JAWNKW010000209.1 coordinate 2,880,465, forward strand.
CGCACTCATAGCAAATAAGTGTCTTCCCAAAACCGCTATTCGATTTCGCTTCATCCGTCTTCGTTTGCTTTGCACATTTCGAGTAAAAGGCATTTGCACAATTTTCAGTGTCTTTCTCAAATTGAACATCTTGCAGCAACAAATTTTGCTCAAGCTTAAGGTGGACCAATTTTTTTCAGCAATTTAACTTTTCGTGTCAATCCGCTATCTTTAAACGCCGTCGCCAACGCATCCCACGCCTCTTTTGCCGTTTTGGATTTGGCAATGAGTGCGTAATTAGTGCATTCTATCATGAGGGTTATCTCAGCCAACGCACGTTCATCGAGCTCTGCATCTTTTTCTGTTGGAGCACTACATACAGCTTTCCAGCAAGCTTTAATTATTAAGTATGATTTTGCTTGCCGCTTCCACACCTCATAGTTCTCGCGACCTCGCAACTTTTCAAACGGACAATTAATTGTTGACGACATGTTTTTTTAACCGCGTGACCTGGGCCCATAACCTATTAAATAGGCATGTGTGCAGTTTGAAATAGAAATACAGACTAGTTTAATGAGCAAAGAGTAATATGTACAAAAGGTATATATAGTGTTGCCAGATAGCAAAAATCCTTACAACCAAATTAATTTAATTTACGCTTTAATACCTTTGCAACGGTATAAGGATCAAGCGGATCAGACGCTCCAGTCAAAAGTCGATAGTATCGATATTATCGATGGTGGACACCCAAATTATCGAAAAAAGCGACTATATCGATGGTTTTGCAGCTCTATATGGCAGCTAGCAAAATGGCTCTTAAATTGTAATATATACACTGTACTCCTGGGTCCATAACAGTTAACTACATATATTCAACATTGCCAGGTAACTGTCTGTAGTGATTAGGGTAAACACGCTTTTCGCATTCGCATTCCTCTTTCTTCTTCTTTTCTTCTCGACATTTCCATAAAGTTGCAACTACTGCTCACTCTTTGGTGCATTAACTGTTCCTTGGTAATTGCTGGAGTTCATTCTATTTAACTTCCTTTTTGTTTCCGTTATCATCTTAAGAGGGTTATTCTTCTTTTCTTCACCCCCACGCTCACACACAAGTAAGTAATGCACTTTTTCCTGTCGTACTGTCATTAAAAACTTTGCTTTTGGAAACCCATTAGCATATGAGGTCTCTGTTTTTAACATTAGACAGAACAATTTTGTAATTCTCCTTTTCCTGTTTTCTGGTTTAACCCATTTCAACAGAAAATATCATCTATACATTATTCTACATAATTCCACATCATGCACAGATTTTCTTTTTCTTCTTAACTGGCCATAACAACTCCTTACCGGGATACAGTCTTATGAATGGCACTCCTCCAGGTGTCTCTGCTTTGCGACCGCCTTCTTCAATCGGAGGTATCAGAGTTAGTCAGTTTGCTCTATACCAGGTTCTTCCAACGGATATATGGTCTATGACCATAATTTATTTGTAAATATTTTTTGGCAATTATCTATGTTTGGTATTTCCGGGCTTAAGCAAGTACCATAGCAAATTGTTTTCCTATCAAAATTGTTGTTAAAAAGGGCAAATCAAGCCTCTTGGCCTTTGATCAGTTCAAACAACTAGATTCGCATATCGCACAACTTTCACACTTTCTTTCTGCTAACGGACATCAATAAGAAAATTAATTTTGTGAAATGAACTATCTTTTGCATTTGGAATCGCATTGCATTGCATCGGTCGAGAGGAATCATTACACAATTCTAGCAGTATTCAACAATTCTATCATCATCTTCACGGTGCATCGTGTAATTTTCTTTGTACGATGGGCTCTTGCGATGGCTCAGAAAATCGTGCAATTTCACGATAGGTGATGGATCGGTTTGCTGAGAATTCAGCCATAATTTCAAAAACGCTCTGGTTGATTCGTTGTGAAAGTGGAAGACGGCACATGATAAAAAATAAGGTGATGCCCACTGCTCGCTTGGATCGCCACCACTGTGCTTCACCTTACCCTCTGTCACTCTTTCATATCTTGCCTAATGTCCCTTGTCTCGTGTCTCTTATATCTTATCATTTGATTCTTCTCTCTTGTCTTTTGTCTTTTGCGTCTTGTCTTCCGCCATTTGTCTCATATCTCTCGCCTCTCAGTCCTTCCTGTAGGTTTTTCGGTACATCTAAGCCAAAATACCTATCGAATATGGACAAATATATGAAGCTGAGTGCCGTAGTAGTCTCACAATATGTACCACAAAATACCTGCGTCTGTTTTAATATAATGATGAAGCTCGAACTGGGGTGGAATGCGAATCCATCCTTTGCCATAAAAAAAACAGCAAAGCTGTTCTCGCTAATGGTACAGATGATAGAGTCTATAAGGTTTAACTGTAGAAGAACGAGCATGTACGAAATTTCTTTCCTCCATCCGACGTATATCTATTCAGTCCAACGACTATGTACAACACTTCGACGAAGTTCGCTGGTGCTTTTACCAGAACGTCTTTACCGGCAAGTGCTTCAATTCAATAAAGAAATTCGATTTTGTCTTTGAATTACGTGCCGATAACTTTTCATTCTTATATTGTGGAATGGGCATTTCAGAAAATCTCTGTTGGATTTTTTTCGAGCGAACCAATAAAAGAAGGAATTACAAATTCTCCTACTTCGTAAAAAGTTTTGGTAATAAGAAAAGAAAAAGTACCGCAGACAAGAGGAATGCTGCTCGACAGTTCCGTGATTTTGCATCTAAGTAGAAGTAAGTTAAACTGATTTTTTTTGTTAGCAAGTTCTAATTCGTTTATTGGAGTCCCGGCGGCGTCTCACGATGGACAAAATTGATAAAAAGTTTAGTATGGTTGTTGCTAAATTTTTGTCGCTGCTGCTAATTTGGAACACATTGTCATGGCGGCCAAGGCCCCCCAAGCAGGCGACACAGAGACAACCAACAGCTGCCGGATAACTCTATCTACCTCGAATGTCACGCCTACATACATATATAATAACTCATGGCTGCCAAGCAGAGAGAAGCAACGATATTCTCTTGCGATTTGTTGCGCCATTGTAGCAAATCCTGGTTCCAATTGTGACCAAATACCCAAACATATACTATTTTTTGGCTCATCTGTTACATGGGCTGCATGGCAAATGTGCAATATGTCTGAATGTTTGCGGATTGCGGTCCTAACAAAACTTTGCAATTTGCAGCTTGTCATTTAAACGTGTAGGGTGTCCATGAACTCCCGTAAATATGCTACAAAAATTGCCAGTTATTCAGGTTGTACAACAAAATGCACTTAAGTGATTTCATGGCGCAGTATGAATAATTTTTTTTTACTCATATTTGGAAGCCTCAATTTGTTTTGTGCCTTCGAGTAAATGCTATAAATGTGATGCTATGAGATAGGTCACATTTAGCAAAACATGCATAATATAAATAGTATATAATATACTAATATACTAATATACTAAAATACTAATATACTAATATACTAATATACTAATATACTAATATACTAATATACTAATATACTAATATACTAATATACTAATATACTAATATACTAATATACTAATATACTAATATACTAATATACTAATATACTAATATACTAATATACTAATATACTAATATACTAATATACTAATATACTAATATACTAATATACTAATATACTAATATACTAATATACTAATATACTAATATACTAATATACTAATATACTAATATACTAATATACTAATATACTAATATACTAATATACTAATATACTAATATACTAATATACTAATATACTAATATACTAATATACTAATATACTAATATACTAATATACTAATATACTAATATACTAATATACTAATATACTAATATACTAATATACTAATATACTAATATACTAATATACTAATATACTAATATACTAATATACTAATATACTAATATACTAATATACTAATATACTAATATACTAATATACTAATATACTAATATACTAATATACTAATATACTAATATACTAATATACTAATATACTAATATACTAATATACTAATATACTAATATACTAATATACTAATATACTAATATACTAATATACTAATATACTAATATACTAATATACTAATATACTAATATACTAATATACTAATATACTAATATACTAATATACTAATATACTAATATACTAATATACTAATATACTAATATACTAATATACTAATATACTAATATACTAATATACTAATATACTAATATACTAATATACTAATATACTAATATACTAATATACTAATATACTAATATACTAATATACTAATATACTAATATACTAATATACTAATATACTAATATACTAATATACTAATATACTAATATACTAATATACTAATATACTAATATACTAATATACTAATATACTAATATACTAATATACTAATATGGTTGTTCACAACACAAAACTCAGAAGGATAACACGGTAGAAGTCGCTTTAATGTACTCGAAAGTACAAGAAACATCTTGAAGCGATAATCAGCAACAAGTAGAATCAAGGAGTTGAAGAGAAGCGTTGAAGTTGAGCATTATCTGCGGCGCGTATGGTAGCACATGCCACACTGAATAACTCTTGACAGCTTACGGATTGGTTCCCTGCTGATAGCCTTGCTGTCTTGGATAGCTGACGACCTTGCCACGAGCAGTTCAAGCATTGAATAACTTAAAGCATTGGGTGTTGAGGCTCATTCAGATGCCGCGTTAGGAAAAGGCTGCTTGAAGGCAGTTCTCTAGTACTGATGATTTGGTTTTGATGTGCATGCGACAAATCGAATCGAAGGAGGGACGGATAAATACATTTAAGGAAAAAGTACATATTGAAGTTGCTTGAAATCCTCTTAAGTATCGCATTGACATGTACCACACTGCGTATACGTAACACATTAAATTTTCCATTGTTTACTTTAGACGCAACTTTTTATGCTTGCAAATTTTATGGAAATATTTGTGTTTTCTCTCTTGGTTTGTTGTCAGCTCAACATTTAAACGAATTTTTGCCTGTGATTGCTATGTCATTAGCTCAAGACGTCTTAATAGCTGACAAACAGGCAGACTCATTGTTCAATGTTATGTAAATATTGAATATATGCATGTATATGTAAACAAATAACACGCACACAAATCATTTAAGCAATGGCTCTCTCATAGGCTAAGATCAGGGCCGTCGAAATGGGAGAGGAGAAAGGGTTTCCATCCCCGAGCTCCAAATTCCAATCGAAATCGTGAATTCTGGGAAAAGTTATAAATGCATCTGAAAAATTTGATTATAATATATTTCATTCAGGAGACGGGCCCGAAGCAAAATTCAATTAATGTCAAACTGGACCCACGTAATTACAAAATATTAGGCTTACAAGTTGTATTTTCAATGTAGAACAGAAAAAAAATTACATTCGTCCAAATCCTCAACGGATTTAATTTTTTCTCTTGTTTTGTAAGAGGCCAAAAACCAAACTACTATGTTGCCAATGCTAAAGACAACAAAGAAAACAGTTCCGTGGAATTAGAAATGAAAGCCAAATTTTGGTGAGTGTTTGAGTTTTTCTATAAATAGGATCGCAGACAATTGAGAAAATTAGTGAAAGAAATTTTTCTAGAAAGAAAAGAAAAAAAACATCTTCAAGGTAAAAAACTTGTGACGAAATCGTAGTTACTTGTATGCAAATCATAAAATTAATGATATAATTTGTGTGACGAGAAAAGTACAGTGTATATTGCACTACTTTTAATTAATAATATAATTTTAACGCACATTTGTATAGGTTTTTGTAAATTATTATTTTCTAAAAATATTTATTAAGTTCAAATGCCGCATTTAGTCAAGCTGGGTGGTCTAATTGGTCATCCAAAAAACTTTTCATAGCTTGTCAAAAAGCAGCCCTGCTTTTTAATAAAAATTCAACTCTAGCTCACATGTATCAATATCTACATGTAGTGGAATTTTGGAGCACTTTATTGGCGAGGGGAAGTGAATCGGCATATTTTTGACTATAACTTTTGATGTATCCATCCGATTTCGATCGTTTTTATTACATAGATGCACATAAACACGACGCAAAGCTCTATCGAGCTATAAGTTTATAGATTTAACGAAGCAGCTGTAAACCGTGATATTCTGCCGGGGGGAAACGGTTACACATATCAACCCAATTCGACAAACATGTACACTATGTGTACAGGGAATAAAAATACAGCGTAGCTAGCGTGTTTATATAAAAAATATTGTCCAATTTTTCTTAGCTGTTAATTTCAAGAAAACTGTTTACAGATTTTCCAACCTGCAGCTTCCTTGGCACTATAAGAATTCTCGAAAACGTACAGAACTGCTGTTTCACATGTTTTTTCATCCCAGTGATTCTATTAAGATGCATCATACATCATACATACTGCCAACTCAGAAACATTCTTACGTGTTTTGCATTGTTTTCAAAATCTACTCACTCACTCACTTTTACGACACGCATCTAGTGGCGCTTGCGGCGAAGCAACGAGAGTCACTTCTCCAATTTTTTCTGTTTTGCAAACACCATTTAAGTGCAAATACGAATATGATAATTTATTTTAAGTAAATTATGGTTTTTCCGCTTAGGTACACATTTTACTCGTTATGAGTACTCGAAAAGTAAATTTCTCTCTGTGTACCTCAATAACACTATGCAACAAATTTGACCTCTATGAAAGGACTATGACTAAAACATACCAAGTTATATGAGATTTGCTGACTTCGCAACTTTCGAAATCTCGAATTTTTTGAAATAGCGATAGTTCGAGAACGGTGCTACAAAATCCAAAATGGTTTCCGTATTCAAAATCAGCGACCCAAAATTTACCGGAAAAGGTAAGTTTTTTATATAGGTTTTTTTTTGTTTGCACAGTGTAACCGACCAACTTAACGATACTAACACTTGCTTAACGTGCACTGATATCTTACGAGGTTAGCTCGAAATTTGATTTTTTGGACGCACTTTTTTTCTTTTAGGCCGGAATTAAGAACTGTTGCTTGACATTATTCATTTTTCAGAACTCGAATTTATTTTGGATTTGTTGGTCTTAAGTCGAATTCATTCCTTAGAATTTGTAGGCCGATTAAACAGCTATGATGTTTTTTATAGAAAACCATCCTTAAGAAAAAAATCATTAGAACTTGTAGGCCAATTAATGAGCTATGATTATCATCATAATCGTAAAATAATCTATATATATATAAAAATCTTGCAAAATCTGTTCGTGATCGATGTTTGAGCGAACGGGAAGACCAAATCGCATATTTTTTTTTTGTTGGAAAGGCGAAGTCTTTGTGAGTGTGTAGAAGAAGGTGTCTGTGTGTGCGTTAGTTAATTTGGTTGGTTGATAAAATCACATCAGATCAAGATTTGGATCATGTGATTTCTGCTGAGATTCCGGATAGCTCCGTTGATCCAGAATTATGTGATGTCGTGGTGACAAATATGATACATGGTCCGTGCGGTGAATTTAACGTTAATTAACCTTGCATGATTGACGGTAAATGCAGCAGGCGGTCTCCCAGAGCATTAGTCTCTGATACAGTGACTGGAAATGATGGATACCCGTTGTATAGACGACGCTCTACTTAAGACAATGGAAGATCAATTACCATCAAAGTAAGAAATACCGATATTGAAGTGGATAACCGTTGGATTGTGCCATATTCACCATTGCTTTCAAAAACATTTAAAGCACACATAAATGTCGAATACTGCAATATCGTGAAATCGAAAGTACATATGCAAGTACGTGAATAAAGGCAGCGATATGGCTGTTTTCGGTGCATCAGATCCAAATGGAAACGGTGAAATTCACCAATACCAAATGGGACGGTATATAAGTACGAATGAAGAAATTTGGCGCATTTACGCATTTCATATTCATGAGAGATATCCAACAGTTGTTCACTTAGCTGTTCATCTCGAGAACGGGCAACGTGTTTACTTCACTGTTCAAAATGCAGCACAAATGGCTCAGTCACCACCTCATACAACTTTGACGGCATTTTTTAAATTGTGAGAATCGGATGCATTTGCTAAAACGTTATTGTATGCAGAAGTGCCAAAATTTTATACATGGAATGCATCGAAAAAAGAATTTCAACGACGTAAGCAATGAAATCGTGTAGATGGTTATCCAAACTTATTTTAATCTGAAGCTTTGGGACGCATCTATACAGTACATCCAAATAATGCTGAGTACTATTATTTGCGATTGTTGTTAGTAAATGTTTGCGGTCCAACATCGTTTCAATCATTAAAAACAGTGAATGACAAATTGTGTGCAACTTATCGTGAAGCGTGTCAAAGATTTAATTTGTTGGAAAATGATTTGCATTGGGATCAAACTCATGGAGATGCAGCAGTTTGTGCTCATCCATATCAAATACGTGTTTTGTTTGCAATCATTTTGGCTACATGTTTTCCATCGAATCCACCTGCATTGTGGATAAAATATCAAGATTATTTATCTGAAGATATTTTGTATCGAGTACGTCAAGCGAGAGGTAATCCAGTTATGGAATTCACACCGGAAGTTTACAATGATGCTTTGATTCAAATTGAGTATTTATGTTTGGCGATGGCTAACAAAAGATTGGCACAATTGGGAATGCCATCTCCCAATCGCTCAATGCATGATGTATTTCAATTAGAACTGCAACGTGAACAACAGTACGACAAGAATGGATTGAATTTATTTGTTCAAGCAAATCTGACGAAATTGAATGCTGAACAGAAAATGGCCTACGATATAATCATGCAAGCTGTGAACATTGGTGTTGGTGGATTTTATTTCTTGGATGCCCCAGGTGGAACTGGAAAAACGTATTTGATTTCATTGTTGTTGGCAACGATACGTTCACAGAGTAAAATTGCATTGGCTTTGGCTTCTTCTGGAATAGCTGCTACTTTGTTGGATGGTGGTCGAACTGCTCATTCTACTTTGAAATTACCGTTGAATTTTCAAGTGAATGAAACTCCAACGTGTAACATATCGAAAACATCTGGCACAGAAAAAGTATTACAGCAATGCGCTATTATTATCTGGGATGAATGCACTGTGGCACATAAGAAATCAGTTGAAGCTTTGGACAGAACTATGAAAGATCTTCAAGGAATTTCAGAGTTATTTGGTGGTGCATTGATTTTATTGGCTGGTGATTTTCGACAAACATTACCAGTCACTCCTAGATCAAAACCTGCTGATGAAATCAAAAGTCAACCTAAAGTCATCATATTTATGGAGACACGTAAAAACAATGAAGTTGTCAACCAATGTTCGTGTACAATTGCAAAACGATCCATCTGCTGATAAATTTTCGAAGCAATTGTTACATATTGGAAATGGTGTTATGCCTGTCGATAAAAGCGGATTGATATCGTTGCCGAATAATTTTTGCCATTTTACTCAATACAAGGAAGAATTGATTAAAAGTGTTTTTCCAAACATAGCAAATTGAAAATTGGTGTTACCATAATAATGCTGCGAAATATTAACCAGCCACGTTTATGTAATGGAACGAGACTCGCAGTCAAAAAGCTTATGCAAAACGTGATTGAAGCCACTATTTTAACTGGCAAATTCAAAGGTCAAGACGTATTCATACCACGAATACCTATAATTCCGGCTGATATGCCCTTTGAATTCAAGCTTACTTAGCGAAAATGAAAATATTAAAAAATGTTGTTTATGATAGAGCACTATAAATTGATTTCAATAGTTCTGTTTAACGCACTACGAAGTGTGCACAGGGCGACGCTATAAATCTAAACAAGGCAGTCACTTTTTGCCTCATGTCCTCAAAAACTACTGGACAGATTTTGATGACATTTTGAGGATAGCTTCCCATTATGTTGGAGAGTGTTGTTATCTAAGATTGAACAAGATCGACTTAGGGGTTCCGGAGATATTGCAGTACAATTTTCCATATAAAACATACTAAATGTGTTTCTATTTACATAGTGGGTAAGTAACTTTGACTAGAGGAAGGGTATAGGTAGAAGTAAAGGTAGAGGAATAGGTAGAGGATATAAAGATATTGGTACCAATATCCGCAGCTTGACTTGGTATGAAGAAGAGAGAGAGAGAGAAAGAAAGGGAAGAGGAACGGGAAGTGGAATGGGAACAGGAAGAATTAGTTTATATAATGCATTTATTGACAGCTTTATCAATGGGCAGCGAAGCGCGCGGGTTCAGCTAGTTATTTTATAGAAAACCATATTCCAAATATAAAGAAAGAAGTGTCCCATAAACCATGTAACATATAGTGAAAACAACTCTATAGTCAAACCATACAACAATTTTTCCTTTGTTGATCAACATGTCGCGCCACAATGTCTACTGTAAAGGGTCTAGCCGGTTAAGGTACCCAAAAGTGCCCCCAGCGATTTTTAAAAACTAATGACGCAGATCGATTTGTAAGTGATTTCAGATCGAAAAATTAATGCGTTACCGCTTAATTTAAAAAAACGTGTTTTTCACTTTTTGAATTATTGCGACTTAACTACTAAATATTTTTGAACCAAAATTTCCACAATAATACTTATTAATAAGGGCCATGAAAAGAATTTTTAAATTTTTTTTTAGTCTACTTTTTCTTAAAAAAAAATTAAAAATTTTATTATTTTCAAAAAAAATTAAAAATTATCAATTTTTATTATATATTTATATATTGTTGATTAAAATATATCGATTGTGCTTAAACATAAGTAGCTAACCGAAATTAACCATTTCTACCATCAAAAAAGTACACATAATGAACACCAAATTCGTTGTGTAAAAACAAGAAATACCACAAAAACAACGAATTCAGTAAAGAAATATGATGTCTAGTTTATGATTTTAAAGCTTAAACTTTTATTTAATATCACCGTGTACCTCTTCAACTACCCAATTAACCATAATTACTTATGATAGTAGAAACATTTTGATTAGCCGTGAGTGGCTCGAGGATATCTATTACAAAACCATTTGCAGAGCATACAGTGAATTGTTTGCAAAAAATCAATTTTTTTACAGTAATATGCTTTACTATGATAAACATTGTCATATCATCTCATTTTAATATTTCACAGCACAGCTGTTGTTGTTACCTAAAATAAAGAAAAAAAAATTTAAAAATTTTAGTTTTTATTTTTTTTAACAGTGTTCCACCAAACCGATTTGGTTCAAATTTTTTCTGTATATAGAAGAGTATTAAAGGATTTTTGTGAAAAAAAATCGTGTTTGTGTAACGACTAAGAAAAAATTAAAAAATTCTTTTCATTGCCTTTATTAATAAGTATTATTGTGGAAATTTTGGTTCAAAAATATTTAGTAGTTTAGTCGCAATAATTCAAAAAGTGAAAAACACGTTTTTTTAAATTAAGCGGTAAGGCATTAATTTTTCGATCTTAAATTTTTTGTAGAATTTTTTTTCGCACGTACAAATCGATCTGCATCATTAGTTTTTAAAAATCGCTGGGGGCACTTTTGAGTACCTTAACCGGCTAGACCCTTTGCGTTTAACTCTATGTGTACAGGCAAAACTGTGTCACCGGCACAAAGTCAAAATGGTCGTTCAGCAGCTTCTTCTTCTTAACTGGCCATAACAACCCGTTACCGGGTTACGGCCTGATGTATTTCTTTCATTGGAAATGTGGTTTTACGTGGTGAGTCCCAAACCCCACGCAAAACCCATTTAAGGCTTGGGGTAGCTCTACTGGTCTCGAAAGAACCCACTGTCATTGTTAGTCGCCTCATACGACAAGCTTTGACATGCTGAGGTGGTATTCTCTAACCCGCTCACCACACGGGGTTTTGAAGCTCATAGCATTAGCTTTTGATAAAAGTATTTAAAAAATTTAATTTTAGTATATTAACCTAAGATAGTAGAATGTTTATTATACAAATCAAATTTTCAAAGGCGCCACCGCTCTTGAAAAAAATGAAATAATTATTGTTGTATGCGTTTCTTTTTTACGTAAAATCGGATTTTTTTTTAGAGCGGCGTCTTTTTTGGATTTATCACTGCTAAATGCATCTTAGACAGAGCGCCATATTTTGATATACACAACAACTTTTGCAGTTACTGCTGTGGACTGAAAAAAATTGCAAACAACTTTTCTATTAATTGCAGATAATTACAAAAATAGCAAAGAAACTGGCATACTTCTTTATTGAAAATGAAACGAAACCCAACAACCGAACTTGCTAAAAATATCTGAGGAGCCAGAAAATCGATTTATACTTCTTTCGCTTATTTTCATACTTTTCTTCATATTTTTGAGCTATAAGAAAACAGAAATGTAATTAAAATTTAATTAGAGCGACAAAATCAGTTATAAGCTAGTTATACCCCAAATAATAATAATCCGCTTAGTTCGTTTCTGTATATGCATGCAACTAAATTAATGTAACTCTGAAGAGAGTTGTTGCGGTAAATTTGAAAGTATGTAACACTTTGTTGCAGTTTCCTACATGTGCGAAAATTGCTGGAAAATTGCTTTAGACCATGGAAAGACCGACCGGATGGCCCAAGGCTAACTTGCTGGCTGACTGGCTTAATGGTTGAACAGCCAATGCAGAACGATATGAAGCCAATTTGCATAGTCTTACATTGTTAGTGTGTCAAGTTCTTACTCTTTCTCTGGAGTCGGTCAGTCAGTCAGTGAGCTGCCGAAATAAACATTGTGCTTCTATATTTAATGAATTTTCCATAGAGCTGATAGAGTTTAGTTGAGATGAAATAAATCAGAGTTGAAAATTCCATTTAATACTAAAAGAAGATGCTCTATTTCTTGTTTAATTGACTTAAGGTAGAGACGTACTGTTCTTACAGCTTTAATTTATTCATAGATCTCGCTAATAGAAATAAAAATTCGGGTAATAAAAAAAAAAGTTCAATCGATTGGCCTAGTAAAAGTACATGACTCTTTGGCACTTTTCCACTTTTTTTTTTTTGGGAATTTCGAACTGATATAACTCCAAAATAACTTTTTTTTTAAGAAAAACCCCGAAACACATGTAAACTAATTTTTCACAAAGAATTTTCGACAACAATTCAAACTCAAATCCGTTTGAGTTCAACAAGAATTACCCATATATTTCGACGGCTTTGTGATTGGAGATCGTTGACAACATCTTGGCTGAACGCATTCATTTTAAATTCGGCCAACTTTGCTAATGCCTCGTATTAAACTTACACATAATTAAGAAGAACAAACTGTACCAGAATTGAAAAAATCCTATACAATAATAAATAAAATAAAAGATAACAATGTTATAAAACGTCGACTTTGTGTCTTTAACTCGCTGTCAGAATGCCCGGGGCCGGCCACACAAATAGATCAGTTAGTTCTAATAGCGTTCTAATAGTAGCATATTGCGTTTCCATGAACAGCTGATTCGCGTACTTGCAGTACCGGCAAGCATTTTGTTTACATTTTCTGGTATACATGTCATATATAAATGCATTAACATATTATATTAATAAAAATAAACGACAATTTTGAACATTTTCTTATATACATTGGAGAAAAAGAAAGCCCTATGTATAATGCAGATGATGGATCTAGCTGGGAATGCAAATCCTTTAAATTTGGTCGAGCTTGTCACAGACCCTCGATGTGTTTGGACAAGGGTAGGCACATACATATTCGAAAGCTATAAACCAGAAGTGCGTATTTATTATTTATCTGCTTTCATAGAATCGCCATGGTTGCTTTTGGGAAAAGGACGCTGTCCGAAACAATTATGACTTCTTCAAAGAAAATTTCCGCATGAGAAGGTAATTGTTTAACACGCTTGTAGATCGCCTAACGTGGCTAAGGAAAAAGGGTACGATTTCACTTCTATTTAAGTGGGCCCATAATATTTTAAGACTTCCGCCATCTCTTTGTGGATGTGGGTATTTTTACGTATTCCACGCAAGTCCCCTATACGGTCTACCAAGCTGTAAGTAGCTCCTACGGACCACACAAAGAGCGTGTTGTTGGTTGAACTTGATTTATTTTCTGGAATATGCATAATTAAATTATTGTTTCGTATTTACAATATACTTTTTCACTACATTTCATGTTATTAATTAAATTAATTACCTTTGGTGGCATTTTCATTGTTTTCTTTTCTTCTTCTTTCTGCGATAGGCAGAAACTCCACAAATGAACTAGTAAAATCGAATAAAATGCGACTTTGAAATAAAATGTCACATTTTGAGTCGCATTTCTTTTGTGTGTGCAACAACAATGCCAGTGCAATTTGCATTGGGCAAAAAGCGACATTTCAATTTTTGGTGTGAAAAAAGCGAAAAGCGACCAAACCAAACATTAATGCCTAAAGCGAGACTCTTGCTGCCAACATTTACAATTATTTTCTCAGGTTCTACTTTTCCGCATTCAGTCTTTTGCCTTTGAACGTATCTTTAAGCCAGCTTCTTTCGTCTAATATCAGCTACTGCCTGCAATTATTATACCCTGTTTTTTTTTTGCAGTTAGAAAAGTAACTGTACTTATCTCGCAATTTCACTTTGCAGATCGACACGTAATGTCACGGAAAATGTGTTTACAAGTAAAGTTTTTATACCCAGTATACAAACTAAAACTGTGTTATAGATTTGTGCAAGGTATGTAAGGAGTTCTGGCAGACCATATGTTCTATGGTCAGAAATGATCAGGAGCAATAGTCGAGTCGATATAGCCAAGTCCGTCTGTCCGTCCGTCGGTGGTGTAAAATGTATCTCAGAGACTATAAGAATTAGAGAAAAAAAAATATACCAAAAGATGCGCATTTTCCCGAAATAGGGCAAGTTTATCGAATCAATTCGATATCTAACCCCCTTCCCTCGTGACAGATTTTCGCGTTTTACAGCCGCTCCGTGTATCTATCAATTCGAAACTTGACAGAGCTTTGCATCGTGTTTATGTACATCTATGTTTTAAAAATAATCGAAAACAGATAAATACATCAAAAGTGATAGTCAAAAATATGCTAATTTCAAGCCCCCTCGCCAATAAACTGCTCCAAAATTGCACTGTATGTAGATATGGATACATGTGAACTAGAGTTTTAATTATAATATAATTTGGTGTGGAGACTTTTGTGAGCCAAATCAATAGAATTGTATTCACCATTTTTCAAAAGGAGCGCCTTTTCCCCCGCAATCGATTTACCTTAATTACTGCCACAACTACTAAGAGAATCGAACGGTATGAGACAAACCATAGACTTTGCTACAGGCCTCAAAGGGGCCAAACAGTTATGAGGCTTATATAATTTAAATATGTAATTCAAGAAAATCTTCGTTAGGATTCTAAATAGAGGCTTCTTATTGCTGGAGGCTGGGAATCGTAAGCTCGAATTCTTGTAGGTTTTGTGAACTTTAGGAGAAATAATCGCAGCAAATAGCAGCTGAGTGCGATTCCATGGCCAAAGATGTCCTTCTTAGGCGGGTTAGCAATCTCCTTGGTCGATGCAACTCGGAAACTTGGAAACTCTTTAAAGCTTAAGTTCAGCTAATATCTCCTTTACTTTTCTCAAGATTAGGCTTTTCGCAACAACGTTTTAAATAAGCTCCACATTATTGCGAAAAATTGGTTTATGCCTAAATCTTTTTGTCATGATGGGCTTTAACTTTTCAATCTCTTCCAAGTGGTTTTATTTTGTGAGTTCTTTTCTTCACACTTCTTCAGTTGAATAGTTGACTATTGATGACTCGTGCTTTTGTATTGATTTAGCCAATTTAGTAGAAGAAGTGAAAAAGCACAAAAAAATATAACGCCAAAGCATAAATTAACCAAACTCCGAACGACAACGGACAACCAGTATAAAGATCCACTCATCCACGGCCAACCAAGACCTTTTCCCACACTTGGCAGCATCTATAGAGTGTGGAATCTCTGTTCAAGCCTGTCGCCATGGTGGCTGCTTTGACTCTTTGGTGACTGCCGCCAAATTGTTTATGGCCAAGACAGGAAGCCGCCAACCGCAGTCGAAACGTAGTCACAGAGAAGCTTCAAAGTCAGCGCCGACATGGGCTAGTTCTTTTTTTTTTGCTTTTAAGGTACTTTTTTATAGGCACTGTTTATTAGTTTCATTTGATTTGCTTTTAAAATTCAAATGAACATTTCCAACTTTGCAGTTTTTTTTGCCGGATTTTATGTTAGCCTTGGTAAGGCGCATAGTTAAATTGTTGTTGGTTTGGCGTCTAAATTATGTGCGAAATATATTGCTGGTCATTAAATTATTGATCGAATGATTTCAAGGCCCGTAATTTTGCATACTCAGAGTGGAAACTTGATTGAGACAGCCTTCACTCGCATCAAGCCTGGTAGCAAGAGAGAGGAATGCAGCTCGACCTGTAATTTGTTTTAAATATACTGCAGCCAAAGTCGTGATAGTTTTCAACCCGTTTACGCCCAGCTAGTAAGCCCAAAAGAACCCAAATCCAACTCACGGATAAGCTGTATGCAATGCAACATGCTTCTTTCACTGCTGCACGCCGCAAAATTGTTTATTATGTTAATTACTCTCACGTCACGTTTCATCATGTTTGAATACTCAGCACTTCCCCTTTCCCAATCCCGACCACTGCGCATTGGATCCTTTTTGTTTACCATTTCTCTCATTACTGTAAGCAGACTTGGAGAGCAAATTAGCACATACAAAATATGGGCGTGAAACGCAGCTGAATGCAGGCAACCAGTCCCAACCGACTGCCCCACTGCGCGTATACTTAATGTGTTTAGTTAGAGGGTATTACGCATAATATATTCAAGTTACTGCCATTCACACATCGAAAGGAAATGAACAATTATTATTTAAATCAAATTATATTATTAAATTTATTGAAATTAAAAATTTATTTAAATTTATATTAGTGTAGTGATTAGTTTCAAAATTTGTAAAATGGTCTTTCCACTTCAGATAAACCAGGCCATTTTCTTTCGAATTTATTCATTGGTATCAACATGTTTTTTGTCGGCCCAAGGTCAATTTTTATTTTTCGTTATTTCTGACTCTCTTCGGAGTTCGTCTTTAGTGGATTGTAACACAACATTTAGCTGACGAGCTGTAACTGAACTTGTTGGACCTTGAACCAAGGTCGCTAATTCCATACAGTTGTTGGTATTTAATAGTACTGTGCGGCAGGAAAGAACTTTTCTGAACCATTTGATATCGAGCGAGGCTTCAGACAAGGTGATGCCCTCACCTGCAACATCTTCAACTTTGTGATTGATAATGTGTTGTGAAAGTCCGAATTATATCGGAACGGGACAATATTGAACTTTAAAGGTGTCCAGTTGCATACGCAGATAATATTTTTTTACCTATATATATAACTATAAAACAATATAAACAGTTGGTAACCAACTCAGGCTTTATCAAAACCACCCAAATTAGCTAGGAGAAAATTAAACACACAAAAAATGAAAAACAAAAATTTTAAAATTATTTACTCTTATTATGCTTCTGGCGACTAACTATAGCGACTAGAGTGCTCAAATTCAAAAGAAAACCCTTTGAAGACATTCCCAACACGATAGAAAAAAATATGATGCAGAAAGTAGGGACGGTGCCCGACAGTGGAATACCTTGAAAGTGTAAAAGGGTATTAAAGATTTGTGCAATGTATGTAAAAAAAATTGTCAATTGGCATTTCCCAATAGGAAAATGTTTTCAGTCATATTAAACTTATAATAGAGACATATAAGAAAACACTTTCTTTCAGCTGGCAGCAGATGTGTTATCGCTGCAAAAGACCATATTTATCGAAATTTGTTCTGCCACTTTACCCACATGTTTTTCATTATTTTCACACATTCATAGGGCACAAAACTACTTATTTCATAGCAGTAATATAGTTTTGTAAATTATTTCACTTTTATATATATAGCCTTTAACCACAAAACATTTTTCACAGTCAACATCTAACTTTTCGAACATAACTTATGTATAAAGATAAAGATTTATATCAATTATATTTCGCTGATTAACAATCTTCTTATTAAGGTGTAATTTGCCATTAACTTTTCATTCGGAATGCTAAAAGGCCTCAATTTCTATAACGAATGGTTCGGAAAGAAGAAAACAAATAGCACATTCGCATAAGAAAATGTTCGCAGTTGTCATTGGCAACTCTCTTCTGGCATTGCCGATTACTGATTTCCAGACAAAAAAAACAAGGAGTAAAAAGTTTTTACATGACTTTGCGTGACTTTAATGGGAAGCACAAAATTTGCTAACATATTTTGTACAGTGTTACAAGTTTTCCGTGGGTTTGGTGCTTTCCGATGGGGGTAATAAGCGGATACCATAACCACACGTACACTTGCTTTTAACTGTGTATCATAAGGCATTCCGTGGGTGACAATCACAGAGCCACCTTAAGTGCTAAGTCAAAAGAAGCAACGCTTAGCTTTTCGAGTTATAGAAGTAATAATAACAAGCATTAAAAGTTTTTATATTTGTTTCTTTTCTTAAGACTTTGTACTTTTGTTTTCGTTGAAATTTGTATTGAGTTTGTGTTTTTATTACGTAGTTTTATGAAACAATCAAAAGAATGTTCTTTGGGTGTCCTATGAGGCGTACACTTAACTACTTTTCATTAAAGTTGGAAAGTATTGAAAGATAAAATAAATGACAAACTTAAATGAAAGCCATGAATTAAAACCATCGTCTTTGAAGCAAGATAAAATTTATTTTTGAGTTATTGATTCAGAAATTTGAGCTATGCTTTTAGTAACCTGTAAGCAAATACATTATGAGCTCTGTTTATTCAAATTTTATTTGCAACTTAGCCTATCAAATGGAAAAAATCGTTTTAAATTGAATATTATTTCATATTTCAGCAGAAATATGATTCATGGTCAGTGAGACTGTCTGAACGCTAGAATAATGATCTTTAGATTTCGCGTTTATTTTTTACCTTCATCTGGTGTGAGAAACTTTAATTTAAAAATATTGAAATTTAAGTTTTTCTTCAGTATTGATTACTTCGCTGGGTCGCATCTTCAATTCTTTAAATAAAACCAGGCTTTCTGCTTATCTATCTAAGTCGCTTAAAAGCCTGCCAACCGATTAAAATTTAAAAGTTTTGTTTACCGCGGTCTTCATTCGGCTCACTCGTCTCCCAAATATTAAAGAAATTAAATTGTTCAACTTTTGTCGGTCATTACAGAAAGATCAAAAATGAAAGGAAAAATTTAACTTTTGTTGAACAAATTTTTGAAAAGTTGAGAGTTTTTATGACCAGTACAAAATTTAAAGAGACCACTAGCAGAACATGACTAGGGTCCAAAAGAAGAAGCAGCGTCATCAGGTGTAGTCGAAACTGCAACTAAAAAACCGACTTACTTTCTGCAACGATGTTGCTGCAGTTAAATGCGAAATCGGGTTGGTTTTTTTTTTTTTTTGCTATAGCAGTCCAGTTCCCATTTTACCGTATTTAGTGTTAATAAAGAAAATAGGTACAGGGTATTGAACTGTCGGACAACGTCCCGACTGTCTGCATCAAATTTTTTTCTTCAAATCTGAGACTTATATTCTGCAAGCCGCAAGCAATATATCTTTCGCATGGTCTAGATTTAACCTGAAAACGTTGCTTTATTGCGAAGCGGTACCACACTGAATTTTCGCTTAGCGTATTTAAATATTGATTTGAAAATATCTCGAAATACTCGAGAATCTTACTTCGCATCTAAAAGGTTTCTAAATAAGGGTGGGTAAATGGTAAAATGGAATTAAACAAGCTTTTTTATTTGAAAGGCTTATTTGTATATCTAATATAGAGTTGCTCTAATGTTCACGGCTCTTTACGATGGCGCCGATTCAGTGTCCCAATTTTCAATGGCTCTGCGGCTTAAAGTAAAGGCCGATTGCAATTTTTATGTTTGCTTGGTATTCGAACCGTTTTTAATACATTGGAGCTCGGTGCAGCAAAAGATTACGTTATGCATTACATATACGTAGGTAAATATATATCTATTTCTTAAACTAAAAGAAAGAAATGGGTCCTTTTGGTCGGGGCTTTATTGTGTAAATATGTATGTAATATATGCAAGTATGCCAATATGTAGGCAAGTATGTATGTATATGTGAATATAAGTATGTGTGTATTATTTATGTATGTATGCATGTTAATTTGGTTTACACAAAATACATTGGGTTTTATACAGAAAATCTGGTTTACACAAAATACATTGGGTTTTTATACTGAAAATCTGGCAAAACTGCGCGTTTTGCGTACTCTTCCTTTGGTGATTTGAATTTGTTTCCGTTGCCCAAGTACACACGTCCACGTGCAGCAACCAAATGTGCCAAGTAGGCCGGAGCTGGATACGAAACGGAGCGGTTACAGCGGGGAAACATGTGGCATAGATTATACGTTAGTTGCTGCAAGAAATTTATATGTAAATTGCCGGTATTCTCAATAATGTTGTATCTGGTTGGTTTGGCAGTGCCTTGAATGGCCTGGTGACTGACCATAAAAAATTGCACCTCGTTTGGATGCACTATAATGCGGTCGACAACAGTGCCTGGCTCTACATTATTGTATTTGTTAAATTTGGGATCTGGCTCGCCTTTAGGAAAGAAACGTGAATGATGCCGCTTCACCACAATTACGCAGGTTAGCTTGGGCTTAATACCCAATCTCGAACAAGCCTTATAGATGCTACCTAGTTCAATCTGTTTAACTTTGTTGAACTGTCCCTCGCTGACTCCATCACGGTAGTAAATGATATGCTCAGGATAGCAATTCTGGTATTCCTTATATTTGTGCAAATGTACCATAAATATAGATTCCATATCGTCGATTTCCTCTAGTTTGGAGGCCTGAAGACGATACTGCATGTTATAGCAGGCACCAAATGCATCATGGGAGGCAACAGTGCCTACCACACTTGGTATTTCAGGTTGATCTCGCGATGGATGACTGACATCAGCTCCCAAATACATAGCATTCTTCAGCTTAATTGCAGATTCATCCTTAACCTTGTGATTGGTACCGTTGAGCTTGCAATTAACTTTCAGCATTAAATTGTTCACCACTTGAGCATTGAGTCTGCGCTCTACAGTGAATTGACGAATGCATTGGGTTAATAAGCCATGTTTGAGTTCGGCCATGGATTTTATGTCACTATATGTGACTCCACGATTTGGTATAATGACAAACACTAATTCACACATTTGGCTTTTTAAATAGGCGAATCTATTATCCATATTCTCATCGGTGTAAGATAACATTTCTGGTTTTTGATTCAAGCTAACTTTTGTAATGCGCGCATTTTCTGTAACCATATCTGCCAGTTGTGACAACATACCGTAAGGTAGGTTAGCTTTCTGTGGGTAAAGTAAAGCCCACTTGTGCATCGCCGGCTTGGCTACTAGGAACTGCAAGCGATCCATTCGCCAGCTGCCATTGCGCACTGCCGCCATTTGGCCGCCTTTGTATTCTATCAGCGGCGGTGTTAAGAGGCGCGTGGGCACCGTGATAAAATTACTTCCAATTTTAATACCGAAACGACTTATGATCGGATTTAGGTTGTGCTGAAAGTAATCCAGCAGCGCAATGATCTTTAGCTTTCGCAAATTTGTTGATACTGTGGCATGTTTCACTATTTCAGCGACCAAATTTTCGCCATCACGACGAGCTAGAGCCTGATTTGGTTGGATGCGACATAATTCCATTGGCAAGTAAATGTTTTTTATAGGTGGACCCACGAACAGGCAGTTTAGTTGGGGATATTTCAAAGTATAGCCACGATCCTTGAAATAAGCAGCAACGGTTTTTGTAATGCCTTCCAATTGAAATGTTTGCGTACCAGCACTATTTTCCGTAAGCCCATTGACTTTGTATGAGCGTGGAAGGATGCCGAAGCATTTGGGCGGCTCGTATATGACATCAAGACCAGTTAAGAAGGGCAATATAGTACTACGCGAGTTGTACAAACTTGTATGAGCATTTATGCGCTGCTTTAGTATATAACGCTCTAGATATTCAACCACCGGCAGGGGCATTGGAAATGACTTGTGTGATATGTCCACATTGAAGAACGGAGAATCGCCGAGCACAAGTGATTGATAAAGTCCGATAATCAATTCGTAGCCATCACTCAATTCATTTCGATTTTCTGGCGAGGTCTTGAAGAAGGAGCGACCAGCACGTATGGCCTTCTCATGGCATGGCGTAGCCAGTACCACCTCCAGGCATTGCAGCGCTCGCATGGGCTTGTCATAGATCTTACTCTTCATATAATTTCTAAGCGACCCCAAGTCGACTTCAATGTTGTCCGTCTCCTTAATCTCGATGGTGTAACGCAGCACACGACCATGGGCATCCACTACTTCAACGTCCTTGCCGTGATTAGGTATCGGTAGTTTGTCCACGGTATAGCAGGAAGCTTTGCCATCAAATGCAGCAGCAACTCCTTTCAAATATTCGCTACGAAATTGTTCAAACGCGTTGCGATAAAACTTCTTTGGACGCTCAGGGCTAATCTTGACGTCATAGTGAAAGGCTACATTTGGCATATCCTTTATGTCGAGTGTTAAATAGTTAGTCTCCACTTGTCCTAATCGCCCGATTGAGCCGCGCTCTACACTGTCTGTCTGTGGAGTTGAAGGAATGGCTGCGGCTTCTGTTCGTCCTCCGTTGTTTACTGATCTTACTTGTCGTTGTGGCATACCGATGCGCTGTTTATAACTTGCACCTTCATGCGAATTAATTTTCTGTCCAACTTGGGATGGCTCTCGTTGCCAGCCTTGCGCAACGTGCTCTTCTTCCTTATGCTGCTTTTGGGCTGTACTCTGCTGGCCTTTCTGCTGCTGTTGCCAGACCTTTTGTCCATTCTGCTGTTGACGTTGTATTGAATTCTGCTCCTGTTGCTTTAGGAGCTCTTTCTGGCGTCCTTCCCCCTGCTGTCGATACACCTTCTGATATTCTTCTTTTAATTGCTGCTGTTTGGAGCTTATTTTTTTGGCAACAACATTCCAGCCTTGCTCCACTTCCTGCTGCTGCTGCTGAAGGAAACACTGTTGGTCCTTTTGAGTTTCTTTCTGCTGTTATGACAAACTTACCTTTGAATCTAGGAGTACTGCCGGAACCCTAACTGCAGTATTTTCTTTGCCTTTCCCAGCTTGTGCAGATAAGGGCAATCCCTTGTAGTTTGATTTAAATTTGCCGCTCATTTTTATTTTCCTTTTTATTGATTAATTTTTTATTTTAATTTAGTTTGTTATGAAGTTTTGGCGCAGCTTACAAAATTCCAAATTTTTTATTGTCACGCACAATCTCTTTTTTATATTTTTTTTCCTTGTTTACACTTTAACGTATCACACAAAAGAAAGAAATGTTTTTTCACGCACAATATTAATTTTTTTTTTTTACTTGTTTTCGCTTCGACTCACAGTACAATACTGAAGCCGAGTCGGACACAGAACGATATTAAATTTTTCGACCTATGGAATAGCCTACTAGATTTCAAATTCAAATTATTTTGTTCGAGCAGAAAAGTTCAAATGTGGAAATTTATACAATGTGGTGTAAAATGTTGGTCATCATATAATGCACTCTTCTCGGCCATCCCAATCATAACCCGTCAAGAAAACTCGAGCCGTGCGGTTATTCAAGTCGTGGAGCAGTACGAATGCCTCTGGAATGTAGTCGCGACGGGCTACAAAAATCGTCACGCAAAAGAGAGCAACTGGATTATAGTGGTAAAGCAAGTCAACGTCAATAAAAAGATGCAAGCCCTGCATTACAATTTGAAATTTTTACAAAAATTGAAGGCAGCGTAGAATTATATATCAACATTTTCTCATTTTAAAATTTTTAGAAACAAAGACGTAAAAATTAATGCGCGTCGATCTACTTCACGTGCAAACCGCACTAATCCAATTCAACCTGTCGAGAAACTCATTTCGCTCGCTTTTATACATGCGAGAAAAGTTTCCCTGCAGCTTGAAACATGCCGGGCATTACCATCTAGTCCCACGACAGGTTGAATTGGATTTACCATATAACCTGTCATAGTTTGATGCCAACGTCAGCTATTTTTGGTAATATTGAAAGTATTCAATATATAAATAATCGTGTTGTAAGAAAAACAGCAAAACCGAACCCAAATTTGACTAGAGCTGGTTCCCACTCCGCTGTCCTCTCTCAACTTCTAATCGAACCTGGCCTTCTGGTTCAGAGAGCCCAGCTGTCTAGAAATAGCGTACTAACACAATTACAAATCGATTTCCAAATCCAGGGTTGATAGGAGCACCGCGTGTTGTGTACATGGTGTCATGCTTGCAAACAATTTTCTGAATATATTCGTTTGTCGTTCATTTTCAGTCACTCGCAAAGACATGGAAATACGATTATATCCATTATCCCTCGCTGGCTGAACATTAGTGCGGTTCGCACGTGAAGTAGATTGACGCCCACAAATTTTTACGACTTTGTTTCCAAAAATTTTAAAATGAGAAAATGTTGACATATAATTCTACGTTGCCTTAAATTTTTGTAAAAATTTGAAATTGTAATGCAGGGTTTACACTGCATGACACTATGACAGTGTGACGTGTGCCCGTAACACGTGGAAATTGTTTACATTGAGGACACACAAATTATGAGTCACACGGCTGTGACAGGGCAAATGAATATATTTTGGTGTAAACATCTTTATTCTTTATGACAGTATGACGCTGTGGCCAGAAGTTCACAATAAGTAAACAATGAACAAGTTCGTGAGCAAGAACTACGAAAAGAGTCAAACGTGAGCGAACATGAAATAAGCATGTCATTATTATTATTCAAAGATAAAAACAAAAAAAGGTTGCAATTGGTGGTGTTTGCTTTTTTTGGAGCATCAACAGCATCTTTTTTATTGACGTTGACTTGCTTTGCCACTATAATCCAGTTGCTCTCTTTTACGTGACGACATTCTGCGACTACATTCCAGAGGCATTCGTACTGCTCCACGACTTGAATAACCGCACGGCTCGAGTTTTCTTGACGGGTTATGATTGGGATGGCCGAGAAGAGTGCATTATATGATGACCAACATTGTACACCACATTGTATAAATTTCCACATTTGAACTTTTCTGCTCGAACAAAATAATTTGAATTTGAAATCTAGTAGGCTATTCCATAGGTCGAAAAATTTAATATCGTTCTGTGTCCGACTCGGCTTCAGTATTGTACTGTGAGTCGAAGCGAAAACAAGTAAAAAAAAAAAATTAATATTGTGCGTGAAAAAACATTTCTTTCTTTTGTGTGATACGTTAAAGTGTAAACAAGGAAAAAAAATATAAAAAAGAGATTGTGCGTGACAATAAAAAATTTGGAATTTTGTAAGCTGCGCCAAAACTTCATAACAAACTAAATTAAAATAAAAAATTAATCAATAAAAAGGAAAATAAAAATGAGCGGCAAATTTAAATCAAACTACAAGGGATTGCCCTTATCTGCACAAGCTGGGAAAGGCAAAGAAAATACTGCAGTTAGGGTTCCGGCTGTACTCCTAGATTCAGAGGTAAGTTTGTCATAACAGCAGAAAGAAACTCAAAAGGACCAACAGTGTTTCCTTCAGCAGCAGCAGCAGGAAGTGGAGCAAGGCTGGAATGTTGTTGCCAAAAAAATAAGCTCCAAACAGCAGCAATTAAAAGAAGAATATCAGAAGGTGTATCGACAGCAGGGGGAAGGACGCCAGAAAGAGCTCCTAAAGCAACAGGAGCAGAATTCAATACAACGTCAACAGCAGAATGGACAAAAGGTCTGGCAACAGCAGCAGAAAGGCCAGCAGAGTACAGCCCAAAAGCAGCATAAGGAAGAAGAGCACGTTGCGCAAGGCTGGCAACGAGAGCCATCCCAAGTTGGACAGAAAATTAATTCGCATGAAGGTGCAAGTTATAAACAGCGCATCGGTATGCCACAACGACAAGTAAGATCAGTAAACAACGGAGGACGAACAGAAGCCGCAGCCATTCCTTCAACTCCACAGACAGACAGTGTAGAGCGCGGCTCAATCGGGCGATTAGGACAAGTGGAGACTAACTATTTAACACTCGACATAAAGGATATGCCAAATGTAGCCTTTCACTATGACGTCAAGATTAGCCCTGAGCGTCCAAAGAAGTTTTATCGCAACGCGTTTGAACAATTTCGTAGCGAATATTTGAAAGGAGTTGCTGCTGCATTTGATGGCAAAGCTTCCTGCTATACCGTGGACAAACTACCGATACCTAATCACGGCAAGGACGTTGAAGTAGTGGATGCCCATGGTCGTGTGCTGCGTTACACCATCGAGATTAAGGAGACGGACAACATTGAAGTCGACTTGGGGTCGCTTAGAAATTATATGAAGAGTAAGATCTATGACAAGCCCATGCGAGCGCTGCAATGTCTGGAGGTGGTACTGGCTACGCCATGCCATGAGAAGGCCATACGTGCTGGTCGCTCCTTCTTCAAGACCTCGCCAGAAAATCGAAATGAATTGAGTGATGGCTACGAATTGATTATCGGACTTTATCAATCACTTGTGCTCGGCGATTCTCCGTTCTTCAATGTGGACATATCACACAAGTCATTTCCAATGCCCCTGCCGGTGGTTGAATATCTAGAGCGTTATATACTAAAGCAGCGCATAAATGCTCATACAAGTTTGTACAACTCGCGTAGTACTATATTGCCCTTCTTAACTGGTCTTGATGTCATATACGAGCCGCCCAAATGCTTCGGCATCCTTCCACGCTCATACAAAGTCAATGGGCTTACGGAAAATAGTGCTGGTACGCAAACATTTCAATTGGAAGGCATTACAAAAACCGTTGCTGCTTATTTCAAGGATCGTGGCTATACTTTGAAATATCCCCAACTAAACTGCCTGTTCGTGGGTCCACCTATAAAAAACATTTACTTGCCAATGGAATTATGTCGCATCCAACCAAATCAGGCTCTAGCTCGTCGTGATGGCGAAAATTTGGTCGCTGAAATAGTGAAACATGCCACAGTATCAACAAATTTGCGAAAGCTAAAGATCATTGCGCTGCTGGATTACTTTCAGCACAACCTAAATCCGATCATAAGTCGTTTCGGTATTAAAATTGGAAGTAATTTTATCACGGTGCCCACGCGCCTCTTAACACCGCCGCTGATAGAATACAAAGGCGGCCAAATGGCGGCAGTGCGCAATGGCAGCTGGCGAATGGATCGCTTGCAGTTCCTAGTAGCCAAGCCGGCGATGCACAAGTGGGCTTTACTTTACCCACAGAAAGCTAACCTACCTTACGGTATGTTGTCACAACTGGCAGATATGGTTACAGAAAATGCGCGCATTACAAAAGTTAGCTTGAATCAAAAACCAGAAATGTTATCTTACACCGATGAGAATATGGATAATAGATTCGCCTATTTAAAAAGCCAAATGTGTGAATTAGTGTTTGTCATTATACCAAATCGTGGAGTCACATATAGTGACATAAAATCCATGGCCGAACTCAAACATGGCTTATTAACCCAATGCATTCGTCAATTCACTGTAGAGCGCAGACTCAATGCTCAAGTGGTGAACAATTTAATGCTGAAAGTTAATTGCAAGCTCAACGGTACCAATCACAAGGTTAAGGATGAATCTGCAATTAAGCTGAAGAATGCTATGTATTTGGGAGCTGATGTCAGTCATCCATCGCGAGATCAACCTGAAATACCAAGTGTGGTAGGCACTGTTGCCTCCCATGATGCATTTGGTGCCTGCTATAACATGCAGTATCGTCTTCAGGCCTCCAAACTAGAGGAAATCGACGATATGGAATCTATATTTATGGTACATTTGCACAAATATAAGGAATACCAGAATTGCTATCCTGAGCATATCATTTACTACCGTGATGGAGTCAGCGAGGGACAGTTCAACAAAGTTAAACAGATTGAACTAGGTAGCATCTATAAGGCTTGTTCGAGATTGGGTATTAAGCCCAAGCTAACCTGCGTAATTGTGGTGAAGCGGCATCATTCACGTTTCTTTCCTAAAGGCGAGCCAGATCCCAAATTTAACAAATACAATAATGTAGAGCCAGGCACTGTTGTCGACCGCATTATAGTGCATCCAAACGAGGTGCAATTTTTTATGGTCAGTCACCAGGCCATTCAAGGCACTGCCAAACCAACCAGATACAACATTATTGAGAATACCGGCAATTTACATATAAATTTCTTGCAGCAACTAACGTATAATCTATGCCACATGTTTCCCCGCTGTAACCGCTCCGTTTCGTATCCAGCTCCGGCCTACTTGGCACATTTGGTTGCTGCACGTGGACGTGTGTACTTGGGCAACGGAAACAAATTCAAATCACCAAAGGAAGAGTACGCAAAACGCGCAGTTTTGCCAGATTTTCAGTATAAAAACCCAATGTATTTTGTGTAAACCAGATTTTCTGTATAAAACCCAATGTATTTTGTGTAAACCAAATTAACATGCATACATACATAAATAATACACACATACTTATATTCACATATACATACATACTTGCCTACATATTGGCATACTTGCATATATTACATACATATTTACACAATAAAGCCCCGACCAAAAGGACCCATTTCTTTCTTTTAGTTTAAGAAATAGATATATATTTACCTACGTATATGTAATGCATAACGTAATCTTTTGCTGCACCGAGCTCCAATGTATTAAAAACGGTTCGAATACCAAGCAAACATAAAAATTGCAATCGGCCTTTACTTTAAGCCGCAGAGCCATTGAAAATTGGGACACTGAATCGGCGCCATCGTAAAGAGCCGTGAACATTAGAGCAACTCTATATTAGATATACAAATAAGCCTTTCAAATAAAAAAGCTTGTTTAATTCCATTTTACCATTTACCCACCCTTATTTAGAAACCTTTTAGATGCGAAGTAAGATTCTCGAGTATTTCGAGATATTTTCAAATCAATATTTAAATACGCTAAGCGAAAATTCAGTGTGGTACCGCTTCGCAATAAAGCAACGTTTTCAGGTTAAATCTAGACCATGCGAAAGATATATTGCTTGCGGCTTGCAGAATATAAGTCTCAGATTTGAAGAAAAAAATTTGATGCAGACAGTCGGGACGTTGTCCGACAGTTCAATACCCTGTACCTATTTTCTTTATTAACACTAAATACGGTAAAATGGGAACTGGACTGCTATAGCAAAAAAAAAAAAAAAAACCAACCCGATTTCGCATTTAACTGCAGCAACATCGTTGCAGAAAGTAAGTCGGTTTTTTAGTTGCAGTTTCGACTACACCTGATGACGCTGCTTCTTCTTTTGGACCCTAGTCATGTTCTGCTAGTGGTCTCTTTAAATTTTGTACTGGTCATAAAAACTCTCAACTTTTCAAAAATTTGTTCAACAAAAGTTAAATTTTTCCTTTCATTTTTGATCTTTCTGTAATGACCGACAAAAGTTGAACAATTTAATTTCTTTAATATTTGGGAGACGAGTGAGCCGAATGAAGACCGCAGTAAACAAAACTTTTAAATTTTAATCGGTTGGCAGGCTTTAAAACCACGGCAAACTTGCAACACGTTACGAAATATGCAAGCAAATTTTGTCATGTAAAAACTTTTTTCTCCTGGTTTTTTTTGTCTTGAAATCAGTAATCGGCAATGCCAGAAGAGAGTTGCCAATGACAACTGCGAACATTTTCTTATGCGAATGTGCTATTTGTTTTCTTCTTTCCGAACCATTCGTTATGGAAAGTGAGGCCTTTTAGCATTCCGAATGAAAAGTTAATGGCAAATTACACCTTAATAAGAAGATTGTTAATCAGCGAAATATAATTGATATAAATCTTTATCTTTACAAAGATAGTGCAGTATTCATTGGTAAAAGATGCATTAATTTTCATTCCTAAAACAATTTTCATAAAAGTTGCGTGCTAGGACAAGAAAAACAATTGCTTTCGGAAAATAACGAAGGTGCAGCTTGTAGGTATACATAAGTTATGTTCGAAAAGTTAGATGTTGCCGGACTGTGAAAAATGTTTTGTGGTTAAAGGCTATATATATAAAAGTGAAATAATTTACAAAACTATATTACTGCTATGAAATAAGTAGTTTTGTGCCCCATGAATGTGTGAAAATAATGAAAAACATGTGGGTAATGTGGCAGAACAAATATCGATAAATATGGTCTGTTGCAGCGATAACACATCTGCTGCCAGCTGATTCAAGGTCAACATTTGTTTGTAATTTAAATTACAATTTTAATGTATAATTTATGATTAAGTTCAAAGAGTAGGAACTCCGAATAGGAGCAAATGTGCGTTTCATGTATGTAAGCACCTAAGTAAGGAAAAGGGCAGCGTGCACAGATTCGCATTTTGTTTTTGGTCCTCTTTGCATGGATTCAACTGGCAAGAAGAATATTTTCAACAACGCATCTTCTTCTTGTATAGGCACAACCAAAAAATATTTGATGCAGACAGTCGGGACGGTGGCCGACAATGGAATACCGTAACCTTTTTTTCCCTATTAGCACTAAATGCAGCATACGGTAAAATGGGAAGGAAAGTATTTTCTTGTATGTCTCTTTTTACAAGTTTAATATGTCTGTAAGCATTTTCCTATTGGGAAGTTCCAATTGACAAGTTTTCCTATTACTTTTATGCCACATGTTTGGAACAGTTTATTGGCGAGAGGGTGTGAAATTAGCATATTTTTGATTATAATTTTGATGTATTTATTCGATTTCAATAATTTTTGAAACATAGATGCAAATAAACATGACGCACACCTCTGTCGAGGTTTGAGATGATAGATTGGTCGGAGCGGCTGTAACCGCAAAAATATGCGACTGGGGGAGGGTGCAACATATCGACGTGATTCGATAAACTTCATCTTTTCGCACTAAATTCTTCGCATCTTTTGGTAAATTTTTGTGCCTCTACTTTTTATAGTATCTGATATCTTGACGTTCATACGGAAGGACGGACAGACGGACAGATGGACATGTCTATATCGACTCGACTATTGCTCCTGACCATTTTTGCCCATGGAACATATGGTCTGCCACGCCTCCTTCTGCCTGTTACATACATTGCACAAACCTATAATACCCTTTTACACTTTGTGTACAGGGTATAAATACTATTTACAATATGGCAGCTTAGCAAGCATGAATCTTTCCTAGCTGTAGTTGACAGGTTTAAAATTGCGAATAGCTCTGGACATAAAATCTTTCACTTTATGGTCACCTCGCTGTCTAAGCTAATGCCAGGGTAATGGAATGGTCTAGCAGTCTACATCAAGCATTGACGGCTGAAATTTTTAAGCGAAAATCTCGTAGCGTTCCCGGTATAATAGGTGCCATTGATGGATGCCACATACCAATAAAGCAGCCTGTTGGTAATGCCCACGATTTCTACAATAGGAAACATTTTTTGTTTTTAATTTTTTTGCTTTTCCGCAAAAAAGTATTGGGATTGGCTAAAAAACCAAAATCTCTAATTTTATGTTTTTCGACGATTTAAGCACTCTGACAACTTTTTCGGCGATGTGGCGATGCTTTTGTGTCCGGCATGTCTTCAAAGGGTTACTCTATTCGTTATAGTTGGGTCGCCAGAGGAATAATAAGAGTAAATAATATTCGAACATTTTTTTTTCATTTTTGTTTTGTTTAAATTTCTCCAAGCTAATTTCGTTTGTTTTTATAAACGTGCGGAAAAGCCTGAGTTGGTTAGAAAATATGAGTATATTTTGAACTGCCATTAAATGTGAAATTTGAACAACGATTCTTTTGATGAAGTTTTCTCAGCAACATATTTGTTTATTAAAATAAAGGAAAACTAATTAACGATATTTGATTAAATTTTGAATCTCTCTTTGCGCTATTTTTAAATTAATTTTTTTTACACTAAAGGCATTTTTTCAAATAGCAGTTATTAAAGTTGCCTTTTCTTTTGTGTTCTTCTGGCCTCTGAATTATTTTGTTTAAAAGCATTTTGGAACCATTTTTTTTTTTGCTTTCACTTACAACTACTCTGTTTGCATAGTTTGAGCAAATAATGCAGCCAAATGTTTGTTGCAATGCATATTTTTTACATTTTCTCTTGGCACGCGCCAAAAAAGGGCAAATAAACGGAAATCCCCAAACCATGAAAATTTAATAAATATGAAATGAGTTTTCTTAAAACACAAGCCCACCCACACACACAAACGCGAACTCATACCCATTTAAGCCACAATACACTTCTCAATGACCCAGAATACCATCAAGGCTGTGGCTGTTGTTGTCCGTCCATTTATATCGAGTATTATTTTACCGTTAAGACAGAAACAAACACACACACACGTACAGGCCTTAAATAAAAGTCCATACACTTAGAAAAAATTTCGGCCTTGATTTAGGAAGTTCGCCCAACGTGAGTGCAGTGAAAAAACGACTAGATAGATGGCGCCAATAACAGTTTAAGTTGAACACAAACAAAAACAAGTCAAAAGTACTTGTTTCTGTTACAAATAAATTTATTTCTTTTTTGATGCCTAATGAGTACAAAATTCTTAACTTCTGTTTCTGTTTGTACTTGTATCGCAAATTTTCTGAATTTTACCAGCCTTAAGTCCACCATCGACAAGCATCGGTCGAGTACCATCGAGCAACACACGCAGCTCCGTCAAGGCAGCAAAAAGCATCTCCGCACCTTTTGATACCGAGCAAGGCTTCGGCCGAGGTGGTGACGTGTCCTGCAACCTGCGAAAGACCGCAGTACGTTGGAATGGGACAATATTGAACTATAAGGGTGTGCAGTTGTTCTCATATGCAGTTACCGCTGCTTTCGTTGTTATTGAAAGAGAAACTGCTAGGGCGAGTCTGTCTGTAAATGAGAGCAAAACAAAGTATGTATATGCTTTCTTCGAGTAGAGGGAGGCAGCGCTCACATTAATGTTGAAAATTATACGATTGATGTTGTCAACGATTTCGTCGACCTTGGATCCACCGACACAATAAAGAACGATTTCCACATGGAAATCAAGTGAAGAATCACTTTTGTCAATAAATGTAACTTTGTTCTCAGTTGGAAAATGAGGAGTAGCGACCACTCGCGCCATATAAAAGTAAAACTCTAGAAGACGCTCATCCCTCCCGTTTTGCTTTATGGCGCTGAAGCATGGTGAATGACGCATTTTGATGAAAATGTTCTGAGTGAGCCTGAAAATAGAGGTTTGAGGTATATTTGAATACAAATTTTGTTTTCAATCGTTTCGAAAAATAAAATTTATGTTAGATAGAATAGATTGGCATTCAAGGACAAATGTCACATAAACGGGTTTTTACAGTGTTGTAGGCGCTTTCAAATAATATATAATATATTTATAAGAAAATTATGCGAACTTTTTTTGAGTGTAACTAACCCTTTTCTAGGCCAATGCATAAAAACCTAAGCCCAGCGCCGTAAATAATGAGACACAATTTTTACGAAATGCTCGTAAACAAATGGCGAGAAAGGCTGTTTGCGTGTCCTTGAAGCATAAAGCACATATTCACACATGCAATCCCACACACACATTGAAAGGCGTTGCCACATAGTTTCAGACTTTGGTATTGGCAAACGCCGAAAATACTGTTATTATAAGTGCATAAAGCTGACTTTAGCTTCACATGAGACACATTGGCTGGGACACTTGGGGTGCCAGGCGAGTGGGCGTGTTTCTGTAGATATGTATGTGCTTAAGTTTGGCTTCACGAACACAGGATCTTGTTGAATAAATAAGGAAATGAAACAGCAGCTATGTGAAAAACATTGCCATCTGACAGCTTGATTGCCATTCAGGAATTCCTGTCCAATATTTTGGCAAACATTTATGTTCTTTGTTGATTCATAGCCTAAAGTAAACTTGTTTTCCAGGTTGTTAAAGTTACTTATTATGTCAGGTAATTGCCTTTTTTTATGTAACTGATGATGGTGTTTAGCAAATAATAGTAGCTAAGTGGAACAGTAGAACAATGTACAAATATTATTAGAGATTATCATTTTTAAGTGGCAAACTTAACATTTTAATAAATATTTCTTAAGAATCTACAGGAACTTTATCAATATCAAAGAACTACATTGTAAAACGTGCTTTAAAAATTGAATGCAGACAGTTAACAAACTATGAAAGTATGAATTTATAAAATTTCTGCAATTAACGATATTTGGAAAAAAATCGCTGTAACTATTAAAGCATGGAGGAATATCTTGCAAAAGGAAAAAACGGATCCTGAAGCTTAGAATATGTAATATAAAAGCTTAATATAAATTTTCTTGCCCTTTGATCTTAAGGAGTTAAAAGTGTGGTAGTCATTTGATTCGTAGAGCCAATAACAAAAAATTTACCAAACATCAATATGATTCCGAGAACATTAATTACATAACTGTAATCGACAAATATTATATATGTTAAAATGGAGCCAACCCTTCTACTTTTTTTTGTACTACATTCAAGAATGTTTTGAAGATGGAAAATAAAACTTATGTATATAAAAAGCTGCCACTGATACGCCATAATGATGTTCGCACACAAGGGACATGTTTCCCATTGTTCGATAGCCTGAAGAACTTTTCCTTTTTAACAACCTAAGTATTCACATATACTGGTATTTCCATGGCTACATAAAGTAGTGCGGTAAAGAAAAACTAAAATAAAAAAAACATTTTACTTACTTACTTAATTGGCCATGACAACCCGTTACCGGGTTACGGCCTGATGTAAAGCTCTCCTCCAGGTCTCTGCTTTGCGCGAGCCTTTTCCAATTGGTAATACCAAAGGTAGCTAGCGTACTCTCTACCTGGTCCTTCCAAGGTCTGCCCTTCCGTCGCTTCCCTTCGACAACCGTATGGAAGACTCTTCTCGCAGGAGCTTCTTCATGCATACGCTCAACATGACCTAGCCAGCGGAGCCGCTGGATCTTAATTTGCTTGACTATGTCAATGTCGTCGTAGAGCTCATAGAGTTCGTCATTCCATCGTATGCGGTAGTCGTTGCCAACGCGTAGAGGGCCAAAGATCTTAAGGAGTACTTTCCGCTCAAGCACTCCTAGGGCATTTTCATCAGACTGCGATGAAAGCGCCATAAAGCAAAACGGGAAAGATGAGCGTCTTATAGAGTATCAGTTTCGTCTGGCGGGAGTGGTCTCTACTACTCATTTGCCTACTGAGAACAAAGTAACACCTATTGGCAAGAGTGATTCTCCGCTTGATCTCCATGCTGACATCGTTCTTCATTGTGACGGTGGTGCTAAGGTAGACGAAATCCTTGACAACATCAAAAGTATAGTTCTCAACATCAATCTGAGAGTCCAACCGCTGTGTATCTCTACTCGAAGAAAGCATATACTTCGTCTTGCTCTCACTTACCACCCGACCCACCCTGGCAGATTCTCTTTCAATAGCCGCAAAGGCTCCGGTAACCGCTCGCTTTGTACGCCCGACGATATCGATATCATCTGCGTATGCAAACAACTGGACACCCTTATAGAATACAGTCCCGTTCCGATTCACTTCGGCCTTTCGCAACACATTCTCCATCAAAAAGTTGAAGAGGTCGCAGGAGAGGGCATCGCCTTGTCTGAAACCTCGCTTGGTATCAAATGGCTCGGAGAACCTCTTTGCTACCTTGACGGAGCTGCGCGTGTTGCTCAACGTCATTCTGATAGTCGTACCAACTTTGCAGGGATACCAAACTCAGACAGTGCGGCATATACGCGATCCCTCAACGGGCTATCAAACGGTGATTTATAATCAACAAAGAGATGGTGGGTGTCGATTTGTTTTTCGTGGGTGTTTTCCAGGATTTGGAGTAGTGTGACTATCTGGTCTATGGTTGACTTGCCAGGTCTAAAATCACACTGATAATGTCCAATCAGTTCTTTCGCAAACGGTTTTAGTCTTTCACACAATACGCTTGATAGGACCTTATATGCAATAGAAAGTAGACTGATACCGCGGTAGTAAGTGCACACCGTGGGATCACCCTTCTTGACGACAGGGCAGAGGACACCAAGGTTCCAATCATCGGGCATGCTCTCATCTAGCCATATTCTGCAAAAGAGCATGTGCATGCAATTACCAACTCATTGCCTCCAGTCTTGAACAGCTCAGCAGGCAGGTCATCTGCACCAGTTGCTTTGTTGTTCTTGAGCCGCTTGATTGCGACCCTGACTTCGTAATAGCTAGGCGGCGGTATATCCACGCCGTCGTCTATTATTGGGGACATCGGGAAGTTAACTCCGGCGGCGGCATTGTCATTACATCGCCCGTTAGCAAGCCAGAGAAGTGTTCCCTCCACAACCTCAGTGCACCCTGTGCATCCACTACCAGATTTCCCTCTGCATCTTTGCAGGAAGACGGTCCGGTACTAAATCCTTCAGCCAGACGCTTGGCTTTTTGGAAGAACTTCCTAACGTCATTCCTGCTCCTGCACATCTCGATCTCCTCTCGCTCACGCTTTTCCTGCTCGTGTTTTTTGCGTCTGAAAAGGCGTCTCTCCATCCTTCTCATTTCCCGATAGTGATCTCGCACAGATCGCGTGGCAACCGACTGCAGGGTCCTTCTATAGGCGCCGTTCTTTACTACAGTGGCTTCGCGACACTCCTGATCGTACCATTGGCAGTGGGCGCTGGAATCCAAGGACGTTCTCCGCGGCGGAACGCAAGGAGTGGGATATATGCTTCCAGAGTCCCTCGGCGTTATCAGGTTCTGAGGCAGGTTGAGTGAGCTGCTCAGAGAGTTGAGCGGAAAAGGCCTCAGCAGTCTGCTCTGATTGCAGCTTTGTGATGTCCAGCTTTCGCTGCGCACTAGATCGCACATTCTTCGTTATGCTTAGACGCATGCGAACCTTGGCTGCAACAAGGTAGTGGTCAGAGTTGATGTTGACCCCTTTGAACGTACGAACATCAAGCACGCTGGATGCATGCCTTCCATCAATCACAACATGATCAATCCGGTTGCGTGTAGATTGATCAGGAGACAGCCATGTAGCCTTATGGATATCGGGATGCGGAAATCTGGTACTACAGACCACCATGTTAAGCGCCGCGGCGAAGTCAATTAGCCTGAGACCATTGTTTGAGGTGGTCTCGTGATGGCTGAATTGTCGGACAGTAGGACCAAAGTTGCGCTCTCTTCCAACCTTTCCATTAAAATCGCCTATCACGATTTTTACATCATGGGCTGGGCAGTGGTCGTAGACAGACTCCAGTCTATCATAGAACGCATCCTTGGTCACATCGTCCTTGTCCTCCATCGGAGCGTGCGCACAAATTAGGCTGATGTTAAAGAATTTAGCCTTGATGCGGATTGTTGCCAGCCTTTCGTTCACTGGTGTGAACCAGGAGACACGGTTGCGTAATCTCCGGCCAACAACAAATCCGCACCCAAATTCGTGGCGCTTCGCATGGCAGCTGTAGTAGATGTCACAGTCAGATCCTACGCAGCAATCCTGTCCTGTCCATCGCATCTCTTGGATGGCGGTAATGTCGGCTCTGCACATCCTGAGAGCATCCACCGGGTAGAGGTACCATCCCAATTAAGGGTCCGGACATTCTAGGTGCATACCCTCAAATCATAGTCCTTTGTGTGTTTCCATGGGTCGTCAACTTTGGGGGCGTTCCAATCCGAGGCAGGTTTATCATCTTTCATTGGGCGAGGTTTTTACGCGGTGGGTCCCAAACCCTACGCACAACCCATTTAGAGCCCAGGGAGGGCTTCGCTGCGCACATTAGCTCACTACTCGAACACCGGGTGGCGATTAGAGCAGCTATCCAGGGGGCACCACGAGGAGGTTGTGCGTCAACTTGGTTAAGGTAGAGACAGATATCACCCTGGCCATTCCCCGGTGAATGGCGATCAGAAGCTTTCACTCTGTTCCACCAGGACCCAGGACCACCCTGGGCCTTCCATTTTAGTAGTATTATATGTAGTGGGGTGAGCGAGTCAGCAAGTCAAAGCTTGTCGTATGAGGAGACTTACAATGACCCTGGGTTCTTTCGAGACCAGTGGAGCCACCCCAGGCCTTAAAAGGGTTATGCGTAGGGTTTGGGACCCACCAATGTTGTGTAAAGATATTAGCTAGTAAAGAGTCATACGTGAAGTGCCGGAAAAGAGAAGTGATTTTGTTTATTGAACTTATTTTAACATGATCTGGAATAACATTGATGATCTGAATTAACATTGAACTTTCTGGTAATGGTGGACCTTAGGCAAATTTAAACCCTTTCAAATTATAGCAAATATGTTGCGTATACGCCACATTGCACATACTGTGTAATTCTGCGATGCATGGTAATGTTTGCTTTCAACAATGAAGCGCTGTTTTCATAAAGTACTGTTGTTAGTCATATAGCTCATATTGTTGCTCTATCGCCATTGTTTTTCCATTTTATTATTATAATTTTGCATATTGAAATATTTCACGCTCAGAATGTAGCCTTGTCATTTTCATTTGCTGTTTTTATGTGGTTGCAGCAATGACCTTGCCATTTATCCGCTCATCAAGAGCGCTACAGTCCCACCGAACATCCCCATTCCATCCAATGCTTCAATGCAGGTTGCTCTACGACGGCATTCATTCATCCAGTCAACGGCAAAGGCAGCTTTCAATGCCTAAAGGCTCGCACTGTCCTTGCCGGCTAGCTTTTGTTTTGTAGTTCAGCTAACAAAAGAAATGTTAGAAATAGAACTGTTCAAAATACACTTTGCAAGGGCTAAAATCTCAAAGGTTCAAAATGAAATTGAAGAAATCAAAAGGTTTGTATACTTTTTGGTGACTTTGCAGGCTCTAGAAACGTTTCCCCCGACGCTTAACGGATTCCATCTTAATGAGAAAGCAAAATGGAATGCAAAACTAAAGGTAAGTCAAACCATATAAATAAACTTGCTTTTCATAAACAGATTTAATAACATCATATAATTCCTCTAATAATACATATCTCTAATCAGGCCCGTGGTATCATATGCATCAGTGGTTTGGTGAAAGAGAACAATGGTTCAGTCCACCGTCACTCTTCTCACCAGACTACAAAGGCATGCCTGCTTAGGGATTACCGGCGCTATGAACATAGCCTCAAGTGATGCACTTAACGCACTGTTAAATCTAACCGCTTTTGACGTGTTTTTTACGGCAAGAGGGTATGAAAGCGGCTAACAGACTCAACAACGATGTATAGCGGCCTACACAGACACAATCTGTAAGGAACGGTGGTTATCCATCACTGGATGCCGCGTAACGAAACACTTCGTGAAAGGACTCAATTTGCCCAGAAATTTGATTTTCATG
This sequence comes from Chymomyza caudatula, assembly GCA_035041775.1. NCBI lineage: Eukaryota > Metazoa > Arthropoda > Insecta > Diptera > Drosophilidae > Chymomyza > Chymomyza caudatula. The sequence continues at coordinate 2,919,777 of JAWNKW010000209.1, forward strand.
GAAGAAAAGGGTACAGGGTGTCCAACTGTCCCGACTGTCTGCATCAAATTTTTTTCTAATGTAATATTTCTCTTTATTGCGATTTAATCGATGTGAATTAAACCGTGTGCATGCCATAACCTTTTTGGGGAGAGAAATCCACTGCATTTACTGTCTCTTAGCGTCCTGTGTGCTGTGAGGAAGTGGGGTTTCATCCACTGGCACGGAACGGCGCAAAGACTCCTTCGGATTGGGGTTGAACATCGCCAAATACTTATTTGGTAAATAAGTACACGGTTGTGCTTATGGTTGAGAGTTAGTAGTCGCGGCATATGGATTTTGTCAACGTTTTCTGGTGTGACGATCTCTCATGGGTAACCTCAACCTTCGGCGTCACATGTGCTGGTATGACTATAACGGAATTCAATGACCCACTTAACCTAGATATGCCCATTCGTTACTGTGCCAGAAAAACACATTTTTTATTTTAACTTACTTTCTAAAAATATTGTACATTGTACACTTTACCAAAAAAATTTGGTCAAGAAATAAAATTGGTTTTGGTGTGATTTGAAATAAAAAACTTAGTTTGCAGTCCTACGTGATGCACGTTTTTTGATGGCAAAATGCACCCCGGGTTTGGATTTTCCTGCGGCACCACTAGATGGTCGAATCGCAGATCAAGGCTGAGTGACTTGCAAGATGCCATGCATTCTGAGGCGCCTCACGTGTTGATCTGAGCGATCGACTCTTCCCATATTTCTATTTTAGAGGTAAACTAAGTATGACCTGTATATATGTTTTTTTCCGTTTGTGAATAGCGCTTAACAGTATAATAACGTGCAACACTCGCAAAGTGAGGAATCAGGTTGACCACAATGTTATCAACATTCGCGGGAATGTCCAATCCTGCCTTTAGGCGGTGCATGTATTGTCACCTGTATCAGGTAAACTAATCGTCGAATAGGTAAACTGACTTCAGATTCGTTATTTTTGGCCAAAACTTAGTCCAAACTAATTTTTTGAGAGCAAAAGAAAAAAATATTTGATGCCGACAGTCCTTTTTTCACACGAAAATCTAACTTCTTTGCAAATTTTTGTTTGATGGTGTAGTTTAAAAGCACGCTTATTTGTCACGGGACAAGGGGGTGAGATATCGACAAACTGATCAACCTAGAATAAATGCGCATATTTTGGTACAAAAATTTTTGCTCTAACTCTTAAGGTTGGAATACCACGGGCGGACGGACAGACAGACCCGTAAAACTATTAGACTAAACTATTATTGTATATATCCATAATACTTCATAAGCTGGCAGTCATTAGTCCTTTTATAACAGTTTTTTTTACTGGCACATAGACATACAAACATTCTTAAATGTATGAAGGGAAATGAAATCAACATGTTGCTTACTTGCTGCATCAAATAAATAGATAGGACTCACACCATTTAGTGGAGTTACAAACCAACAACAGAGAACAGCCATTAGCACTGCAGTATGAAGACCAACAATTCACAATTCTCGCAGGGCATTTGGAAGCAGAGAGCTACGCCAGCTGTAAGCAACTCCACCGAACGGCCCCAATCCACTCACATTCCAGTTTATGTCCTGTTGTCCTGTCAGGCATTTTATAAGCCTCCCTTTGCTTTAATTTTATATGTTTATATTTATATTGTGTGCTTATTGGACTTTAGGAGAGGTTTATTCAAAAATAACTTACACACCCAAAAAAAATACTCACAACTCTTTAAAAAACTTTTATGTCAAGTGTCAAATATTGTGAATTTTAGTTGCCATCTTATATTATACCGTAGTTTCCATTTAATTACATGTGTGCTCATTTATGGGTAAGAATTTCTCAAGTGGGCCCTTAAAATTCGCCATGTTGAAATCATACTCAAAGTTATATGAACTTTTTTACTTTGTTTTCCCAAATTCCGATTGTTTATCGAGTTATCGATAAATGAATATTTAGGCAGTCCTTTTTAAATTAATTCATACATAAATGTAAACTTAGGCTTGACGGATCAAACAAGAGGAGGAATATTGAAATACCAATAAGTTCCGGTGTTTACTTTGTATTATTACTTTATTTTTACTATCGTCATACGCTTTTCTGCTGCTAACCTTGATTAATGTGCTGCGAAATGCTTGACAGCGGCTGTAATCGTTCGCGCACTGTGCCAACGAGGCGTATGATTGATATTTAAGTGTAATCATAAGCTGCACGTGTGGCTAGCTCGCGGGGTGTTGCGAGCATAGCTACTGTGCTCTGCATATTGAAATTAATGCGAGGTTTTTCACGGGAAATTGCGCGTGACCGCAAGTCAGTCAACCACTTGCACATTGCTATATGTAGTTAAGTGGTGCCAAGATCAAATTTGAAAGCTGCCTATAGGCTGTATTCGTGTTTCCGTCCATCCAAGGGTACTTCTCGAGGACAGCTGCTATGTCATGGATAATTGTTTTTGATTAATCAGTCTGCAAACTTTAACGAAAGATCTAAGTTACTTTATAGGTTAATCATCAATGATACAAATTAAAGCGTTTTTTGGAACTGTTCTCCAAGGCAGATTGTGGTTAAGACAACCTCTGGTCATGACTTAAAAAGCAACTTCGAGAAAGGTCTTCAATGCGGCTGTAACAAGTTGTTATGACCAATTAAGAAGATAAAGTTAAAGATAAGAATGAGATTTAAAGCGATATTTAGATACAACATTTTGCCTTTTGGGCTTCATCGTTCAATTTCGAGCCTCAGCGTGACATTGATTTTCCTGCTTTAGAGGTTAGGTCCCAGCCAGCAGGAAGTTGATTTGTGGCACGTGATTTTCGTCAACCCATGAGCCACGAACAAAAATACGGCCTCCGCCCTCCCATAGCCACTTATTTGTCGTTTGTCTACCAAGACCAATTGGCAGTGATTGGATCTTCCGCTTGATCTCTATGCTTTCATCAAACTTCGTTGTGACGGTTTTTCTCTATCTGTATTAAATAACTTGTCGCTGCGTACCAATTTTTTTTGCAAATGTTGCTTTACTAATATCTTTCTAAAACCAAACATTTATGCTCTTCGGTGGTAGGTGTCTCTTTCATAGTTGAGCTCACATATTAATCATTGGGTTCTCTATTTATTATTCATATTATCTAATACATGCTCTATCCCCTTTTACCTCTATCAAATTTGCGATGTTTATTTCGCTTTTATTATCGAACAATTTGGCAAAACCAATTTTCTAGTTTTTCTCCTTGTTACCAAAGTTTCTAGCAAGGTATAACATGCAAAAGTTATCGCCCATACGCTACATATTTAACAATGTACGACTTGTGTTCTATGTGGACGGTAATTGTGTTACGTTTTGTTTCAGAGGTTGCTTTCCTTTTTCACTCCATATTTTTGGAATGCTCCTCATGCAGTTGGCCTGCTCCGCTCAACTACACGTGACAAATGCTCTAGTAAAGGACGTTTAACTTGGTTAGATTGGGGTGCAATTGCATGTACATATAAAGATTTTGTCAATCAAACTTGCAAAATTTTAAAATTTTAAAAGTTTTAACATTTTTTTCACAAGCCTTTATTATTAGAAAAAAAAAAATTTCAAAACAATCATAGGAAAGGAAGTGGAGCTTGAAAACAAATAGCAGCAGTGAGCAGAAAAGGGCACATCTTACGTGAGCAAAAATCTTTGCCACTCAGTAACACTCACAGGTACCAGTAAGCGTCTTATAGATACGGGAAATGCAGTATTGCAAAGCGGCAATATGGCCGAAAACCATTAAAAATAAAGGCAACATGTCATTTGGGTTTTGGCCAAGTTATTGCGGCAATAACTTTATTTCAATTTAGGGTCAAATAGGTAAAATGTGCTAAAGCAAAAGTTAAATACTACAATCGCTTAAAATAACGTCTCCCTCTATAAAGTTAGCAATATACACACACCCTGAGTTTAGTTAGTATCCCTCAAGGTCTCGCTGTAGCTGGAAAAGCCGTTGGTGCTTTAAATCTTTGATATGACAGAGAACGTTCTGAATGCTCGTTTAAGAAATACAACATGAAAACGAGAAAGAAAAAGAAAACTAAACGGCAAACAGATAAAATGGCGGGGGCAAATTATTTCACGCCTGCCCTGGCAAAACGCTGTCCATTTCCGCAAAATGTTCCCAACTGAAAAAAATTTATTTTCCAATCTGACAGCGACTAGAGTGGAATTTATTCATGGGATGCGGAAGGTGGGTGTCGTTTGTACTTCTTGAATTCGCACGGCTTGTGGATAGGTTTGACGCGGCCCTAACAGAAGGTAAAACGTGCGAAGAACAAACACACATCCATACTTTCTCATACGAAGTCTTGCTGGATAAAAATTCAGAGATTATGTAAAAGATTTACCATATTCAAGGCCGGGCGGACCTCAGCAGAGTTTCTCTACCTATAAGTTAAGAGAGCTGAAGAGCAAGCGCCATTCATTGTGGCTCGCTTGCACGTTGAATCATGTTGATATATATACCCTGCACACAAAGTGTAAAAGGGTATTATAGATTTGTGCAATGTATGTAACAGGCAAAAGGCAGGCTATATGTTCCATGGGAAAAAATTGTCAGGAGCAATAATCGAGTCGATGTAGTCATGTTCGTCTGTCCGTGTTGTCGCACCGTTCTCGGAGAGCTATGCGCATATGCTGGGAAATATACGAATTTGTCGATTTTTGTCGCTCCGTTCAATCTACCATTTCGTAACTCGACAGAGGTGCGCGTCGTGTTTATGTGCATCTATGTTCCAAAAATTATCGAAATAGGATATATACATCAAAATTTATAGTCAAAAATATGCTAATTGAAATTAGCCCCCTCGCCAATAAACTGAGCCAAAATTCAACTACATTTAGATATGGATACATGTGAGCTAGAGTTACAAAATTTGATATGGAGAGTCGTGTGACCCTAATCGTTAAAACTGCATCCACCTTTTTTCAATGGAACCCCCCGTTCCCCCGCAATCATAATTTACCTTAATTACTGCCACACAGCCCAATGTATTGATTTTAAAATTTATAAATGTATTTTTGACCTGTTACAAAATTCAATGACGTTGACCCAAGAATACTGGATTTATCGGTATAAAAGTAATTTTTCCCCCATAAAGCCAACTTCCCAACAGGAAAAATTGTCAATTAGAACTTTCCAATAGAAAAAGTATATATAAAAGTGAATACTTCCGTTACTATTTTACCGTATTTAGTGCTTATAACGAAAAAGGGTACAGGGTATTCCACTGTCGGGCACCGTCCTGACTGTCTGCATCAAATTTTTTTCTTTTTCTTTCCAGGCTGTTTTCGTTGTTCCTTCGTTGCTTTTGCTGTTGTTGCAATTGTTGGTTATTCTTTATGGATTTGTGTCTGATTAATAATTTTGCAAGCTTTCTATTGGCAAACATTGCCAGTCAAGTTCGCACACTCAGACGCAACTTCCGTTTCCGTTTCGCCATGCACATTAAGTTAACCGTTTCCCAAGTGTATAGAAGGCAAAAGTCGCAAAGGTAGCCATTTAGCTGTATATGTTTAGAAGTATTTTGAGTGTGTAACGACGCTTGCCTTACACAAGCCGCCGTTCCAACCTAGCCAAAATATACACATAAAACAAATAGACATCGAACCACGGTACAGAAAACAACCGGCCTAAGACGTAAACAAGTCCCCGTTACACACTAGACAGCACTCAGTACAAAAACAAAGCACAACTTTAAATGCAACCAAACCAACAGCAGACCACAATAGGATAACGGGACTTAGACTATAGAGATAAGCCGCGAGCTGCGATTGGCCTGCAATACCAACGACAGCGCTATAAAAGGCGGGCCAGTTGCTGCGTGCAGGTGAAATACTAAACCTGCAGCATCACATATAAAGTAGTAGTAGTAGCCTTCCCAAAACCGGTAGTAGTTCACCCAAATCCTCCTTAAACTCATCTTCCATATGGTCTTGGTGGTCGGCTCGCTTGGAGAAGCATCCAAGTACCATGTGCTCCTCCACCCAATCTCGTGGTCGGCTCGCTTGGAGAAGCCTCAAGATTTGGGTGCTCCTCAAACTCATCTTCCACATGGTCTTGGTGGTTGGCTCGCTTGGAGAAGTATCCAAGACCCATGTGCTCATCCTAATCCTCTCCAGCTACTCGACAACGGAACGACCGACGCACTTCGGACTGATCACAAACGAACTGAATTAGTATATATAGCGCCCTCGAAGACGGCAATAGGGAGTTCAGCTCAGGCACTCGTCGAGTGCAGACGTGCGCGCTGAGTCTCGCTGTAGACAGGCATAGTGTTAAAACTTACCACCTAACTAAATAAAGGTGAAGTACAAACGCTAACATGATTATTTTATTTATGAGCGTCAACAGTGCACCAGTGGCTCCAGAACACACAAATTTCTGTAGCAGATCGCCTGGGTACACCGGCGAGATTTACCCCAGCCTGAGACAACGTTACAAGTGCACTGTACAAAGTTAAAGATCACGTTCATCAATAAAAAGCTACACTGTTGGTTTCAATTCGATATATTGTTGAACATATATACTACATGTATAGCTTATAATCAATAGGTCTTGAAGAACGAAAAAGCGTCCTAAATGCTAGGTATAAACTATAATAGTCAATGGACTTGTTTTTTAGTTTATTTCAATTTCATAACATACACTTTAATTCAGCTCATTAAAAACAAACGCCAAATGCTATAAGTCATAAATCATAAAGAGTGCTTCAATTCAACAAAGTCAAATACAACACTCATGATAGGTGTGAAAATGATTTGCCCCTCTTTGGCTTTCGTTAAGACTGATGGAATACATATGTCGATTGACGTGTGCACGCAAAGTGCAGGTATTTGGACTACCCATCAATCATAGAATCAATCAGCCAATGCATTGCCTTCTGCAGCATGGATAAAGCGGAGAGCTATGGGTTGTGATTGATTTATTGGCGAAGCGAGTATTTTCAATGGTACACAAGGAGGAGGGTTAAAGTGGAATCTTAAAAGAAAATACTACTGTGTAGTAGAAAGACAAATGGCAGCTGTACGAGACTAACCACATAACATTAAGTAAGTTGGCCAAATATCTTTTTTTTTATATCAATAAGTACACCTCGCTTGCGCTACTGTTTGTTGCTTTGAGCGTTATCGTGAGAGAGTTATGGAAAGGAAAGAGAGGTGCTAACACACTAACCATTTAAAAAATCGCGTAAGTGTAAACCCCTCTTCTCCGAAATATAAATCAACACATTTGATATACGAAGCAAACAAAGTCAATAGAAGGGAGTGGCCAATCGTGCTAACTAGGATAATAAAAGCATAACTCGCCCGACATTGATATACCCTGGTACCCTTTTTCTTTATAAACACTAAATTCGGTAAATTGGGAATGGAAGTATTCACTTTTATATCTCCTTTCATAAGATCGATAATTATGATCGATATCATAAGATATATACATTTTCCTTTTGGGAAGTCCAATTGACAAGTTTTCCTATTGGGAAGTTGGCTATTATGGGTTAGCTGTAACTAAGCTGTCTCTGAGAAAGTCAAACCAAATATAACTAAATATTGTTGTTGCTGCTGACAGCAGGTGGAACATTTTGGTGAATGCAAACAACCGTTAGATGTAAAAGGTTTTGTCAACTTTACAGCTTTGGTACGTAGTATCATAAACTATACGGCCGTACGTACGCTTGGCTGCCATCTTGCATGTTGCCTTTCTTGTTTGTTTTGTTGTTCGTCATCTCATGTTTTGTGAGAGTGTTAGTGTGGCCATATTTGAATACGTGAGTGTTTGCCTGAAATCCTTTGGGCCGAATAAAGAGTAAGTCGACTAGAAAATTGTTGCATCGATACTATGGGATATGATATTTGGGAATACATTATACTCGTTATACTTTGGGTAGCTCAAAACTCCTGTTAAGTAAAACCTATATTTGCATTGTTAGTTGCAATTTGAATTATTTTTTCCTAAATAAACGTTATTCCGTTTTTACACAAAAATGAGAAAATAAACGAATATCGGAATGTTGGTTCAGGAATTTTATGGGATATTTGTCAGAACCCTTACTTTTTGATTTAAATATAACTGAAAATTACAAGTTTGAAACAAATATATATAATATACGATTATGAGTATTTGCATGGTATAGAACGTGACACATTTCAACTGGAATAAAAGTCAAAGTAAAACTCTTTTTTTGAGGGTACTATAACTCATAGCACTTTGATAGCTGTTGATATTTATTAGCGCTTAGAGTTTATTTATCTTACTACCAAATATGCGTGTGCTTCGCTTGCTTACACTTTTACAGGACTATTTCATTATCGTCAAACTTATCGATACAGATATTATGCTAATCGGTATACATCGATAACAACATACTGTTTGTTAGTTTAAGGTCCAAGGGAAGAACAAATAAAAAGTGAACTCGAACGTGACAAAAATGCAACTGGTGGTCGCGGCCATTTATAGAAACGAAAGAAATTAAAAGCCGTATGCATTTTTTAAATCGATTGCAATTAAATAAATTTACCTTGATAAGCAAATACACCAACGAACGACAAAAAATGAAAATGTAAAATTTGGTGAGCTATTTATAACCTGAACACAAAGTGTAAAAGAGTATTGTTGAGGCATTTCGAATTCAAAATAGAATCAATATTTTTTTTAGTACTTTGTCCAAAGACCCTTATTTTTTATTACGCTTTTAATGCGATTTGGCATACTTTCTGCCTAATTTTGTATAATTTCCTTAGGAATAACTTTCCACTCCTGCTGGATTCGCTGCCACAAATCCTGTTGGTTAGCTGGGTCTATTGAAAATTGACCACAGGTTCTCAATTGGATTGAGATCAGGACTCTGTGCTGGCCACTCCATCAACTTAAAATTTTGTATAGCGATCCATTTTTTTACTATTTTAGCTGTATGCTTTGGATTTCCATCTTGTTGGAGTGTTATGTCATTCTCCTGATACGCGCATTTTTCAATAAAATCGCAAAGATATGTCGGCAAAGGCGAGGGGGGGTGATATTAGCATATTTTTGACTATAACTTTTGATGTATTTATCCGGTTTCGATCGTTTTTGCAATGTAGATGCACATAAACACGACGCGCATCTCTGTCGAGTTACGAAATTGTAAATTGAACGGAGCGGTTGTAAGCCGCGCAACCGCCTTCCCCCCGGGGGAAGGGGGTAAGATATCGACAAAAATCGACAAACTCGTATATTTCCCGGCATATGCGCATCTTATGGTAAAATCTTATTGTCTCTGAGAAACACGTGACAATACGGACAAACAAACAGACTATATCGACTCGACTATTGCTCCTGATCATCTGACACGCTTAATTCTGCCTGTTACATACATTGCACAAATCTATTATACCCTTTTACCCATTGTGTACAGGGTATAATGATATAAATTAAACTAAACTGAAGTAAACTGCAAATTTTTGATGAAATTCATCTGATTGTCTTTAAAATAAAATGAAATTAAAAAACCGTATAATAATTATTCTCATTTACTCTTCTGCAAATTTTGAATATTGGTTTTATATGAAGGTGTGTTAACAATCAAATGACTTGGATATAAGTACTTAATTTAGTCCGCAAATAAATAGATAGAAAATTCATTTTAATAAAAAAGGATTAACACTAATAGCAGTAAATAAACGAAAAGCACAGACATTGGATTACTTCAGATGACTATAAAGTATTGAAGCACCAGCTCCAGTGGTGCTGAAGATGAGCAGCACGACTTCGAGTTCCGTGTCTGTCTGGCAGAGGCAGCAGTGGAAGCAAAGATAAACAGATATATATTATTAGATTTATGAGGGAGTCGCTGTAGATTCAAGTACAACGTCCAAGACAGGGATTAGCATAAGCGTGTCTGGGGACATTTGTTTGCGCAAAATATTCCAGACAAATGGAAGTACTAAAGTATAACACAAACTTTTTTATATTTTTTTTTTATATTTTATTCCTCTGAACAGTTTGTTTCTCTAAAACAGTTTTCTGGTCTTTTGCTTGAGTTTGGGATTTGGCCACAAGCCATCAACTAAAGCTTGAGCCATGCGGAAGGCAGATGAAGTCCCCAATGACAATTCATAGATTATCAACGGGTACGTGCGAAATGGCCTCTAGTCAAGCAATGAGCTTTTCTAGATGAAGTCAGGCCAACGAACTTGTACAATGGCATAAACTTGGCTCTGATCTAATTGGAGAACACCAAGTCTATAGAAAATTGCGCATACGCACCGAATGCAAACAAAAATTCAACTATTTTTGTCTCTCTTCAAAATTTATTGAAATGGTTGATGCACTCAGACTAGACAGAAGAGCGAGATTCCTTTTAATTATGTTAATTGTAGTTGTGTAAAGGTAGAAGCATTTTATTGTTGTATACGGCAGATACACACGGCAGGTGTGCACATTTCGGACTTTGTTTATATACTGTCAAGTATGTGTTGCAATTCCTATGTCCCTATGTTTCCTAGAATTTTCGTTAGTTTGTTTTGAAACCAAGAAAAGGTAATCTTTTTAAAGCGTCCGTTTAAGCAGCCAATATGCCAGCATTAGAAATATTTCTTTTTCTTTGCCGAATTCAAAAACATGCATGAAACATGTGACAAAAAAACAGTTCAAATAGGCAGTTTAAGCAAAAATTTCAATCGGTATTCGCTTCCAGATTGAAGTTGTAACGAGGCTTCCGTGTATAGGTGGTTACTGTAATAACTCAGAAAGTTTTTTGTTCACAACAAATTTATATTAATAAATAATTATGTATACACCAATTGTTAAGTTTTAAGTATATATATTTGTTCCTATATATATATGCACAAACGACCTTTGCAACAAAACGCTCTCTAAAGCTTACAAATAATAATACTGTTTATGCCTTTTTCCATGGTCCAACAACCCGCACCTTTGGTGCCCTGGGTAAGGTTTTAACAGTGATAGCCAGGATCCTGGGCTCAAACACTACATCCGCTTGTATTGGACTAACTAAAATGTCCATCTCTTGTACACACCAAGGACCGCCTTAGCTGAACATTACGTTCTCTGTGATGTAATATCTAATATGAATTTCCGTTCTATACAGCAAAGGAGCGCTCCTTTTGGAACTCCGCAAGAACTCCCTCATAATCCTACTAGTTATACACATATTGTATTCGTATAGATACATTCGCAATACAACTCAACCAGTGCTCGCCGGTCAGATCTTAGTAAAGCATCGGTACCCTGAGCACTTGGTCTCCTGCTTTGGCCAAAGACGCTAGCACTAACACCGCCACTGACGCTCCAATTTCCCGCCAAAAACTACCGCTAAAATCTACCTAAAACTAGCGCCGTCTTCTTCTTCTTAACTAGCCATAACAACCCGTCATCGGGTTACGGCCTGATGTTAATTTCATTGAATTCTTATTTACTAACCTTTATTTCCGCATACAGTGCATCTGGATCGACATTAAGATTTCCGACATATATGAGATTTGCTTCACAACGAACAAAATCTCGAATATTTTGATAATTCGGCATAGTGCATAGAGCATAGTGTAATTAATTGCGTTAAAATAATGCCCATAAGGAAATAAATATTACTTTAAAATTAATAATAAATGTTTCTTTAATATAAAAAAATGTTTCTTTGATAAGACCGTAGTAACAATCCAAATTAGTTGTAAGTTGGCAAACTAACGGAAATAGAAAAACTCTTGGCATGAGAGAAATGTGTCGAAAACTTATAGCAAACAGTTAAATTAATATAAATCGGCAATGATGATCAATAGATATAATCTATTATATTATAATCTATAATCACGAGTCTCCAATCCGTTGGGTGAACTTTTTAAAGATGTGCACCAACTCACATCAGAAAGTGATCGGGGACTCAAGATTTACAACATAAAAGAAAAGGAAATTAAAGTAAAATAAAACAAATAAACCAAATCAGCATCAAAGGCAAGTTGGGTGAATTTTTTAACGATACCTACTCACATCAAGGATGGAGCCAAGATGCACGACTGGGAGAGTCAAGGAAAGACAAGATAGAAAAAGACATAGAATAGAGCGAATTACTAAAAGAAAGAATATGATATAATTCATTAAAGTTAGTACAAAAAACAGGGAAAGGATCATGCAAGGAAAAATTAGACCTACAAACTTGCAGGTGTAAAAGACGAAAATGGCGAGAAGGTCTACTAGGAAAAGAAAACATAACCTGGCCAAGAAGATAAGAGGAATCTATGAGGCCAAGAATGTATGTTATCTAAATCGTTCTGAAGACGTAAATACATGCCATTATCGGAAAATGAGAAACAAAGCTTTACATCATCCGCATACATAAGTATATGAGTAGAGGGGATGACCTGAGGAAGGTCATTGATGAATAATACAAAGAGGAGAGTACCTAGATGGCTACCCTGAGGTACACCGGATGTAACCTGGATTAATTTAGACTCGCAGCCTTTAAAAATAACCTTTTGCACACGGTTCGATAGGTATGAAGAGATGCATTTTAGAAGACATGAAGGAAACCCTTAACGGTAAAGTTTAGTTAAAAGAAGATTATGATTAACAGAATCAAATGCCTTACTGAAGTCATATAGTATAATTGACATCAGTTTGCATTTTGTTAATAAAGCTATTATTAATTAGGGAAGAAAATTCTAATATATTAGAAGCAGTAGAGCGATGTTTTACAAAGCCATGTTGGGAGTCCGATATTAAAGAACTGCAGAAGTGTTGCAGCTGTGATGTAACTATACTTTCAAATACTTTTGGAATACATGACAGTTTGGCAATACCATGCTAGTTTTCACTCGCTATCTGATATTAGCTAGGCATATTTGTTTGTCCTTGTGGCTCATATGCTATACGAGCAGAAAATTATGCAAACCATGCGACATTACTCATACGCTACATTGTACCTGACTGCCACCCTAAATGCATAAATTACTTTATGCAAAAACGAGCGAAAAACATTCTAAATTATATTTACATCAAAATGCCTTTAGCACATTAAAAGCTTGAAATGCCCCTTATTACCCTCGTTGCCTTTTACAGCTATAATTATTATAGTAATTATTAATTTAAATGCATTTCATCTAATTAATTGTGTATGTCTAGTTGAGCATTTGAGTATTTTTGACACTGTGCGCGCTGATATGTAAATAAGCATAATGCCCAAATTGCCCCTAAGCTAAAGACACGAATGCTTTGAATCATCCAAATGGCTGTCAAACAGTCAAGCAGATAAGATAAGAGATTCACCCTTCAAATGGGTTTGTGACATAGAGAAAAGTCATCAACCTCAAGTAATAATAATAATTAAAGTACACTGAGAGAAAATTGACGTTCAAAAACTAAGACTACTACAAAGCGAATGGTTTTCCTGGGCAGTAGTTATCACACATTGAATATTGCATACAAATTTGGCCGTTAAGAAGATTTGTTCAAGATTGATACCGCTCAATTTGGCTATCGCCCTGAAGATGGTATTTCAAAGCAAATTGTCGGTTGTTTCCTAGCAAATTCAGATATGCAGCTTCTATACTAGTACAGTAACATAAGACGATAAATTACAATACAACCACTTGCAACTTCACAACAAAATGCATAATGCAATCGTAATAACAAAACCATTTGCAGGCCTTAAGCAGGATTCATAGCTGCAATTGAATGGCTAATTCAGGGCTGAAAATCATAGATGATTCTGGGCTGATTTCTTTGCAAAAATTATAGGTGATTCAGGGCTGACATATTGCACAGAATCATAGGTGATTCAGGGCTGACTTCTTTGCAAAAATCATCAGAGTTTATTTATGAGCCATAATCATAAGTGATTCAGGGCTGATTTATTACATTAAATCATAGGTGATTCAGGGCTGATTTTTGCTCAATAAAAACAATGCTGTTTCAAAATATTTATTTTATTTAATAGTTGCTTTCATTTACAGTTCCACTTCATCTTACTTTTATACATAAACTTAACTGATTTGTAACTCTTTTTTTATTCCGTGTTTTTTTGCCTTTAAGTAATGCAGGTTTGTTTACTTAATGCATTGCCTTAGGAATTCGGAATCGGTCAATACAGCGCTATGATGAAATTTTCACTGAAATACAAGTTATATTTAAGTTCAATTACATAAAAGAGTTAAATATAAATGCTTATACTTTTCTTACTAGTTCTTACCTATTATTTCCTCTTTTATAATTTAAATACAATTTTTATTGTCACATACTTCAGGTTGTTCAGGCTCTGAAAATATTGGCAAATATTATATATTATATATATTATTATATAAAATTAAAAGATACTTATGTTGCGCTTCAAAATATGCGCTAACTTTTATTGGGCAATTATTGAACATTTTAAATATACATATGCTAAAACACTATGCAACAAAAAAAAGCCTATGTCTAAAACTTACCTTTTCCGGTCAATTTTGAAGTCAGGTAATCTCATATATCTTGGGAACCTTACTACCGATCGAGATGAATTGTAACTCGAACTGAAGGTATTTTAATATTAAATCATTGTCTTTCAGACAGTTTTGGTCTATTTTTATTTAATTGCAAGTTACTGGGCAATGAATTCAATTTTTTTTTTGATATTATAAATTCTCATATATATTTTTTTTATCCAAATGAATTAAATCGAAAACTAAAAAAAATTTCGAATGTGTTTTTTTTGGATTCGATAAATTGAACATTTTAATTCTAATTTGAGCAAGATCGAACGGAACTCAAAGTCGTGTTGCTCATCGTCAGCACCATATCCCTAATTCTATTGCTTTCCTGTAAGAGCGTCCATTTACTGCAATTAACTTTATTCATTTTTTATTGAAATATACACTTTATTTAGATTAAAATACTTACTTTTACACGGCAGTTTTGTATCAGGAAGCTAAAACCTATTTTATTCTTTTGCGAATCACATAAGTATAGTCTATATATGCATAAAGAAAATATGTAGTATTGTCACAAGAATGAAATACCTCTCAAAGCCAAAGACTTGCAAACTCTAAGTAAACTTCAATTTCATAGTATATTTTGTAATTAGTTTTGAATTATTCAATCCAGAAAATCAAAATTATGTTAAGGTATTTTGCAAAATAACTTTCAAGTTAGATAAAAGTTGATAATTATCAAAAGGTATGTTTTAGTCATAGGCCTTTCATTAAGGTCAAATTTGTTGCATAGTGTAATTTACTGTGACATTGCTTGCTTCTTTATTATGAATATTATAACGAAATGGAAGATGTAGAATCATAGATATCATATATAAACGACAAGCACTTTATAATACCAAATATGAGCTTCTTCTTCTTGAATTATACACTGAGTTTTCTCTAAAAATTAAGGAAACTCAATGCTGCCAAAGGCATTGTTGTTCGTGTTGGTGCTATTGTTGTTGGTTTTGAACATCAAAACAATTAACAACACAAACAACAGCTACTAAAAATGAATTGGCCCGAAGGTACGGGGCCCTAAGATATATAAGTACATAAAACTGTAGTTCGAGTCGTGCCATGTCTGTACTTTTTTCGAGTTCTGGGCAAGTATTGATTCTCGGTAAACTTTTTGTCACTTTATGCCACGTTTGCTGTTCTAAGCTTTTGTGGCTAACTGTTATTACAAGTGCTGTTTAAAGAAGCGTAATTCATGTGCATGGATACAAAAATATCTATAAACTATTATAGTTAGTATAGTTTTATACTTTAGTACTGAAATATGAAATATAGTATCTGGTTGTAAGGTTTTCTAACCCTGCTGAGGTAATCAACATACGTCTTAGACAATATTTATAGTTTATAAGAAGTTAATTGGGAACATTAGTTAGGAAGAGCTCTAAAAATGGAGAATGTAACTTTACCAGCTGTGAATTTAGCAATTAGAATTGCTTTTTATTATCTCAGTTTTCAATTAAATACATGAATAGAATGAAGCGGATGAATAAGAACGCAATGTACTATAAATGCATGTGACAGTTTGGGAAATGTCTGTAAACATTACTCTCACAGACTGGATATGATATTTCTTTAGCTCTGGATCGAGTTCTGGATAAGGTTGTCAGTCTCAAATTCCTTATTACATCATTGAATCCATATTTGTTCATTTTGCATCTGTTTTTTTTTTTTTGTGACTTTGTTGCTTTGGATTACTTAAGCCACGTTTTTAATTATCTTTCTATGTTTAGCTGTTTCTGTTTCTATTTTATGTTCTGTTTTCTTGGCTTTTGGTTGTCTTAAATCTGCCAGATATAAAAACTGTCAACTTTAAAATTATTTTAAATTTTCATCTTTAAATTTTAAACTTTACTTCTAAGCCAATTTTATATGCAGGTGTCTAAAATATTGGATTACATTTCTTCTTCTTCATTATTCAATACGAAATAAAAAAGAGACACACTAAAAAGCTGGGTGCTATTATCTCTTCATTACTCAAGCAAATTATTCAACAATTGAATATGTAAAGATAAAACTTATTGGATGTTCTTAAAAAGTAAAATTCTATATTTTGAGAATAAGTATTATACTAACATTATAAGTATTTGCATTTTTTCATAGAATTCTGTTAAAAATGAAACTGTTTTTCAAGTGTTTAAAGAAACGCTGTGTAATATTAAGGGTGCTTCAACTTCTAATCGCTTCTCAAGTACAGGAACAAGATCTAAAGTTGCTTTTGGCTTCCCCTGGAAAATCCATTCTCACATATTTTCAATCAAACCATCAAAGCGGACCTGTTCTTTACAGCTGAACTTTCTATATTCAAATCAGGTGTAAGAATGAGTGTTCTATATTTATCTATATGACGTTGCTAAGGGCCAACTATTTGGCTTAAGGCAAGGGCATGGGGTTGCCGAATTGCTTAACACCGAATTGCAACCTGAAACCATTGAATAGTTGTTCAATATTGTTATGCATTATACTTTGATGTTGATCAAGCTGTTGACCCAGTGTATCATGATGGGCTGCTGCAAAAAGCGAAGCATTTGGAAAGTTTATGGGCTTGGAATACATTGCTCCATTATTATATTATAAATGGAATAATAAATTATCAGAAAACAAAAAAAGAATGTTGTTTTCCGTGAGAATTTAACATTTTTAATACAGCGAATATTTAGTTTTTCAAAGTCCATACAGTCTAGATAGGTGGGGATTACGAAATCGAACAAATAAATTCGCTAGCAAAATTAATCAAAGGATGACGAAAAACATGCCGATTCATTAGTATCTATCCTAACGTATAAAAGACCTACGCTCGATTTAAGGTAACTCCTAATAATTGGCCTTTTTCGAGTGCAAACTAAATGAATAAGCTGTAATTAAAGCAAATTAACTGTATAAGCAGAGATTCAAACCATTGTCGTAACCGTTATCCAAAACAACCGATTGAATTTTTAAACCATAACCGTAACGTAACCGAAATAAATTTCTTCAGAAAATATTATAGATTTGTGCAATGTATGTAAGAGGCAGTAGGAAGCGTGTCAGTTTGTATGTTCCATGGGCAACAATGATCAGAAGCGACAGTCGAGTCGATATAGCCATGCCCGTCTGTCCGTCTTGCCGCCCCGTTCTCGGAGACTATAAGAAAAAACTATAAGAGAAAAATGCTCAAGCATGTTTTTTGACAGCTCACTGATAAACTTGTTCCCATTCAAAACAGTGGCTAAAAAAAAGTGTTTTGAAATTCAAATAAATAAGAGCAAAATTCAAATTTTGTATGTGTCCGCCAAACGCGAACTCAAAATAAAAAGAGCGCTGGAGCGAAAGAGCGAAATATTTGGAGCCCGGAGTGGCTAAAACGCAGTGGACAAGGGCGCGACAACTCGCACTTAATAATGTAGGAGTTGTAATATGAGGATGTTCAGACATTCAAACCATTAAACAGGATGCCGCCAGCTACGTTTCATAAGCTCCTGGAACGTGTTTGGCCTCTCATACAAAAATTTCTGTAAATTACACCATTGATTATTAATTAAACTAAACTACCTATAACATTGTTTGTGTTCGTCACACTTGTAGCACTAAAATGAGGTACAACACAACACTGTATCGCATCTTTCAGACCTAAACTGTGAGGTACAACACAACACCAAATTGCACTTTACAACACTTTGCACAAAATCTCGCTCGATATTAGAATGCATTCTAATATGAAGTAAGTTGCATAGGGTTGCAGACGAGATAACTTACGGGCGATATTACCGTGTCATCACACGGTGCGAGATGAAACTCACACGGCCCCGCTTAAAACTCTCGCTTCGTATAAACGAAGTTATAAAGTTGCTTATATAATAATTATCCAAGATAATTGAATCCCTTTTGCTTTTGCATATTTCATTCTATTAGAATGTAAATTTGTTTTAATTTTCTTTGGCTTAATAATGATTAATTTTCATTTTATGGACAAAATTCGTAACATTTATCACATATTTCTGCCTTATTTCTCTTTCTCGTTACATTGCGCCAACATTATTTTTCCATTTTTCACTGGAACGTGACACCACATAAAAATTTAATAAATATGAAATGACACACACACACAAACTTACATATACTTATACCTCTTCAAACCAAAATATTCTTCAAATAAATGACACTTTTAAAAGTCTTAGTACTAAGGTTGTGTCTGCTCCTCTTCTCCGACTCCAACGAGTATTCCTTTATCTTTTAACAACATAAAACACTCAATGAGTGTTAGGTAAACAAACATATACAAACACGTCTAAGTCTTCAATACTAGTCCTAACCCTTTTCTAGGCCAAGACTTTAAAGTAAGTGATAAACCAAATAAAATATAAATGCATTTGCTCGTAAAATAAAAGCTCAGACAGTCTGTGTCAGTGTTTTTGTGACCTTGAAAATACAACAACTGCACATATACCATCTCACACACATAGTCGAACATTGTTTTCAGACAGATTTGGCGAATTCTAGCTGTACATCAGAGACGGTATGTCCTTGGTATGCCTCTAGTGTAGGGGTATCTCCTTGTGTGTATCTGTGTTTTAATAAGTCTTGACAGGAACTTGTTGAATAAATAAGGAAATGAAACAGCAATGACACATATGTAGCCGTCAGAGTGAATTTAGGAAATCCTGTCTACTATTTCGGCCAGCTTGTGTACACTATTGATATATAGCCTAAAAGATACTTGATATAATTGCTTATAACGGCATGCAATGATCGGATCTAAGTTACTGACAATTTTTTTGAGAGCATTATCAATTCAGTTGCAAGCGGTACAGCTCGAAATGAGGTAAAAAATAATATCAATGATTATACTAAAGGTGGAAAATTATAATGTTAAATTTTAAACCTTTACATAAAAATTTTTAAAGACATAAAAGAGTAAGTCAACCTTTAACAAATTATTATTAAAATATTTATCTTGATTTTTAGTCGATTCAAATAATCTGGAATTTTGGGGTTTTTTTTTTTGATGGTTTAAACTGGCCGGTATGTCATCAGGTGGCCTGAAACGTGTGGCCTGAGCGGCGAGAAGAATGTTGCAACGTACGCTTAAGTTTGGTAAATAAATAGCAAATCAATAAAATGATATATGCAACCGCCTTGCTTGGTGATTGAACAGCTGTTTAACGCCTAATCTATGTCAGTAGTTCCAGAGAAGCTTCGTGATCTTACATTTGGGTTAATTCTCATTTTCTTAAGCGAAGGTGATCCAAACTGAGTGAAACAGTAAGTCTCATAAGAGCAGGTGTCAAAATCATAAAATACCCTGCACAAAACCACCGAAGAGCAAAACAAATTGTTCGAAACGCCCAACACTCCTGTACAAGCCCAAAAAAAATGTCAGGGTCAACGAGTATTGAATCATAAAAATTGAAATAGTTGGATAGTAATAGCTAATTACGTCGTTATGTTTTGCATTTCATAAATAAATTGACTCTTTAAAACGTATTTTTATAACTATAGGAAAAGGTTGAGGATAAGAAAGAAGAAGAAGCGGAAGAGGATGAGTTTAAAGAATGAGAATAAGAAGAGGCGAAAAAGGATGAGGCAGGCGAAGGTGAACGGGAATAGAAATATGATATAACTTTAGGAGGGCACGGGGATTAGCGGGTGGAACGTGCAGGTGGCGGATCCCTTGAGTATATTTAAAGGAGTAAAAATCACAGCTCATTTTCTATCTGAACATTATAAGCGCTCTTTGGAGGTAAGACTGACTCGTAGGCCATCATAAAAACATGGTGGGATGTTATGTAAGGTTGAATCGGTTTATCACTCTTAGGATCTGATCCTCCGAACCTACACTAAAACCTTTTTATTAACTAGTTTTGCCCTTGTCGTCCATATTCCTCGACTTAATAAAATAATGTAACTATATGTAAACAATTGTGTTGAACAAAAACTGAAATGTTAGGTCATATACACGCTCTCATAACAGCTGATAACAAAGAGGAGATTTACTTCGCAAGCTTTGTATCTTTCGAATAGTATAGGTTTCACCTGAAAACGTTGCGATATTCGGAAGTAATCGGTACCACACTGAATTTGTGCTTACCGTTTTTATTTATATATGTTAGGTAACTAGTTGGCAAGCACTTGGCAAAGTTGGGCATTCTAAATGCCCCACAGGCTAGCAGGAGCATGTAGTTAGTTCAACAGGAGTTCAAGGTTACAAAACTACAAATGTATGTTGCGTATACGCAGCGTTGCGCGTGATACTCAAGCTCCTTTTTGAATATACGCCAATTCACTTTTAATTAATAATTTGCTCAGAGGGTTTTCTTGGAATTTTTCACTTTTCGTTTTCTGCCTTTGACCTTGCCATTCATACGTTCATCAATTGTAGGACTCACTCAATACATGACTCACAGAACCCATCCTCTGCCGGCATTTATTCAACCAATCGGCGACAAAGGCAGCCATCAGCGCCTGAAGGCTACCATTGTCCTTGTTGGCTAATCTTTTATTTCGCAAAAAGTAATAAAGAACTGTTATAAATACACTTCCCAGGGGCTCAAATATCCTAGTTGCAAAATGACATTGAAAAACTGAAACGCATTGCATAATTTTAGGGGACTTCGTATGCTCTCTAAAGAATGATACTGACTCTATGTGGATTCGGTCTCAATGGCTATTTTATTCACTATTTATTGTTGGTATTCTGTCCGTAGTGTCCTTTCAATGCATTTGCATGTTGATTGCTTTTGCAGTTGGCTTAGTGGATGACAATAACTTGATACGGAACGGAAACCCCATATAACTCTTGTCAAAAGCTGCACCCTCACGATGAGAACAACAAAAAAAGCAGATTACTTGAGGTTTATTTATGTGTTGCTGTATGCTCTTATAACGCTCAAATGTTGTGCAATTTGTTAGTTGAAAAGCTCAATAAGAGCGTGTGCTCTAATATTTACCTATATTAGCCAATATATACACTCAAAAGTTATAACAATTGCGTCACTTTCGACACCAACTTTATCTCCTGATTATGCAGGTAACTAAACCTCTATTAGACAAAGACGCATCTGTCATCTATATATCATTATGATAGTTGAATTTTTGCTATGGAATCGTATTGAAAGCCACTTTGAAGTTATTAAGACCACATGGTTTAATGAGATGATTATTAAAAAAAAGCCTATGTCTAAAACATACATTTTCCCGTTAATTTTGGGTCATTGATTTCGAATCGGGAAACCATTTTCGATTTTCTAGCACCGTTTTCGAATTATCGCTATTTAAAAAAATTCGATATTTCGAAAGTTGCGAAGTCAGCAAATCTCATATATCTTGGGAACCTTATTATTGATCGACATGAATTGTAACTCGAATTAAAGATAATTTAATAATAATAATTAATTAACTTGATTCGATTGCAAGTAACTAGAGTAAAACATACCTTTTCCGGTAAATATGGAATCCCGTCGATATCTTTCCCCCTTCCCCTGTGACATATTTTTGCTGATTACAGCCGCTCCGTTCAATCTTTCATCTCAACAGAGGCGTGCGTCGAGTTTATGTGAATCTACGTTCCAAAAATTATCGAAATCGGATAAATACATCAAAAGTTATAGTCAAAAATATGCAAATTTCAGCTCCCCCCCTTCCTTCCACGTTAAATCTTTCAAATTTCACTAGAATCAATTAGTTGATTTCCAATTTCTGGGTGCAACTAATGATTATAGCCTTGGATATAAGACTTCATCTGTTAATATTTTGGCAACTCTCGCAGATGCCTCACATAAACAGACCCGGGTCACATTCCTATATTGCCCCAAATGAACCCAACATGTTGCGTACGTGCTCTCGCAAGTATGTATATAAGTCTCGTAAGCCATGGCCCATGCTCACACCATTTAGTGGAGTTGCAAACCAACAGTCCCAACCGCAGTCACAGCAACAACAACTGTGACAAGGAGCAGGCCGCAATAAATCACAAAATTGTCGCAGGGCATTTGGCGGCGGCGCAGTGTAATTGTGTTTGCGTTTGTTGTCATTTTGTGCCTTGCGATTCCTTAGTCTACTGTACCCGCCTCCCTCCCTCGCTCCCACAGTCTGCTCTCTGCCTTGGCGTTCTGTATTTAGCATTGTTATGACAGTTGATTTACATGCCGGCAGCTGTATACTCCGTCCGGGCAAACGGCTCCGTTTGCCAGCAAATCCTGTCCTGCAAATTGTGCTGCGCCTTTTATCTGAATGCGATGGTATGGCACATATTTCTTTTATTACATTGTATGTATATTAAAGCAGCGCCTGTTGTCGCGTTATGGCCCTTTGGGCTTTTTTTTTTATTTTTTACAAAATTATTTATTTATTATATATTTACATAGGCTAAATTAAATTTGCTAAAACTTTTTCTTGGTTTATTGTCAAACAGAACAGGTTCCGTTATTTACTTTAAATTTTTGGTTTATTTTAATTTTTGTCATACAATTTGTGGTCAGCTTTGATAAATAAGCTGTCAAATGCAACGAAGCGGATTAAAATGGTATTCGCACTTCACCAACGAGGCGTATGATTGATATTGGAATCTAATAATTAGCTACACGTGTGGCAGGCTTGCTGGGTGTTTGGGGCATGATTGCAATTCTAAATATATACATTGAAATTAATGCGCGTGCTTTCACTGGAAAACCAGACACTCGCCTGCAGACTGCTTTTTGCTTTAAAGTTATGCCACACAAGTTGACATGCAGGAAGACACTTTGATGCAACATCCTGCACTGTTATATCTATGAAAGTCCCACAGTTTATAAAAGCCACTACACTTTCTCTTATTAAAGTCCTAGTAGTAGTAACACAAAGCTATAGCTACTGCTTTTAGAAATATTATCTAGAGCCTTTCATAGCTTATATTACACTTAATTAATTTATGTACGTCAGCTCTGATCTATTGTGAATGAGTCCGGCAAGGATGCAAGAGTAGAAGAGTAGAGTTCAAACAATAGATGCATGTGCCCCATTCAGTAAAGTGTAATCTGCTTAATGTTTGCTTAGCTTTTAGGACTAAGACTTGTCAATATGGATATACGAATTTTATAAATGGCTTAGGCAATGTTAATTAATGTATTAAAGTGTTTGCTAGGTGCAGTTTTTGGTTCGTTTATAACAGTTTCTAGCCAAGAGATTTGACTTATATGCAATTGAAAGAGTTAAATGTTATCTAAGAAACTGTAAACGGAACAAGTTACCCATGTAACAAAGGTTGTTTACCAAAGTAATTTTAATCCTTCTGCTATGCTCCAAATTGTACCACACGTAAATTGTTTTGGGTCAAATTAACCCAATATCTAAATGGATCAAAAACACTTTTATAAATATATGTGGCAATTTTCAAATCAATATGTTGCGAGGTGCGGCAGTAATTAAGATAAATCTATAGCGTGGGAAGGGTGGCTTCTATTGAAAAAGGGAATACACTTTTAGGCTCACACACCAAATTTTGTAACTCTAGCTCACATGTATACATTTACATGTTACAATGATTTCTGCATGGACATTTTTTTACAAACATTAAAAATCTAATGGAAATTTGGTGTTTGTCGATCAAAAGAACAACTCTGATCAGGACGCAGAAAAAAATTTCGGGGGTTTTTTGACGAAAATATACATATATATTTTTTATTTTCATATATCTAATAATACTGGGTATTATATAATTTCAAATTATTATGAAATACTAAGTCGTCTCGAGTTTTTCGACATAATATCTAATGCAGCGTCCTCGTTAATAGAAAAATATAAAGAAAAACAGCAAAGAAAAGTGTTTGACATAAGAAACAAAAGGTGCTTAACCAATAATAACTATAACTCTTTATGCCGCCAAAGCACTTATGTTCCGTTCAAACGGTAACACTTCAAATTTTTTCTCTCTTAGGATTACGAAGCATAATTGAGTTTACGGAATTATTGGGGCTACCTCACTTTATCCATTTTTAGCTAAGCACACATATCAACATCATGATGTATATATCGATTTTGCTATTCAACCACTTTTGCAAACTCAATTTCTTATTTGCAATTTCAATCCGCTGGTTTTTCCTAAGGCAATTATTCCCTATGAGGTTTATTGAGTTACGTTTTTCTGGAAATAGTTGGTTTTAAAACTAAATAATATTTACCGTTATCCTGTTGCTCTGCTCCATCTGCTGCCATCGACATGGGCCAACTGCCCTTATGAACGGTGTTTAATTTGGTTTTAATATTGTTCAAGTGCACTTTCACAATTAATACGGACAATTTGGGATAATAGAATCAGTGTTACAATTGACGAGCAGCGCATGAAACTTTAAGTAAAACTAGAAAAATCGAACAAGTTAGATGTACTAGAAACCTTCTTATAAAGTGTCAAAGCATCGATTCAACTATTGATGCTGATGATTTTTGTACATATACATATATATTGGAACATATGTATAAGTATAGAAACGTAAGAAAAGGTAAGCAACAGTTTACAACCACAGATTTGATGGCAGCACTGAATAAGTTAAACTGTAACTTATGAAAGTAAAAGTTTTTACCACTATCTATAATCGCGTACATACATATCTCTCTCATAAACAGAGAAGTACGCACACATTCTGGGAGATGGAAATGGATGTGAATAATGCGTTGCAAGCAAAAAACGAACGTGGCATAAAGCCAAGACGAACAGACCGAAAGATTTTATTTGAGTTTTTGCCATTTTGAACGCAAATGAACAAAAAGTGACTGCCACATCCATAAATATTTCACACATATGTAGACACCCAACATAGGCTTAGTTTACTTTCAAGGCCTCTGTGCCAAACTTCCTGCCCGAGGCATCAAGCAGACTAGTCTAATGCTCATTTAAAAAAAAAAAATGAGAAAACGAAAAAGGAAGGACAAAGTTTACAGACATACAAAATGGCCGCTGAAACTTCCCTGCAGGAAAGTTTACCAGTTAGGGACCACTTTTGAACCAGAAAAAAGGGATGACTTTAAGGTCCTTAACTAGTATTTTTGTTTGCAGCCAAGTGGTATGTTTAACACGGAGCTGTCATAGGAACTGGTTGCGAGTGGTATGAAACTCGTAAATGGACAATGACAACTTACCAGTTGGGAGTGTATTTGCGCTATGGAAGCATACTAGTACGAAATCAATCACTTTTTAACAAGGAAAAGAGGATGTAATTATGGTCAACTACTATTATTTTTGTTTGAAGCCAAGTGGTATGTTTAACATGGGGCTGTCATAGGAACTGGTTTCAAATGGTATAAAACTAGTAAATGGGAAATGGCTAAATACCAGTTTGAGGTGGATTGTTGCAAAGCACTACAGGTACTTGTGGAATGCTCCAAATATCTTTCATATCGGTAGGAATTAAGTGTATTCCGCCCGTGAATAAAACAATTACATTGTTCTTTTCAAATTATATTTTATCCATTTATTTTAACTTTATTCAACACATTTTATGTTTTAATTGTCTAAAATTTTATTGTAAATTTTTTTTTCTTATCACTTACGGTTTTTTCGGCACCTTTTTGGCTTACCTTATTATCTGAAAACACTTCAACTTTCCAAATTCATCTGCGTAAAATAAAATTGCTTTAGTAAATTATATAATAAATTAATGTTGAGTTAAAAACACAAAATACTACCAGCACTTACCAATTTCGCCCAACTTCACACTTTGCACTTTGACGCCTAATGACGCATATTTTACGCAGCAGCATTCCTTTTGTTATTTTTCTTGTGTATACACAAATTTCTTCAATTTACACAAACAAAAACAGACAAAGAGCTGAAAAACACAACGTGGTAAGAGAAATTGAGCGAACACAAATAAACAGTGAGAGCGCCGAGTACAGCGCGCTCCCCGTAACTGTTGTCCTATCCCACCATAATACTTTTTTGAACCAGTCCGCTACTACTTGACTACAACTACAATTAGAACCAGTTGAAGCTGTTACTAGAAGACCGATTTCCTGCAGGGTTATTTCACGCCTGTCCAAGCAAAGTGCGATCTATTTCCGCAAAATGTTTCCAAACGAAAAGTGAAAAATACTTTTTCAAATGTGACAGCAACCCGTGTGATAAGGGGGGTGTGTAAAGGTGGCTTCTCTTTGTGTACTTGTTGAATTCTCACGGCATATGAGAGGCCTGTCGGAGCTTTCACTGAAAGAAAAACGCACGAAGGACGCAAAAAAAAAACACTCACTCACACATACTGCTGGATAAAATTCCTGACATAATGTAACAGATTGGCCGTAGCCAAGGCCGGGCCGAGCTTGCTCGAGTGACAGAAAGAGAGAGATGGAGAGCTAGGGTGAAGCCCACTACATAACGCTTACATAGTTAAACGTGTTGATTATACCCTTTACACAAAGTATAAAAGAGTATTATAGATTTGTGCAATGTATGTAACAGACAGAAGGAGGCGTGGCAGAATATATTTTCCATGGGCAAAAATGATCAGGAGCAATATTCGAGTCGATATAGAAATGTCCGTCTATCCGTGTTGTCATACCGTCGCACAGTGGGGCGATCTGACTTCGAAATCGGCGAAAATCATAACTTTTGAAGGAGTAAAGATATTGTGAAAATTTAAAATGCATGTTAAAGAGAATTTCCTAAGCTTTAATATGAATGCACAAACAAGGCTGAGAATACAGGGTGCCTCAATAAACGGTTTCAAAGTTCGATTTTATAAACCATGCACGAGTAACATATTCAGAGGATATAATTGATTTTTAATTCTAACACAAATATACATTTTATATTTTAATTTGGGTTAAAAGCTTAATATTATTTTAAAAAAATATATGTTATAATGTAAAAAATAAATTTATATCACTCATATGATATTTTATATTATCATACATTTTCTTCAAAATAGTCATCAAATTTGGATGGCATTTCCAAAAGGCTTAACATTTCTGGTCTATAATTATTTGATTCAATTTCCTTTCTTGTTCTGGCGTGTCTTCAAGATGCAAGAAGAGGATCTGAAGATGCCGCCAACATATTAAAAAGATCCTCACTCTGTCTTATTTTTGATGTTTTGCACGTGTTCGTATATTGAAGTTTCGTGTTATCTTTGTTTTTTGCTTCTTGGGCTTCTTCGGACAGTTCTCCAATTATTCTATAAGCTCTTTGCCATGCACCAATATTTTATGAACCGTGGGAGTAAGCTTTTTCTCTGGGTATATTTTAGCCAGGAGATTGGCAGTTACTGACGCATATTCACCAAATTTTGCGCCACAAATGTTTTCCTTACAGTTTATAACATTAAGGATGATACCCAATCGTTTGATAATTGTATTATCAACTCCAGTGATTTGAGCTGGTACCTCATGAATTTCAAAAAAAATCCTAGACATATTTCCATCGTTCGTATTTCCGTATCCGGGCTTTGGGCCGTCTACTGTTAGTGAAAGCTTGTCAGAGAATTCCTTCTGTATATCTGTATCTGTGCCTTCCTGCTATTTTGTTTTTCTTTCGTTGTTGCGTTCTCGTCAAAAGTTTCTCCATCTCGTGGAAATGTATAAGCTAGCTTCAAAATAAACTCCAAATATCTTTTCCTTGCATGTAATGGAGAAATTCCATATTCTAAATTGAGCTCATTGCTCATTGCATTGAATCATCAAAATTTTGAAAATCTTTTTGATTGTGTTTGCAAATTGCACATTTCAATGTTGAAGATGTGTGCGTTAGCTCATTCAAAACTTTTCCAGCAACCATAGTGAGTAAAACCTCATGATTGATGTTGATGGCCTTTCCTTCCGTGATTTGAAGAATAGTTGGTTAAGTTAATCAGGTAGTTAATGTTCATAAAGTTTCCACCCAATGAAAATTCACCAATAAGGGGAAGGTACATAGGTTGCATCACTACCCAAAAATTACTTCTTACACAATTTGGCTTATGACATAATATTTTAAAAGGATAAAGGTCTCAGGAAGTATAAAAAAGGCTACAGGCTATGCAAAAATTGACTAGAAAAAATGTACCTGCTGTGCGTTCTTCTTCTTCGTCTAGACCAGCTGCAGCTTGGTTTTTGATGCCAGGCTACTTCGATTATATTGTTGTTGCAGGTAAACTCGCAAGTCTTTGCAGCCAAATTTTTTTTTTTATTTCGATAAAGGATTTAAGAACAAAAATTTAGGATGCAATTTTTTTTTAGCAATTGCAAACTTTATTTAAACTCAAAATTTAGCGATGAGCCAAAATAGCCTTATTCATAAAAGAAGAAGATGTTTTTTCTCTATTTCTCTTTAAATTTAATGTACTTTTTAAAAAAATTCCAAAAATTAACAATTGGTTGTATAGTTTACCCAAAAATCAATCTCCAAGGTGAACTTTATTTTAAAAAATTTCGAATTTGATGCGGACTGAAAAAACTCTCTAGTTTAAGCGGTTCTAGCAACCAAACCAATTATCCAAATTGACTGAAATTATTATTTTCAGAATCTCTGGACATTTCTCTATCAGACGCATTTATTAATTTTTCAAATTTCTTCCATCAAAATTTGGATTTATTTCCATTTTTTTCAGGCAATGCTCCATTGTGCGTCGTCGATGCGCATATGTCCGGAAAAATACGAGTTTGTCGAATAATGTCGATATTTAACCCCCTTCCCCCATGACAGATTTACGCGGCTTACAGCCGCTCCGTTAATTCTATCAACTCGAATTTCTTCATAGAAGTGCGTCGTGCTTATATGCATCTACTTCTCAAAAATTGTCGAAATCGGATAAAAACATCAAAAGTTATAGTCAATAAAATTTGATGCAGACAGTCGGGACGGTGCCCAACAGTGGAATACCCTGTACCCTTTTTTTATAAACACGAAATACGCTTAAATGGGAACGGACGTATCCACTTTTATGTCCCTTTTCATAAGATCGAAAATGTTGGGCCAATGTTGTTGAATTTTGTAACCCAGATCAAAAATACATTTGTAAATGTCTGTTTCAATTTTCAAATGAATATATTGGGGTGTGTGGCAGTTATTAAGGTAAATCCATTGCGTGGGAAGGTGGCTTCTATTGAAAAAAGGTGAATACAGTTTTAACGATTAGGGTCACAGGAATCTCCACACCAAATTTTGTAATTCAGTTTATAGAAGAAGGAGGGTGAAATAAGCATAGAGCCCTCCTTCCCCCGCAGTATATTTAACGTAATTACTGCCGCACCCGGTAACATATTGATGTAAAAAGTGCCCCATATATTTATAAAAGTGTTTTTGATCTATGTAACAAAATTCAACGACATTGGCTCATGGGTATAAAAGTAATTTTTGGCCCCATAATAACCAATTTCCCAATAGGAAAACTTGTCAATTGGAACTTTCTAATAGGAAAATGTTTACAGGCATATCGATCTTATGAAAAGAGATATAAAAGTGGATACTTCGTTTCGCGTTTTGTGTTTATAAAGAAAAAGGGTACAGGGTATTCCACTGTCGGGTACCGTCCCGACTGTCTGCATCACATTTTTTTATTTGTTTCCGTGCTGCTTTGGATGTTGATTCTGCTGCCGTTACATTTGTTGCTTATGGTACTTCTTTTATGGCTTTTTATCTGTCAGATGATTTTGCATGCTCTTTGTTGGCAGACATTATTACACAAGTTTACGCACACACACACACTTACACTTACACACACACATACACACACACACACACACACACACACACACACACACACACACACATATATGAAGGTGTGTTTCCGTTTTGCAAACACACGCAGCTTCCTGTTCATTTGTCCAAGGTCGCTTATGTAGCTTATGTTACTGTACTATTTGTGGAAAGAAGTATGGGTTTTTGTAAATTAGCTTTTTTAATTATTTTTGGCTGCAGTTTAGTTTTTGCCAAGTTGACAGTTTTGCTGCCAGATAACCATTCGTTTGGTTAGCTTTTATTACGTCACAACAAAAAGGTCATATTAAGTTTTAGTTTTGCTATAATTGAAAAAGCAAAATACTAATGTTCCGAAGGCAACATGAAAATAATGGCATTGTTCACACTAAACAAAAAATTTGACCTCAGCTGATGTGTTGTCAAAAGATGTAGATCACCTGTGAGAAAAATACTACTTATTATTGATTTATAGTAGCACTGACAGTAAATCTCCCTTTGAAATATGTATATATCTCTCTATATAAGATATATATGTATATAAAATAACAAATTTGTGAAATCAGCATATTTTTGACTATAATTTTTGATGTATTTATCCGATTTCTTTCATTTCTATAATAAGGACGGCGCAAACCTCTGTCGAGTTTCGAGTTCATAAATTCAAGGGAGTGGCTGTAAGCCGCGATATTCTGCTGGGGGTAACGTGGACAGATATCAACCCAATTCGCCAAACTTCATCTTTCAGGAGATTACGCGCATCTTTTGGTAATTTTTTTGGTATTTTGTGTCGTTAGCTCTTCTGGTCTCGAAGCTCTAGCCACTCATACAGACGGACAGACGGACGGACATGGTACAATCGCTACCCATGGCGGCTTACCATGGAACTTATGGTCTGCAACGCCTACTTCTATTTGTTACATACACTGCACAAATCTATAATACCCTTGTACACCTTGTACCTTGTTCTGTATTACACAATTTGACGCCGTGTCTACTATATGTTCAATGGACAAAAATGGTCAGGAGCAATAGTCGAGTGGATATAGACATGTCCGTTTGTCCGCGTTGTCGCACTATTCTCGGAGGCTATAAAAGCCATTAAACAGATACCGTTATTACGCACATACCTCCTAACGCGTCGATACAAAAATTTACACAGAAATTTGATTTCATGGAAAAAATGGGTACAGAGTATTCCACTTTCCCGACTGTCTGCATGGTTTTTTTTTAGTCTAGACGATTGTGAAGCGCAATTATCGATAATAGAACTCTGTTCACGACAAATGAGCTTCAATGAATGCAACCGTTTAAATAACAGAAAACTTATATCACTTAAGGTAAAAAGCACCCTATTTTTACAATACCTTAAAATTACAAAAATACTTAAATACTAAAATGCCTATTATCATAAAGTTTGCAATAGAATAGTACTTTGTACTGCTGTTGCTTACTTTAACCCTAAATGCATTATCTTGGTCAAATCGACTAATACCGCAGGTTTGTTCTAGTAAAATTTGTTTTGATTTTTTAGTACCAGAGACAAATAGTCAATGTATCTTTAGTGTCATTTAACGGATTTATCGTATCATTAAAGCAGGGGTCTGCATCGTCCGCTGACGTTAGATGTTCGAGCGGCGGCAGCGACGCAGCAAAATTAATATGTGCATGTATACGAACATTATCTCAGGAGCCATTCTTTGCTCCTGATCCCGGCTTTAGACCAAATGTGCAGCATTAGTCCCGCACGTGTATTTTTTTGCGAAATTTTAAACATTGCCTAGTTTTATTTCTTACAGACAGCATAAAGAAACTTCATAACGAACTACGAAAAAACGAAGAAGGTCGAATGTTCGAAATTCGGCAAACAATTAGTTCCAAAAAATTCAAAATTACATTGTTCAAAGATTCCATGCCAAATATGTGGAAAAAGTATTTTGCTTTATAAGCAAAACATACATTAAAATTTGTATTTTCAGTCTTATTTTTAAACTTTATCAAAGATTTTACTTTCTCACAAAAATGTTTAAATTCCAGACATCTTTTAATTTAATTATACCCTGTGCACAAAGTGTAGATTTGAGCAATGTATGTAAAGCCACGTCCGTCCGTGTTGGCGCATAATTCTCGGAGACTATTAGAGTTGGAGCAAACCTTTTTTTTTACCCAAATTCGCATTTTTTCTAAATTTGTCGAATTTTGTCGATATGTCACCCCCTTCTCCCGTGACCTATTGCGGTTTAAACCCACGCCACCACACTATCCAATTGAAACTTGGCACAGTAATGTACACCATTATTGTGCATGTGTTGCGTAAAAATGATTATGATCTGATACGTTAGAAGATGTAGGTAATAATAAGTCAATTTAAGGCTCCTTCTCCTATAAACTGCAACAAAATTTCACTTTTTACTGAAATGTTAATATTTAAGCTAGAGTCACCAAATTTGGTACGTAGACTCATGTTAGGCTTATAAACCAAACAATGTTGACCAGTTTTCGAATCGTTCCCCCTACATCCGTATTACAGTTACTTTAATAGGGCCTATACCCTTCAACGTTTCGATACAAAAATTGGCACAGAACTTATATTTTCATGAGAAAAAAGAGTAAAGGGTATTCCACTGTTGGGCACCGTCCCGACTATCTGCATCAGATATAAAAAAAAAATTTTTTTCTTTACTATAAAACACTGAAGTAAGCTATTTTATTATAGTGTTTATTGTTTATACCCTATACACAAAGTATACAAAGGCATTATAGATGTGCAAGTATACAAGGGCATTATAGAATTACAATGTATGTAAAAGGCATAAAGATTCGTGGCAAACATGATCAGAAGCAATAATTTTCTTTTTAATAGTTATAGGCAATAGGAAGTCGACTTTTTCGACAAACATTAGCTCAAAAGTAGAAAACAATAGTTGTCTTTCTAGGGTTAACTATTACAACGTCGAACCTGTTAGCAATACTGCAATTAATATCGTATTTGAAATTCACATCATATCTATATAGCTAGCTTACAAAATAGCTTTGAGCTTCAGTTATTATACGTTTGCTCACCTGCATAGTCGACTTATCACTCAAGATCTTGTGTATTTCATGTTGAAAGCTACGAATCAATTAAAATGGACGAATCAACGTTCTCAAGTTAAAAAAAATTGTTTATTATAGATTAATCATCAGAACCAAAAAAAAAACATTTAAAAAAATTACTTAAACCCGCTAATATGGACGCGGTTATAAAACTAACGAATTATCGGATCCCAAGAAAAACTTTTAACAACTATCTTGTTCTGACTATTATAGTGAGCTGTCTCTTGCCTGTTTTTGAGGCAGCTTGTCTAAGCCCAAATGATAAGGAAGTCCAAATATTTAGAAGACAATTTAAAGATACATCCGCTGCCAATGACGTATGCTTAAGCGCAGAATGCATACACACTGCGTCAAGTGTGCTCAGCAAAATGAAACCGGAAGTTAACCCCTGCGATGACTTTTACGAGTTTGCATGTGGCACCTTTGTGGATAAGCTTACAATCCCCGACGATGTAACATTTGTGAATACATTGTCTATCATACGCGAAAAGTTGCAAGAGCAACTAAAGCAGTTAATAAGTGCCGAGCGTCCAGCAACTGAGCCAAAACATTACCGCTTACCAAATTTGCTATATACGGCGTGCATGAACATGACGCAAATCGAAAGTCTGGATAATGAACCCGTTGTTGAGATGACCGAAGTACTAGGTGGTTGGCCTTTGTTGTTGGGAGAGAGCTGGAACATGGATAATAACTGGACTTGGGAGAAGCAAACCGCGGAATCCAGGCATTTGGGCTTTAGTACCAATTTCATTGTTGACTTTTCGATTGAGCCAGACCATAAAAATAGTTATAGACGTAGAATAATGTTGGATCAACCCAAATTTGGACTCAGCAATGAGTATTTGGTGAAAGGCTTAAGTGAGAATCTGGTTACTGCCTACTTTAACTATATGGTAGACATTGCCGTTCTTTTAGGTGCTAATAAAGCGCAAGCTCAAGAGGAATTACTAAAAGCACTGGAATTCGAAATCGCCTTAGCCAATATTTCCCTACTAGCTGAAAATCGCAGAGACTACTCGAAGTTGTACAATTTGTTTAACATTCGGCAACTTCAACAAAAATATCCCTATATCCAGTGGCTCGTCTTTATCAATTGTTTGCTCCCTCAGAGTCTTATCATAGCGGAAGATGACTTAATTAATGTAAAAACACCGAGTTTCTTTGAAGAATTGGGCACACTTTTATCGAAAACACCGAAACGTACCATTGCCAACTATATGATGTGGCGTATATATCTCGATGTAGTTAAATTTCTTCCAAGAAGATTCCGCAAACGTGAGTTGCAATATAATACAGAGCTGAACGGAGTTCAAGAGCACGAAGCACGCTGGAAGGAGTGCGTAAACATAGTGAATGCTAGGCTTCCCATTTCAGTGGGCTCTTTATACGTTCAAAAACATTTCAACAAAGAATCTAAAGGAATTGCTAATGATATGTTTAATGACATAAAAATGGCTTTTGGCGCACTGCTTAGTGATGTTGCCTGGATGGATACTGGGACAAAAGAAGAAGCAAAACAAAAACTTCGTCAAATGAACGTATTCATTGGGCATCCGAATGAGATGTTGGAAACTAAGAAGCTAGCCAACTATTACGCTAAACTTGATATCAATCCAAAAGAGTATTTTAAATCACTTCTTAAAATAAATATTTTTGATACCGATAAATCCTATGAACAGTTGCACCAGCTGGTTAATAAAACTGACTGGAAAGCCCATACGGAGGTGACTCAAGTAGACGCCATCTATATATGGCATGAAAGTGGTGTTGAAATTCCAGCTGGCATATTACAGGGACACTTTTTTAATGCCCAGCGACCTAAATACATGAATTATGGTGCCATTGGATGCGTTATGGGCCACGAATTGACTCATGGATTCGACGATATAGGACGACAGTTTGATGCTGATGGAAATATGCGTGACTGGTGGCAGGAGGAAACTGCAAAGGAATATCTCAAGAAAGCTCAGTGCATCATTGAACAGTATGGCAATTACACAGATACTCTTACTGGCCTAAGCCTAAATGGCATTAACACACAGGGTGAGAACATTGCCGATAATGGAGGCACAAGAGAAGCATATATAGCCTATAATCAATGGGTGCTGAAGAATGGAAGAGAGCACAAATTGCCAGGTCTAAACTATACTGCTCAACAAATGTTTTGGATCGCATCTGGTCAAAACTGGTGTCAAAAAAGTCGCAAAGAGTCTCTTAAAATGTCTATAGTTACTGATACACACTCTCTCGCACACTTTCGTATTTTGGGTACACTAAGAAATATGAAAGATTTTGCAAAGGATTTCCAATGTCCTGAGGGATCACCAATGAACCCAGTTCACAAATGTGAAGTTTGGTAATAGAAACCATTTTCTAAGCCAAAGTTTTCAGATAGCTTTTAAAAATTATTGCTACACACATACATATGTAAATAAGTAGAGTGCTGTAAAAATCAATTTCATTTTTTCAATAAAGTAAATGTTGGTGTCACTGTAACAAACATTACCTAACATCTGTTAACCTCTTGTAAAAACATATTTGAAAATATATTCATTTGTTGTTGGCTGGTGGTAATCCAATAGTAACTTAAATAATCAAAATATTTAGAAAACATAAAAAGGACCTTAATAACTTAAAGGAAGTTAGCTGACAGCAAACACTATGAACATGGCATACCCTACAAAAATGTAACTTTACGAGTCATGAGTTCAACTGGATGGTTTCTTTGATTCTCGTTTTGTACAAGTTTTGGATTCCCATTCAGTGAGGCTGTTTTAGTTATATAAGCTCGTGCAGGGAACAAGATTCGAGTCATCAATTTTGTTTTAAGGGCTTCGTATGCAAAGCAATTAAAAGTGTTAGCTGATTTAAAACCATAAAAAGTGACTCAATTCATTATAATCAGAAGCGTCAAAAGACACTTGTTAAGTGCCGAAGCGATTTGCTCTTGTTTGGTATTAGCTAAGATTGACTGAATATGTCGATTGAGTAGAGCCCGCAAAGTACAGGTATCTGTACTTCCCATCAATCATAGAATCGACCAGAAAATGCATTGACTTTTACAGCATTCATATGGCGTCGAGTAACACCATTTTAAGTTGATTGATTTATTAGCCAAGTGAGTTGATAGCTATAGAATTACATAGGTGCTATGAAATAGAACAAAATATACAAAAATATATGGTCTGAGGCTAGTCATGTCTCAAAACCGTACAGTAAAACGGGTTTCACGCTGGTATTGAATAATGAGTTTGGTTTTCAAAGATAGAGTGCATGAGTGCCACGATCGGTTTAACTTGTGAAATGCAGTACACGCTTTGGATATGCGGCCTGCTACATCCGACTCTGCTCCTCCGTTTTTCGTGATTTGGCTTACGAGGAAGCAGAATTCGTCCACATTGGATATTTCAATGGTGCCATTATTGGTGGTAATTTCAAGAGGTAAAGTGTTATTGTTTTGCATGCGCATAAGTTTTGTTTTTTCGTAATTTATTTTGATGATGATATGATGATGATTCGTTCATAGAGTTTGTCGTTTCATCCGATGCGGTAGTCGTTGCCAACGCGTAAAGGGCCGTTCAAACACTCCAGGGGCAGTTTCATTAGAGTGCGTCATCACCCATGCTTCAGCACCATAAAGCAAAACGGGAAGTATGTGCGTCTTATAGAGTGTGGTCTCTACTACTCATTTGCAACATCTATTAGCAAGAGTAATTTCCGCTTGATCAACATGCTGTGGCTCATACCACTGCCACTCTTACTACGAGCATTTCATGGGGTTAAAGTCAGATGACTGAGGAGGAAATTCCATATATTTTAGTTCTTTATGCAGCTGTTTGGCTGCTTTGCAATTCCGGCAGAACTTAAAAATGAGCTTAGGATCGTAATCCTTTTGAAAAACGAATCCGCGACCCACAATTCTTTTCCCACACGGAAAAGCGTGTCGCTGGAGAATGATTTGCACAAGGTCTCCAACTTTGTGACCAGCAGAACATCCCCAGACCATGACTGATCCACACTATGGTTGACTGTTGTTCAACCTTTAAACTTTTTATATCCTGTATAGATAGTGTATTATAGATTTGTGGAATGTGTGCAAAAGGCAGAAGGAGACGTGGCAAACCATAAGTTCCATGGGCAAAAAGTCTTATCAATGACTCGGGTAGCGATTAGATCACGTCCGTCCGTCTGTCTGTATAAGTTGAAAGATCTGTGAGACCACAAGATCTAGGGACACAAAATTTTACCAAAAAATGCGCGTAATCCCATGTAAGATGAAGTTTATTGAATTGAGTTGATATATGTACCTGTTTCACCCCAGCAGACTTTCGCGGTTTACAGCCGCACTGTTTAATCTATCGACTCCAAACTCACTTATAAACTGTTCCAAATTTCCACTACATGTACATACGGATATATGTGAGCTAAAGCTCACAAACAAAAGGTCACCAAAATTTGGTGAGGAGACTCTTGTGACACTAATCGTTAAAACTGTATTTATATATATTTATCAATTGGAACTTCCAAATAGGAAATTGCTTAAAGTCATATCGAACTTGTGAAAAGAGACATAAAAGTAAATACTTTCGTTCCCATTTTACCGTATGCTGTATTTAGTTTTTATGGAGAAAAAAATGGTGCGGGGTATTTCACTGTCGGTCACCGTCCCGAAAGTCTGCATAAATTTTTACTTTTCCGAAAAAAAGTATTGGTTTTGGCCAAAAAACTAAAATCTCTAATTTTATGTTTTTCGACGATTTAAGCACTCTGACTCCAACTTTTCCGGCGATTCGGAGATTTTTTTTGTCTGTGCGTTTTCGATGTAGTGTGTTAGTCAAATAACTTTAGTAATATCGGCTTTAGCAAGCTAAATGTTTTTCTATCGTGTTGGGCATAACTTCAAGAGTTTCCTATTGAATTTTAGCACTCTAGTCGCTATAGTTGGGTCGCCAGAAGAATAATAAGAGTAAATAATTTTAAAAAGTTTGTTTTTGCAATAACTTTAGTAATTTCCACTTTACCAAGCTAAATATTTTTTATCATGTTTGGCATGTCCTCAAAGGGTTTTCATTGAATTTGAGCACTCTAGTCGCTATAGACTAGAGGAATAATAAGAGTAATTACTTTTCATTTTTTTTCTTTTTTTTTTTGTTGTTTAAATTTTTCCTAGCTAACTTCGGTTGTTTTAATAAACGTGCGGAAAATCCTGAGTTGGTTATAACTGTTTATTGGCTTTAATTCAGAGTCCAACCCTTCCAAATCTACCATACTCGAACCTTAAACTACGAAAATTTTGAACATATGACAGCTTAACCTTAATTTAGTCTTTAATGATTGCACTAGGCTACAAAATTAAAAAGTATTCGTAACCTTTAGCTACGTTTCTGATTTGTTATGCCATGTACGAAAACCAAGATAACAAAAGTTGTATAATAATAATAGAAAGCTCAGCCCCATATTCACTCCGCTCGAGAAAGCCCGTTTTACTAAGAGGCAGATACCACCTTGCTCGCGATTTCATGTTAACCATATTTTCTTCTTATTCATATCAAAGCATCGTTGTGAATTTCCTGGCTAAGGTCCCAAAACTGGTTGTGATGTTCTAGTAGGCATCTTATGCAAAATTTCACCAGACATGTCTTTGTATTTGGAAATTAGAAGGCTGAAATTTGAGAGAAACTTACCAGGCAAACGGAGTTTAACCCAAACATATTACTTTTCCGCAAAAAATTTCGCGATTGGCCAAAAAACTATAATCTCTTATTTTATGTTTTTCGACAATTTAAGCACTCTTACAACTTTTCCGGCGATTTATCGATGTTTTTGTGTTGGGAATGTCTTCAACTTCTTTCCAATTGAATTTGACCACTCTAGTCGCTATAGATGGGTCGCCAGAGGAATAATAAGAGTAAATAATTTAAAAAAGTTTGTTTTCCCAATAACTTTAGTAATTTCCACTTTACCAAGCTAAATATTTTCTATGGTGTTGGGCATGTCTTCAAAGGGTTTCCTATTGAATTTGAGCACTCTAGTCGCTATAGTTGGGTCGCCAGAAAAATAACAAAAGTAAATAATTTTCGAATTTTTTTTTTTCATTTTTTTGTTGTTTACATTTGTTCTAGCTAATTTCGGTTGCTTTGATAAACGTGCGGAAAAGCCTGAGCTGGTTACCAACTGTTTATTTTTGATTTCGACACAGATGAATTTGTCCTCTTGTTTTGAACAAGATGCCAGAACGATGACGACTCTGATTAAATGCTGTTTCGTGCTTTCTTTGCAACGCTTTGCATTTTGAGAAACATTGTTTTTGGAGCAATTTTCCGCGTTGAACAACCCTCTCTGTGTAATGCAATAATATCTGATCATGTTTCTACACTTAGTACTGCTTTTTGGCCCATTTTCCCTCCATAAAAATGAATAACTGACTGACTGAAAATCGACCATTCATAAGGTAGTGCGCACATGTTTGTTTTTTTTGCTCTTTCTCTTTCTTAATTTTTGCTACTGTGAGTCGGTCTAAGAGAAACGGCACCGGACGTAAACTGTCTTGGAAATTATCGTTTTTCAGCAAATATAAAAATATTTTCATGCTCTTTGGTTTTTGTATGGGAACCGGTAAACCGAAAAAAATATCCGTGAATTAAATCGAAACCGATATTATTCAATAAAGCAAGCCGAATTAAAACCGTTTACCGGATTAATAGTAACGGTACTACTGTAATCGTAACCGTATCCGAAATAAGTTTCGGTGTGAATTCCTGGGTAATATAAATATATTAAAGTTGACTGCATCCACATACCTATGGGAACCGGTAAACCGAAAAAAATATCCGTGAATTAAATCGAAACCGATATTATTCAATAAAGAAAGCCGAATTAAAACCGTTTACCGGATAAACAGTAACCGTACTACTGTAATCGTAACCGTATCCGAAATAAGTTTCGGTGTGAATTCCTGGGTAATTTAAATATATTAAAGTTGACTGCATCCACATACCTAAAACATGAATTTGAACTGCTCTAAAAATTCTGAATTAATCGGAGATCCAATATTTTTCAAGATATTGCCTTTTCAAAAAACCACCGAGCACTGGTGAGTTCTTCATTTATTATCCCCGCACTTTTTTCCATATACAATTTTCATGAGCATTGTGCATATCAGAACACAGGAAATACCACCCAGAGACAGAAACCGCATCATTGCCTTTCAAAACGTGAAAGTGCGAGTTTTAGTGTCTTACTCGTAACCCAGCTAGAGAAAGAGTAACCCAGATAGAGAGATATAAAGTATTAATTAATTATGTTGATATATTGCTGTCTGCTTTTAGGCGCAGCACTTGAGCTGTTCTCTGTCTCTGCCACTCCAGTTGCGTGTATCCGCAGAGGTATTTATGTGATTAACTCAGTTTTACTGGCTCTTAAAACTTACTACTTGCTGCAAGTGGGTAAAGAGAGGAGGCACTCATGAGCACGTTGAGATAATTACAGCATCATCCGTCACGTCACTAGTATGAGTTAATTCAGAATACTCGTTTTACCAGGACCTTGAAATAGGATAGTGTATTTGTTGTTAAACTTTAACTTTTCTTTATTTGCCTCTCGTCTTAAATTGCTATATCTTTTGACCCTGCACCTTAACTTTCATTCACATTTCTTTGTGGCATGCACCGACTCTCAAACTGTCTACATACGTGTTGATGTATATCGTGTGCAGAATTTTATTGCAATTTACAGTTTATTATAGAAAAAAGTAGGATAGAATAGTTTGACTATTTAAGAACTGAAGTTGGTTATTGTGCGTATCAACGATAGTCCAACTTTAGAAGCGCGTTGGAACTTTAGAGTTGACTTTAGTATAAACTGACTACCTTTCAGCTGTATGTGCTGAACCGGATGTTATGGCCGGTCAAGAAAAAGATCAACCTGTATGCCGTCACGCTGGTATGGTGTGACACCTCTTTAGTGAGATTGAACTAGAATTGGGCTAAGTTGCTTACGCTCATTTCGATCGAACTAAGCGATCTAAGGGAACTTTTATCAAGCTTAATAAACAAGACTTGCTCCGGCAAGTGGCAACCGCTAGTTCTAACCAGCTTTACATGCACATGCGGATGTCTGTGCAGGTGGACCTTTTCTTTCACCGCTTCTCGTGCGAGTTGAATATGAAGACAAATAAATCATTAAAAGCCATGCAGGACGTACCTGTATCCACCGTTGCGACGCATTTTGAGGAGAGACTCCTCGATGCCGACCGACCAAATACAGAGCGGGAACAGCCCGCACGATGTGCCGTCAAACAGCAGGCCAGCACAAGGTGGTAGACCATCGGTCGTAAATTCTCGACCAATGCGGCACGTCAAAAGACCCGCCTAAGAACCCTAGGCGCAGAAAACCGGAAGTACCATAGAACCTCCACTCGGACAACCGGGCGCTCGTGAGGATACTACAAGGGTCGATACCTCCGACAGGGGATTGCCCTGCAGAGCAGCCAACGGATTTGATTGCGGCATTGCACTTAATTGGAATCCATTTTAAATCAGGAAACCTGGTAGTGGATTGCGTGGGCGAGGAGCCAGCGGACTGGCTCTTCAATATCGCATGGAGACTGACGGAATGGAAGGGCAAGCCCCTTGAAGGAAGGGTGTGCGAGAGAATACCCTCTGCTCACCACATCTGTGTATACCTTCCCCGCAGTGCAGGAAGGTCTGAGGATTTCCTCCCACGGCGTATCCAAAGTCAGAATAATTTTAATACTGACCTTTGGAAAGTCACCTCAATGAGGACAGAAGGACCAGGGATCCTCATGACCCTAGGTGTCGACAGTGCGACGATGCAGGCCATAGCTGCACAGGGCAATAGGCTGTTCTACAGGTATGGGTCCCGGTGCAAGGACTTGAAAAATCCAAATCGGCGACAGCGGCAAGTGGGACTCTCCATGTTGCGCAGCCTATTCCCGAAGGAAACATCGGCATAGAGCGGGGGAACGACCATACCCCAACCGACATGGAAGTACAGGCCCCAGTACCCGTGTCGGATGCCTCACCAGAGCTATCCCCAGAATATCCTGAGGATAATTCGATGGACGCTGAGCCGTCCATTTATAGTTTTTGTATATATACACTATCTGAATAAATAGTTCTTACAAAATAAATTAAGATCTTATATTGGAGAAGCCAGATTTTGCACTTTCCATTTGTTTTCTCTAAAACAGTCTTAA
Organism: Chymomyza caudatula; assembly: GCA_035041775.1. NCBI lineage: Eukaryota > Metazoa > Arthropoda > Insecta > Diptera > Drosophilidae > Chymomyza > Chymomyza caudatula. The sequence goes on from JAWNKW010000209.1 coordinate 2,962,185, forward strand.
CTTATATCTCTTTTTCCACTATGTTACTTTTGCTCTCCTTATGATATTGGGGGTTTAATTTGTAAGTTCGGCTCTGCAAATTTTATCAAATCTTATCAAAACTAGCGACTCTTGCTTCTGTAACATCTAAAACAACAACAGTTATTGAATTTTCCAACTACCACCAAACTGTAATTAATTTGCCACTCGACTATTACAATTCTACGACTTAAGTTAGCTTCACAAATGCCAATCAGCAATCCAAATGAGCAGCTAAAAAGCTCACAGTAATTTAATTTTGACATCCTTGCGCTTCATTAATTGTACACACCCTTCAGTTCTATCAGGCAGGGCGGAATTTTTCAGGCCTGAATCAGGCCTTCAAATGACGCCAGCGGGTCAGAAATTATGAAAACGAAATTGAACTCGCTTCTTTTCAGAGCAATATTCAGGCCTGAATCACGGCTTCTTCCAATGAAGGCAGCTAATAACAAGGAAAGGAAATAAAAACAAAGACAATAAACAAAATGTGAGCGACACTCGTCCAGTTTTTGCCTCTCTTTACAAAACCAAAAACCGTGCAATGTCAATGCATATTTGCTATATTTTCACTACCTGCTACGAGAGTAATTTGCGCCTCTCTCCTGCTCTTTTAGACTCGAAAAAGAAAACTAGAAACTGACGCGACTGTTGTCAAGCATATATTTATGCATTTCATTCGTTTGACGATACAGAACATGAGTTGTGCATGTGCGTTCTATTATAATTATTATATGTATATTTAAAATGTACACGTGTTATAAATGCCATATTTTCAAGCAAAACGTAAGTATCTTTAAATTTTTGAATAAAAAAGTTTCATAAAAAAATGTTTTGCTAATATTTTCAGAGTCTGAGCAGCCTGAAGTATGTGACAATAAAAATATTATTTAAAGTATAAAAGTGAAAATAAAAGGTAAGAACTATTAAGAAAAGTATAAGAATTTATATTTAGCTCTTTTATGTAATTAAACTTAAATATAACTTGTATACATTTTTTTATATCAGTTAAAAATTTGCATCCAATAGCGCTGTATTGGACGATACCAAATTTCTAAGGCAATGCATTAAGGAAACAAAACAAAAAAAAAGTTAAAAAACATTTAAGTTTATGTATAAAAGTAAGGTTAAGTAGAACTGTAAATGAAAGGAACTCTTAAATAAAATAAATATTTTTAAACAGCATTGTTTTTATTGATCAAAAATCAGGCCTGAATCACCAATGATTTTTGCAAAGAAATCAGGCCTGATAGTTCAGCTGTGAATCCCTAGGCAATGCCCATGCAAAACTCATGGCCTGAACGCGTGTAGTTGGAAGGCATAAGGAAGGGCTGGTCATGAAGTTTCAGGCCTGTTTCAGGCCTGATTCAGGCCTTAGCAGAACTGAAGGGCATTAACATAAAATAGCACACACACATATGCACACAGACGCATAGACACACTCACACACTGACACTTACCCTGCAGGAAAGTATACTAGTTCGGAACCACTTATCAACCAGAAAAAAAGGATGAGTTTATGGTCCATTACTGATATTTTTATTTGACTTCAATTAGTATGTTTAACAGACCTGTCTTAGGTACTGGTTGCGGAGTGGTATATATCTAGTAATTGGGTCATGGGTTCATACCAGTTCGGTGTGTATGGTTACAAACCACTTCTGGTGCGTGTGGAATGCTCTTTCATATTGGTATAAATTCAGTGTGGTCCGCCCGTGAATAAAACAACTACAGTGTTTAATTAAAATTTTATTTTATCTATTTATTTTGCCTTTAATAACATAATAATCATATTTTGCTTTAATTCTTTCAAAGTTTATTATAAAATTTATAGTTTTACTTATCACTTACGGTTCGCTCGGCACCTTGATTTAAAGAACTGAAAATTTGATGCAGACAGCCTGTACCCTTTTTCTTTACAAACACTATATACGGTAAAATGGGAACGGAAGTATCCACTTTTATGTCACTTTCCATAAGATCGATATGTCTGTAAACATGTTCCGAAGTTTCAATTCACAAGTTTTCCTATTGGGAAGTTGGCTATTATGGGGGCAAAAATTACTTTTATACCCATAACATCAGTATTTTTGGGCAAATTTCGTTGATTTTTGTAACATAGATCAAAAACTTTTATAAATCTATGTGGCAATTTTCACATCAATATGTTGCGGGGTGCGGCAGTAATTAAGGTAAATCGATTGCGGGGAAGGGGCGTTTCTTTTGAAAATTGGTGAATACAGTTCAAATGATTTGGCTCACACGACTCTCCACACAAACTTTTGTAACTGTAGCTCACATGTATCCATATCTACATGTAGTGGTATTTTGGAGCAGGGGGGTGAAATCAGCACATTTTTTACTTTTGATGTATTTATCCGATTTCGATCATTTTTATAACTTAGATGCATATAAACACGACGAATTGTATGGTCTGTCACGCCTCCTTCTGCCTGTTACATACATTGTTAATTTGAAAAATACTTTTTTACATTTATATGTATGTACAAAGGAATAAATTTTAGACACCAGATACTTAATAAATAGAAGAGTGAACATATAAAACAATTTTAATGTACTTGGTATGTACATATGAACATATTACCTTATTAAGGCCCGTACGCAGCAGTGTAAAACCGCGTGAAAGAAAACAAAACTTTAAATAAAAAAAATGCTCTCGAAATTCTTAGCGCCAACAACTTTGCTAGTAGTACGCAGCTGCAATATTTCCTATTTTTTTAAGGGTAGACGTGTAGATGACGCTAGCAAAAACAAATACATTATGCAACTTATTTTGCTAGCGAAACCCATAGTGCGTAGGCAAAATAGATGGAAGGAGCAGAACATTTAATTTCGGAAGATTAGTTTAGTTTAGCTTTATTATTTTTAATATATTAAAATGTAGAAAAAAAACTAATGAAGTAATAGCAAGTAAATACAAATTTTTGGGAAAACGTCTGGGTTGGGCTAACAATATTTTTTATTAGCACTTATTTAAATAAAAGCGGCAAATTATATCACCAATTATTATATTAAGAATATGAATTTATTATGTATATGTAAATTCATGTAGCAACAACAATTAGCGAGAGGCGCGAATTAAGATCATGGTTTTTATATTTACTTTTTGGCTCCATCTATTGCTAGTTGCGCCATCTACATGTAAATTGCCAATACTATTTGGTCACAAACTCTGCCCATACAATTTGATTTTGCGCACTAAATAAGTAGCACTTTTTCCTTTCACGCGGTTTTACACAGCTGCGTACGGGCCTTTATCTGAAAACACTCCAAACTCATTGATTCTGCAACAATAAACATAAATATAGGTTAGTGTATATTAGATTTTTAATTTGTTAGCTACAATTTAATGCATATATCATGCCTAGAGGTGCTCCTTAAATTGCACAAATAAGGTACACAAAGCAAACTGTTCTACAGGGTTACTTTTCTCGTGCATTCATAAATTTCTTCAATTTACACAAACAACAACAGGCAAAGAGCTGAAAAACACAACGTGCTAATAGTTTTTCAAAAAATTGAGCGAACCCATATAAACAGTGGGTAACCGTTTTTTCCTATCCCGCCACAACTCTCTTTTCACCAGTCCGCTTTTACTTGACTACAATTACAACTAGTTGAAGCTGTTACTAGTAGACCAATTTCCTGCAGGGTAGTTGGCGAATGTTGAAAGTCGAAACACGCAACAATTTAGTTAATGCAGGACATTAAGTGTGATTATGCCGACGTCAGCGGTGCTTAAATTGCAGTTTTATATGTTTGTAGTGGTCTTACAGTTTGAGAGTGACTGCGCTGCTTCACATTGTGTTTTATGGGCAAATAAACCGAAATGTGAGCTAAAATGAAAATTAATACTAAATTATCAACCACCAGGAATTTCCTAATTATTATGATTTTGATTGAAGTTTGTTTTGATTCTTCGAGACTTAAATTTCTTATATAGAACTTACAAGAAAAGTCGATAAGCTGCTAATTTTCAATCAAATATTCACACAACTGTGATAGTTGGATAACAGTTAAAATTGTTGTGTCTAACTATTATAAGTCCGAGATTTAGAAGTTCACAGTTTAGAAGTGGACAGTCAGACATTGCTATATCGGTCCAAATTTAGCTGCTCATCATTTTTTCCCATGAAACTTACCGTCGCCCACGCCTCCTTTTTTCTGTGAAATACTTTGCGCAAATCAAGGGTTACCATATGTTTTTATAGACTAGGTCATTTTTAGCCTTATTAGGCCTAATAACCATTTTTTCTAAAATTTTGGTACTTTTTGGCATAAACTTACATAGAATTTTTTGTACTGTTTCTTCGTTACATTGTTTTCTAAAACAAATAAAATTAAAATCGGAAGAAGGTATAGAATTAAAACGTAAAAATTTTCGGGCGACGTTTATTATACTAGGTGACAGCCATTTTGCTGCGGGAAACATGGTACTTGTTTTATTATAATTTGGACTTCAAAGCAAATGGTTACCTGTTCCTTCGAAGAAACTGGCCATGTAACAACTGTTCCGATGGACTAACCTACTACGGTGAAAACTGAATGGTATATAACCAGTTGCTTGCCGGGAGGATTCAGAGAATTGAGGAAAACTAATCTACGATTGTCCCTCATTACAATGCCAGCTCTCACACATCGGCTCAAATAATAAGTGTTTTTTTTATGCATCGAATAAATTTTTTACTTACAGCCTTGGCTTGGCTTTTGTTTTGATCCCAATAATTCAAAATAAATTGCTGTTAAAATATTCAAATGCTTATTTTAGAGCTACCATCTGCAGAGTGACAAAAGTGCTTAAAAAATTGCATTGAATCCAAAAACCGAGTATTCGTCTTCATGAAGATTTTTTTGGATATATAAAAGACAGAGAAAATGAAAACAATTTAACCACTTAATTCAAGATTGACATCATGTGTCTTAAGACGAGCATCAGCAGTACTCACGCAAGGCAAAGAATCAGTCATATAGACAGACATACAAACAATCATTAGTCCAACTGTATACTCAATGAGCTCCGACCACGTCCTTAATTTTCTGCCCTTCATGCAACACCATTATGAGTTAATAAAAGCGAAAGTATACGATTTCAAGAAGTACTCAATATTTTTCTTAAGCTTCGCTGTAGAACATTCCCTTGACAGCCATCCAACGTGAACATATCCACAAACATTTCGCAGCCCATCTCGATAGACCATGTTTAGGCAGTTGTTATAATTGAGGTGACATGCATCATTTCCTGCTCCCTCATCGGCAGTAAATTTCATGTGATGCAACTTTGGATCGGAACAAGTCATGTGGTTAGTCATCTTTTGGCCAGGCCCTTCAGCCGCATCAAAACTTTCGCATATTTGTTAATTGTTGCACATCGCGCGTTCTCTACTCTCTTAATCTTTCTCTGCTTTCAGCTTTGCTCCTTTCTTGTCATTATTGTTGCACGTTACAATTTCGAAAATGTGGAAACCGAAGTTCTGTGTAATGCCAAAAAGTATGCTCGCAATTTGCAACAAAATTTAAGTTGAAAGTTATTTTTTTAAATAATATTAAAAGTGCTGTTTATAGTTAGCTTCGTTTGTTCTTGATGCAATTTTCTTTTGTTGGAGTTGTATTTGTTCTTCTATAGTTGTATACAAGAATTTCGGTTTCATGAATAGTTATAAAACTACGCAGTATATTTATTTATATATTCTGTTGAGTTGCGCAAATTACAATGCAAACTCTAATTTGCAGGTATTTGCTACAGGTGGACCTGCTCAGTATCAGTTTTGTAATATATCACGCTCATCTTTGGATTTTGCTGTTTTTGCCGGTATTCGGTTTGATTTTCTTGGCATTTGTGAAAAACTTGAGCTTACCTCTGATCACATTCCTTTAATTGTTGATTTCTGTGTGGCGCCTTCTTCCTTCAGCATAGGTTGGAGCTGTTTCTCCGAAAAATTCACGAAGCTTCTGATTTTTTCCTTCTTCGGAATCAAACTCTTCATTCTTCGTACACTGGAAGGGCACTCGGGCTCTTTTAAAACCCGAAGTTTTCAATTTAGTCAGAATTAAGAGAGCTCTGCACCGTCGCTTTATGCGATCTAGCAATTAGCTAGACAAGCAGAGCTGGAGGCGCGCTGCTCCTGATTTAAGGAGATTGCTTTTTGACGTTAACAGTGAATACTTTGCAAATAGGCTCCGCAATGCTGTCCCGCATAAGAATCGTGAATCAATCTTTGGAATGGTACGCGTTGTGTTATGACAACCTCTAAGACGTATTCCTATCCAGCGTCCAGACATCTCCTGGTGCCGTTCAGATGGTGAGATAGCTAAGGCTTTTGCTGATGAGTTGCAGGCCAGTTGACGCCTTTAGATCAGGAGGCTAAAAAAAATAAGTGTATCATGGAATAGATGACAAATTGGTTAAGGCCATTTGCACCATGGGAGTTCTCTTTCAGCTCTTAATTTTTAATGCCATGCTGCAATTGTCAGTGGAATTATAATGATGACGAAGCCTGGAAAGCCAGAAAATCTTGTATCGTCTTATCGCCAAATTAGCTCGTTGCCTACTTTCTCCAATATATTTGGGAGAATACTTCTTGATAGAGTTTTGGCAGCTTTAGGGGGGCAGGGTACCATTCCTGCCCATCAATTCGGGTTCAGAACCCAATATGTTACTCCTGAACAGGTGCATCGGGTGGTGCAACATGTCCTTGGAGGGTTCGAAAAAAAACCCCTACAGCTCTGACTTCTTAAATATTCAGCAAGCGTTTGACCCCGTCTGGCATGAGGGTTTGCTTGTCAAGCTCAGTTCGCAGTTCAATCTGTTGAGGACTATCTATGTTTGAGGTGTAGGGTATGCGATCAAGAATGCATTGCATTAAAGGGCAGTGTTTTTGGACCTCTGCTGTACACTTTGTACACTGCTGACTTGCTGGTGCCGCCTGCACAAAATTCTATGATAGTTACCGGTTTTTGTTTCCAGCTCGGCTTAGAGCGGCGACGGTCACGCAGGACCGCCTTCGGCACGACCGCTTTCTTCTTCGGGCATGTCGTGTTTCCTGCTTCGTCTTTCAGCCATGACCCATTTTCATGCCCCCTTTCCTGCTGCCACATCCCTTTCCCCCTTCTGCCAGACCGATTTTCTCCTTAGTGCATGCCCCGATTCCCATTTCCTGCTTTGGCCATGCCCCTTTTCTGCACGCCCATTCCACCTTCGGCCATTTTCTGCTTTGTGCAGGCCTCCTTTTTCTCCCGCCCCCTTATACTTTTCTTCTGTATTCGGACAAAATACTACATCAAAATATCTATCGAATGAACAGAAATGTCTGAGAAATGGCTGAGTGACGTAGTAGTCCCACAGTATGTACCACAAGAAATCTGGTTACGTTTTAATATAATAGAAAAAATGAAAGAAGTGCGTCGGCAGAGTAAACAGACAAAATATTTTGTAAGATAATGGAAGGCATATATTTTTTTGAAGCTCATATTAAGTGTGATTAGTATTATTTCATAAGGAATAAAATCAAAACCGCACTTGCCTCTGAACACATGAGCTTTTTTCCAAGCATTTGTCATTCTTGCTATTACTTGACTATTTCACAGTAATAGCATAGTTCATTTTTTAGAAGCCACAACATATTTTGTCATATTGCCAGGTCAAGCCCCCAAACAACGCCTTGGATGACTTTCCATCTTTCCACGGATTGAACTGCTCAATTAGGTGCAATGAACAACAATAACGCTAACAAAAGGTGTTAAGGAACATTGAAGACTTAAGTTGAAAACATGAAACAAGCTGGAGTTATCACCCTCCTACTGGTTCGCCTCTTTCGACCACCCTCAGCGTCGAATGCCGAATTTGCAACATATGCAACATCAACAGGAACAGCAACTTGTACTAAGCCTTCTTACAAGCTCTTACAATATGGGCTCCTAGAGGAAATTGGAGCTTATAGGCTTAATTTCGTATGATGACTTACGTTGTAAAGTTTTATCGTTACAACGTGATTCGCAAATCAATTTTTATTATTATTAGTTCATCGACGCCTGCCTAAGCTGCGAAATAGAGCTGTGTGTAAAAGCTGGCCAGCATCTAACTAAGATATACTCAAAAAGGACGGACAATCTTATAAGCCTTATATATTGTATAACCTTGCCACAAGATACAACAACAGCTGGCAGAACAATAATTACCAAGCCCAGGTAACAATGAACAAATTATTATCAGTAAATGCATATTTTGCGGAGAGTTACTCCGGTTTCTGACAAGGCAACAAGACAGAGGCTGGACATGTAACATTGTTGTGTGCCCACGCCTGATGATTGATTTCTCAGCCAATTGTAGCAAATGCATCAAATTTAATTGGATGTGGGCTTGCATATCATTTCATTGTGTGTAATTAAGACGGTTGCTTATCGCTTATGTAATTTATAATCCGACCCACATCCTAATTAGTTAGGCAAAAAAAAAAAGATAAGGAAAATCGTGGTAATTAGTAAATTATTATCATCATCATCATATAAAGCTGACTGACCCTAAAGACATTAGAAAAAGAATTTAAAAGTTCACAGGGGTTAAGCAGCAGGTACAATAAGCAAATGACGACAAGGTTCATGTGTATTAAGAAAAAATAAAATAAAAACGTGAACGAAATGTTCTTAAACGTGCAAACAATGTTCTCAAACAAAGAACAAATTAAGACCAAAACATTCATATAACATTAACGACAGTCATAATGATTCCGTGGCATAATTTCTCTCCGATTTGGTGAGTCTACTGAATAGGTTAACGTCATCTTATATTACTAGGTTAGTTTTTATTTATGTATTTCTTGTAACTGTTCAAAAAGAATTGAAATATGTACGATCATAAAAAAACTCATCAGCAGTTAGAATCACATTGCCTTACTTAGAAAACTATAAAACAAGGTATTTCTTTGGCATCCACAACTTTTATGATCTGCCACAAATTTGCAACTCAACGTAGCTCTCAGTGTGCTTTTTCATAGGGAAATTGGAAATGGCAAAAAAAGAGAAATGTTTTTCAAAGCAAACCAATGAAAGATACAAAATGGGTAAAGAAATCAAAAATATCACTATGCAACAAACACAAGGAGCAAGCTGGAACTTCTGCATTTCGACCTAGCCAAATCGTGTGAATTTATTGCTTAATCAGGGGTCTTTCATACATTGAAATGTAAATAAAATGCAAATTGTTTTGGGGGGTGCAGCTGGAAATGCCTCAGGTTCTTGACTAACTAGCTGAGTATGTGACTAACTAGATTCTGGCCGCTGGTCAAGAGCTTTGGTAGCTCTTTGAGAACTAAGTGGGTCGTATGTAGCAGCGTACTGGCAGAGGAGCGGCAACTGAATAGTTGTTGCAACTAAAAGTTAAGCCCAAGTTTAACATTTAGTTTGTTTCTTGTTTGTTGTATTGGCGGCGTGGATGCAGCATCCGACACATGCAACAGCTTGTCAACTAACTCCCCCACACATACAAAAGCTTGCGAACAGAGCCAAACAACGCTACAGTACTGCAAAGAGAGTGACAACTGCAACATGTTCGCTTCGAACATGTTGGCTTGGCACAAATTGAGCTTTGCTGCCGGGCAACTTCAGTCATGTTAAGCAAGTCATAAGAAGTGCAGTTTTTCTCTTGCGCTTGGCCAAGTTGCTGTCAGTTGCAACCACAACAACAACCACCGTAGCTAGTGAATTAATGTTATTAACAGTATGTTAGCCTATTAACATCGGCTCGGTGTGCGCCCTATTAACCAATTGGTAACGGTAGTCAGTGTGTGTGTGTGTGTGTGACTAGGTGCGTTTGTGTAACAGGTGAATCTCAACTCAGCTTCACCCAATTTTTGTATGCACGCTTGGGTGTGTGTCTTGGCTAAGGTCTCTTAAGGCTCTTAAATCTTGTTTCGAAATACAATGTGATTATTTTGTTGATGCAAATTGTGTTAATGCTATAAGTGTATAATGTTTAAATATACGCCACTGTGGAATACCCTGTACCCATTTTTCCCATGAAAATCAAATTTCTGTGCAAATTTTTGTATCGACGCGTTGAGTCTACAGTAGAGGAGATGATTCGGAAAACGGCCAACATTGTCTGCTTTATAAGCCTAACATGGGCCTACGTATCACATTTGGTTAACATAATTGTTAACCTTAACATTTCTATAAAAAGTGAAATTCTTTTGCAGTTCATAGGAGGAAGGTCCTAAAATTGACTAGCAATATCTTTTAAAATTCCGATCCGATATGAATAACTTTTACACTAAACATGGACAGCAATAGTTTTCATTAATGTACCAAATTTCAATTGGTTAGCTTGAATGGTGTGGGTTAAAACTGCGAAAATCTGTCACGGGGGAACGGGGTAACATATCGATATAATTCGACAAACTTAATTTACCTAGAGCAAATTAGCATCGTTCTATAATACCCTTTTACATTTTGTGTACAAAATCAAAATTCAAATGTTTTAGTGTGTGATATGAGTTTAAATGCAACGGCAAATTAAGTCCGATTGCGTTTATAGAACGTGCGAAACGGGCATCACTATAATACCAACTAGAAATAAGCAAAGTTTGCTTGAGACAAGCATAATTACGATTTATCTATCCTGGAGCTGATGGAGCTGCAAATTAATATTGAACAATGTGAGTGATAAGTTTTCACATGAGTTTAAAATTAGGAATATTATGGATTTTCGTGAGCTGAGAAGCAGCACATTAAGGATATTGTCTGATTTTAATATCAAGATTGGATAATTGGAATTCAATATGCTAAATAATATCTTAAATTTGATTATACATAATTTTTATTTTGAGACTATAAGAATTTACTTCATTTACTCATGTGGGCCGAAAATTAGCCAGATAGTGTTAACCTTTTGAATGTTAAATGTAACTACATTCTTGAAATGACAGTTATGTGCTAACTGTAAAATTTTATTACTTTTTTACGTTTTTTTATTGTGAAAATATAAAGAAGCGGCCTTCTTACCTCGAATCTGATAGCGGAAACGGTGAAAGTTTATGTGAGTTTTAATTATGGTTAGATTTCCGGCACTTAAGTTGTTTTACAACTGCATAGGTAAACTTATATGATGCAACTTAACATTTAATTTTCCAGCATTCTTTTTATATTATATAATTTGGGGTATTTGTATGCAACTGGAAATGTTAAGAAAGATATTATTTAATGCGGTTAATAGTTTCGCTCCCTCGTGTGGAGAGCGGGTTGCCATTTGTTTATTTACCACTGAAGCTATCTATTATATTCTCATGATTCTATATTTAATTTACACACCTATCCGTAAGATCAAGCACATAATTTCTTTTAAGGCTTCTTGTTTTTTTAGTGTTTATCAGTTAAGTTTAAGGCTAAACTGTAATTGTGGTTGTGAACTCTGTTTATGTATTTTCTAGTGCTAAAGGTGAGATCTTTGTATATATTTGCTTTCGAAACTTAAAATGGAGTATTAACTACAGTCCGAAGCAGTTTGATTGGTAACCCTGAATATATTATATATTACGTCTATTTATTTTGTGTGTAGATTAGATAAAGTATCATATTTTCACACAATCTTATCAGGAGCTTAATATTACATGTGAAAATGTCCTTCTAACGACATCTCCGTTTGTATGATCAGGTTGGTGTAGATAAAACTAACTTGGGAACGAGTTTTTTCTTTACTTAGTAAGGATGGCTTTTTAGTGTAATTAAAAGTTTAGCACACTTAACATGAACTGAGAATATTTTGTGACGCAAGACATAGGAAATCCACTATAGCCTCGCATATATACACCTGACATGCTTTGATTTGCACAAAGTATCTGTCAGTTACAGCAATACAATGCTTTTACCTTCACACAATTTTAATTAGCACGACAAACAAACTGCCTGACATGACGGGGTCAGGCCTATCTTCCCTATCCGAAAAGTTGTCTTGCTACACCCCGCCGTACTTTTCCATCATCCATTTGATGCCCCACATTGCCGCACAGCAGGATATGATACAGCAGCAGCCGTACGGAAGCAACAGCGTAAAAAGAAAAAAAAAAACAGAAATGGAAATGGAAAGGAAAGCAAAGTGTGTTGGGGCGATATTTAAAGAGATCATGCTGAGAGTTTAAAGGTGGCTAAAAAATCAAAGGTAACAAAATTATGAAACCCAATAGCAGACGCGAAATGGAGCCCATGTAATTTAATTAAAATGTATTTCGACCTTTTGTTGTGCCTGAGGCCAACAAATGAAAAGCATTTACAAGCTATTAAGGGAATAAATGTGGGCGTGGCACTTTGTGGCTTAACATAATTAAGCAACAAGCAAATGTATTATAATATTTGTTTGCATACGCTGCGTATGCGTAATTTCTGCTTACCTGCTCCTATTGAGTAGTGTTCATAAGCCAAGTGAACCGATTCGCAACTGTAACAAGACGGCAGACAATAGTCTTCATATAAAATGTAATAAAAAAAATACAAAAATGTTTAGTACATTTTTTTTTTATGTATTCATTTTATTTGGCTGCCAAATATCGGACCCAGACACGCTCATGCTAATCTCTAGCTCGTACTCTGCATTTGCATCTGTTGACTTTCCGTCATAAATCTAATAAAATGTATCTGTGTATCTTGGTTTCGCTTGATGTCTTTGCCGGAGAAATACGGAACTGTCCTGCTCATCCTCAGCTGCTCAACTTTAATTCTATTGCCTTTGTGTATGAGAGACAAGAGCTCTAACCATTTGAGAACTCTTGCTGTTGCAGGTGTTTTAACACTTTTAAACTTTTACTTTTCATATATGAGTGCGTAAAAAATAGACACACTGGTATTGCTGCTGAATATTATATGCTAGAAACTCTAATTTTTAATATGCCATTTTAACCCGTGATAAACTATAAATATTAAAGTTAGACAACTAAAAAAACGGAATCTACTCACTCTGTAACATGCAAGATGTAGAAGTATCTTCAAAATATTCGAAAGGTGTACTCAATAGCTGTTAAGAATGTATACACGCTGCTCATCTAAGTTCCAATACATACTCTCTATTACTGGCTCTTAATCTCGCCAAAGACAAACTTCAAATATAAAGTTCATTTTACCAAAAGAACCAAAAGCCAAAGGCATTGTTGTTCTTGTTGCTGGTTTGGCACTGCAAAACAATTACTCAAACAAACAACAGCACCAAAAAGGTGAATTGGCCAAGAACCTTTCTCTTAGCTCATAGATATATACAAAAAACTGCAGTTGGAGTCGTGCCGTGTCTGTTCCATGGGCCTTTGTTTAGGTCTCGGCTAGTATCCATTCTACCATAACTTTGCATCATGTTTGCTGTTCCCAGCTGTCGTGGCTAACTGCTGAGTACAATTGTTTTGCTGTTTGCTAAAGTTGTTGCTGTTGCCGTTGGTGTAATGCATGTGCATAGATACAAAAGTATCTACAAAGCTGTAGGCAGTCATAGGGACAAAATGAGAGGATTTTGGAACTGCACTGGGTAATTGTGTTTGTTATCGCTTGGATGGGACTGTTTAAAATCCTCTATATCTTTCTCTATAACTAACTTACTTGCAACAATATTTGATGAGAATTTTCATTATTTCATTATTCATTACTCACATTACATTTTCACAGCTTTTCACTAAAATTTCACTTGCTGAGTTTTCTATTAGTTGTTTGGTTACAGACAGAAGTGCTTTCCAATGTTCTTTGTCTATGTGGTTGTGTATTGTTTTTGTGTTCAATATGTTTTAGCCAACTATAATATAAGCCTTAGCCTTGTAATTTGATATAGTTTCCGGTTGTTAGGTTGCCAAACCCGGCTGAGGTAAGCAACATGCACCGAACAGGAAATGCTTTGTAGTGCATGAGTAGCTAATTCGGAGATAACTGTACGCTGAGATTCAGTAATGAAAATTATTTTACGTATTGAATTTATACAACGAATACACATACATATCTTCTATTAAGTATAAATATGTATTCAAGGTGTCTAAATGTAATTATACGGTAGTTTTGTCTTTTGGAAGATTAAGTAAATTTATGACAAGAAATTAGATTGGAATCTTAATACACAGGAACGCACGGCAATAGTAAAGCCCATCCCCCTCTATGGTTTCCGGTTTGGTGGTCCCATCCTAAAGTAACTGGGCTAAATTTAGTGAGCTGCAGAGCTATGCATTTCTGTCACCCTTTGCACTACGCCTAGTGATGCCTAGTGATGAAAATATAGGACACTAACTTACCTAAAGAACTCAGTTCAATATCGTTTAACTCGATAGTGGTAACAAACTGATGCAAATCAGACCGAAACGGATTGCAGACTTTATCTCTGCATCTCGATGGTCTCCCCTTTGATTCTGTCTGCTCAGGAACAGGGAAGGAGTGAATAGATCCCATGGTGTCACAATAGGTCGTATTATGGCCTAAGTGTGTCAGGCACATTGCTTGGCAGCTGTCCTCACCTAACCTAACCATGCCCGATAGGTGGCTATTGCGATATTGCGATTATTTTAAAATCTCAAGTGTAAGCATATTTCATTTGAGTTTTACTTTAATAATTTTACTTTTCCGCAAAAAAGTATTGCGATTGACCAAAAAATTCAAATCTCTCATTTTATTTTCTTCGACGATTTAAGCACATCTACAACTTTTTCGGCAATTAGGCGATATTTTTGCGTTCGTGCGTTGTCGGTGTCGTCGTTGTCGATTTAGAGTGTTTTTCCAATAACTTTAGTAATTTCCACGCCAGCAAGCTAAATGTTTTTCTATCAAGTTGGGCATATCTTCGAAGTGTTACGCACTAAGTTCAAATAGCGAATTCCATAATCAATTTGTTTTAAAATAAATCCGAGGAAGCCAAGTTGCGAAAAATTAGCAGAAATACTCGACATGCTTAACGGCAAAGAGAAGAAGGAGCAAATCTAATATCATAGCAACGCTTGTACCTAAATCCCGGGTTTACGAATCGCGTTTGTGCAATACTTTGTCTTCGAACTCCTGACGAACAAGCTTTTCAAGTCGACGAGATCTAGGCGTTCAAACGGACATGAACTACTACAAATGGTTGGAAGGGCTGACATCCGCTTGTTAGTAGCTATATTGGCTATATTTGGCTATACTTGATATAAGTCGCAGTCATTAAAAATTCAATCTATTTAATCAAAGTATGTACGCATATAAAGCTAATTTATGTCAATTCCCAAGACGTAAAATTTTAGTTAGTATCATAATAAGCTCATGGTTCTAAACATACGGTCAAAAAACCATAACATTATGGGCCACTTGGCATGTCCAATAACATCTCCATGTTCAAGTGAACGCTACAGAAAAATGTTGAAAGTAAATGCTATGAAATGTAATGTGAGAAAACGCAATATGAAATAAATTCATTAAATAAAACATTACACTGACAGCCATTTCAAGCGGCGCATAAAAACCGGGCCAGCTTATTTGGGTTAATAATTAATTAAAATTTGGTTGTCGCCGTCATATAAACCCATGACATTTCTGTAGCTCTCTATTCGGGTCTGGATAAGGCCCTTCCGCAACACGTTAAGCACCTGTGCTTGACAAACTGATGCTCGAATGCCTGACGAAATCACTGACTGACTGACTGACTGAGTATACTTTGTTGTATCTTGTAGATACGTTTTACATGTGTATATTAATATAATTGTATTTCTGTAACTGTATTTTTCATGCCACAAAGCGCACTTCATGTTAATTACACGTCATTCTACTAAAAGGCTTTGTAATTATTTTGACAGCGAATCAGAAAATAAACAAACTTACAGTTATTTTAAATGAATTCAAATTGCATTTTGCATAATGGCTCGATGTGGCCCTCTCTGACTGTCTGTTTAGCGCGTGCGATTCTTTTAATCAGAATTTAACGATTTCTGCAATGGGCTTCCACGACTGTGTAACGTGACAAAAACAGTTAGGGACACTTCTAAGTCGCAGTTAGAGATGCAGATACATTCTGTGCCGCGTGTCAATCAAACAATTGAATTGCTTTTTGAGGTACCCGCTGTCATTCGCTGCTGAGCTTCGTGATAGATTTGGTCGTCCAAAGACACTGCTCGACTTTGGTCTACTCTAGTCTGCGGTTTGACATAAAGCCCGTGTGATTGAATGACGTCCACGTCGATTAAAGACTCGAGAAGAATTGAGAGTGCGAATATATTTAGTAGCTTCTGCTACTAAGGATGTAGCTTGAGGCTGTCGTTCTATTTGACACTGACGGGTTTGAATGGCTGCTTGAATAACTCAACGTGTATTGCAGCCATCCAGGTATTGATCCCTTGCCCGTACCTACACGTCGAACCAACACTGAAATTGAAATTTCAATGCTTGGCATCAAAACTCAATGATGGTTCTGCATAAATACATAAAAGAAGAGCATAGTTAGTCGTATATTTGTAAACGATTTGCATAAGTAAAACTGCAATACGTTACAACTGGCAACAACAACAGTTGCAACAGCAGAAACAGTTTCTTTTTTGCCTCACTCTCTGAATTTGTGTGTATGTATCTGCAAGATAGTTTTTAGAATGTATGCATAAGTTTTGAGCAGCAAATATTGACTTTAGTTTCTTTGTTCTCATGTTTTATCTTGGTAGTTGTCGCTATGAATATATAGTGTGCTATCGAAGCAGTAAGTACTGTGGAAACCAGGTAAATGTAAGCTAACAGAATGAGTTACATAAAACATTGTTATATGGAAATGAAAGCACAAAAACTTATCCAGCCCTATAAGATTAGATAGTATAACAAGCTCCTAAAATACAACTATTAATTTTTGCAAATAAGAAATAAAATGCTTGCTGACAATGCAATTTTGGGAAAAAACTAATGCAATGCATGGAGAAATGAGTTTAAGCACGTAGAAGGTGGCGCCATCTAGCATGCGCATATTTTATGTCTATTATACGCTGTACATAAAGGGTAAAAGGGAAGGAGGCGTGGGAGACCATAAGTTCCATGGGCAAAAATGATCAGGAGCATTAGTCGAGTCGATATAGACATGTCCATCTGTCCGTCTGTTTGTGTAGGGCCAGCTTTCTCCGACACTATAAGAGTTAGAGCATTTTCTCAAGGCTGAGGGAGTTTGTCGAATGAAGTCGATATCTTACCCTTTCCCACGTGACAGCTTTGCGCGGCTTACAACCGCTCCGCTGAATCTATCAACTCGGAACTTCTCAGAGATGTGCGTCGTGCTTATGTGCATCCAGGTTTCAAAATAAATCGAAATCGGATAAATACAAATCAAAAGTTATTGTCAAAAATATGCTTATTTAACCACCCTCGCCTATAAACTGTGCCAAAATTCCACTGCGTGTAGATATGGATACATGTGAGCTAGAGTTACAAAATTTGTTGGGGAGACTCGTGTGACCCTAATGGTTAAAACTGCATCCACTTTTATTCAATAGAACCCGCAAACGATTTACCTTGATTACTGCCACACCCCCCATATATTGATTTGAAAATTGTCACAGACATCAATAAATGTACATTTGACCTATGATACAAAATTCAACGACATTGACCCAAGAATACTGGAGTTGCGAGTATAAAAGTTTTTCCGCCATAACTTCCCAGTAGGGAAACTTGTCAATTGGAACTTCCCAAAAGGAAAATGTTTACAGGCATATCGATCTTATAAAAAGAGATACAAAAGTGGAAACTTCCGTTCGCATTTTACCGTATTTAGTGTTTATAAAGAAAAACTGTACAGGGTATTTGACTGTCTGCATCTTTTGGTAAATTTTTGCGCCTATACCTTTTATACCTCCTGATCATTTTTGCCCATGGAACATATGGACTGCCACGCCTCCTTCTGCCTGTTACAAACATTGCACATATCTATAATACCCTTTTATGACATTTTCCAAACAAACGCAATGCGGAAATAAAAAGAAACTAATCTCTATTATTCGAACAGTTTTATTATGCAGCCGACAAGGATTTGCACTTCGTGGACATCGAGATGAAGGCCCGAAGAGAACGACGCACAGTGGATCAAACTGACTTCTTTTTCGGCAAAAATCATATCTTTTGAAGGAGTAAAGATATTTTCAAAATTAAAAATGTTTGTAACAGAGACGCCATACTATTCGGTGTTACCCACACATTAAAATATTGAAATTTTTTGAATTTTTTATAAGGCACATTCGAACTCATAAAGTAAAGTATTCTATACTGATGCTCAGGACACTGAAAATAGCAAGGCAAATGGCCTTGCACTTAGTTACAAAATAATGTTGTGCTTCGCATTTGTAAGGAAGGCTGAATTGTCGGACAGTAGGACCACAGATTCACGCTCTTCGAACCTTCTCATGGTCTGGACAGAGATCACAGACAAGCTCAAGTATCTCAATTAGGTAGCGCGGCCATTCCAGTTAAGGGTCCATACGTTCCAAGTGCATGCCCGTTTATCATTGTCCCTTTAACATTTCCCGTCGTCCACTTTAGGGGTGTTCCTATCTGAGACTTCTTCTTTTTCAATTTTCCAAAGCAGCTTTGTTGTGGTATACCCTGATCATTCCTCGGTGAATGGCGATCAGAAGCTTTCATCCTGTTCTACCAGAGCCCAGGCCCACCAGGTAAGTTGGAAAACAGCGCCCCGCTTCTATTCGATTATAAAATGGCGAAGAGCATTGACCTACTCAAGCTATGTATTAGCCCAATATATGCTTATATTTTATATATTGCATGAAAACGATTTCCCTATAAGCATAGGAATGCATTTATTTTAAGACGCTTAATCCGTAATCAGCTGTTAGAGCATGTCTTCAAGTTGGTGACAAGCAAACATAATCAACTGTTCCTCTACTCTTTAGTAGGGCTGTGCATACGCTGTGTTTCCTGGGCAGAGCTTAATTTATCCACAGTGAACTTCAATGTTTTCTCCAGTTCAAAGTTTTTTTGCCCCACAAAACACTCCAATTTAACTAACTGCATAAACAAACCTGAGTTAACCACGCTTCAGCTGCAATCAACACAATACACAGTTGGTCTCTGCTACCCACACTCCTTGGCATTATACATATATGAAAAATCAACTTCAGATACCCTACAACTAAACCGCACAATCAACACACTCGCAGACACAAATGTACTGCCACTTACACATTGACTTGGCCGTAAGCAATATTGCACTTAAAGTGCAATGCACCTACTGTACTCCTGGGTGCAATACAGTTTATGCATGCATTCATAGCCGTTGCCACGGTTAGTATGTGGCTATGGCGGAAGTCGAGCAGAAAGAATCGTGTGCGGCGCCCATGTCCATATCTATATCAATGTTAGAGTTCATACTGATTTCGTTCCTCTTCCCTGCTCGTCATTACCATTAAACAACCTACCTTTGTTAACTCTTTTATGAATAAACTATTCTGTGGCATTGGCTGTTCGTTTTATTTAACTTTTCAAGGGCTTTTCAGATTCAAACCTTTCTGAGATATTATTATAGTATTCAATGTAAATTGCACTAAGTAGCATAGTTGGGTCTTTTTAATCCCCACAAAGAGCCAACATTAAAAGTTTTAAATTAATGCCTTTTTTCTGGCATACGATTAAAAACTTTGCTCTCAGCAAGGCATTAGCATACGATGCCTTTGTTTGAAACTCTTTTTGGTTCCCTTAACTCGCGTTTTCAACTTTTGCACACACATTTTCATGTTTCTCTTCCGCATTCCTTCCTCTCCTTTTCTAGATTTGCCAATAGCAATAGTACATATCCTTTAGTAACATTTTCAGCGCTTTAAATCCCACACAATTTCGCAACATGCACCGAATTCACCCAATTATTAGGTCCAGATCACCACCTGATGCGTTTGTTGAGACCTTTTTGTGGCAGTCTTTAAGCCCTCCCTGCTTTGGAGATTTTCGTTTGTGTTTGACGCTCTGAATGTTGTTTTTTAAATCGTTTGTTTTGGTTTTTTTTTTTCAATTACATTTTATTACTGTGAATTGGGTTTTTGGTGTTTATTCTTGTATTTTAATTTGCCTGCTGTTTTAACGAGGTTTTTGGGTATCTTTAATCTGTCAGATTTACAGCTATCGGCTTATTTTTAATTGTGATGTTTATTAATAATACAGTTAAGCATACTATTGCTGTGGCTTCTCCCTCTGTGACGGCAAAAGTAAATGGAAGCTTATAAACAAAAATTTTTAATGCAGACAGTCGGGACGGTGCCCGAAAATTGAATACCCTGCACCTTTTTTCTTTATAAACACTTAATACATTAAAATGGGAACGAAAGTATCCAGTTTTGTCTCTTTTCATAGAATCGATATGCCTGTAAACATTTTCCTATTGGAAAGTTTCAATTAACAAGTTTTCTTAGTGGGAAGTTGGTTATTATGGGGCAAAAACTACTTTTATGCTCATAACTCCAGTATTCTTGGGCCATTGTTTTTAAATTTTAAAACATTTATCAAAAACACGTTAAAAAATATATGTGGAAATTTTATATAATAATAATAAATCAAATAATAGTAAAATCGCTTACCAATTGCTCTCTGCAACGAACTTGAAACTTGCAATCGGAGCGCAAAAGTTGAACAATGAACAACAATCCAAAAAAAATAACAATTAAAATTGTGTAATAAAGTGTGAAATCTTTAATAAAGTTACCTGCCGCTGGGTTCCAGTTCCAGAATGTATTTACAACAGGCAGGAACTCGATTATGGCCAGTTAAGAAGAAGAATATTCTTGGATCCCCATGAGCGCATTATATTCATACAGAATTGATGTACATCTTCTGTTAACCATAATCTTCTTTTAACTAAACTTTCCCGATTGGGAATGTGTTGTAAAATGTATTTCTAAATATTTATTTTTAAGGGCTACGTGTCTAAATTAATCCATGTTACGTCTGGTGTACCTCAGGGTAGCATTCTAGGTCCTCTCCTTTTTGTCTTACTTATCAATGACCTCTCTCAGGGCATCTCTTATTCTCGTATACTTATGTATACTATATGTATTGTATATCCTTTTCTGATAATGACATGTTTTTACGTCTTCAGGACGATTTAAATAACATGCAAATGTGGTGTAACGTTAATCAGCTATTTCTTAACAATGCCAAATGTAAGGCTATGACATTTTATCCGACTAATCTTTAAATTGATAGTTGCTCGTTAGGTTCCTTTATTCTTGAACGTATTTCAACTGTTTCTGATCTTGGTGTTACATTTGTTCAAAGGCTCACATTTGGCAACATTGTTAACAAAGCTAGAGGGGATCTCCCATTTATTAAACGTTGGTCCGTTGACCCCTATACGACCAAACTTCTTTACACTGCCCTCGTCGTGCTATTCTTGAATATTGCTCCTTTGTTTGGAGTCCGCAATATCGCCTCTGCAGGATTTGATGAAATTAGTTTAAAAACAATTCCTTCGGTTTGCGCGTCTTATATTAAATTGGGATCCAAACATCCGCTTGCCATCTTTTAATTAGTAGTAGAATCTGCCATGGTGTTTTATTTCTACATTAACTAATAATTGGTCCTCTTATCTTCTGGACTTCTCGTCATTTCTGTATGTTACACTTACAAGTTTGTAGGTCTAATTTTGCATTGCATGATCCTTGAGAATTATATCATCTTCAGTCTTTCAGAAATTTCTTTTCTTCTATGACTTTTTCCATCTTGTCTATCCTTGATTTTCCTAATCGTGATTGGAAACTTAGATTAGATATATCTATCGACTTAACTTTTCTTCTTCTCCGTTTTATCTTATTTTGTAATTATTTTTTTATACTGTTACATTTTTGAATTCGATAGGTTTTTGTTGAAATATTTTTATAAATAAAAATCTTTTTTGCATATAAATAATGTAATAATTATAGGGTAAACAAATTAAATTAAAATAGTTCAAATTGAATTAATTAAATCTTATGCTGCTCCAGCCGAACAGTTGCAATATGTCCAGTTTTTCCGGAGAAACAGCCGTTCATTTGTTTTGAAGTGCTGCGCTCGCGAACAACTTTTATTGGGTCTGGCTCTTTATTGTCACCTGCAGGGAACTACTGTGATACCTTTGTATCTGTTCTAAATAGTGACAAATCTTGACCAACGTTCACGTTGAACATCGTAATAAATCATCGTAATAAATCATCGCAGGAACATTTTCATGAGTCTATTTCCATGTGTGATGTATCCTCTTATCAGAGTGAGCTTACAACAAAAAGTTCTATGTAACTTTAGGCCAGAAAACACCAAGCTTTTAAACGGAAATGCCAATTGGCACGAAAGTAAGCCTTAAGCGCACTTATATAGGTGCGCATTCCTGCATCACAAGAATGCATTAGCTAGTAAAATGTTTGCAGATTACAATTGAAACGACTTGAAATACAAAGGACTTCAAAGTATCCTAAATTTCTAAATTGAAAAATAGTGCTATAAAGTCGTGCTAGATGCGTTCACTTAGTACTTTTGGTACATAGTTGAAGCTATGTGTACTGTAGGAGTACAAATTTCGCTTACTTCAAGAGGTGAATTTTTTTAATTTTCAGCCTTCCTTTTCATTTTGGGTTTCGATTTGGTTTGTTTTTACCTGGCTGACCTTTTTTCCACCCTCTTGTCCTCCCACGCTTCTGCCGAGCCTATCAATTAAAAAGAAAAATAATTGGTAAAAGAAAATGCTACGTTAAGCGTCACACGATTTGCTTCTATTGAAGTAACTTTTATGTTTTGACCATTTTCAAGTGCGAATTAAATGCATTTGTTGTAAATGGCCAAGGGTTAAAATAGTTTCGCTTTTCTGTCAAACGTGGAAAATCAACGAGGCGAAAGTTTGTAACTTTTTAAATGACTACAATTTAGTCAATACTAAACTACAATTTTTTTCACTTTATCTCATTACAGTTAACGATATTGCAAAATATATGTGAGGTATGTCGAACAGAACTTGTTTGGGAGGCTCCCCCCCATAGAATAAGTATATAAACCTAAGCTAGTGATGTGCTTTTAATTTTTGTATTGGCAACTTAAGTTCTTAATCTTCATTTATAACACGTTTAATATGTTTTCTGGTAACATCTAGTTACTGCTGCTACTCGAATTATGTTTGGAACACTTTGTTATGGCCACCAAAGGCCCCAAAGCGGCAAATAAAAGATGTCAGCCAAATGCTATGTCTCTGTCTAACTCATACGCAGAAGGACAAGCTCATGGCTGACAAGCAAAGAGCAGCAAAGATATTCTCTAAGGATTTCTGACGCCATTGTGGCAAACCCAGTTACAACGTTTTGCCCAAATGCCTAAACATTTACTGTCTATATACCCTGAGTACAGAGGTTCAAGGGTAATATATATTTATGCACCACATATGATAGGCAAAAGAAGGCGTGGCTGCCAATGAACAAGTGAACAGCTAGATCTCGGAAACCATAAGAACTAGAGATGCTTAAATTTAACAAAATGTGAGCATAGTCCATACCCCGTTTATGTTCGTTGAACTTTGTTAATATACGCTCCTCTTTTATAGCAGATGAAATTTAGGTTCACAGCCAAGTTTTGAAATCTATTTTACCAAAACTTAACAGAGATTTTTGTAGTGCGCATTTATATGTGCGTCATAGAAATTATCCAATCAAATCTAAAAGCTAGAGTCAAAAATGCAATTATGGCTGCTCCCTTCGCCTAAAAATTGCTTCAAAGTTAAACTTTACTTAGATTAGATTTGTGGTGGGAGCGATGGCTCATCATAGAAGGTTGAACCATACTTAGCACCCAGCCAGCCTAGCCCGATAGAGGAAGTTCAAGGAGAGAAAGAACAATTGAAATAAGAGATATAAATAAGTAGGCTTGTATAGAGGCTCCTTATTAATACAATCTTTCCGACTCAAGTAGGACGTCGTGAAGACTACAAAAGAAGATATCCGCTTAAAGTAACAAAATTGATCAAAACTTTGCTGACCTCTTGTCAATAGAACACAGCCCCCACACCCACCAAGTAATCGATAAACCCATGTTTCGAACACCAACAAAAACGCTTCTAATTTACGTAAATAGAAAGTATTATGGTACTAACTAATTTCATTTAATCAAGTGGAACTTTAAAAAGTTTTTTAAACTTAGATTGTAAACTAGAATGCAGTAATTTTCTTTTTGATGAAAATGGTGGGTGCAGGGTATCCCCGTGTCGTTCAGAGTTTCGACTGTTAAACATATATTTTTTTCTATGTGTTACATGGCCTGCATGCCAAATGTGCAATGTGTTTGGTTTCGGTTTGTGGATTGCGGTCCATACAAAACTTTGCTTTTTGCAGCATGTCATTTGTGAGTGTCTGGTGTTGCATGAACACCCGTAAATATGCTACAAAAATGTGCTGGCTTTTCCGAGCTTAACTGATTTTATGGAGCTGTTAAAGTGTTTTTGCCAATTTTGAAAAAGTAAATTTTTTTTGCGGCTTATAAAAAATACGGCGATTTCCAAGTTCAAATATTGGTAAAATAATATATGGTATGGTTAGCGACTTCTTCTTCTACCTATATAGCTTTAATATCTAAAAGTTGACTGACGCCTGACACATTGGCGAATAACTTTTTGGCAGAAAATTAGTTTAAATTTATATCTGGTAAACTAAAATACTGTAATTGGGTTGAAATTTGATTATCGTAATTCATATGCGACAGTTTTTGTTCGAGTCAAGAATTTATTGGAACGTCATCCTTTTTTTCTGTACAGTTACATAATAAGGCGCGCGTAGTCATTTTGACGAAGAGTGACTTTCTAGGGTTAAAGAAATTGTAACTACAGTAATTAAAAGTAGAAACGAAACAAGGACTAACGGTAAAAAACACTGCAGGACAATCTATTGTACAGCATAGAACTTGAAGTGCTCCTCAGCAACAAGTAGAGTTCAGAATTTGAAAAGCAACGGGAAAAGATGGAATCATAGAAGCTGAGCCTCATCTGTGGCACGTATGTGGCCACAAGCCAAACTGAATGATTGTCGACAGCTTATGGTTTGCTTGAATGCTGATTGCCCGAAAGCCTTGGGCGGCCTTGCCAAAAGCAGTTAAACCATTGCAAAACTCATTGAATATTGAGGCACGTACAACGGTTGTATATGCTTGAAAGCCTGCTGAAGATGATTTGATTTTGATATGCACTAGCGACAAATCGAGTTTTCTGAACGAAAGAGATGTTAATTCCAAAAAGAAATTCCGACGCAACTTGCTTTAAACCCTCTTTATCTTCAAAAACTGCATTAACAGTTAACACGCTGAGTGTAAGCAATGCATTAAGCTTTACAATTATTAACACTTGTTTCAACTAAAAGCTAAAAAGCTTCTACATCATAAACAGTTTTCATACTTTAATTGTTAAAACCTTATTTACTAGGATTGCCTTGTAATTCGCATAACTCGCAATAATGAACAATATAATAATATGAAAGTCATAATAAAAGTCTACTGTGTAAGAGCCCAGAATCAAAATAAAAGCCAATTTTCATATTATAACCAGTTACTAAGCTGAAGCACAAAATAAGCACGAAGGAGGCGACACAGAGTGTTGCAAATTGATAAAAAGATACCAAACTGCTAGATACAATGTTGGCCAGGCCAACAAATGAAGATGTGTCGAAATTATGCAAAGGGAAGACCTATAAGATGCACACACGAACTACATACTATATTCGATGTATAAATAATTCCAAGCTGCAATTACGTGGGACGGCCCAATGGCTAATTAAGTGTCGGCTTTGTTGCAGCTACCAGGGCATGCGTTGCATGCAACAGACATCCGACGAGATTCGACCTGAATTTGTAATAACTCAAATCGATATGTTCATGAAAATCCATCTATTTATTGGGTTTTTCGAAAGTGCGACATTCATATAAGTTAATTGCAGTTTAAATGAATTTGTCATTTGTATCCACTTAAGGTTTACAGTAGAGCTGCAAAACAATCGATCGATATTTGGAATTTTTTCATTTGGGTCTCTCTATTAAAGTTTATGGCTTCGCTATCAATAGTTTAAAGCCACAAGCCGGCGGCGTCGTTTGTGTTTTTTTTTTTTTTCATCAATTCAAGAAGAAGCAAACAATGCTACAGTGCTTATCAAAACTATAGGGCACTTTTGAAATTTGGCTTTAAACACTCTCTCTTAAAAACTTATAGCTTGAACTATGTGTGCAGAGCTGTTTAAAGTGAGTTGCACAGTCTTTTGAAAATTTGGGACATTGGTAAGAGCAGATAGTAGACTGCAAGGTCCTATTGAATTGCTCCGGTTTTTCGAGATACGCTGACTATCTCATTCTGAGTTATTATTCTCAAAAATTTGATTATTCATTCCGTGTTCTTGCTTACGAAAAGGCCATAACTGAAATGTGCCATAACTTTGCCGGTTCATTATCAGATAATCGTTTTAAACGCGGTATTTTACAATAATTTTTTATTAAATCTCAACGAATTATGAAAATAATCTTATTTCAATGCAAAAAAAAACTGATGGGTCCATGTACAACGCACTTTTCGGCAAGTGTCCTATAGTTTTGATACGATTGCAGCTTAGCACAAAAACCTACATTTCTAATAAAACTAACGGTGCTTTAACGGTTACACCCAAATATATCAAACAACTGGTTTCTACTACCCTTCCCTCTTTAAATTTCCTTTCTTAAGCGTGAAAGGAAAAAGTGCTACTTGTTTCGTGCGCGAAAACAAATTGTATGAGCAGAGTTTGTGACCAAATAGTGCTGCCCGTATATGGGCAATTCACATGTAGATGGCGCTACTAGCAATAGATGATGCCAACAAGTTTTTTATTTTGTTTACAAGTGCAAAAGTGTATAAAATAATTTAAAGTAAAAAAATGAATCACCAAATGAAAACAATACTTAGTATTTATTATGTTAACTCGCCTGCCGGGTCAGTACCGTAGTAGTTCGCGTCCGCCGGAGTCGACGTGCAGTAAATTCAACAAACTGTCGGATCAGCACACCCGTCTTAAACCTGCTACCTGTCTCTAAACTTATAAGAAATTGCAACTTGCCCTGCGAGGCAAGAGTATCTGTCCAACCAATTAGTTGGAGTAGTTAGTGCCAGATGAAGGCACTCGACAACTTGTTCGTCGAACGATATGTATTTATAATATATATATAAATATGTAAAATAAGTGGACCAGAACACACTTTTCACTCCAATATCAATTTCAAGAGTAATTTTAATTAGCCTGTTAATCCATCTTAGAGCTATTAACAGTGTATGATGTTGTAATATAAGAGAGCAACAGCGAGCATGACATACACATGTATGTGTGCATATGCAGTGCTTATTAAGTAATTAGAGTTAAATGAGTACAAAATTCAGCTTATGTTAAGAGAAAGGTAAAAGATGATACAGTATCTATATTACTTATTGTTATCTTAAGTCGCGCCTCTCGCTAATAAAAAATATTGTTAGCCCAACCCGGATATTTCCCAACAAATTTGTATTTACTTTCTTTTATTTCATTAGTTTTTTTCTACAACATTTTAATATATTAAAAATAATAAAACTTAACTCATCTTCCGAAATGAAATTTTCTTCCTTCGTAAAGTTGGTACATTTACTTTGCCTATGCGACATGGCTTTCGCTACCAAAATAAGTTGCAGCACATTAATGTTTTGTTTTTGCGCGCAAAAAGAACAGCTGTTTTTTTTTGCTAGCGCCATCTACACGTCAACTCTTAAGAAAAATGGGCAGCATTGCAGCAGCGTACTACTAGCGAAGTTCTTGGCGCTAAGGATTTCGAGAGCATTTTTTTTATATGAAGTTTTGTTTTCTTTCACGCGGTTTTACTCTGCTGCGTACCGGCCTTTAACTTAGAACAAAGTCATACATCAATAGTTTTTATAAGCACATTTTTATAAGCAATGTGTCCTAAAGTTTTGATAAGCACTGTAGCATTGCAAGTACGAACATATCCAACGTGATTGTAGAATTGCGCCAGTACTTTGTAAACACAAATTATCCCCACGATAGCGAGCCCCTAGAATACTGGAAGATATGTTAATTAAACAACAGTGAGAGCTAATGTTTAATTAATATTACTCTTTCTCTCCGTACGCATCAAAGGATACTCCGTTAAAATCGTGTGCACGATTTCTTTGTATGCCAGCCATTTCCACGGAATCAGAAAGGATGTTCAGCAAAGCCGGCTGCCTCATTAGTGATAGGCAAGCATCGTTTATCGAAGCATGTAGACATGAAGCTGTTTGTTCGCATATTGAGTACACGGCAACTCATTTTGAGGATGTAATTTTTCTCTCTGTGTACGTAAGGACGAACACTAGAATCAATGCACCGATTCACATGAACTGGCTGGTTAAGTCATGGGTTGAACGCCCGACTTAAATTAATGAGGCCGAAAACATTATTGCACTTTTGAAAGTACCTATGTATATTAGGAACTTAGGAGACACATGTCAATAGCTATTGCATAAATGAGCAGTGGCACATTATAGGGCGATGAATAATGCTACTTCGTATGTTAACTTCACGACGTACCCCATCATAAAGGACGGGGTGGATTTACCGCCGCCCAGATATGTTGAAGTCAGGGTTGCAATCAAGCGGCTCAAGAAGAACAAAGCTGCCGCCGCAGATTGTAGCGTTCGTCTTAGCATATAACGACACGCCCTCAAACCGAAGAACCATTGGAATAAAACCAACACCCTGCTGACGATCATTTTCGGTACCTCAATCTTATAAACGTTGTCAACCTTAACATCCATTGTTCTCAGTTGGAGGGTGTATTGCTTGCGTCTGCGTATTATAAAACACGTACGATCCCAGGATAGAGTTTGATTCGTAAGAATCGACGCAAAGCATTTCAGTGTGTGCAAGTAGCGGAGCGGGACCCTTTAAATGGGTTCTAGCTCTACGCGGCATGTGGGTGGGTTGTTGCTACTGCTTAACACTGGACTACATGAACTTTATTATAGAGTCCCTACAGACACTACATGTCTGAAAAATCAAACGAAAAGATATTAAACTACTTAATAACACAAGGATGTACTAGTAACTCAAACCAAATTATACGGGAAATACATAGAGGAATCTCCTACTTTTCAACTTATAGGTGGGGATGACCTAGATGTTATTTGTCCCCCACGTTCTGCACCCACCCGACCATGGTCCTCAGTAGCAAACTAAAGAACCCCATAAACAATTACGACTACATTATCTTCTTACAGCATTACATCAGAGAGCATGAATAATTAATTAACCAAACATTTTCAAGTGTAAATCAGTTTCATATCTATTCGTATCATTATAATTCTAAACATTTTTCATTTTTTTTTTTTTCTTTAATATAACTACTATTTTTGTTCCATTCCTTAGATCTGGTAACTAAAAACCTAATCAAAACCTATCATATTAAAATCGATATAAATGAAGTCACTGAAAAACAATAGTGATTAAACTAGCATGATAACTTATAATTAGGACTTATAAATAACGAACAATCTGTATACTAAGTTTTAATTGTTATATGTGCATTACTATTTAATGGGCCAAAATCGGCATTATTTTATATGTAAAACGGGAAAAGAGTTATTATTCAACACGGACAAGGAAAATAAATATCTTCAAACTTTTGTTTAAATATTTAACGCGGACTAAACCATTTTTTTGCTTATGATAAGCATAAGCAAAAGCTTTGTTCATCAATTCGGACAACCGAATTTAAGAGCATATTAACTTATTATATATGCAATCATAGATTCATGCTGCGGACAAGCTTTACTTAAACACTTACCATAACATTGCTGCTCCCACGTCGAAAGATCTTTCGCTGTGTAGATGGCTTAAGCGGGGAAAGAGAGAAATTATTAAATTCCTACCTTTCCATGTTTTGTTTTAGATCAATGGATTTCTTTCTTCTCTTAATTTTCTCATTTTTGGTAGTTTAAAGTTAAAATTGCTCTTTATATGATCTTAATTCTTTGCTGTTCTTCTTGTTTTTTTTTTTACCACTTTATGCACTTTATAGCATAAACTAATTAATAAATGAACTTGCGTGACTTCATATTTTCCTCTTTAAGTAACCATAATTTAACGATCAAATATCATTCTGGCAAATTAAACCTAATGATTTCCCTAACCAAAAAAAAATGTAACAATTAGAATTTTAAGTAAGTAACCTTCTTCGAGAAGATATTGCCATTACAGTTCTAACTCCTAGTAAAAGTTTTAACTCTGCAAAAAATATAATTAACACCAAAATAAACCCATTCGGTACGCAGGCAAAACCTTTATCCACGCCAATAATGCAGTCTGGGGACAGCTGATCTCAGGTTCCAACGACGAAAAAAGCTCTGCGCTGGTGCTTACGTCTTAAGCGAGTACTAACGGATGTATACTCTTTATTTCGGCAGCGAACACCAAAAATTCTATATGGGGAAACTATAATAAGATGGATGGGCGGGGAATCTTATACTTTTTGTAGCATTTAAGCTTACACTTTTTCAAAACAGAATACAGCAGATATTTTCGACAGTAAACCAATCAGCATCAAAAAGATTCAAATAACGGCGTGTGCAGAAAGTGTATCCAACCGTCTGTATGGTGATAACACTTACAAGTGCCAATATACATATATGAAATTAAGAAACAGCACCTATGTTGATTTAGCCTGAATGGCTCCAATAATGCACTTACATGCAGAATTTCATGTATTTCACAGGGAATGTTTTAGTCTTTTCTTGATTTTATTTATATTTTTCTCTTCAATGTTTTCACAGTTTTTGTTAAATAGTTTTGTTAATTCTTTTTAAGAATAAGGTTAAGCACACAAAAAAAAATTGAACTCCACTGCAGCTCTTGCTGAACTTCACTCGAAGGTGTCCGCAAAGAAAAAGATCGCTGCCACGATGTGAATATAGCTTGGGAGTCTAATTCTAACCAATTTTGGGCAGACTTCCGTTTGTTTGACATTGACATCTAATTTTCTTTTTCGCAACAAAGCCTAATTAATAAACACTGGCATACAGTGATGATTTGACATGCTTATCAAACTTTTATCAAACTATCCAAGCTTTCATCCGATAGATGGCTCTAGCAAAGTTACGATATTCACTATTTAGTCAAACGGCTTAGTGGAACAAAAATGAATTTACAATGTATCGCATAAAGGCGAACATTACAAGATGACCTGCGTAAGGTGCATGCAACGTCTCTTTTGCAGAATAGGGCTAAAAAAAACTCCACCAAATCTTTGACCATTATAAAGCAGCATTTGATAGCCCGTTGAGGGATCGCGTATATACCGCACTATCTGAGTTCGTTATTTCTGAAAAGATGGTGTAACTTTGCAGAATTATGTTTAGTCAAGAAACAGAAAGAACATCTCCGAACCTTTTGTACCGAGTGAAGCTTCAGACAGGCTGCCCCCTCCTGCAACTAACTAATTAACTTTGTGGTGGAGAATGTGTTGCTAAATGCCGAGTACATAGGAACGGAAAAAAATTGAATTTTAAAAGTGTTCAGTTGCTCGCATTCATCATCGCATCATCTGGAATCATCAAATGCGAAATTTTTCAAAAAATTGCAAATGACCCACCAACTCATAACGTCAAAGTTATAACTTTAGAGTCAAAGTATTGCAACGGAATGTCTATATATTTCTGTGCAAAGGCAATAAAAAAGTGGTGGTGGTACACTCCGCTGAGCGGAAACGGAAGCGCGTAATGCCACAAAAGTTGCCTTAGCACTCGAGGTGATTGCTGTGGTTTTAAGCAAGGTGATAACATTTTTTTGATTAATTGCAGGCATAAAGCTACAGCAACAACAAGAGTACAAAAACTGGTCAAACAAAACACAAGAATGACCCTAACCCTAGTCAAGCAAACAAAGCCTAAAGAGCCAAAAAATCATAAGAAGATATATTTTTCATATTTTGTATTTACCCTTAAAATAGTCAAATAAACAAAATACGAATCTTTTTTTCCTTTTTTTTTTAAACCTGGCTTTTCATGACTTTTGTTAATGCTTTCGGGCTTCACTTCAAAAGCTCATACATTTACTTAAAATTAATTAGAGTGGCAACTAAGTTACGTTTAAATGTTGGCAAAGAGCCACAAAACGCCCAGTTAATTGGATGCCCGTAACTAACTGACGTAATTTTGAAAAGTAGTTGTTACTGTTGCTGTAAATGTGAAAGTATCTAAACGCTTTGTTGCAGTTGGCCAAATGTGCGAAAATTGCTGGCAATTTGCAGTAGACCAAAAAAAAGACTGTCAGTTGGCCGACGGCGAACTGACAGGCTGACAAGCCTAATGGCTAATATGAAAATATAGAACGCTATAACCATTTTGCATAATATGTATAATAGTTTGATTATGTTTACATCTAACTCCGAAGTTATTCGGTCGGTTAATGAGTCAGAGCTATTGCTATTGCAATTCAAAGTTCCACAAGAATTTAGACCTTAAATTAGCCTAATATTAGTATTGGTATTAGCATTAGTTGTATCCACAGTCCATTTAGCTTTGAACTACAAGCTGTGCTATTTCACTGAACAACATATTCCATTTAAAGTATTTTAATGAAAAAAGTGAAAAAGGTGAAGAAATGTGTAAAGACAACTACTTATCTTAAAATTTATCCTAAAACCATTGAAGGTAGAACCTACAGGTATTGGTCCTGCTGGCGTCTGATGACCCTCTTTATGAATGACATAGATTTCTATCGAAAACATCCATGCATAGAGCAGCATGGTATTCGTATTTTTTTACCCTGTACACAAAGTGAAAAAGGATATTATAGATTTATGCAATGTATGTAACAGGTAAAAGGAGACGTGGCAGACCATATATTCCATGGGCAAAAAGGATCAGGAACAATAGTCGACTCGATATAAACATGTTCGTCTGTCTGTCCGTACATCCGTGTTGTGGTACCACACCATAAAAGCTATCCGATTGAAAATTGGCACAGTTATGCCCACTGGAAAAAATGGTACAGGGTATCCCATTGTCAGATGAAGCTTCCTAAGTAACTGTACTTGATGTGCAGTAATGTTATTTTAATACATATATCAACATCGAAATACATGCGCACTCACAAGCCCTTTGTTTCGAACAGACTTGATCGCGATTTTATGCGTACTACTTATAAACCTATGATTACTATACACTTAAAAGTAAGCATACTCAAATGAACGCATACGCCAATGTACGCATTCTTTAATCGTACGTGAAGCACTCATACTTTTTAGCGCAGTGAGCTGTATCAAAATGACGCTTTTGACCCTGTACCACGCGAGTCTATGCTTCTAATACGCATTGCAGCTCTCTGGCGCATATATCACTCCCAAAAGGGTTTGTCATAAGGAGTACCGAGATCCACGCAGCCAAGTTTTTCCCACACTTGGTATAATTCATAGAACTTGAAGTCTATGTCAAAAGTCTGTCGCCATTGGGGCTGCTTTGACTAGTTGGTGACTGCCGCAAAATTGTTTATAACCTAGACAGGAAGCCACCAACCGCAGCCAACATGGCATCATTTTTGTAGTATTTGCGGCTGCTTTTTTATAGTATTGTATATTATTTGTATTATTT
Organism: Chymomyza caudatula; assembly: GCA_035041775.1. Lineage (NCBI taxonomy): Eukaryota > Metazoa > Arthropoda > Insecta > Diptera > Drosophilidae > Chymomyza > Chymomyza caudatula. The sequence continues at coordinate 2,995,795 of JAWNKW010000209.1, forward strand.
AAATTTAAATGCAAATGAGCATTGGATGATGGGTTACATGGGCAAAATATTCCTGCTCATTGAACGACTTTTCGAATGGTGCCAAAGCCCAGCAAATCTCAAGTTCACTGTGAAAATGTTATAAGCAGAGTATATTTAATCTTCCATAACTAGCTTAACGTTGCCTATGCCACAAAGTTAAACTTATATTAAGTGTATGAAAAACTAGAACCCCTCATTGCTAGTCATGTTCTGTTTGCCATTGTAGTCCTAGCAAAGACGACGGCTTTGGCCATGTTAAAACTGTTTGAAAAAGTATTCTGTGAGCGTAAAGGTCAGGTGGAATCTGCCAGCAATCAGAAATTGCTTTGCAGAGGAAAATAGTGAGTGGGACTTTGACTTAGAGAATGGAATGCATCTTGTGGATCAATTTCATCTAATATGCCAGTAAATGAAATGTTTGGTAACATGCAGCAAAAGTCGTGAGATTGCTTAACCTGTTGACGCCCAGCTTGTTAACCCAAATGCAGCCGAAGAATACAAAACCAATCCAATTACAAAAAACCCAAAATCAACCCATGAACAAGCGAGAGACAATGCAACAGGCTGTGCTTCAGCTTCTTTCACTGCTGCAAGCGAAAAAAATAGATTATTATGTTAATTACTGTCACGTCACGTTCCAGCATGGTTGTATTTCGCTTCCCCGTTTTCATACCAACCAAAAGGCAATGCAGCGTCACTGTTAGCAGATTGAAGAGAAAGACATCGGACGGGTTGCTGGTGTATTGAGCGTGAAACACAGCTGGATGCATTCAACCAAGCCAAACAATGTGAGCCACAGCGCGTATACGTAATGCGTTTAGCTTGCGGGTATTTCGCATAATATATTTAAATTACTTCCATTGACACATGCAAACATACTGCACAACAAAGAAAATATTCAGTGGTAGTTGGACATTTGAATAGTCGGAAATTTTAAAATTCAAATATGGGTAAATTTCAGGATACAAAGTTCAAGTATAAAATTTCTGCGAACAATGAAAATAACATTTTATTTTTTAAAATTTTAATATTGATTAAATATTCTATTGTAGAATGTTCGTTAAAATTAGTATGAGTTTCAACTTATAAGTAACCCTGTTAACATTATATTATCTGGGAGTTCCAATACAAGGAATCGCTTAAGGCATAAAATGGAATAGATTTATTGCCTGACTATTTAGTTGGCTATGCAATGTGTATTTCATTTCATCAATCATTTTCTTTTACCCCTAATAAGGGACAATGTTATAGTTATGAGAGTCATGGGTTCATATCTCACAATATTTTTTTATTCGAGGTACTCGCCGTTTCTTAAAGCCACACAGGCTTTAAAATTGCTTTGTATAGCCGAAGCTTGTTTTCTCAACTAAACTGAGACCTTTACCAATATATTTTTATATTTTTTGCTTTGGATCATCTGTTTCAGTTTATATGTGTTCATGTAAGTCTTCGATCCAATTTCACGTGAAGATACTTAACATCCTTTCTGATATGTTCAAACCGCTAATGATGCCGGTCGTTAAGACAAAGGTTACTTGCATTTTTTTTTGTGTATTGGCAACTATCTTCAATTTATTAAGTGATTTATCAATCCAGTAAAACTGCTCCAGAAGTTTTAGGGATGCCTAGCCAGGTTTTTTCCATAACTGCCGTTTCATCAGGAAAGGGTCTTAAGGTACTCCGGCATTTATATTGTAAAGCTTTGAATATTCGCCAAAAGGTTGCACATTAAAGTGACGATTAGTTAGGTACGACTTAGGTGGAGAAAATATGGTGGAGAAAGTCAACACTTGCACTTAAGGCGCACTCCAGGATGCCAAACCTTATCAAATGCTTACAAGATATCAAGAAAAACAGCAGCATAAATAAGTTGGTACAATGTATTACCAAATCGACATCCACCATCTTTTTGTCGATTATAAAGAAGCAATCGATAGCCAGTTAAGGGATCGTGTACGTGCTACATTATCTAAGCTCAGTGTCCCTGCAAATCTTGTGCCATTTTGCAGAATAAGGCTTAGCAACACACGCAGCTCATTAGCGTTAGGAAAGAACCTCTCCAAACCTTTTGATCCCGAGCGATTCTGCAGAAAAGGTGATGTCCTATCCTGCAATCTCTTCAACTTTGTGATGGATATTGTGTTGCAAAAGGCCGAAGTACATCGAACGGGAATAATATTGAACTATAGGAGTGTCCTGTTGCTCGCATACGCTGATGATATCGATACCATTGGTAATACTAAGCGATAGTTACCAGGGCCTTTGCGCCTCCTGGTCGGGTTACACAAAGTGTAAAATGGTATTATAGATTTGTGCAATGTATTCTATGGGCAAAAATGATCAGGAGCAATAGTCGAGTCGATATAGCCATGTCCGTCTGTCCGTGTTGTAACGTGTTTCTCAGAGACTATAAAAGATAATGCAAAAAAATTGTACCATAAGATGCGCATTTTCCCGGAAAAGAGCAAGTTAGTTTATCGATTCATGTCGATATCTCACACCCTTCCCCCGTATGAAATTTTCGCGGTTTACACCCACACCATCAAACCTGTCCGATTGGAACTTAACACATACACACTGTCACTTTGCATATGTTGTGTACAAATTATCAAAATCGGATAGAATCGGGCACCGTTCCGACAGTCTGCACCAAATTTTAATACAATATTTCACAACCGCATTTACTATCGCATAGAAAAAAGAATCGTGTAACTCTCATTATATCTTTAAAACGTTATTCCGCATTTTTTAATTTAATTAGAATCATAAGCTAAAAACAGTAAAAGCCACTTTAGTTTTGGCAATCTTTAATCTCTAAGCCAGTTCCCAAACCGCTGCCGCCGGACATTGAGGTTCGCGAGGTCAAATTGGCTGACTGACAGACTGAGAGATTGAGGTGCGCTCGTCGCTGAATCAAACAAGACGCAAATAACAATAATCATAATAAAAATAATAATCATCGAATGAAATAATATATAAGAATTATGTTAATAGCGCACGCTGACCATAAAAGGTAGCTTGATGTTCTTGTTGTTGTTTTCAGTAAACAAGTTAAGAAGTATCTTGCGAAACATGAAGAATAAGTGCCAAAATTGAATTAGTGGCACGGCTAAGCATGAATTTTGCTTCAACAAAACAAACCAAAATCGTAAATTAATTATTTGACCTTTTCATATTAGATATTTTAAAATTCTTTAGGCATTTTCATAACATTATACGACCATCGCTTCACGTAATATTTGCATAATTTATATAAATTTCACGCTTCCACGCCCTTCAAGTAGCTGTGCCATCTAGCGCTCACTTCCGGCGTATCCGGATGCTGGCTGGCGTTTAACTCTTCCGTTGTAAACTTCCGTTGGCGAAAATTACACACTTTTAGATGCAACTATAATTAAAAGGCTTTGTCGTCAGTTAATGGAAATGTCAAAGACCAAATTTGACGGATCTAAATCAGATTATATTATTTCCTACTGAACACAAAAATGCAAAATTACAACCGCAACAATAACAACATCTGAGTAGCAGCTCTTGGAACCGTTGAGTACTAAGCTGGAACAGTTGCGTGTTGGGTGCCCACGCAAAGCAGAGCGTAGAACCAGCTTAGACTGTGAAGGGAAGTGGCGGAAATGGGCATGGCCGTAACCATAAAGAGACGCTTACGTAAAGTGCATTACATATGAGACTGTTGAACATGGGCAAAACCCTCAATAACGACAATGTCATAACTGAAACTATTGGCAATAATTTGCTAATTGCAATTGCAGCATAGCCAAAAGATGGCACAAAATGTTGCCATCTATTTCTATTTGCCTTTTGAGGTTGCCAATTGAGGCTAAGCAGCTTATGGATCATTTGACCATATAGGCTGTGGAAGTACTTGAGCAATGAACGGCAACGTCAACAACCATAAGGAGATTTAATTTTTATTATTATTTTTTTAAAATTTATTTTTTAAATTTTTGCAATTATTACAATATTTATTTTTAACAATTTTGTGATTGCTTTTGTACTCGATAGATTTCAATGAATGCAACAATATCAAAAGAAACAATCAAAATATAGACACAAACAAATAAAAGCGAAGGGTTGTGATATGACTTTGCTTGACTTTAATGAGAGCACAAATTTTGCTTGTTTAGTTAGAAAAGTTTTGAAAGTTGTCTTCGGCTTTGTCGCTTGTTTGTTATAATTTTACTTGTTGACAGATTAAAGAGCGGAAACACACAGTTTGTCATATGAAAACTATCTGCTGTTGATTGAATTATCAATTTTGTGTGAAAAGATACAATGCCAAGTTATAAAAACCAACTAATAACAACATAATAAGTATAAAAAGTTTTAATTTTTCTTCACATTCTTGAGTCTCTTCTGTACTTTTGTTTTTGTTAAGCTTTGAATTGAGTTGTTACCAAAACAAAGGAAAAATATACTTTGGGTCCAACGCTGTGTATGCTTACAGTTGACAACTATTGAAAACCAAAAAAAAAATCAACTACTATAAAAGAAATTTTAAATGAAAACTAAAATAAAAATAGCTTTTTCTAAACTTTTAATATCTCGTTTATTCATTTGATTCTTTTTGCCTATAAAAGACATATCAGAAGAAAATAGCAAAAGTTACAGTTACACTAACTCAGCACAAACTATAATGAGCGAGCGCGGCAAAAGATCGTACGTTTAACGTCGATTTGCTCCTTTACTTCTCTGTAATATGGAAGAGTGAAAAGTTGTCAAGAATTTTACTTTTATTGTGCTATTTGACTGGAATTAAGTCAATACTACTTTCAAATTCCTATAACCAGAGCGTCCGATAGTCTTCTCCTGTCGTCTTTTCACTATTTGAGGGAAAAACAAGAGGGGCCGACTAGGCAATTCTTTACAGGAATTATACGCGAATCCGTGCATGCGTTCTCTCCTTTCTCATTTGAGTCCCTATAACGAAATCGTAGTAGGACTTACTTAGCGTAACATGAAGCGAGAAAGTCAAGTGAGTCCGTGTGTCTCACTTTTTGTTGGCAAGGTAATATTGCCCGCAAGTTGTCTCCCCTGCAATCCTGTGGGACTTGCTTCATATAAGCTTGAATTCTAATATCGAGCGGGATTCGTGTGTAAACTGCGTGCTCTTGGCATGCAACATAATTCCAACATTTATTTTTTTTTCTTTTTTTTAATACTTCTTTGTATTTCATAACACTTTTTTAGCCAGTGTATTAAATGGGAATTATGAGTATTGCCAAACGCGTAAGCTGTCAAAAACATCCAACTCGCATCGTTTGGTGAGCATTGTTCGGTGTTCAAAGTAAAGGAATTTTCTTAAGTTTTCAGTCCATACAAAAGACTTTTTTTCTGCACATTTGCAACACTTGGTCTGCTGTATGTACTTAGTAAAGAACATTCAAAAAGTAGCGGATATAAATCGCATAGCTCGCTTAGCTGAAAATTTGTTCTTAAAAATCGAAAAAATCACCGCACAAATCACTAGCAGCTGAGCAAATGAAAAGATAAGAACCACAGGCCGGAGCAGGCTCAAGGGTCCCAAAGAAGCAGCGTCATCATCAGTTGTAGCCGAAACGGCAACAAACTAACCGATTATCTCGGGGCACACGCATTTCTCGATGCCACAAACAATGCCACACGCTGTGGCAATTTTGCAAAAAGTGGCTGTAGTTAAAGGCGAAAACGAGTTTTTTTCGCTAGCAGCCAAGTCAAATGTAATATGCCGCAAACAACGGCAAACACGTACAAAAACTGGCATAATTATTGCACCAGGCAAATAGAGTAGTGTCGTGAGGGGGCAGTGCACAGTCATACGGGGTTCGCACGGCCAAAACCCAGAGAGCGAGGGCATTGGGTTAACTTACAAAATGAGTACGTGCGCCGTCTGGGTGAGACCCAGTTTCGTACAATTGAAGCATTTGCATTTTGAGTCGAGTTTAATTCGCAAAACTTTTATTATAATACTTTTATGGCTTTTATTAGTTTTATTTGCTAACTTGCTCATTGTGCAATTGGTTGACTTTAGCTGCAAGTTTTGTTATTGTTTATTTTTGTGTGCAGACAAAAACCGGTTAACCACTTTTGTGCGTGAACAAAATAACGGCCACTCTGCTGAAGCAGACTCTGAACTGAGACACGCTGATTCGGACTTGGTTATGCCACATTTCGTTGCGCCGCTTAAAGTTTCATAAACTACGATGACGATGGCTACTGTGTTTTCTATTTTGGAACCCTTGAAATGGGTATGGTAACAATGTTATAAACTTGGTAACTCATATATGATATAAAGCATAGTTGTTACCATTAACTTGTTTTAGAGACAGCATATCTAAAGTGTATACATTAGTTTCTACAACACAGTTATATTTGCTTTCTACATTCATTTTAACCAAAAGGATTGTGGAGTGGCCCAATTCAATGAAAATAATCTGAGCAGCTCTTTAATCAGCAAACAAATTTGTTGACATCTTGAAAAGATGACAAAATGGCAATATGTTCAAATAGCAAATTGGCCAAATGACAAAATGGTACGGCAAATAAGTTGCTTTGTGCCGCATCTGCTCTCAGATGACGTTACTCTCTTAGTGCCTACTTAACTATTGCCTCGTTTTATGCCACAAAAGAAAGCGAAACGAGATGGCCAAGGGGATTGCGTAGAAAAGGAGAGCTGAAAATGTGAGCATGGAACAGTTTGTTATTTATGGAACAGAATGTATTTTTCTTCTAATATTTACTAGATTATAACCACAGATATATCTACAACGATCTGTATACTTTTCAGACCAGACCCGCAGTACAACCGAAGAGGTATCCGTCAATTACTTGTAGGTTTATATATTTCAAGGATCGCAAATCGACTCTTCTGTAGGTTTCGACCATCTAAGACTGCTCCAAAACTTAGTGCTTATGCGCATGTGAATTTTACCTGTAATACTAAAAACATAGCAGAATATCATTCGTATTTGCAGGATCTTAGATATCAGATAAGTTTATTAAATAGCTAATGAAAACGACGACCTTATTGCGTTCCTGCTGAAATGTGTCCTAATAATGGTACACAGAAGTTTGGAAAAGAGATTTTAAACTTAATATCGAGACAAATTACTCTTCTGCCGGTTTAATTGCCTCGTATCCATATTGGCTTAATCGTTATAACATAATAGCTAGGAATGTCATTGATGCCAGCATTATACAAAACTACCTCGAACAACCTTATCAAATTCCTTCCGAGTTGATGTTTTGTGCGGTGGCCTTGGCTATGCACCCCAACTGTTTACCGGATCACAAGAGTATGGAATTTTTACATCTCAATGGTTTTATTATCACACTTCAAGAAAAGGACCGATCGTTGAGGTGCTAACTACCGCAGCTGATCAACTGAAATATTTAAATCAGTAAAAGGGAGAAAACGAATATGAATCTTTTGGAGTTTAAGACAAATATTATCCATGGGGCTTCAAATAGTTGCCAAACGGACGTCATAACTACAGGTATAAGCAAAGTGCTCGATTCTGTAAACTATCATTTATTATTGCCAAAACTGGATATTATTGGTTTTTCTAATGCGTTAGTGGTTGGAATTATACTTAAAAGGAAGAACCTAAAAGGTTTTAATTAATGAAGCGTTATCAAAATCAATAAATATTAGCTCCATAATGTAGTAACCTCATCGTGTTTAATTTTTTTTTTTTTTTTAGAGATCTGCCACTAATTTTACGTTCATCAAAAAAGCTGATGTATGCCAATGAAGTTAAACTTTATCCATGCATATCAGACGATCAAAGTTAGTATAGTCTTCAGTACGAGCTCGATAACTTTTAATAGTCTTTGGCCAAGTATCTTAATGTGAACTGCGAAAAATTGAGAACGATGAGCTTTTCATAAAGGATTATTACTCATTACCAGTATAAACTTGACAACTTCCCTCCTAAAATGGTGGATTTTCGAAAGACCTGGGAATTCTGCTAGATGTTGAGCTAACATTTAAAGAGAATATCGACGTCATGTTCTTCTTCTTAAGTGGCTATAACAACCTGTTACCGGGTTACGGCCTCATGTAAAGCTCTCCTCCAGGCGTCTCTGATTTGAGCGCGCCTTCTCCATTTGGTGATGCCAAAGGTAGCTTGTGTACTCTCTACCTGCTGCTTCAACATGAGACATGGTCTGCCGCTTCGTCGCCTCCCATCCACAACCGCATTGAAGACCTTTCTCGGTGGAGCGACTTCATCCATATACACAACATGTCCTAGCTAGCGGAACAGCTGGATTTTAATTCGCTTGACTATGTTAATGTCGTCGTAGAGCTCATAGAGTTCGTTGTTCCATGGAATGCGGTAGTTGTTACCAACGCTTTGAGGGCCAAAGATCTTACGAAATACTTTCCACTCAAATACTCCTAGGGCATTTTCGTCAGACTGCGACATCACCCATGCTTCAGCCCCATAAAGCAAAACTGGAAGGACGAGGCGGGCGGCGGTATATCCGCGCCATCATCCATGATTGGGGATGTCGGGAAGCTAACTCCGGAATTCATCGCCCGAAAATATGCCAAAGAAGTTTAACCTACAGAATCCAGTGCACCCTGTGAATCCACTACCACATTTCACTCCACTCTACAGGAAGACGCTCCAGAACTAAATCCTTTGGCCAAATGCTTGACTTTTGACTTTCGACGCCATGATCAGTAAATCCTCCCGTGTGGTGAGCGGGTTAGAGAATACCACCTCAGCAGGTCAAAGCTTGTCGTATGAGGTGACTAATAATGACACTGCGTTCTTTCGAGACCAGTAGGACTTAAAGGGTTGTGCGTAGGGTTTGGGATCCACCACGTAAAACCACAATTCCGATGAAAGAATGTATTTACATCAGGCCGTAACCCGATAGCCGGTTGCTATGGCTAGTTAAGAAGAAGATCAATAAAGCGAATTCACTTCTTGAACTCATAAAAAGCTATTCATCTGTTTCGAACCCTCAATATACGCTGACCAAATCGAATCTGTTAAAAAACAATTCAATTAAGTTGGCCGCAACAATTTAACCTTCAATCGACGAATCATTTTAGGAGTACAGTTGAACCGCTGTTTCCTCTGGACTGTATCAATAGCAGCACTACTATTTTGTTACGAAGTGTATTCAATTCTGACTCAAATGAAATATATCTTTTACAAATCGGTCAAGAATTTATCGAATTATGAATTAAAATAAACCAAAACAACACATCGCCCGATGGTCGACTTGATATGAAATTTTAAAGGTTGGTGTAATCAAAAAATCATATACATTTCTAGTTCGTAACACTTTTGTGTCGAGCCAAGCGATGTGTTCTGGTTCAATTCAATTCTTGAAATCTTTACAAAACTTAGAGAATTCAACCAAACTCTAAATGTATACTAGATGAACCAGCGCGCTCCGCTGCGCATTGATATAGCCGTCAATAAATTCGTTATATAAATTAATTCTTCCCGTTCCTCTTCCTTCTCTTTCTCTCACTCTTCTTCATACTAAGTCACGCTGGGGTTATTGGTACCAATATCTTTATATCCTTTACCTCTACCTCCTCCTAGTCAATATTATGCTTGCCACTATATAAGTAGAAACACATTTAGTATGCTTTATATGGAAAATAGTTTTTGTCGATATCCTTGGCGTCATCTATTGGAATTCACCCAAACTTCACAAAAACCCTTTAAACCCCTAATACTGTCTACAATGTGTGAACATTTGGTTCAAATCGGTCCACGCGTTTTCGAGTTTAGCAAGGACATCACTTTTTGAGGCTTAATTTATATATATACATATGTACGAAAAAAGCTACGACCCTTCCCAAAACCGTAAAGAAATCGAAAGTCGGAGTTGATTGAGTTACAAATGTATGAGTGTTCCTAATTACGAAGTAACGGTTTAGCAGGTTTTCGAAAAAATGTAATCATTTTTTTATGATCTCCAGGAATGAATCTTTAAGAAGTAACTACTCAAGTTCCGTATCATATTAGCCGACTTATAAGATCTTTCCTTCCCTACCAGAAAAGTCAATGCTGTTTACCTTTGAACTAAAATCCGGGAGATACACTTAGCCAAATAAACACAGACACACTCGTTTGTATGTCTATAACTTGCCCACATATTACTCAATCAATAAGTCATAAACATAAAGGCAACAACTGACTCCAATGTCGCTCAGATGCCAGACACTCAGTCAGCCAGTGTGTCTCCTCAATGGGTTCTATATAATCCCATTGTCGTCCGCTACTTCTGCTCTATATAGGTATACAGCTGTGCATTCGTTGTTATTGTAGTTTTGTTGTTGTTTGTTGGTTCTACTAGCCTCATTACCTTTGGACTCATTAGAAGTCAAGTGAATAACCCAACAGAAACTACAACAACTGCATTTGCGGCAACATACAACATACAACGGATTCGAACCGTTGGTTCTGGTTCGCATGTTGTTTGTCGTTTTGCTCTTGGCCTTAAGAAGAACCAAGTCAACTTGTTGCGCAACAAATGCGAGCTGAATGAAAACGATGAGACAGACAGAGAGAGAGAGGGAGATATAGATGTGAAAGCTTTAAAAAAAGATGCAACGGCAGCTGAGACAGAAGCTGAAAGCAGTTTATAAGAATGCAACAAGTTGATTTTTAGGTTGTTGGGTTGCTAAAGCGTTAAGGTCATTATTTTTTTCTTAGTTTTTTGTTGCATCTTTGCCAGTCAGCTGTTAATGTTGCTCTTCTTGTTGCTGTTAACTTCTTCCTCAGCAACAACAACGTGCTCACAGCAGGAACAACAACAAAAGAATCTTCGGAGCGGCAGCTTCCTATTCAAACGAGGTCAAAGATCCTGAGTCGTTATTTGGCTAGGGAAAACCCCGGAGTCTCAAACTTTTGTCCGTCCTGCGCTTGTACTTCCCATATCACGGTTAACCACGTCAACCCTCTGATCTGAAGCAGTTAATCTTTTTAGATGTGGTCCTGAGTGCTATCCACGTCTAGTCCTCGTTTGAGCTCCCCTCCATCTTCTCTTTTCTTTCGATATTTTTGATGCATCGTATGTGCATCCCCTAACCACTGCTACAACATAAACAGCAATAATAATGTTAGTTATTGGAAGAAATGAAAGGTCTGACAGGCCCATAAACTTGTCCGATTACGACTTACGGCGATTATATCGTTTTATTACAGCAGGAAACAAACAAATTGCTTGGCTAAAACATAGTTTTCCTGGTACATTTGCGGTAGTTGATTTCGAACTATTGACAAAAAGTGAACACAGTTCAATTACTTTACTCACACGATTCTCCAGTCTCCAGACTCCTGATTCTACGGGGACAGATGGGTTGATACCCATTGCGAATCTTCATTTTTACCCGATATTTCGCGCATCTTTTGGTAATTGATATCTATCATACTGACAAATTGAATTTATGTTGAAATTAGTTTGAAAGAGATTTCTGGCGCCCCCCTCAATGTTGTTCACGAACAGAGCATTCCAAAACAAATGATTGATTCTCCGTAAAAGAGTTGTGAAAAATCACTCACCAAAGACGGATCCTTCATCATCACAATTCCACATCTCAAGCCTAGGTTCATACAACATGGTTTTCGAGTCACTCAAAAACAGTTCTTGCAGACATGACTTGGCACCTGATGACGTCGTTTTGCTCCTGACAATGAAAAATAAATTATGGGGTAAACATATACCGACACCAAAAGAGGCTGTTCAAAAAGCTCATTTAAGTGGTACCACCCGGAGTGGTAAAAGAGTTTTATAAATTTAATGCAGACTGTCGCGCGGTGCCCGACAGTGGAATACCCAGTACCCATTTTTCCCATGAAAATCGACCTAAAATTGCCACATTATTACTTATATCTTCTAGAGTTTCTATCCGATTTTGATAATTTTTACACAACTTATGCACAATAGCAGTGTGATGACATGACTGTGTTATTTTTCAATCGGGTAGCGTTTATGGTGTGGGTGTAAGACACGAAAATTTCTCATGGGGGAAGGGGGTGAGATATCGACGCCTCCTTCTGCACTACATTCTATAATACCCTTTAACACTTTGTGTACCGAGTATAATTATTACAAACAACAAACGGTCGCTAATGTTGCCTCAATGGCCCTAATTTGCAACTGTTTTGTTATGTAGGCCTACTAAATTTTTTGGTTTTTTGGTCAGTACTGCCAACTTAACTATTTTGTTAGGTATCAATGCGTTCAGCAGAGACATATCACTAATCGCATGATGGGTAATGTGTGGTTAGGTAACAAAATTTTCAATGCCTTCGCTAATTACCTTTCGTAAGTATTGCAAAAACTCTCAGTTGATGTTAGATAGCTAGCCAGGAAGCACTTGGCACAGTTGTGTGTGTTAAAAGAATCGTCAGCTTAAAGACACCTTCTTAGAGCTTTCTAATGAAGTATATAGTCACGGATCTTGTTTTGCAGATGGTGAGATGAGTTTTCCCTTTAAAGATACGCGCTGCTTTACGCCTGCCAATGAATGCTTTTTTAAATACCTATGTTGTTGGAGGGTTTTCTTGTCATTTTTCCAACATTCCGTTGCTGCTGTTGACCTTTCCATTCATCCGCTCATCTAGCGTCAATGCCTTACTCATCCCCTTCCTTCCAATGCCTCAATGGAGCGTGCACTTGGCCGGCATTCATTCAACCTTTCGTGACAAAGGTAGCCCTCATTGCCTTAAGGCTCGCATTGTCCTTGCTGGATTGTCTTTTGTTTCGCCGTAGAGCTGAGACAATATAATCGTATGGCACTAACTTTGAAGTGTTGCATGCTTTAAGGTGGTTTTGCCAGCTTTCCAAACATTGACACGGACGCTCTCTGGATTCGGTCTCAATGCCTTATTCTATTCACTATTTATTGTGTTTTCTGATCTACCCGATGAGTTATTTTAGTGGTTCAGCTTGCTGTTTGCCTTTGCACTTGCTTTGGTGGAAAGTTTCCACTGGAAACAATAACGTGGACCGCAACCGAGAACCCACAAAACAAGTTCAAGAGCATATTGCTTTGGTTTTGTGGGTGTGTCTGATCAAATTTTGTGCAATTTGTTAGTTTGTTAAAGCTTCAAGTGTTGCATAACAGCTGAAAGGATTGAAGGGAAAACATAACAACATAGCCACACCACAAAAGATTTTTTCAACTTTTATAGAACGCAACTCTTAGATTTATAAAATTAGAAGACTATATTGACATAAAAGATTTCAGTTTGTAGTTCAATGAAAATTTGGCTTATCTCAGAAAAGCTTTGCATTCAAAACTTTGTTGGCACGCAACAAAACTAAGACAAACAAAATTACCAAAAATAAACATGCCCAAAACATTTGCAACATGTGCACGGAAAAGTTTTTAAAAATGTTTTTATCAAACTTTTTTACGTCACTCCCGACAAGTAATTGCTTTATTTTGTTGATTATGTTTTGAAAATTTAATAAATATATTGGGCAATTGAAAAAAAATTTGAAAGAATAACAAAACGCAACGAAGCTAAACTATTATGTTTTAGCAAACTTCAATACAGTGCAATCGCGATACAGTGAACTAATTAAAACCAAGGGTGTTCACAATACCAAATTTGTTCACTCTATCGAATCGAACCTTTTATGATGTGTTTAAATAACATTGTGCACAAATTTAGTCGGGATATCCTTTTATTTATTTAAAAAAAAAACAAAAAAACGTAATTTCTAATTTAACAGAAATCAGCCTTTATAAGCATAAGTTAACTAATTTAGTACATAAAATTCATTTTGATTGAAAAGCATAACATAAAATTCAATATATGAAAAAGATTACGCTTAAAACGATTACGATTTAAAGGATGTTGAGATTTTGGCCTGTTTTTGGTTAAAAACTAGGTCTTTAGACTCTTTAGAGTAGTCAATGTAAAAAATAATTTGTTCACTCTTACGAGTGTTCACATAACCGAGTGTTCATTCTATCGCGACTCCACTGTATATGTATAATAATTTCGATTTCAACTTCGCAGAAAGAACAGTAATGCAAAAAGGGAAGAGACAAAAAAATAAACAGTTGGTAACCAATTCAGGCGGCGACCCAACTATAGCGACTATAGTGTTTAAATTGAAACCTTGGATGATATTTCTCTTTAAATGGAAACCCTTTGAAGATATGCCCAACACGATAGAAAATATTTAGCTTGGTAAAGTGGGAATTACTAGTTATTGAAAAAAAACTCTAATGATTGCAGTTTGCCGAATATACTTTCCACCTGCACACTGGACAAATTTATTTGAAGTCAAAAAATAACAACAAAACACATTGTAGACACAAACGTTGTTATTTAGTATTTTCTTCTCTTTTCTTTGTATTGAGCTGTTATGAGAGCATTTACTAAGTCGTCAAATGTCGACGACAAGGTGAATTCTAGTATAGTCTAAATACCATTAATAGTTCCAAGTCAAAAACTATTAAATTAAACTTATAACAGCGTTTTTCCCAAATATTCTTCTTGACTAGCCATAACGATCGGTTTCGGGATTACTGCCTGCAGCAGTGGACTCCTGCAGGTGCCTCATAACATCTTTCATTAAGAGGGAAATTAAACGCGGTGGGTGCTCAGCACCACCGACTTAAAGCTCTCGGGAGACGTCAATGCTCACATTCGTTTACTGTCCTAATCGCCACCAGGTATAAAAAGCAGTTAACGGGGGTGAGCACCACGTGGAGGCTTTCTGTCAAATAGGTTAAGGTAGAGGGAACAGGTAGCCATCAGCAGAAATCTGGCATGCCTGTTTTCAAAACAGATTCCTCTAACGTAATTCGTAAAAATATTAAAACAAATGTACGGACAACTAGGTGACACTGATCCGAATCGTCCAATTTTCATAGGGCTGTCCGGCATTGACTTTAAGGGCATCGCATAGGCCTATGACTTTGCTGCGTAAGATAACCGGCTCATAGCGCCGCTCTGTTGAAATCACATGTCGTCGAAGTCTATCATCGGTTAATATGGCATGACGATTTTGATTCTAAACAAAACCATTCATCCAAAAATGCACATTATTACGAAACCCGAATTTCGGCACGGATTTCAAATTTGTACTGCCGGCTCCGAAACTCAGTCAGGAAACACACGGCATTATCAATGATACACTTTGAGCTACTGGTAACGTGGTTTTAACATTTGCCAAGCAGAGCTCTACGAGAAGTCGAGTACAATAGGTTAGATAGAGACCAAGAAAACAGTATGGACGCCACAGATCACCTACATCCAACAGCGGCAATTAGAAAGCCCTTTATTATGTCCACTGTATTGGTCGTATATACTCCAACAGCTGTCAATCAAGTAAATACTCTTGGTGTTTCAGCAAATTTATAGGTTGCTTCATTCATAGAGTCTTCACTCAATAGGCTAAAGCCAGGTCCCACACCTTTAAGTGGAGTACCAAACCAACAAGAGAGCAACAATCACAGCAACAAAGAGCAACGAGCAGCATTAGTGTGCAACAACAGCAACTGTATCAGAGACCAGGCCGCAATCATGCACAGACTTGTCGTAGGACAGTTGGCCGCAGGGTAATTTGATTGTTTTTACGGATTCTCTTGTTGTTTACGCACTCATTTACTTGCACCTCTCCCAATCTCTATCTGCTCATTGTTGATACCCTTGTTTTGCCCACTCAACTCCGTTTGGCCACAAATGCTAGCATTCAAATTATGCTGAGTGTTTTAACTGAAGGCAATGCTACGGCACAAATCTCATTAAGTACATTGAACCTTTTTCTATATTAACTCTTATTGAGTTCTTCTTCTTCTTAACTGGCCATAACAACCCGTTTTCGGGTTACGGCCTGATGTAAATATGTACATTCTTTTATTGGAATTGTGGTTTTACGTGGTGGGTCCCAAACCCTATGCACAACCCTTTTAAGGCCTCGGGTGGCTCTACTGGTCTCGAAAAGATCCCAGCGTCATTGTTAGTCGCCTCATACGACAAGCTTTGACCTGCTGAGGTGGTATTCTCTAACCCGCTCACAACACGGTGAGCCTGTTGCCAGGAATGACAATGTTGTTTATAGACAAACAGCACAAAAAGTAAATGTTTGCTTCCTTATTTTCATAATGTGTTTTATGGTCAATTCACTATTTTACATTTATTCGCTGTTTCGGCCTAATTAAATATTTATGAAATTTATGGAAACTCTTGTTTGATTTATTTCCAGGCAACCCGAATGATAAAAGAAAATGTAATTGTGAGTAAGTTCCGTGATTTAGTTTATATTTCTGTACTTATATTTATTTTATTTATTTACTAGCTGGCTCGCAAACTTTAATTTGACCAAAATAGATTTTTTGATTGAATTAATTTAGAGCATTCACAATTCCATTTGAATAGATTTTTTTTTTTTAATCGAAAATGATCGATCTTAACCCTAGAACGGCATACGTGCAAGAGTCTAAGCGAATCTAGTCTGATTTTTTTATTTTTAAATTTTTTGCGTAGTCAAAATGACGAAGGATCACGTTTGTGTAAATTTATAAAGCTTCCACTAACACTGTTACATCACTCTTTCTAAGTTTAGTTTGTTGCTCTCAAGGCCTGTAATCACCCCTGGAGAAATCCCTGTCAAAGGCAACAAAAAGTCAAAGCGCCAACTAGAAAGAGAGCTTCTCGCTCTTCTCGCAACAACAAAGTGTACTACAGAAAAATAAAATGGCGGCAAACACATTTTTGAAAAATACATTTTTAAATGTGCCAGCGACACACGTGGTAGAGTGGGGGTTTTGAAAGGGTTTTTGACTGCCTACTTGTTGAATCCTGATGGCCTTAGAGCGGTCTATTGAAGGTGAAATGTGCGAAGGGTAAGCACAAACACACACACAGAGATGCACACTCCTACGAACTGTTGGTGGATAAAAATCCCGACAAAATGTCACAAGGCTGGACAGAGCATAGCAGAGTTTCTCTTTTTTTTATTAAAAGTTTGTGTTGCTCGAGCCTCGGGCTGAGAGAAAAAGCGAAAAATATAGATACAGTTGAGGACGCATTGCGGCACACATCCGCATTTAATCATGTGGATCTTTATTATACCCTGTACACAAAGTGTAAAAGGGTATTAGAGATTTGTGCAATGTATGTAACAGGCTTGATATCTTACCCATTTCCCCCGTGACAGATTTGCGCGGTATACAACCGCTCCGATCAATCTATTATTTCAAAACTCGACAGAGGTGTCCCCCTTCCCCGCAATCGATTTACCTTAATTACTGCCACACACACACCCCCCCCCCCCCCCATTTATTGATTTGAAAATTTTCACAGACATTAATATTTGTAATTTTGATCTGTGTTACAAAATTCAACGACATTGTCCCAAGAATACTGGAGGTATGGGTATAAAAGTAATTTTTGGCCCCATAATAGCCCTTCCCTATAGGAAAACTTATCAATTGGAACTTTCCAATAACAAAATGTTTACAGACATATCGATCTTATGCAAATAGATATAAGTGTGGATAATTCCGTTACCATTTTATTTAGGGTTTTTTAGTGTTTAAAAAGAAAAAGGGTACAGGGTATTCTACTGTCCACCAACACTGTCCACCGTGCACCGTCCCGACTGTCCGCATCAAATATTTTACTTCTGCTGCCGTTACATTTGTCGGTTATTCTACTACTTTTATGGCTTTTTATCTGCCAGATTATTTTGCATGCTTTCTGTTGGCAAACATTTTCACAAAAGTTCACACACACACATATCTTCCGTCTCCGATTTGCCAACACACGCCGACAAAGTATCCCCAGTTTTTTTGTGTGCATATCTAAACGGTCGTTCTATCTGTGTGTGTGTGTGTATGTATGTATGTGTGAATGCGTATTTTGAGGACTTTGATTAGTTTTCGCTACTGCTTGGTTTTGGCCAAGCTAACAGTTCATTCGGCCATCTTTTATATGATCAAGACTCGAAGGTCACTGAAATTCGTAGGGTTATTGGTGGCATTTATTATATTATAATCGTCTTACAATTTTTTTAAATACAAAAAATATTATGAGCTAAATAAATTACATACATTTGCACCCAATCATTTTTATTTATTTATTTAAGATCAACACACAACATAGTTTAATATGTTTAGGGAAATCGGTAATCGATTCGATTTTTTAAGTTAACCCGTTTAAGTGTAACACTAGGCAACAAGTTGGATCCTTTTCCGGTAAGTTTGTTAACACTGATTAATTGATTGTAAAAAAATTCGGTGTATCGCAAATTGCAAAAATTACTTGAAAACCTTACTTCTGAGCCTCTGAGTGAAGTTTGTTGTAATTTATAGGAGGAAGCGTCTACCATCAGTTTGTTAATTTTGAAACCACAATAATTACTCTTACAATAATTAGGACTCTTATTTCCAATTTCCCAAAAACCCGACAACCCACCATACACGTTCAGTTCTATGATCCCCTCTAAAACTTGAATTCAAAATGGATGTGAACAAAATCAAGGTAACTGTACTGCGGGTAGTGGGGTTGCTGTGCGACAACACGAACAGACAGACATGGCTATATCGACACGTTCAGTTCTATGATCCCGACTAATACTTTTATACAAAATGGATGTGGTGGGTTTTTGGGAAATTGGAAATAAGAGTCCTATAGCGCATCAGGTTTTGCTCTCGTTTTAGGAAACATACATTTAAAGTGTATTTAACCGACTCGTTTTATATCATTTCTTGCTGTTGTAGCAAAAGTTGGGATCCGACAACGTTTTTTACATTTTTAACGTGTTTTTTTTTATGTTATATCATTTCTTTTTGTTTGACATTTTTTGTAAAAATAGCTGTCCCAAATGGCATGGTTTTGTAGAGCATCATACTCACTTCTTTTCAAAAAACAAAATGTAAGAGCCATTGGTAATAACACCCTTACGAATTCTGCCCAACATGTCGCGATAAGATGTACCTCCTTTTTGTCTAATCATTATTAGTGATTCATAAGCAAATAGGTCCTAAATGTCCTAAAATGATTTCATCTTCCAAACAGCCAACCAGCTTCTGTATAACTTGTGTTTCAAATTTCAGAAATACGTTATTAAATGAATATAAGATAAACATTTGATATCATGGATACTTCAACGACAATCCATGTCTTCCTGTTCAATTCGCTATTTATTTCATTACTTTATCAGGTAAGTGTCGGTACTTGAATGTTGACACCCTGTATATGGATTCTATACACACCCTGTACATGGATCCTGTGCTAGTTACAATGGATTAGAGCCACGTATTTCAGTACCATTCGCAATAATTGATCTGATAAGATTCGGTACTTTACATGGATTCTATGGTACTTTCAATGGTATTTTTTATTGAGTTGACTGCAGAATTAAAAATGGTCATGTATACATATATGTACGTACTCTTCTCTATCGTACTGCATACTAAATAACAAAATGACTCAGTAACTGGATTGGAACCATGTCTTTTTGTCCCATTCGTGATTTTTTCATTACTTTATCTGGTAGGGGTCGATAATTGAATGTTGCAGTTCCCGTTCGAAAGGTAATTATAACATCCCGTCCCCCTGTACATGGATTCCGTGCCAGTTTCAATGGACTAGTGCATGGCATGGTTTTATATGACATCATATTCATTGCTTTTCAAAAAACATAATGTAAGAGCCATAGGCAGCTCTTGGCCATGGTACCTTCTCGATAATGGCATCATCCATTTTATACCAAACGTTTTTTGATATTCTTTTTCAAAATAGCCGTATAGTGCTCTTTCAAATTGAATTTGAGACTAAAATGTTAACCTAAAAATTTGGGAGCTGTAAACAAAATTTGTAAAATACGAAATACTAGCCTTCTACATTATTTATTATCGAAAATTTGACAATCTGAGTCTGGAAATTATAAAATTATGAAAAGCAAACTCGCACACAATGAAACAACTAAGCTCTATCGGTGTGAGATGCGTCCAGTAAATAAGCCTTAGGCGAAGCGCTTGGGGAGACGACCCGACAAGCGCATTCGACCGAACGCTTAGATAATCCCCAAGAGGTAATTATTCATACAGACAGACAAATAAACTCACAAGCGGACATGGCTATATCGCCGCGACTATTGATCATTTTGGGCATTCTTGAACATATGGGCTGCCACGCCTACTCCTGCCTTCTACATATGTACATGGCACACTACAATAAAACCCATTTAAACCTAATTGTATAGGACGTATGTATATACTACTTTTTTTGTTCTACATAAAGTTTAGAGCTTGCCATTAATCAACAAGGTATTACATTAGGTAGCAGACACTTGCAAAATCATAAATAAAAAGAACGTCCTCTGGTAAATTGCAATTGTTGCATAAAATACTATTACCTTTAGTGCTTCTACTCTTTCATTAGAAAGTTAAGCACAATCAGCAAACTCAAACTTTCAACAACAAACTATTATATATTTTTTTTCAGCTTTCTCAAATATTTGGACTCACTTTTTACAGATTGTGTTTTTGAGTTTTTCCTAAAGTTATTGCTAAATGAGGGTAGACCCAATGAGTGGGCCTGGGTTCTGGTGGAAGAGTGTGAAAGATTCTGATCGCCATTCACTGGGGAATGGCCAGGGTGATACCTGTCAGGTTTTTCCTTTTAACCTTTGTGCTTAAGTAAGTTGACATAATTCCATCATGCAGATGCGTTATGTTTCTTTGGTACTAAATGAACCCTAATTATGCTCCTAGTGAATGGTCTGGTTTGGCAGTACCCTAACTGGGATTTTTTGTATTTAAATTTTTGTTTTCTTTGTCTTTTAACAAAAATTTTTTATCCATAAACATATAATTTAATAATTCTTATTTTATTGAACAGAACATAAATGTTAATTCAGATCGAAGTGTTAAATTAAATTATAGGGATGCTCGACAACCCTGTTAACGCGTCGTGTTAGTTTGCTCTTCTTCCATGTTCGTAACTAGCTTTTAATTTCGTTGGGCAGAGAAATCGCAGATTAATGTTGCGATTTCGTCATTTAACGGAGGTTGATTCTTTGATATTAGAATATAAAAAAAGAACTTAAACATGCTTTATTAGTAGTTGTGTTTATATAAAAGCTTACTAAATATGATTGATCAGCTGTTCTTTTTGCCACTATATATATGCACTGAGAGAAATAAGTACTCTTTTAAGGATGTCTGTAAATTATATCACGCACAAAGAATATTAAAGGCTAAAGTTTTCTTTGTTTATGTGAACTTTGATAATATTACGTAAATTTAAGGAGGTCAAGTTAAGAGTATAAAATATTTTCAGCAGAGTGAGATTCACTAAATAGTGTTATGATTTTAGACAGTTTGTGAAAAATAATGGAGTATCCATAAGGTTAAGCAATGTTAGCATTCCTAAGTCCAATGTTTAAATATAAGTTTTATATAAATATATATATATATATATATATATATATATATATATAAATTAAAGAGTTTAATTATGGAAGAGGAAGTCTTCCAGTCCGCAAACAAGGATCATTGGTAGGGTGTGTGCAGATGCGGTACTGTAATATCGCCTCAACAGTACTACGCTTTTATTTTTAAGTTGGAGATTGGAACGCAGAAAGGGATGTTTATTTTCTGATCTTGTTTTATATCTGGTAAGGTATTCTATTTTTTCAAATTATTATGGTAGGGTAATAGTATTTAGTGATTTTGCTCCTCCTGTTTTTGCTATGGCGAATCTTCTCTACTTCGATCTTCCACGAGGTTCACCCATTACATATGTTTGCTTGCAATTTGAGCACTTTCTGTTGAACCCTGACGACGCCTTTAAGTTATTGCTACAAATGACAGCAGGTGAAACATTTTGCTTAATGCAAACAACCGTTAGATGTTGCATCCACTTTACAGCTCTGATACATAAACAATACAGCTGGACTCACACTTGGCTGCCATCTTGGTCTGTTGTAATCTTAAGACTGCTCTCCTCTCTTTGTGCTCCACTCTACTATGTTAAGGGCATGCCATGTGCATATATTAGGATACTGACCACAGAAGCCAGTTCCTGCCAAACTGTAATGTGCGTGTTTTAATGACTTACTCGTAACTCAGCAACTAGACAGAGAAAGCCAATTAATTAAGTTGATATGTTGCTAACTGCTTTTAGGCGCAGATCTTGAGCAGTACTTTGTATCTGCCACTCCACTTAACTGCCACTTTACATTGGAGTCTTTGGCTGTACACGGATAAACGTGATTTGAACAAGGATTTACTGGCTCATAAAGCAACTGGGCACAAAAACAGTTAGTCAAATAGTGCATATAAATAACTGTCACTCAAATGAACACATGAGCACGATATGGTAATTACAAGTAGCACGCCACAATTATGTCCAGGACCGGGTGAAGAACACTTTAAATGATTGGTGTTGGGTTTTTGTTTTACTTTGACCACCAAAAACTTTAAAGTAGAGCTGAAGGGTTTCCTTATCTCCTTTGCTAACTTTCACTCTCCTTTTTGCTATATTGTCCAACATACGTTGAACCTCAAACTGTTAAACAGTTGCCCCTACAGAACATCTAATGAATTGGTAAGCATGCGCCTAGATTCACATTTGTGGCAAACTTGGCAGCCTGCCCTGTCCTCAAAAAGGGTGACCCCACGGCGTGCGCTAAAAAGCGTGGTATTAGTCTTCTTTTTATTGCATATAAGGCCCTACAGAGCGTACTGTGTTAAAGACTTAAGCCATTCGTAAAATAACTGATTGTTCCTTATCAGTATGGGTTTAGGCTTGTTAAGTCCACCATCGACCACAGTGAAAATAACCCTGAATACCAAGTCGACACCTACACTCTTATATTTGATTATAAAGCAGGTTTTGAAAGCTCGTTGAGGGATCGCGTATATGACGCACTCTCTGAGTTCGGATTCCCTGCAAAGGCTACAGATGCTGTTCCGTCAAAGCGAGTACGCTGTTTCAATCCAAAAGCGACTAGGTTGTTTTTATTAGAAAACCACAAGCGTGCAGCGCCACCTTCTCGCCGTTCTGCTCACTCCTGTGGATACCACTAATAGAGCAATCATT
The DNA here is from genome assembly GCA_035041775.1 of Chymomyza caudatula. NCBI lineage: Eukaryota > Metazoa > Arthropoda > Insecta > Diptera > Drosophilidae > Chymomyza > Chymomyza caudatula. The sequence goes on from JAWNKW010000209.1 coordinate 3,018,864, forward strand.
AATTTGTTTTTTAACAACAACAAAAAAATGTCCATGCTCGGTGAGTTCGTCGTTCGATCGAATGCGGTAGTCGTTGCCAACGCGTTAAGGACCAAAAATACGGCAATATATCTTCCAATGGACACATCGCGATTCGTGCGTCATCTTTCAACATAGTATTTTACTTAATTATAATTAAATTTTATAAATTTTCACAAATCCCATAATTAATCCGTAATGTTCCTCCTTTTGTAAAAACCAAACCCCCAATACCATAAGTAAGTTAGTGATTCATCAGAAAAGTAATGAAACCTTCAAACTTTCAATTTTGTAATTCTCATTGATTTTTGCTTTAAAGCTGTTTTCTCTTTTTAATTAAGAGATTTGTAGAAGGCCTGCAAAACAGCAACTCACCAATACTTTAACTACATTTTCCCTTTATGATGTCACTCAATTCTAGTGCTTCGTAATGGAAAAGCTTTTCCACAATGACTTTCAAACCGTATCAGCAGCTCTTGACAAAACAATTTTCTTCTTTTGTGTGGCAAAAAAGCGCCGTTAGCAGAGGAACAGATGCTGAAATTAAAAGCTACAACTCAAGTCAGAAGCCATTAAATTCTACGCCATTTGCTAGCTGTTCCATTAACCATTTACCATTGCGGTCCTTGCAGGGTCCTTCGTGAATTGGCGTTTTAAGCGAAGGAGCATTCACTTCAAAACTTGAAGCTGTTAACTTTTATTTGCCAAACGTGCCTGTAATAAGCTATTTCATACGCAAATTTACACTGAGGACCAACTGTCTGGCATTTTAAAGATTCATTTAATATTTACAATCGATAACACATACACAAGTATATATTTTGTTGTTGGAACTCACTCTGGCAAATGTTTTTCATAACTCGCGTCCGGCCGGACAATAAAACTCCTGCCAGGAAAACACACGTGCAGGTATGCTTAAAACGCTCTGACATTGTGTATAACGCTATTTTAGCATAAAAGCTTAACTTGGCTTTAGCCTGTATAGCTATTTCCTTTAGATATGGGGAGATATGGCTTTTCATTCTTGATCGCCTTTATGTATGCAACAACCTTTCATTCCGCCAACACTTTTAAATGAATGATTTAACGAATACAAACTGAATATTGAATAATTTGTTTGGCGTATCTGAAATTTTGTATTTCACTTATTTTGCGGCCCCTCGTGCCCTTCTGTAAGCCTATAAGAAGAGGCTTGGGACTTTAGTTTGGTTGCCTTTGAAATTATGCCTAAGTAGCTAAACTTGATTGCATTTTTGGTTCTAACCACTCTATCGTTCGTCTTACTATTTATGGAGTAAAAAAGTTTTACAAAAAAAATTGTGTACTCCCTCTTGGCAGACAGAGAGAGATTTGGTTTAAAGTTATGCTAAAAACAGTGAAAAATAAAAGAATAAATTGTTTGAATATAATCAGCTTTACTTAAACACTTCGGCAAAGCTCTTAATAGTAGCCTAAAACAAACTTGAAAGCAAACAATAAAGAACTAATATTAATTATTTTAATTTAAAGTTCATGTACTACAATTCTAGTCATAGGCGGCGATCTGTTTTTCAACAGAGTAAAGTTATTAAAGTGTTTTGCTTGCTGCGTCGCATAGTGGGGCGATCTGACTTCAAAATCGGCGAAAATCATAACGTTTGAATGAGTAAAGATATTGTTAAAATTTATAATGCATATAATAGAGAATTTCCTAAGCTTTAATATGAATGAACAAACAAGGTACTAAGAATACAGGGTGCCTCAATAAACGGTTTCAAAGTTCGATTTTATAAACAATGCACGAGTAACATATTCATAGGAGATAATTGATTTTTAATTCTATCACAATTTTATATTTTAATTTGGGTTAAAAGCTAAATATTATTAAAAAATATATATAAGTCGTAATGTAAAAAATAAATGTATATCACTCATATGATATTTTATATTATTATATATTTTCTTCAAAATAGTCATCAAAATTGGGTGGCATTTCCAAAAGGCGTAACATTTGTGGACTTTAATTATTTGATTCAAGGAAGAAAATTTATTATCTCGATTTCTCTTTGAATTTAATGTACTTTTTAAAAGAATCCAAAAAAATAACAATCGGTTGAAAAAGATTCATATTATACCTATTCAGTGCAATTTTGTCGAATTATGTCGATATCTCACCCCCTTCCCCCGTGACAGATTTGCGCGGTTTACAACCCCTCTGTTAAGTCTATCATTTCGAAACTCGACAGAGGTGTGCGTCGTGTTTATGTGCATCCAGGTTGATCGAAATCAGATAAATAAATCAAAAGTTATAGTCAGAAATATGCTAATTTCACCCCCCCCCCCCCCCACACGCCTATAAACTGTGCCACTACTTGTAGATATGGGTACATGTGAGCTAGAGGTACAAAATTTGGTGTGGAGACTCGTGTGACCCAAGTCAATAAAACTGCATCCACCTTTTTTCAATGGAACCTCCGCTTCCTCCCGAAATCGATTTACCTTAATTAAATTGATTGGCGACTCACTTGCGAGTTCTTCACGACTTTATTTCTCTTCACAAATGCCAGACAGTGATTCATATGAGCAGCCAATAAGTTCACGTACATTTAACTTTGACATCCTTGCGCTTCATTAAACACACTCTATGACAGACTAAGGAACACACAGATACTACACACAGCCTCATAGAAAGAGTTGTAAAGTTAGTTGGGGGTCGCTCAAAAGTCCAAAGACTCAGCTATATAATTAATGCAGAACATTAAGTGTGATTATGTCAACGTCAGCGGTACTTATTTTACGGTTACAGTTTTCTAATTACTGCTCTATACGATAGTAACAGCAATACAGTTTGAGAGTAACTGCAAGGATTTGCAGTATGTTTTATGAGCAACAAGAGCGAAATGACTAAAATTAAAGTAAAGGCAAAGAATATAAACCATTATTAATGGGAAATTCAGCCATGCTTCCAAACATTTTCGGAACTTTGGGGCTCAAACTATAAAGTTATCGCTTAGCGAAAGCGGTATCTTTATCTTTATCATAATTTTATGCAGTCACAGCGTCCTGATGACAGAAGGAAAATGAATGCTGCTCCTTCTCGTCTTAAGGAGGCCTTGGTTCAAATGAGGACTGATCATTTTAATCAGCTATTAGTGAATACTGATGTTCGTCATTATGCGGAGTCTCTTTGGCTGTGGAATCAATCTATTAAGAGGCAGCATGTTGAGACTTAGGCGACACACCTGTAGTCAAGGTTTATGTCTTTTAGCTTAGTTTCAGCTGCTTATATGTTGGAGAAGCGTGATATTATCGATCGGCCCAGTGCTCCTGGAATTCCTACTGCTCGAATAAATGCAGCAAATTAAAATTAAGGATTTAAAAAATATGATGGTCCCTGGTGCAGATAGGATTTCTAACCATACGCTTAAAGCTTTAGAGCATAACTTCTTCTTCTTAACTAGCCATAACAACCCGTTACCGGATTATGGCCTGATGTAAATACATTCTTTCATTGGATTTGTGGTTTTACGTGGTGGGTCCCAAACCCTACGCACAACCCTTTAAGGCCATTAGAGCATAAAGCCTTGAAATTCATTTTGGATATTTTTAGTGATATCTTTTTGTTTTCCTATTTTGCTTGTGCTTGGAAGGTTGCTATTGTGTAACCTGACTGTGTATCTTATAGGCCGGAGGAAGACTTATAAATGAGTTCACTAAGCAAAGTTTGGGAGTTATTACTTTTTGTTCGGTTGTTTAATGTCGTGGAGAAATTTTTGCCAATTTAGTTTTAAAAGAGGTCATGGGACTGTTAGGTCTACTTTATAATGTCCCTGATCATATCCTAAAGCTTTTTGATGCGCGACATTGTTGCAATGCCTAATTTACGATGTAGAGCAAGCCTTCGACACAGTTTAGCATGACGGATTACTACTTAAAGTCAAACAATCTCTACCTTCTGTGTACATCCCTCTCTTAAAATAGTTTTTGGAAGACAGAAGTTCTAGTTTTGTAGCAGAGGCACACGCCTCCGCTTAGTAGGACTATATGTTTAAACTTTAAATTTTAACTCACCAATACAATCACACATTTTGTGAGTTCACTTTCTGAACACCACTGGTGAAAAATTTAAAGCCACGTCTGCTTTATTTCAATTCCTTTTACAAAGTGACATAAATATAATTAGGTATTTGGCTTTCTTGAGAGAGCAACCAGATATGCTGATCGAGACATAGAAAGCATAAAAATTATATTTCTGATTGCAAGCCTGTGCTTGGTGGTGGTCAGCAGGGAAGTGTTTTAGGTCCTTTGCTGTTCAGCATTTACACATATGATGCCCCATAAGCATTTTATAAGTGACTCTTGCGATGTTATTCGTACTTATATTGATGACATGGCGGTTTTTTTTTCTTCTTCGAACCAAATTTCTACTTTTTCCCACAAAATTGAGTTTTGATTTCTTTTTCACATGCATTTTTTTCCACATTAATGGATTTTCTAAATATCTGGGCTTTGGACATTGGATACTTTACTCTTGCGCAGCATATTGCTCTGAAGGTTTCCACTAGGTGAGCCAGGATGAAGAAGTTAGACTGGGCTTAGGAGTATAGTTTATCTACGGATCTTGAGATATGGAATCTCGATTTGGGTTGTGGCAAGAGTATTTTTTTCAGGTTTTGCCAAATGAGGATCAACGTTTAATCACTGTGGTCCTTCTTGGGATTTACTAAATCACGGATGCTGCTTTGAGCCATAATGAAAGATGAATGAGGCATGCGAACAGACTGGCCATTAGGAGGCATAAGATTAAATATAATAAGAAAAATATATATATAAATATATAAGGCCGTTGTAGTCCCACAGTATATACCACAAAATATCTGCTTCCGTTTTAATATAATGATAATAATCGATGCGTCACATAGGAATTACATTCTATACATACTCGAAAAAAAAGGCTGAAAAGGTCACAGTTTTGTAGTCAAACATTTACACAATTTACTCTAAAGTCAATTAAAACAACATTTCGAGAACTTAATTGGGGAGGGACTCATGTGTCTTTAGACGACAGCTGCTTTGACATTGCATGTCAAAAAGACAGACTAATAGACATTTAAACAACAAATTAAATGCCGCAAGAATGCTGCCGAACTGCATGCTCAATCAGGCTCGAATCCAACCTCCAATTACTTGTGCATCATGCAACACCATTAAGAGCTAATAAGCGCGTGTGCACCATTTCAAGAAGTACTCAATTTTTTTTCGCAATTTTCGCTGTAAAACATTTCCTAAATACCAAACGCTTTAAAGCGTCAGTCAAGGTAAACAGATCGACAACATTTCTGAGCTCATGTCGACAGGCGATGTCCAGGCAATTGTCATAATTAGATGTGATGAATGAGTTGCGAATTATGTCAGCAGTTGATGATGCATGCATCATTCCTCGCTCAGGCAATTGCAGCAATTTTCGCTCGATGGGCACGCAATTCGAAAGCTGCTGCATATGCAACAGATTCGGCAGCAGAAGAGTGGAACTCAGGTGGACTCGTTCTCTGGCTGTCAGACACAATTGGTCATTACGTCATGGGCTCAGTCGTTCTTTGTTCAGGTCTTTGAGCCGCTACAAGACTTTCGCACATTTGTTAATATTTTTCACATTGCGTAGTATTCTTCTCTCTAGCTGTGTTTCTGTCATCTGGTAAGCTGTCAATCATGATCAACGATCTCTATTCATATCTCTGGCTGAGCAACGAACAAACGAAGTATTGATATAAATATAGCGTAGTCTTTCGAAGATAGATATCTTCTTTTAGGGTGGTCTTTATCAGGCCTTAGAAAAAATTGTAGTCATACATTTGAATTAAATAAATTGCGTTTATGTGAACTTTTCCTTGTTAATTTCCAGATCGTTATCATTAATTTGTACTATTAATTTGTGCAAAACTGCAAACATCATCAAGTGAAGCGCATTTGAGATCAAATTATTTATCCCTAGTATTGACGCTTCAATACAGAATTTGACAGACAAATTTGTTTAAAACGATGGTATTCTACCAAGCTTCCAACAGCTTCTTCCAGAAATTGCTGATCTACGATGTCATCATCCGCAATAAAATCCGAATGCAGGTTGTGGTTTTCGAAAATATCGTCGATTGCATCTTCAGCCGAAGTTTTTAAACTGTTGGAATATTCTTCTAGTAATAACAGCTAATCTCGATTGGTTTTCTACTATGAAAAGAAAAAAATCACTTCCTCGAAGAAAGCGCGATGGCATTGACATAGGCAGGTGAACTAACATCCATCGGCTCAGCTGGCTAGGTCATGTTGTGCATATGGATGCATAAGCTCTCGCGAGAATAAAATGTTAAGATTACAACAAACAACAACAAAATATAATTTTTGGACTCTTGATAACTATTCTCTGGCTTATTTTTACTTTTCCGAAAAAAAGTATTGCGATTGGCCAAAAAACTAAAATCTTTAATTTTATGTTTTTCAACGATTTAAGCACTATTACAACTTTTCCGGTGATTTAGCGATGTTTTTGTGTTCGTGCGTTGTCGATGTCGATGTAGTATAGTATTCCAATAACTTTAGTAATTTCGACTTTAGAAAGCTAAATGTTTTTCTATCGTGTCGGGCATGTCTTCAAAGGGGTTTCGTTATAGTTGGGAATAATAAGAGTAAATAATTTTCAAAATTTTTTTTTTTAATGTTTGTAGTGATTTAAATTTGTCCGAGCTAATATAATTTTTGTGTTTCGATAAACGTGCGAAAAAGCCTGAGTTTGTGCTAATATTAAGATATACAGAAGATATCGCATATATGCAATGGCGAAAATGCAGCTCTGTTATTGAATTTAAGCGATTATTTCATATAAGGATATAAGCGATAATCGGATATATGCAAAATAATTTATTTGTTATTGGTTTGTATGGGCAAAGCAAACAATCACAATCGGTTAAATAAAACGCATTGTTGCAAATTTTCAATAATTCAACTGTGCTGGAAGGCATATAATTGATCATATTTTTACCAAAAATTTTATCGATGAAACAGCCGATCGTTTATATATATGCAATAATTGCTAATAAGCGTTTTTCATATAAAGGGCTAGTTTTGTTTTATCTTGAAATTTTTCTGTTTTCAGAACAGGGAACTAGAGAAAATAAAACATTTCGGAAATGTTTATAAATAAATGTAAAAGAGTGTATATTATAGAAAGAGTGTAGTTATTGTAATTAAATTTACACACATTGGATGGAGTAAGATATTCTTGTTTGAAGTGGAGAGACTAAAAAGTCTATCTGGATCTGTTCCTTAAAGCACATTAGCTAAAATTTTCGAATTTTTCATAAGAGCCATTGAACTTGTTATAAAGTGGTCTTATTCGGGTTATTTTCTTATAAGATGCAAATTATTGTATTAGTCCGTTTGCACATCTCTTGAGAATAATTATTCAGAATAGTAGATTGCAGAGTATAATAAGTTTCTGGCTATCGAATTCTTTCATAACAAGATTTCGGAAGCGGTAACTAAGCAAATCCTATGGCACTTTTTAGGTAATGTGATCTCATGCGAGCATATCATCTTTGTTGGAAATTGTATCCCATGGAATATGAATATTTAAAACTTGTTAAAAGGCTCTGGCAGATATGGGGGAAAAAATACTAAAGCCATCTCCATCAACCCTGTAAAGTGTCCAGGAATATTGAAAATCATGTCACGAAACTGACTTTTCATAAAACAAGTTGAATTCAATAACATAAATAAATAACCAAAGAGAGAATATTTGAGTGACAGTGATAAAGAGGACTGCACACAGATTATTGTATAGGATCACGAATCAGCATTCAAACCAGCCTAGAGCCCAGATTGAAATTTGAAAGCGCATCTAAATTCTGTGGACACTGGTAACGAATAATATGTATAATAATTCCAAAATTACAAAAATAATTCTGTGAAAAGTTTGTGCCGGAGCATTACTTTCAATTGAGCTCTGAGCAAGTCCTCAATCAAATTGAATAGTTCATGGCAATTGTAAAAAGGAGGCTCACGAAGTCTTTTGGTATCGAATTATTGAGATGCAAGTCTATAATGGATTCTTACAAGTAAAACACTGGAACCTGACGAACAATATGGTTATTAATTTTATATGAAATAAAAGTGTAAAAGGGTATTATAGATTTGTGCAATGTATGTAACAGGCAGAAGGAGGCGTGGCAGACTGTATGTTCCGTCAATATAGACATGTCCGTCTGTCCGTGTTGTCACACCGTTCTCGGGACTATAAGAGCTAAAGCAAAAATTTGTCCACCAAAAGATACCATAAAAGCTAGCCAATTGAAACTTAAGTTTTTTTTTTTTTTTTGAGTCTAAAAGAGACAATTTACTCTAGTAGCAGGTAGTGAAAACATTGCAAATATGGACTGATTGTAAAATATGGACTATTGGTTTTGTAAAGAGAAGCAAAAATTGGGCGTGTCGCTCACATTTTGTTTCATTTCTTTGTTTTTATTTCCTTTGCTTTTTATTAGCTGCCTGCATTGGAAGCCGTAATTCAGGCTTGAAAATTGCTCTAAAAAGAAGCGAATTCAATTTGGTTTTCAAATTTTTAACCCGCTGGCGTCATTTGAAGGCGTGATTCAGGCCTGAAAATTCAGCCCTGTCTGCTAGAATTGAAGGGTTTTGCATACTTTTACTGTGCATGTGTAGTGTAAAAATAATTTATATCCGATAAAAACTTTAGAAGATATAACTAATAATGTGCCAATTTTAGGCCCCCTCTCCTATGAACTGCAACAGAATTTCACTTTTTACAGAAATGTTAAAGTTAACATTTATGTTAACCAAATGTGATACGTTAGACAACAATGTTGATCTTTTTCCTAATCATGCCCCCGTAGAACAGTTACCATTATTACGCACATACCCTTCAGCGCGTCGATACAAAAATTTACACAGAAATATGATTTTAATGGAAAAATTGGGTACAGGGTATTCCACTGTCGGACACCGTCTGTCTGCATAAATTTTTTTATTTTCGTTTAGACGATTTCCAGCTACGTAACAAGATGAAAAAAAGTGTCAAACGATTACCCAATTCTGCTCTCCGTTTTACGTATTATAGTTTAGACATCCTTTTCTCTTTCTCCTTACCACGCCATGACAACTATATACTCATGTAATGATTGAAGAAGGCTTCAAGGAGGAAGCTGTAGTCAACTTCTGCCCTTGGCATGGACGCTGGCAAATATCAGAATAGCGCATATGACATTCTATCGCGTTATGAGGGCAAGATCGTCTACGAACTAAATAGAATTTTGTTCTATAAAAAAATAAACAAATAAACATTTTTTTTATAATGATTCGTTGGTCTGAGAATGGATTATATCAAGCGCTAAATAGAAAAAAGAGTTGAAAAATAAGTTTATTTCGTAAAAAAATATTACAATCGTAATTTTTGCGGTAAGCGTACAAAAGATCAGAACTTTTCCAAGACTGTAGGTGTAGGTAGGGATTCAAACCGAAACTTATTTGTTTATTTATTTTATTCCTATTCCGATTCCTATTCAAAAACCAAAGAGAATGAAACTAATAAAGTGGAAAGCTGGACCTTAAAAAAATTTCAAAATTTTTCTGAGAAGCGACCATTTTGTCGCTGTGTCTGTTAGACCGACTCGCTGGTAGCCAAAATTGAAAGAAAAAAACCCAAAAGTATGCACTATCTTGGGAATCCCACTCTATTATTTTCTTACTACAAAAAATAAAGAAGTGGGAGCGAGAAACAGATTGTGTTGTCTAGTGTTTCACTTTTTTTTGGCACCAGCAGCAACCGCAGTTTATCGCAGAAGCTTAAAGAATTCTATGTTACATGCATTTTAAATTTTGAAAAAATCTTTACTCATTCGTAAGTTCTGAAAGTTGCCGATAGGAAGTCAGATGGCCCCACTTTGTGACGTAGATGAAAATTCACTCTCATGGATGGACTATTGTCCGTGATTAATTTTAGTTACCTTTAAAATTACATCTACTGTTTTGATCTTAATATTTGTCTTAAAATTAAACAGCTGATAAATATTTGTTGTTGATATCAAGTGCAGCAGCGCGAGCTTTTCAGCACAGCTGCAAGAGATTTCAGTGCAGCTGTTGTTTTGCTGAGCACGTTATATCGGAACATTTTGTCGGCATGTTATCGATAGCCAATGTCGATTGTCGTTGAAATATTTTGACTCAGCGACTCGAAATTTACCGTATGTTTTAGATTTTAGACATGGGCTTTTTTACCAACAGCCACTTGAATATGTGAGCTCAACAGTTAATTGCTGTTAAATAGTTAAAAAAGGAGTTGAAGTAATCATTGAAGAGTCTAATTTAACCAAATAGCATCATATTCTCTCCTATCTCACGGGGAGCCTTTGCGAACAGCTACTAGTGGTTCCTGGTGTCAAACAAGTACAAAAATATCTTTAAATAAGAGGGTTAACGTGATGGTGAAATGTGGAAATAATTTTCATTATTATTTTTGATCGCCGTTTACCTAAGCGGCTTATTAATAAGTGGTATATGTTTAAATTAATTTAACGAAAACAACGTCAGAATGGACGCACGCAAAACAATCGCTTCGAATATACTTTTAGCTCTTGATGCAAGATACAGCAAGTAGTGGCAGAACAATAGTCATCAGGCCAAGTCAACAATGTACATATCACTATCAGTAATTATCCATTGTTTGCTCGCTCTTCGGTTGACAATGCAACAAGACTGAGCTTGGACATGATCAATGCCAATCCTTTGTTTGCTCCCACGCATAAAGATTGATTTTTAAGCCAGATGCAGAAACTGCACCAACTTTGGTTGGCGTTAAACTGGCCTTCAATGATGTGAGCATTTCATGCGATTTGAGCAAAAACATTGCTCCGAACCTTGGATAACGAACGAGGCGAACACCTCTCCTGCGACCTCTTTAACATTGTGATGTGTGTGCGATAGGCCAGAGTTCATCAAACTGGTAGTATTTTTAAAGGAGTGTCCAGTTGCTCGCCTAGGCAGATGATTTGAATATCATTGGGTGTACTAAGCGGGAAGTTAACGGTAGCTTTGTGGCTATTGAACGAGAATCTGCTAGGGAGAATACGGTTGTACGTGAGAGAAAGTCAAAGCATATGCTTTAATCAAGTAAAGAGACACGAAGGGTGATCTGTCAGATTGATGTTGACAACTGTTTTTTTGATGTAGTGAAAGATTTCGTCTCTTTTGGCTTCACCGTCACAACGAAAATCGAAGTCAGACGAAACTAACACTATATGACACTCCTCCTTCCCGATTTGCCTATTAGCGGTGGGTATGACGCAGTCTGATACAGATGCTCCTGTGGTGTTTGCGAGGAAAGTACTTCGTAAGAACTTTCACAGATATTCGACAGCGAACACACATTCGCACAGTATAGGTAGTTTGAGATAGGACATAGAAATAGGATAGTTATATAAGCGGATGCAGTTAGTTTTGCATTAGTAGTACATGAGGGATAGCGTAGAGTAAGGGATAGATACAGTCAGGAGAAAGTGGACTCTGTCAGGTAAGCGTCAGAAGATAGTTAGATAAGCAGGGTACCTTTGTTGCTATTATTTGATTAAGAAAATATCAACGGTAGTTTGTGGGCAGAAAAGTAAAGAGAGAAAGAGGCAATCCAAAGGCACATAATTAGCATATGCTTAGCTAAGGCGGTCCCCTTGTCTGCACACCAGACAGGGTGCCCTTTTCTTTGGAGCTACCTCAGCCACCCCTGCTACCCGGGAGGCTCGTCACAAGCTTCTGAGAAAATATCTTCAATGCGGCTATTGAAAGAAGGCGACAAAGGTTTGGCAGACCAGGTAGTGAGCGCAATAACTACCTTTGGTACCTGCTCTATTTCGGTAACGCATCTCGTTGAGACAAAAACCATATCGTAATAATATAACGAATATTTTGTACCACTCAACCTTAAAGATACATTTAGTAATAACCAAAAAAATATTACATCATCACGGCTCGGAAAGAAAGATGAGAGAAGCAGCAAAAAAGTTCCTTTAGTTTTGGTCTTAGTTCCGAACACAGTACAAGTTGAGGATGACTTAATCGATGATCTGAGTTAACATGGGTGGGCGTTCTAATGATTTATTATTATGACGCTCTTAAGTAAATTCTCAGTAAAAAAAAAAGAAAACGCTTTATTTAGAATAAGTTGAATTTTATAGAAATTAAAAAGTAGAGAAACCAGTTTATAAATTCGCATACATAGCCACAATGATTCATTTGAATACACTAAAGCTTTAATTTCTTGCTTATCTTGCTTCTTCGTTGGGCGTTGCAATATCATGAGCAGCCGTCCTTGGCCTTGTGGGTGGTGCTTTGAGGTCGAAAGCTAAAGGCAACTTGGCTGCTTCACCGCCTTGAATGGCAATATATTATAAGAAGCAACAGCAGTCGCATCTGTGAGCCAGTTTCACATCGTTGAATGCTGCAATGGCAGCACTTTTTCATATAAGTGCCAGCCACTTATTTATGCCGCACTTCACTTCTACGGCGCCGCCTTAAGCGTTTCGTTTACCGTTAATTTTGTCACTTTGCCAAGTTGAAAGAATAACCACTAATGAGCATATCATAATTCATAAATGTCTGCCTCCGCTGCCTTCTCAGTTGCTTGGGTTGTCGTTATGTTTCACACGGTTTAGGTGGATCTCATTGTTGACGCAAAAACAAAAGCTTTTAAGGTCCTCGGCGCTAACTTGCACGATCTTTTCAAAATTCAACGACAGTTAGAATCACATTGGATTAGAGAAAACTAAAACTAAATATATCTTTTGCGTACTGCACTTTGACGATCTGTAATGAATTTGCAACTTATTTGCATTTTTTTCTTTGTACAGATGCCCATTGGAACATCTTTCAAATGCAAATCTATGAAAAACAGAAAATTGCAAGATATAAATAAAAAAGCATAATGCAAGCTTAACGGCAATTTCAATTGCTGCCTTCCGGCAACTCGACGGTAGTAACAAAAACAAAAACCCACAAGGAACTGGCTGGAAAATGTGCATTTCGACCTGGCCAAATCGTGCGAATTTATTGCTTAATCATGGGTCTTGAGCAGTTGAGCAGCTGAAACGCAAATAATATGCAAATGGTTTGGGAGGCAGCAGGAAATGTAGCAAACGCTGCAGTTTTTCCATCATCTAACTGGATTCTGGCCGCTTGTCGGGAACTTTGGTAGGCGTTTGGGAACTAAGTGGGTCGCAGGTAGCAGCAGAGGAGCTCAAGCTGAAGTTCAGGTTTGTTTTGTTGGTTTTTTGCACTTGCGGTGTGGGTGGTAAGTAAACATTGCAATTAATATGAACAGCAGCCAACACATGCAACAGCTTGCTAACTCCCACACAAACAAACGCTTACGAAGAGAGCCAAACAGAGCGGCAGTACTGAAGAGAGAGTGACAACTGCAACATGTTCGATTCAAACATGTTGGCTTGGCGCAAATTGAGCTTTGCTGCCGGGCAACTTCAGCCAGGTTAGGCAAGTCATAAGCAACACGAGTTTCGTTGCGTGCGGTTCATGTCCAGCGCTTGCTCCATTTGCCACCAGTTGCAACAACAACAATAGCAACCGTAGCTAGTAATTTAGTGTTAATGAGCTTTTTGTTAACTTGTTAATATTAGTAGGCTCAGTGTGCGACCTATTCGTTCTGCAAACGGTTAACGAGTGTGAGTGTGAATGTGAGTGCTTGTGTAACAGGTGGAGCCCCACCCACGCTCAGCATCCACCAATATTATAACGCAGTTTGAAGCTAAGACATCGCTTCGGTTTGTGTCTTGGCTAACATGCTCTTTTCAAAGCATCGCAGTTTCAATCAAGTCAAAACAAAATCTTGTTTTTATATATAATTTGATTATGCAAATTTTATTATCTATTGTATCATTGTACAACCGTATTCATTATCTATAAATAAAAAAAATAAAAAAATATTCAAATGTTTTAGTGTGTGCTGTGAGTTTAAATGTATGCCTAATGGCAAGTTAGTGCTCGGTTGCGTTTTTAGAACCTGCAAAATGGGAATTACAACAATGACAACAGTTAAACAAAGTAGCACAAAAACAGCTGCTTGGGACAAGCATAATTGAGATGCATTGATTCTTCGGCTGATGAAGCTGCAAAGCAATATTATTAATGTGAGTAATAAGTTTTCGTATGAGCACTAAAACCTATTTGAATGAGCTAAGAAACAGCGGGAGTGAAAATTGTTCAACAAGACAAAAACTTGGAAGTTGCAAAAAAAACTTCATTAAATTATTATAATTCTATGCTCTAAATTAGATGCTGGTGAACTTGATATTCTACGCTTCTTACTGTGTGTAATGCTCGTAAAGCGGCAGCTTTGCTTTATCTTTCATGGCGGAAATGACGAGAGTTTATACAGTTTCTACCTATGGTTAATTTCCGGCTCTAACGCTGCTTTTCTTAGTGTATAACAATATTATTAGATTCTTTGAAATTGTCTTGTGGAAATATTAGAAATATTACAGTAAAAGTTTAAACAGTTTATACAGAACCGACTACTTAAACAGCATTTCTTATCGCAGCTTAGTTACTAATGCACAGATGCTGACCAACTTGTCAACTGTTTCAAGACATATGTAACTTCTCCCATTAGCCGTGCCCGAATTGGTCAGTTTAAGTTTTTAAGCAACAAGAGACGCCTGTCCAGCGAAGGATTTAAGCCAACAACATGACAACAAAAATAACAATTGTGAAAGCCACCACTGCACAGAACAAGCGGACAAAAAACAAGAGACAAACGACAAGTTTATCACTTGTTAACTGAGTGTTGGAGACACGCACAGCCCAAAAGCCAAAAGCTGTGGCAGGCACAGTTGGGCGTGGCAGAGTAACACTGGAACAGTGGACAAATAGCCAGGGGACATCTGTTCAAAAGATAGACGACGTGTCGTCCAGGGTTCGAGAGCTGCTAGACAAGACTGTGGCAGATTGTTGTGCATATGGCTGCTTTGGAGTTGCTCGACATGTCAGAATGTGCACACAAAGATGTTGGTTACTTAGCTTTAAGCTTGACAAACCTTTTTTGGCCTGTAGTTTAAGCCATATGGGACTGTCTAGAGAGGTTTACTTAAGCTGCGCTGTTAAGTTGGTAGAAGGCAACGTGTAACCAAAATTTGGGAAAACTGAAGAGGGGCCATCATCACACAGATTCTCACGATGACACTCAACTACAGCAGCACTTAATCGTTGATGGATACATTATGGATGCTAAGCAGCTGCTGGCAGCCACGAAGCTGTGAAATAAAAATTACGTATACGCAGTGAGCTGCAACTAGTTGACTTTCGCTTGTTGAAATGTTTTACTAGCTAACAGTGCAAACTTCGTTTTGTTCCACCCATTCCCCACTCCGCTACATGCGTTGAATTCTGGCTCTGGTGATGGGTTTAAAGGAAGTAATATAACTTTTCCTAAGGCACATCAGATCACTGCCGTTTCATTCTTGAATTTTAGAGCATTCTTTGTCAATGTCACCAATAGAAATTTTCATATGCGTAGGCGAAAGTCATACGCTGATGCGCGAGTCACTCGCATTCTTTCTCGATTGGCTAATCTATTCGTTTTAGTAATGCGTTGTCTCCTATTTATTCTTGTTCCCTGCAAGTTTTGAGCATTGCAGCTTCACTACTTACAAGGTCTTAAATACTTTGAAAACGTTGTTCTGATGTTAATCTCGGATCCCTATCTCGTCGAGTGGCTCGACTATTTCTATCAGCGTTTCCTCTTTTGGGCCGTCTCATAACCAAATTTTAGAGTTAATTCTTTACCTAATCAAAGTTGTGAATTGTAAACACACTAAAATGCTAGGCCATTACATAAATCTAAATAATATGTATTTATTACGTCACTTAAGAATATTGCTGATCCTGTCCACCTACCGAACACAAACTGAAAAGAAACCGTCCTGCACACCAAACGAATATGTGGTCGAAACATAAAGTCATTTTGTGGTTCTACTTTGGGTTAACATTTGATTATTTCGTCTGAAATTTTAAAACTATATATAACTGAGGGCTTACCAGTTTTGTAACAAAGCGCATTTCTGTCAAACTTTGTCTCATATTGCTTTTTGTTTTAAATATTTCATTAATCATATGCCAAATACTTTATTTAATAGGTTTCAAATTTTTTGATATGTCTGCATTCAATTCCAATTTCCTATTAGTAATTGTGGTGCTTTGAATGGCGACGATTTCAATTACGACCACTGAAAGTCCTCGAGATCTTTCAAGTTGCTTACCTTTATTTCTTCTTGACAGCCACAATATAAGTCGTTAGAAAGCCGTGGAAGATAAAGACAACGACTTGCAACATGAAGCCTGCAATAGGTGCACCTACTGCCATAGTGCCACCCAATAGCGGGTTTGATTTTAATTGTGTATGATTGATTTTTCGAGTGCTTAGTTCTGTAAATCTGGCTTGGTTTGACGTAGATTGTAAAATATTTGTTAAAGTAAATATTCATTCAAGGGGCACATATAAATTGCAAAGTGTCCTATTAAGATACTTCATGTATGAATGAAACGATATAAATTGTGGGAACAATATATATCACAAACATGGGATACTCTACACTAAAAAAACATTTGTTTAATATAACAACTAACTACAATTATTCGGAAATATAAATAAACTCTTAAATTCAGTATTCAATTTTGTAGGTAACGTTCTATCCACGGTGTATGTTAACGGTTGCGTCTTTACGAAGCATAACAAACATCGAGTCCTTACCGCGAAAATAACTTCAGCGTCTCCTGCACATAGTTACGAAATATGCGATATATACTCAACTTTCCCGCAACAAAATTTGCAATTTGCCTAAGTCTCAATATGAATGGAGAAAACTGTAAAACCCAAATCAATGGATTCCGAAAACCATTTTGACAGGATTTAAACAGTTTCTGGCACTAGCACATCTGCCTTACTTTGATTTGCACAAAGTATCTGCTAGATACTACTACACAAAGATTTTAATTTTACTTTCATTAGGAAGAAAAACAAACTGCCTGAAACTGTACGGTCATCTCACTTCACCCGTGTTTTACTTTTCTCCAATTCGTTTTCCACGTAGCCACACAGCTGGATACGAAAAAGCAGCCGCAACAGGAGTGTGGAAGCAACAACGTCAAAAAGAAAATCAACACCAACAAAAGCAAAGCAAAGCAAAGCGTGTTGGGGGCTTATTAAAAAAGAGCATGTTGAGAGTTGGAAGGTGGCTAGAAAATCAAAGGTAACAAAATTATTTTCCCCCGTGTGATGAGCGGGTTAGAGAATACCACCTCAGCAGGTCAAAGCTTGTCGTATTAGGCGACACTGGATTCTATCGAGAACAGTAGGGCGTAAAAGGGTTGTGTGTACGGTTTGGGACCCACCACGTAAAATCAAAAATTCAATGAAAGAATGTATTTACATCAGGCCGTAACCCGATAACGGGTTGGTATGGCCAGTTAAGAAGAAGAAGAACAAAATTATTTTGACAAACACCAATTGAGAAACGGTGCCCTCGTAATATAATTAAACTTTATTTCGCTCTTTTCTTGGCCTGACGACAAGAAACTCAAAGCATTTAGAACCCATTAAAAGTATAAATGTGGGCGGGGTATCTTATGGTTTACCATAAATAATAAACAAACAAATGGAGCTAAAAACTTGTGTGTATACGTCGCGTATGCGTAATTTTTGGTTGAACTGACATTTCTTCGTTGGCGTATGCCACAGGTTCATGAATTTTACCACAAAATCTCCAAACAGCCGCCATTAATGAGCTATAAATTATCGTTAAGGTTTTCCCACCTGAAGCAACAGTTGGTAACTTGCTACAACATTAATGGCAACGTGTACAGGAAGAAAATATAAACAAAGAAATAAAAAAGTTTCGTTATACTAATTACTGGCTATTCTTGGACAAGCCCTTATGCTTATCTTTGGATTTGAACTATGCATATGTTATAAGATTGTTCTTTCTTCTTAACTGGCTATAACAACCCGTTATCGAGTTACGGCCTGATGTAAATACATTCTTTCATTCGAATTGTTGTTTTACGTGGTGGGTCCCAAACCCTACGCACAACCCTATTAAGGCCTACTGGTCTCGAAAGAATCCAGTGTCATTGTTACTCGCCTCATATGACCTGCTAAGGTGGTATTCTCTAACTCGCTCAACACACGGGATGTTATAAGATACTTACACATTTTTACAGTTTTTATTATTTTGAATCATTATTAGCTTTTGTTAACTGGTAACTTCAGACCAATCAGTACATTTTAATTAAACAAAAATTTGATGCAGACAGTGGGGTCGGTGCACGACAGTGGGATACCCTCTACCCATTTTTTCCATGAAAATCAATTTTCTGTGTAAATTTTTGTATCGATGCATTGATGTAATAACGGTAACTGTACTACGTGGGTAAGGGGGATGGTGTGGAAAAAGATGAACATTGTTTGGTTTATAAGCCCAACGTACCACATTTGATAACCATAAAGGTTAACTTTAACATTTATATAAAAAGTGAAATTCTGTTGCAGTTCATGGAGGAGTGGCTTAAATTGGCACATTATTAACTATATCTTCTAAAGTTCCGATCCGATTTGAATAATTTTTACCCTACTAGTAATAGTGGGAATGGGTGTGCCAATTGTTTCAATTGGATTGCTTTTATGGTGTGGATTAAAACCTCTAAAATCTTGCACGGGGGAGAGACTGCTCTGCGTAGAGAAAATGCGCATCGTTTGGTAAAAAAATTGTTGTTCCAAAATTTATTGTCGCAGACGGACAGGTTTATATCGACTCGACTATTGCTCCTGACCATTTTTGCCCGTGGAACATATGCACTGCCACATACATATATTGAACAAATCTATAATACCCTCTTACACTTTGTGCGTATGTAATATACCATTCGAGAGCTTCATCCTTCACCTACAAATATCCACTCAAATTGGCGCAATCTGGGGCCAGACTGCACCAAGGCTAAATAGAAAATCTGAAAAATTGTGGGACTCATAAGGAATATCAACTAACTACGTTGTGTGGAAACGAAAGTATGAACCTTTAGCGATCTTTTTCGAAGTGATTCATACTTGAGCACTGCTATTTTGTGTGAAATTTATATTTTTTTTCGAGCAATATGAAAAATGAAGAAAACAAAATATATGCAAGCTACACAGTATTTTTTTTTTTTTGACACCATGCTATTTGTTGAGCTAACAATATTTTTTATTAGCCGTATTAACAAACAAATTATAATACTTAGTATAATGTTAATTTTATGACTTTATTGAGTTAGTTTATGTTGTATTTGCGTTGTATTTGTGTTGAGTTTTGTATGGTTGATTGTGTTGTATTTTGTATGGTGGTTGGTGTTGTATTATTAGCGAGAGGCGCGAATTAAGATAATAAGATAGATGAACGATACTCTTGCCTCGCAGGGCAAGTTACAAATTATTATAAGTTTGTCTCAAATGGTAGCTGCTGGACCCGACACCAGTTTTCTTGAACAACTGCACCTTATATGCTTTGCCTGCTTTCTTCTTCACAAAGGCCACTTGCGGTTCATGCAGTGTTTTCATCACTGGCGATGATGGTGAAATTTTCAAATGTCGCTTCTTATAGCCGGTGCCTTTGATAATGGCTGGATGTCTTCCAATGGGGAATACAAAAAGTCAGTCAAATTCGACATCGATGAAACTGCTGATATCTCTTCCTCATTTTCAATTGCAATTGGAATAGATTGAGCCACATTTTCAAAGTGTCACCAAAAAAATGTCCTCACCCCGTCATCTTGTCATAACGTTGCCACAACTCGGTCAAAAATTCTTTTATTTAAAAATCACTATTCCCTATATCTAGTCATAATAAGCTAAAAACACTTACCAAATATTACCTGCGCCTGAGTATAAAAATTACAACTAAAAACAAATTAAAAGATACTAAAGTAAATTGAATGGATAAAATGCCAAATACACAAATGACGATTGTAGATCACACAAGGGTTTGGCCGTTCTGATATGATGCTTGGTTTCCAACTGTCCGATTTAGTCCCAGTCTCCCCCACTAAATATACTTTGATATTGGGATCCAAAAATTTGTATCTACTTTTGCTAAATAAGAGCCGATGAGCCTTGCCACAAGTTTAAGTGTCTTGCGTATCTATACATGCTGCCAAGCTGTACAATAACCCTTCCTTTCAATGATTTTTTTTTTACCATTGGCCTGGCTGCCAAATAAGCCACTTCAAACATTTGCTGAGTTGTCAAACTTTAACCTAAACCCCAAAGCTGCACTTTGGCTCCCGTACAAAAAGCTGATTGATGCCGCTGGCATTGTTTTTCGTGTCGTTTTTGTTGTTGTTGGTTGGGAACTGCAAAACAGTTAGATACACAAACAACAACTATCAAACATGAATTGGCCAAGAACCTTTCACATAGCATGTAGACATAAACAAAAAACTGCAGTTGGTGTCGTCTCATTTCTGTAGTTAGGTCCATGGGCCATAGGACTGGGAAGTTGTACCTTTTCTAGCGGAACTTTGTGTTGCATTATGCCATGTTTGCTGTTCCCAGTTGTCGTGACTACATGCTGGCAACAATTGTATTGCTGTTTGCTAAACTTGTTTCTGTTCTTGTTTTTTCGGTGTTGTAATGCATGTGTATAGATACAAAAGTATCTATAAATGTGTTTGCGTCCAAAGGGTCAAAACGTCCTGTCCTGACTTACAATTGCTCTCTCCCTCTCTATCACTATTCAAACTATTTGTATTCCAAATTAAAACAGTGCTAGTGAATGTAATATATGAAATGACAAAGATACTTACATAGCAAAACTTACTTATTGTCCGATCATAAACTGTGCAGCATCTATTAATAAATATACGTAGCTATTCATTAAAATTTCACATGCTGCGTGTTCGAAATTGGTTTCTGAATTAATTGGGCAGATTAAATGGGTTATGCGTATAAAATGAAATACATACGTTATTTACTTTAAGTATTCCATTAGTTGGTTGGTTTCATAAGTGCTTTTCAAGAGTACTTTGTGTGTGAGTGTGTGTTGTATCTGTGTACTAAATAGATGATGGCTTAGCTACTACAACGTAAGCTGGAGTCTTGTAATCTGAAATAGTTTGTGGTGGATAGGTTACCAAACTCTGTGTAGATAATCGACACCTGCCCAAAGAGGAAATGTACAGAGAATAGATAGCTAATTGGTAATATTAGTTGAATATATAACATAAAATGGTAAATATAACTCTGAGAACTGAAAGAGATTAGATTATTAACTGTTGGTCTTATGTGACTGGCTAAGGTATCATACAATATAAATTGCAACAGCTAACTAATTAACAATCATAAAGCTAATTGTGAGCAAACACTTTTTTGTTTTGATTCAAATCGAAATTTTCGAAAACATTCAGAAGATGCATTCTTTGTACTGTGCAAATTAAGTACACTCATAAAATAAGTTCATTTCTACCCAAACGCCAAATAATTTTAAACTCCAGTCGGCCCTACAGTGCCGAGCGTCTTATAGAGTGTTAGTTTTGTCTGGCGGGAATGGTAACTACTACTTATTTGCGTACTGAGACCAAAGTAACACCTATTGGCAAGAGTGATTCTCCACTTGATCTCCATGCTGACATCGTTTTTTATTTTGACGGTGGTGCCAAGATAGACAAAATCCTTAAAGAAAGCATATACTTTGTCTTGACGGAGAAAAAGGTTGATATGTACCACGGTAGTTAGCGCACACCGTCGGATCACCCTTCTTAAGGACAGGGCTGAGCACACCAAGGTTCCAATCATCGGGCATGCTCTCATCTAGCCATATTCTGCAAAAGAGCAGGTGCATGCACATTACCAACTCATTGCCTCCAGTCTTGAACAGCTTAGCAGGCAGGTCATCAGCGCCAGCTCCTTTGTTGTTGCTGTGTCCTTGAGTCGCTTGATTACGACCCTGATTTCGTAATAGCTAGGCGGCGTCTATAATTGGGGATGTCGGGAAGCTAACTCTGGAGGCGGCATTATCCTCATCGCCAGATAGCAACGTAGACAGAAACGTCTCTCCATCTTCCTCATATCCCGATAGTGATATAGATCGCGTAGCAGCTGACTGTAGGCGGCGTTTTTCACGGCAGTGGCTTCGAGACACTCCTGATAGTACCATTTGTTCCTCGAGCGTTGAAAAGCAGAGACGCTTTCCGTGGTAGTAAGCAAAGTCCATCGGCGTTATCATGTTCTGAGGGAGGTTGAGTTTGCTGCTGAGAGAATTGGGCGGAAAAGGATTCGGCAGTCTGTTGTGATCGCAGCTTTTTGATGTCAAACTTTCGCTGTGCGCTGGATCGCACATTCTTCGCTATGCTTAGCCGTATGCGAACCTTGGGTGCAACAAGGTAGTGGTCAGAGTTGATGTTGACACCATTGAATGTACCAGCATCAAGCATGCTGGTTGCATGCCTTCCATCAATCACAACATGATGAATTTGGTTCCGTTGCATGCGTCAAAATGAATTGTATTTTAATAATAAGTCGTCTCACAGACAGGCTTTGTTATTATTTTGACGGCAGATTTGTAAATAAACAAACTTAAAGATACTATACATTGCATAGTAGTAGCTATAATAATTCTGCGATATGACTCTAAGTCTGTCTGTCAACGATTCGTTTAATGAGTTTATTACGAGCTTTGACGATACAAGATACATTTTGTGGCGCTTGTCTATTAAACAATCGTATGACTTTTAGAGGCTGCCTGCTGACATTCACTGCTGAGTTTCGGGATTTCTGTTATGCGGTTTGTCGCAAGACTCGTGCTATTAAATGACATCCAAATCGATACAAGAATCGAGCAAAATCGTGAGTGTGAAATAGTTTCTGCTACTGATGATGACGTTTGAGGCTGTCGATGTATCTGACTATGACGGCTTGATTGACTGCCACGTGTAATACAACCAACAGTAAACTTAAGAATGGTTCTGCATAAATACATAAAATCAGAGGAGAGTAAGTCGTGTATTTGTATATGATTTGTGTAAGTTAAACAACAAGAGTTACAATATCCGAAGCAGTATCTGTTTTGTATTGCTATCTGAGTTCATTTGTATGCATCGGTAGAATACGTTTTAGTATTTATTCATGATTTTTGTGTTCTCTTTTTGTCCTCTTAGCTTTCCTACCTGCTGTTGTAGTTGCAGTTGATTTTACTTATCAATTATTTTAGGAATTAGTATTAAGCAATGAATTTAGTTTGTAAGATTTAAATAATAAACAGTATGTTTTAGTTATAAGTGTTGTATAAAATGTTAAGCTGTCCAGCACTGAAATTACAAACATCGATAAGAAAAACCATCGATAAGAGAGAGCAGCAGTAGCGGGAGCAATAACAAGAGGGGAGACTGATCTGGATAGCTGCAGAGCTAAGAAGTGTAAATAGTTTTTCTTTGTTAAATTAAATAGAGTTAAGGCGTAATTTGCAAACATGTTTTATTTAAACGTACTAACCCTGCATTAAACCTGCATTAATATATAGCATATTCTATCAAAGTCATAAGTAGCAGCTACAGCTACGGTTGCATCATGCCAATACCCATCAGTTCTAGGAAGCAGGGCTAAATTTTCAGGCCTGAATTACAGCTTCATATGAAGGTAGTCAGCAAAATGCAAATAAATTAAAAAGTAAACCAAAAGGCACCGTGTGAGTGAATTCAATAAAAATAAGGAGTAGTTAGGTTTTTGTATCAGTATAAGATTAAGTATAACTAAAAGTTAAATAATATAACTGTTTTTGAAATGAAATGTTTTTATTAATGAAAAATCAGCCCTGAATCACCTATGATTTTTTCAAAGAAATCATTCCTGAATAACCTATGATTTACAGCCTATCGATTGTAGCTATGAATCACTAGGTAATGGCCTTGTAAAATAATGAGCTGAGTGTCCACAGATGAAAGGGATTTGGAAAGTCTGGCCATGGAGTTTCAGGTCTTCCAAGGGTATTTGTTACAGCTCAAACTGGTCTTGTGGGGGAGGTTGAGCATTTAAATAAAAAACAAAATTTGAAAATCGGAAGTCAACTAAAAATATCATTTTATTTGTTATTTAAGGCTATATTCCAAAGTCAACTATAAATTTAAACTTTATTTATATTTGACTATTTATTATAAATAAATTTATTTTAATTATTGTTGAAGCTTTTATTTGAATGAAAGCAGTACTCCGCAATCAGGAAATAATTGTCTAATTCTAGCGAATTCAATATTGCGATAATTCCTATAATTCCTGTCCAGGAGTTTAAATAAACATCCACATATGGCACATATGCTCTCGGAAAACGCTTATATGTCTTTTAATAAACTCTAGCAGCTTATCTTCAATACTGGATGGACTTGCTGTGTTGCTGCAGAATGGCGATTGTGGTGTTTCTGGAGTGATGACGACACGGGGGAGAACTTTGATGCTTATCTTATTTTGCGAAGTCGTGTTCATACGGCGATGATTGATAATACCGCCACAAGAATGCATGGGCAACAAGTCACATGCCTTTTTGCCAAAACTGGCGAGGTTCCCCAAATCCGAGCCTATCGGGGCTAACAGGTGAGAGCAAGCCGAGTCCTTAATATCGGTGCCACAGGTTGAGCAGTTGTTTCAAGGCTCCTTATTGAGGTCGGCCCTCTTGTGTAATGTGAGTAGAACCTTGTGTTCGACGTGGAGTAGCGTTTCAACCGGATGCTGCTGCCCATAAAGCAGAAGAGGTGATACACTTCGCCCCTGCCATGCCCGATAGCACGCACTTAAAACGGCTCCGAAAAGGCAACAGATTCGGCTGATTTTCTTGAAGGGGCTTTAGTTGACGATTTGTACCAGACCCATTATGCTATGTGCATACTTAGGTGGCATAAAGACCACAGTGATTTTAATCTAACCCAAAATGTCGCGTTGAATAAATTCCGGTATGGATCTTGCATTTACTGTAAGACCATAAGTAATTAAAGTGGTAAATGGTCCTGGGAAGTGTTAAATGCAGCGTTTTTCAACTTCAATGGTTCAATGCCCGACAAAACACTCCAACTTGAATACTTCATAAACAAACCTCGGCTAACCACTCTTCAGCTGCAATCAACGCATTCCGCTGAATCGCTCATCTTCCTTGCCACTGCATTAAATATGAAAAATCAGTTTCAGATGCTCTGCAACTAAACCGCACAACTTACACTTATATGTGGCTACCCATATAGCGCCACTTACATATTGACATGGCAGTAAGCAGTATTCCACTTAAAATGCAATATGTGCACCGTACCCCTGGGTCCATATCAGCTTACTGTGTGCCACATTGCCATTGCTACTGGTTACAAGGCATTCGATAGGATAGAGTTTGAGGGGGCGGAACTGTGTGTGGTGGCCATGTCTGTGTCTCTATTAATGTTTGGGGTATGCACACTTTTCACTTTGCTTCCTCTTCTCTTTTCGTCATTTGCATAAAATGCGCAACTTTTGCTCACTCTTGGAGGGTTCAACCTCATCGTGGAATCGGCTGCTCCTTGTTGTATTGCAATTTTTTTAAAGGCTTTGAACTATGCAAGCCCCTTTTAATAATTTTTTAATGGTATTTATTTTCGCTACGCCATAGCTTGGGCTGTATCACTCTCTTTTTCTCCTTACACTACACTTACACAAACTAATAAAGTTTTTCCTGGCATACGATTTAAAACTGTGCTCGCAGCATTGCATTAGCACCTCTGACGTCAATATGTGAAACTGGTTTGGTTCCCTAAGTCGCTTTTTAAACTTCAGCCAACACATTTTTTTGATTCCCTTCTTCTTGACTTCCTCTCGATTTATGGTACTTCCCAACGACAATCATTTTTTTTTTGGTTCATTTTCTGCGCTCTTAAATCCACACTATCTCGCATCCATAGTATAATAACCAGGTAAGCTTATTCTGCTGACGTCGTATCTTAAATTTTTTGAGAGTCTAAGAGAGCTAGAGTGAAAGGCGCAAATCCCTCTCATTGCACAATTCTTTCTATTAGGCAGTGCACACAAACACAAAAGAGTTTGTACACACTCACATATAGCTGTAAACAGAAGCAATAATATGCGCAAAATAACCATCCTGGTTGACGTTCGCAGCAGAATGAAAAATAAGATACCATTGCGAGAGACGTTGGCAGAATAAGCTTACCTGGTATACTGATACTATGTCTCGCTACACGCCCTGATTTAACCTAGTTATTATGCGCAGATCACGAGAGGCGCGTTTGTTCAGAGCTTTTTGTGGC
Organism: Chymomyza caudatula; assembly: GCA_035041775.1. Classification (NCBI taxonomy): domain Eukaryota; kingdom Metazoa; phylum Arthropoda; class Insecta; order Diptera; family Drosophilidae; genus Chymomyza; species Chymomyza caudatula. The sequence goes on from JAWNKW010000209.1 coordinate 3,045,225, forward strand.
ATTTTTATAAAATTTTACCAAAAAGATGCACATCTTCTCAAGGCTGAGGGAGTTTGTCGAATCAAGTCGATATTTGCGGTTTACAACCGCTCCGTTAAATCTATCAAATCGAAACTTCTCAGAGATGTGCGACGTGTTAATGTGCACCTATGTTTAAAATATTATCGAAATCGGATAAAAACATCAAAAGTTATAGTCAAAAATATGATAATTTCACTCCCCCTCTCGCCTATAAACTGCTTCAAAATTCCACTTCGTTAAAACTGTATCCACCTTTTTTCAATAGAAGCCCCCCTTTCCCCCACTAGGTTTACCTTAATTACTGTCAAGCCCCACTATATATTGAATTGAAAATTGCCACAAACATTTATAAATATATTTTTGATCTGTTTCAAAATTCAACGACATTGGCACAAGACTACTGGAGTCATGGGCATAAAAGTAATTTTTGCCACCATAATAACCAACTTCCTTATAGGAAAACTTGTCAATTGGAACCTCCTACTAGAAAAATGTTTACAGGCATATAGATCTTATGAAAGGAGATATAAGAGTGGATACGTTCGTTCCCATTTTACCGTATTTAGTGTTTATAAAAAAAAAGAGTACAGGGTATTCCACTATCGGGCACCGGGCACCCGACTGTCTGCATTAAATTTCTGAAACAGAACTCAGTTTCTGGGACATTTGTTTGTGTTTTTCGCTTTGGCGTATTTCAGTTACGTTTTGCTTCTGCTGTGTTTTGCTCTTTCTCTATAATTTGGCTTATGGGCGGCTTAAGTCCGCCAGAAAACAGCTGCCGGCTTATTTTAAATTGTTATCTTTAAAAGATTTGTTCATATTTGGGGTCAAATTTGCTTCTATGGCTATTCTAAAAGTAAATCATTTTCTTATATGCTTTCAATTTTAACACCTAAAGCAAATGGGAGAATGAAAAATCGGCGCAAAATGTAGCCATCTAATGTAAGAGCATGCAAACTTCGTTCAGCTTTATTTTTTTTCTTTTCCGTCTGATTTTGTTTTGTTTTTGTTTTTCAATTTACTTTGGTTTTTTATCTTTACCTTCTTAGTGCCAATCTTCTTGCCCCTGAACACCCATGCTTTTGCTGAGCGTGTCAATTAAAACGGAAAGAATGGTTGCAACGAGACTTACATAAAGCCTCGTTTAGCCCTTAAGTTGCACGATTTGCTGTTGTGATTCGTAGAACAATTTTCATTTGGACGTTTTCGATCGCGAAAAGTCTTTTTATCTATAGAATATACTACAATTGCGTCAATATACAGTTACTCATATTTTATTTTTTCTTCTCTCATTACAGATCGCGATTTTGCAACATTTATACGAGGTAATTTAAACGTAACTGGTTTGGGAGTTTCGCTCCTATATATAGGTTTGTTGGGGTCCCAAGAGCGACTCGTATTAATCTTAATTTATAGCAAGTTTATTTTGTTTTTGGTAACTTTTCGTTGCTGCTGCTACTCGAAGTATGTTTCGAACTTAATGTCATGACCACTAAAAATGGCCGCCAAGCAGCCAACCAACACATGCCTGCCAAACGCTATATCTCGCTCTCTTTCGCACACCACACAGACACACACACACACACACACACACACACACACACAGGGACAAAACCATGGTTGTCAAGCAAAGTGAAACAACGAAATTCTCTGGAGATTTGCAGCGCCATTATAGCAAATTCGGTTGTTTTTCTCCCAAACGCCTAAACATATGCTGTGTTTTTTGCCTAAGTGTTACATGCGCTGCATGGCAACTGTGCAATGTGTCTGATTTCGGTTTTGGTTTGTGGATTGCGGTCCTTACGAAACTTTCCTCTTTACAGCACGTCATTTGTGTGTGTCTGATGTTGCATGAGCGCTGTACAAAAAGAGGCTGCTCTTGCTATGGTTGTACAACAAAATACACTTAGGCGATTTGGGGTTGTGTTTCAATGATTTTTTCCTACATTTGAAACTTAAATTTAACTTGAGGTACATTGTTTTGTATATATTTGAAGCATTGAAAAAAAATCACCAATCCCTGAAATTGTACATTTTTTGCCAGACACTTAAAGAATTGGAAAATAGATTGATAGTTGACTAAGTTACAAATTGGTGAGCTTATCTAAGTACAAAATTACACTTTTTTAACAATTTATGATCTGCTAGACTAGACATATGAATTTAGCATCAGAAATTCTTTCATTTTTTATTAACTTTTACATAATCGAAATAACTCCAGATGAATATATCCCACAAGAATGGCAAACTTTTAATGTTTTAGGTCTCCAATCTTTTAACAATATGTTTATTATTTTATGTCAAATTTCAGTTTGAATATTTGGTCCCTGAACTTTTACAGCACTGTTTTTGGTATTTCATTTAAGTTATCTAACAATATAAAACTTAGTCTTATGCGATTTATATTACAAAATGCTTTGAATTTAAGAAAGTCAATTTTATGTTAGCTAAAAACGATAAAATAGCAGCCATCGCTTTTAATGCAATCTGAACGTGGGAAATCGAATATTAATGCTTCTGGCTGACGGATTTTTAAAGAGAAGTTAAATGAAAATTTCAGCAAAGGCGTCTAGAGATTTCTGGCACAACCCTGTTTAAGTGCTTATCAGCAACAAGTAAAATTAAGCAGTTGAAAAGAAACAAAAGGGTAAAATGGAGTCAGCTGAGCTTTATATGTGGCCACAAGCTTATTTGCTGTTTGGCAGTTTTGGTCTGCTGACGACCTTGCCTTGCTGGTATAATGTGGCACATAAAAGAAAATACTGCTGCTTGAATTCCAGATTCTATCGATTTGAGTTTCACATTCGAGTTGAATGATCGAAAGAGTTATAAATTACAAGAAGAAATGCCGAATAATGCTGAAAATCCTCTTAAGTATCGCAATGGAAGCGACTCCTGTGTCTACCACTGCGTATACGCAATGTAGTATTAAAATTTTCAACTGCTTACACTTAAGCAAACTTTTTAAGCTTCCACATATTTTTTTCTTTTTATTTATTTATTTAAGATTAACAACAACAGTCACAGTGGTTGATTAAAGATATATAAAATTAAATTTAAATATATAACAAAGTTAAATTAACATAAAATAAACCAAAAATAAATGAAAACATTGCAAGATTGGGAGAGGAGGCCAACTATGCCCCTACCCACAGCCAGAGCGGTCAGTGGCAACAAAGTTGTTGAAGCCATCATAAAACAACAAGAACCTCCGACCTGTTGGGGGAGTTTTATCCGCCCGGAGGCCAGCTATGCACCTACCCAAAGCCAGAGAGGTCAAAGATTATTACAAGTTTTAAGATGCTGTAAGACCATTTTAATTAGGCAAGAAGGAGAAATTTCCGTTGAAAGAATACTACTAAGATCATTCAAGGCGTAGTTACTTGTGCACCTATTTAAATATATGGGTACAAAATTCCTTGTTCGGAGATTTGGAGCATTGAACCTTACTTGGCTAAGCAAATAGTTTGAATCTATTAACCCACAAATAAGCTTATGCAGGAAAGTCTCACTAAGGGCAGTCCTTCGATGTGCTAGAGAAGGAAGATCAATAAGGAGAAGTCTACTAGCGTAGGAAGGCAAACGGATACTGGGATCCCAATTTAAGTTGCGTAAAGCAAAGAGTAGAAATTGTTTCTGCACAGATTCAATTCGAGATTGATGTTGTTTGTACTGGGGTTACCATTCGCAGAAGCAATACTCAATCACGGGCGAACAAGGGTAGTATAGAGAGTTTAGGTAAATATTTGTACATAAATAATGCATACTACTTGAAGCACAGTGTTCTTACTTGTTTTTGTTGACCGTATTACACGAATTTCCCAATATACGCTATATATGTGTTTAAATTATTATATGTAATTATGACACTCTGTTAGAGCCCAGGGCGTCCAATAGTTGGTCAAAATAAAAGATAATACAAAGTTATTAAGCTGAATCAAATGATACCAAACTGTTGGCCAGGCCAATATATGAAGACAGAATGCTGAAAGCACGTCTTAAATTATGCAAAGGCAAAAACTACAAATAAAGATATATACACGAGCTGCATACTATAGTGAATGTATAAATAATTCCGAGCTGCATTTACGTGGGGCGGCCTGGTCTAATTAAGTGTTGGTTTTGTGGTAGCTGCCAAGGAAAGCGTTGCATGCAACAAACAGATAACCGACGAGGTTCGATCTGAATTTGTGTATATTGCAGACCATTTATACAAAACATAAACGCGTAAAGGGCCACAGATTTTACGGAGTACTTTCTGCCCAAACGTTCCAAGTTCATTTTCATCAGACTGCGTCATCGGCAAGCAGAATGGATGAGCGTCTTATTCTACTTCTCATTTGTCTACTTTGGTCTTCAAAATTGTCGACTCTTTACCTAACCGTCTTAACATGGGGATGACATTCAAAGTGGCAGCTCGCCTGACGTAGTGCAGAATCACCTCAGCACTAGTCTAACACCGTATTTGTGCAGATGTAGATTTTGTTTTGGATTTTTCAAATTAAGCTCTTCAAATTACTGTACAGCTATGATTTTTAACAAGAGCAGCATTTATACTTAGAGATTAGATTTTCTTTTGACATTTACAAATTTAAAACCTACACGCAACGTCAAAACAAAAACTTTGTAGTCAAACCTCGTCGCTTGACTCTAGTGGCAAGCATGTCGCGCCGTCATGTCTACTCTATATTTCAGTGCAACTCTGTGTATGTGTGCGTGTGTGGGGCACCCACGTTGTGTCACCGACGTGTCGCTGCCGCTGTGCTGTGTGTGGCATGTGTCGTGGTTGTTATTGTTGTTGATTTTGGTTTTGATTTTTCGCTTCATAAATCAAATTATTTTGCGCGTGTAAAATATAAAAAAATACTCATAAAAACAAATATGTCCCAAGCAGACATGTAAAAGCAAAAGGTAATAAAAAGTTTTGATTTTGGAATTTTCATTTCTTTGCGTGTTTGTACAGTACACACACAAACACGCATACAGCAAGAATCTGTGTGACTAAGCGGAAACGGAAGTGTGTAATGCCATACATGCAACACCACCTAAGGCAGCAGCTGTGGTTTTTACCAAGGTGGTTTTTTAATTGCAGAGATGAATCTACAGCAACCAGAAACTGACAACAACAATCCTAATCCTAATCCTACTCAAAATAGGTCCAAGCAAGGAAACAAACATAAAAGGATTCCTCTTTTTATTTTATCTTTTTATCGTAAGAATATTTTATTTTATCATAAATTAACTAAATACAAATGGGCTTGGCTTTATTTTTTGTGTACGTTTTTAAAACTTTAGTTTTTTTTTTTGATCTGAAGTGTAGCACAAGTTAAATTAAAATTAAGTAGAGTGTGAACTAAGTTTTAGTGCTGGCAGCGAGGCACAAAACGCCCAGTTAATGAAATGCCAGTTACTAAACTAACTTTTAAGTTGTGGTTTGGTTTGTAAATGTGAAAGTATCTATATATAGATCGCGTAGCAGCCGATTGCAGGGCCCTTCTACTCACTCCTGAGCATACCACTCGTCCTTCAGCAGTGGTAGTACGCCAGGAGTAGGATATATGCATACAAAGTCCCTCGGCGCTAACGGGTTCGGAAGTAATTTCAGATATATGATTTATATAAATAGGGCATGAGATCCAAAAGATAAAGAAAAAAGCAAATTTTGGCTGTTTTAAGAGTGGACCAAAGTAAAAATGTTTGCTCGCTTTGTCTTACTCTCGACATATGGCGGCTATTTAAAACGTTGTTTTTTTTATGTATGGGGAAGACGGTTATAACTTTATTCTTCTTCTTCTTTTTGACTGGTCATATCAAAGACTGACCGGGTTACGGCCTGATTTAGGGCGGACGACATATGTACATCTTCCATTATCAGAGCGGTTTTATGTTGAAGATCCCAAAACCTAAGCAAAACCTTGTTAACGCACAGCGAAACACGGGTTTGGTTATTAGAGCTACAGCTAACTTGTGGGCACCACGTGGAGGTGTTGAGTCAACTCGGTTATGGAAGAGACATGAATCAAGCTGGCCTTTCTAAGTGAACGGAAATCAGACGCTTTTCCAGAAGCCAGGCCCATCTAAATTGTGCTTCTCTTAAAACCAAATTTTTAACATTTACACAAATTTTTAAAAGTCAAAAAATGGTTAATGCCAAGAGTTTTACACATTGCTCCTTTTATGCCGGGTTTTAATCTCTTCGAAACTCAACTAAGCGTGCATTTAGTAAATGGTATTTTGTTGATTTGAGTTTTATTGTATTTTTGTCTCGCGATCTTTTATTCATTTGGCCAATTCAGTGTAACCCGTGTGGTGAGCGGGTTAGAGAATACCACCACAGCAGGTCAAAGCTTGTCGTATGAGGCGACGAACAATGACACTGGGATTTTTCGAGACCAGTAGGCCTTAAAAGTGTTGTGCGTAGTGTTTGGGACCCACCACGTAAAACCACAATTGCAATGAAAGAATGTATTTACATAAGGCCGTAACCCGATAACGGGTTGTTATCGCCAGTTAAGAAGAAGAATTCAGTAAAGGAAGTGAAAAAGTGAAAATATATGACGACATACCAAAAATTATTATATCTAATAATATCAAAGCACGTACGTAACCTCCAACAGAGTTTCCCCCGCGACATATTAATTTCCACGCGGATGCGGTAAAAGGTTTTCCCACACTTAGAGATGTGCAGAGTGTGGTCAGTCAGTGGTCATTGGGGCTGCTTTGACTTTTTAGCGGCTTCTGCGACTGCGGCGAAATTCTATATAGACAACACAGGAAGACATCAACCGCAGTCACAACGCAGATGAGCATCAAACAGAGCTCCGCCATGTGTTTGTTTTCGTTTGTGTTTGGTGCTGCTTTTGTGTAGTATGTATATTATTTTTCTTTGTTTTGCAAATAATCATTTCAAATGATTCGCATTTTCGAGCATTTTTAAGGTTGGCTATACATTTAGTACTTGATTAGGCGCATAATTAAGTTGATGTTGGATACTGAGGTCTTACGTGCGAAATATATCGCATTGCGTGTTGCTACAGCTCAGCAAGTCTCAAGATTAGTTCGAGAATTGAATAACCGGAGTCTCTTTACCAACTGCCTTCACTCTACCATAAACAGGTTGGCATTGTTTCTGCCACTAAATTAAACTCATATTAAATGTATCAACAAGCAGAGCCAGAGTCACGCCTTGCTGAATGCCATTGTCACCCCGGCAGAGGCGTCGCAGTCAGCAGACCTCGCAGCTAGCAGAGACGTCAGCATTGAAAATTGAAAAACATCTGTCACGCATAATGATTTTGGATTCAGTTTATTCCCAGAATTTAGACCTGGTTTTGGCAGTGTTTATGAGGCATGTTATTGTTGCCAGAAGGACTTATTAAAAGCCCTTTGCCAGATAGAATGAATTTGAATGGGAGCCGAAATTTGAGAGAAGAATGCGTAGTAATTTGTTTGAAATGCTTTGACGCAAAAATTGCATCTAATGCAGCAAAAGTCGTGATATGGCTTAACCCATTGACGCCCAGCAAGTTAACCCAAGTGCAACAAAAGAACACAAAACCAATCAAATTACAAGGAAAAACTAATATCAACCCAAAGACAAGCCGTGGCTTTGCTTCTTTCACTGCTACAAGCCGTTAAATAGATTATTATGTTAATTACTGTCACGTCACGTTTCAGCATGTTTCACTTCCTAGCTCGAGGAAGAGCTAAAAAGCTTCAAAGTCATTGTTCACCATTTCTGTTATGGCTGTGGTACAGTCTGCAGAGGGCTGAGAGAGCGAGCGGGAGACATCAGACGGGTTGGTTGTTGGTATTTTCAGGTGCTTTCAACAGACAATTAGCGTACACAAAATATGAGCCTGAAACGGAGTTGGATGCAGTCAGCCACGTCAAACAAAGTGCGCCACAGAGCGTATACTTAATGTGTTTAGTTTGCAGGTATTTCGCATAAAATATTTAAATTACTTTCATTGACACATGCAAACATGCTGTACAGCATTGTGCATTGGCAATTAGTTGAATTGACTACTGCGAATATACTTTACTATAATTATGGGCAAATTTTAGGAAGGACAAAGATTAAATCAGGAGTCGGCAGCGGTAGCAAAGACGTTAGCAGAATTTATGTCGCATTTGTGTATCAACACTTAAAATCTGTCAATGTGTTGAGCTCATTCAAAAAAGAGGTTTTAATACGGGCAAACAGTTAAATTCATAAGTAAATCACGAATGAAACATTTTGTGTCGATTAAGTTTCCGATTTTTGGCATTTCCGCTTAAACTAGTGTTGCCAATTTAGCCTTTTCCCCCCTAGATCTTGCTTTTGTTAATACCCGTTTGCGTTTCCGTTTAAACAGCGAGCAGCACGATTTTTACCTTTTTTTTTTGAAAATATATTTATATTTTTTCAGTTTTATTTTAGCTAACCATATGAAAATGAAAATAGCGTGAAATCGTAAAATTAATGGATAAAATTTGCTCGAATAAAATATACCGGAAAATCATCAACGATATACTCCACAGATTTCATTATTAAATTACACTATGAAACATCCGAAATGGGGCAGTATCGTTCCATTTCAGGATGATAGTGCTAGGCTAGCATAGTAAAATGTGCAATGTGTGTGTTCCTTTATATGATTTTCTTAAGTAGTCTCATATTTTCGTCTATATCTTCGCTAAAGCCCATCCGATTTTGATAACCAAGATATCGCTGGAGAGGTAATTGACCACCGAAAACTAAACTATGTATATTTGGTGCTCCTTTTGTATAGTATGTATATTATTTTCCTTTGTTTTGCTGTTAAAATGCAAATAAGCATTTCAAATAATTGCCATTTTTTGAGCATTTTTAAGGTTGGCTTTACATTTAGTACTTCATAAAATATGTATATATATTTAGAAACAACCTGGTATTGATGATCGATAAGAAAAGGCAATTTTAAAATCTAAATCTAATACCTGAACTGTCTTTGTTAAAGTATATTAGTCTAGGTTAACCTAGGTTAAGACGACTGTCAGACATAGTGCCTGACTCACTTATACCATAATACGGCCCATTGTGATACCGTGGGATCTAAGAAGGCACTCCCTCCTTTTTCAAACGCAGACAAAATCAGAAAGGAGACCAATCGGATTCAGAGATAAAATCTGCACTCCGCTTAGGTTTAATTACGGACAGATCTGACATACTATTCAGAAAGTAACTGCCCATATGCTTGAGCCCACGTCTACAGAGAGCTGGACAAAGGACGAACAGAAGAGGTGCTCAACCGTTTTTACCTCTTCCTCGTCCCCATCCTGAAAAAATCGTGTAAAATAATGTGGAGCCTACAAGTTTCCATAGGCAAACTTGTGCCTTGTTCATCAAGAAGAAGGGGAGAAATAGTGCATTGTCTGGCAAGCTCATCAGCTATACAGTTACCTTCAAAGCCTCGGTGTCCCGGCACCCATATCAGGCTAATAACTGCTAATTTGTTGCTGTCAAATTAGACGATATTGCAAAGAGTGATTTAATAGCCGCTCCCGTCCGGATTGTCGAGTTACTGCCAGATATTTATTTATTAGTTCGCAGCAGCTTTTGAATAGCTGCGGAAGGTATCCCCAAAAAGTTGAGTGTTTTTAATTTTATTCACTCATAAATTGACCGATTTGGGTTTAACAAGAACAACAGCATATATAAGTGGCTTTTATACATATAAACCGCGAATGGTATTTCAAAAACCGATTGTTAGAAAAAGACTAGTCAACAAAACGCATAGGTTTGATCAAGAAATTATCTATATAAGAAATATTGCAAGATTCGTCATCTTTAATGACTAATTAAATTGGATCAGATTTGTGTTGGATGAGAAGCTTCAAAAATAAAGGTTTATTTCCAAAAATCAAGAAAACCGAAATATTTCGTGGTCACAAAAGCATACTTATTAAATATTTTGGCAACAAATCAACGTGTCAACGTCTTTGGCCAAATTTCAGGAAAGAGCGTCTAAATAAAACAAATTTTCATTTGACCATAGATTTAATGGTAGGAGTGGAACCTCCTCAAAAATACCGATATTCGCAAAATGCTCAAAACCTGAATGTGACCGGAAAAAAGAGGCAGAACTGTTTAGAGTTCTTACATATGAACTAGTGTTGAGTAATGTTATAATGACATTCTTCATTTTGTTAGAATAGTTAAAGAGCACCAAAATATAAAACTTATCTTAGAGCCCAAAATAGTGCGAGAGAATTGGACCTCGGTTGGCAACATAAGTTGCCAATGGGAACTAATGGGTTAAGTCAGTGAGACTTATATCAATTCATATTAAGCTCATGCTCAATGGGTTAACGCAACACTTGAAATTACTACTATAACCGAGTGTAAGCTCCCCTCTTATATCCAGCAAATGTCTATTCTTTATTCTTGGGTGTAATTTAAAGTCCTCTAATTTCATAACATCATTAGCCATTGCATAAAAAAAAAGTATTTTGTAACTCTCACCGTTAACACTTTGTTGATCACTTTGTTATTTAGAATCAAAAGCCAGACCAACTAAGAACAATTAAAGCCAGTATAGTTTTGGCAATTTTTCTTGCCCATGGATGTGGGATAAATTAAGTCCAAACTGGTTCTCGGGTTTTGAGTTAGCGGCTTCGGATCATTGTGGTACGCGAGGTCAAACTTACTGACTGACAGACGGAGAGATTGACGTGCGCACGTCTCTGAGCCAAACAAGTCTCAAATAACAATAATCATAATAAACATAATCATCATCGTATGAAATAATACATAAGAATTATGTTAAGAGCGGACGCTGGCCATAAAAGGCAGCTTGATGTTCTTGTTGTTGTTTTCAGCAGACAAGTTAAGAAGTATCTTGCGTAACATTGCATTTTAAGGTGGAACCAAATCGAAAAGAGAGAAACATAGAGACTAACGATGAATGAATGCCAAATAAGATTGAATTAGTGGCACGGCTAAGCATGATATTTGCTTCAGTAAAACAAACGAAAAATGCAATTGAATTATCAATTTTTTTGTTTTATATTACATTTTTTTAAATTGTTGAAGGATTTTAATCATATTACAAGATACACCTAGCGCCCTTCGTCACACTACCTGCATATCCGGTTGCTGGCTGCCCTTCAACTCTTTTGCCAGTTTCAACTTCCACTGCCAAAAATGACACTTCGCGCCGCACTTTTATGTCAAGTTGGAATTTCAAGAGTTCATCGTTAGTAAGTGAATTTATCAAAGAAGTATAGCTAGATACGACAGCTGAAAAGCTTTGCATGAAATTTGACAGCTTCTCGATAGAGCCAGAAAGAATTTCGACAGCTCACTGACATACCGCAAAATGCCATCTGTTAAAAGCACTCGAATGACAGATAATTGTGGGAGTATGAAGAAGTGTCGGAAACGTAAGCGAAGAAAGTTGGATTGATAAAGAAAAATTTCTGGTTTTCTATATTCTATTTGCTGTAGGTAGAGTCCTTTTGTGTGTTGGTCAGGCTCTTCTGCTTATCGGGGGCGACGATAACTGAATGATATGGCTAGATAAAAGTATGTCCGATATTTGGAACTTTGGGGTTGACCCCAAGGTATGCGCTAACTTCCGTGGTATGAGTCTTTTTTCTATCGCTTGTGAGTCTAGCGTATTGTGTGAGTTACTGAATCCATCGCGAAAGAACTGATTATACCTTATCAGTGTGGCGTTAGGCCTGTTAAGTAATCTTTGAGAATAATGTCAAGCAACATATGCAGCAGTGGGAAAGAACATCTCGCTTTACACCAGTCGCTGCCCTCAGGTAAAGTATATGGTTTCCTCGAGTAACGATACTATAGGGTTGGAATTCGGTTGAAAGCGATTTGCCAAATTTGTTTTTTTTTTTTAAATTCGCGGGTTATGAACATTCGCTTTTCAATTTTTTTCTTAGTACTCATGTGCATGCCAACAATCACTGAAAACGTTTAAGCAGTGATGACTATTCAAATAGAGAAACTTCGAATTTCTATAAGAGGAGTTGCTCAGGATGACGATATTCCAAGACGATCCAGATGCGCTCAAAAGGATCATAGCTGGTGACGAGACATATCCATTTTATGACTTTAAAACTAAAGCCCAATCATCCCAGTGTAAGAAGGGCCAAGACCGAAGAAGCGCACAATGCCGTACGGTCACTGAGGAAGTTTTGAGCAAAAATTGATGGCAATCGCATAACAAAATTGATCATGCATCGTTGCTTATTCGTGTTTTTTTGGGCAAAAATAACACCCTAATCATAGCCACCGCTGAAAAGACTCTGAAAGGACGGCGCTAATCCACGAGTCAGTTTATAAAGACCGCCAAGCTGGAAAAATTCAAGGCCATAAAATATTGCATATCAGAATTTCTTCGATGATTGGAAAAAACGTTATTACTAAAAGACTTCTTACTATGAAATGACAAAATAGTAGATATTGAATAAAAAAATTATTTTCAGGAAATATCTAAATTCAGCTTATTTATTGAAAAGATGTATTACCAAAATAAGATACCCTATAATCAAAACGGTGACAACAAGTATAATGCTACCAACAACAACTATAATAAAAGCGACAGTGGCATCGACTGCGACACCGACAAACGGAACTACGCGTCTGTGAAGCGGCCGCCAAAGCGTTAAAAATGAGTAGAGCTCTCGGAACAGTTGAGTACTAAGTTGGAACAGTTGAGAGTGGGACCGACGCAAACCAGAGCGCAGAACCAGCTCAGAGTGTGAATTGGAGAGGCGGAAATGGGCATGGCTGTTACCATAGAGACTTATGTAAAGTGTATTAAATATGAGATTGATGAGACTGGGCAAAATACTCAACAACTGAAACTATTGCCAAAATTGTTGCAAATGGTGTTGGCCGTTGAGTGTTGCCAATTGAGGCTAAGCAGCTTAAGGTTCAGTTGATCAATTGCAAGCCAATCGTAGAGGTATAAACAGTGAATTTTAATTTATATATGTTTAACTTATATTTTCCAACACATTAGCAGAAATTTGTTTTAAGTGTAACAATAATAACAGCAAAAGCTACCCATATGAAGACGCAAACTGACAAAAAGCGCAAAGTTTTGATATGACTTTGCTTGACTTTAATGAGTGTGAAAAATTTTGTTGCGTGTTTAGGAAAGTGTTGAAAGTTTGCCTTGGCTTTGTAGCTTCTTGATTGTTGCTTGTTTGTTGTTGCAATGAGCGGAAACACGCACACTCTTACGAATGAATGTGTCGAATACTCTCTGCCGGTGTTAATAGTCACAGAGTTAGAGTTAGTTGCAGAGTCAGTTACAGTTGCAATCACAGTTTTTAGTGAGTCTCGCTGAGTGCGCAAAGGAAAATAATAACTTAACATGTATAAAAATTTTGTATTTCTCGTTACCTTCTTAAGACGTTATAATTATGGTTTTCTTTAACCTGGAATTGAGACCTTACCAGCATTAAATGGGCACAAATTTTGAGAACTCAAGGAATATACGTTAGGCCAATGGGGCGTATGCTTATTTGTAGAACAGAAACAACAAGATTTTAAGAGAGAAACTACTAAGTTTGATTAGAAGGGCCATTTATGTAGTTAATTTTTGTCAAAAAACTAGTTTTAATTTTGAACATTTAGCTTCTTGTTTATTAAGTTGGTTCCCTAATATCAATGCAGCGTTACGGATTTCCCCACTAAGTCATCCAAACTTGATGTTTGTATTTGGATGTAAAGAAAGCTAATTTTTGTATATAAAGAAGCTGTTACTATTTTGGATATTTAGTTGGGAGCACTATGCAAACAAAAAAAAAAAATTTTATGCAGACAGTCGGGACGGTGCCCGATAGGATGGAATACTCTTTAACCTTTTTTCCCCATAAGCACTAAATCCAGCATATGGTAAAATGGGAAAGAAAGCATTTTCTTTTATGTCTCTTTTTACAAATTTAATATGACTGTAAGAATTTTCCTATTGAGAAGTTCCAATTGACAAGTTTTCCTATTAGGACTTTTATGGCTTTTATGCCCATAACTCTAGTATTCTTGGGCCAATGTAACATAGATCGACAAACTTCATCTTTTTGGTGTAATTGCGCATCTTTTGATTAATTTGTGTGCCTCTAGACGTTCATACGAAAGGACGGACAGACGGACATGTCTTTATCGACTCGACTATTGCTCCTGACCATTTTTTCCCATGGAATAAATCTTTATGCACTTTATGGCAACCCTGAGCATCATTGTTTGTCGTAGTTTTCATCGCAAAAGGTATCGTTTGGAAACACGAACAAAATTTTAAAATCTTTTGTAGAAATAAGTTGGAATTCACACTTTCGTCTAATAACAATGTTTTCAACGCATGAGATTATGGGTGGCAGTACAACTTTTCCGGAATTCTGCGCATCAGAAATATGAGGTTGCATTCTGCGCCCCTCAAAGATGACTATTTAAGATACGGCATCTATAATGTGCATTAATATTAATCTGAGTAGGTCCAGTAGACAAAATTGCACCAACCCTGACAACATACTCCCTCTCCTCAGCATCCCTATAAATTGTGGCAGACTAGCCCGCAGCAAAGGGCAGAGAACTAACTTCGAAGACCACAAAAATGAAAACACATCGAGGACAACAACAGAAAATGCACTTTCAGGAAAATTTCAACAAATAGTGGACAGCCTGATAACAACGCCACCACGACCAGCCACGAGGTCTATCTCATCGGCCATAAACGTTGTGTTTTATCAAATAATTCGATCTATAGAGTTAAGCCCGATCATCAGGAGTTCGTACACTTGCCCGTATATTTCTGCGCAAAGTGCAGACAAAATTTGAAAATTCAACTTTGAGTTCATATATATCAAGTTTGGAAATGTACATAATTGCCTATCCCTTACCCTTAAATTAGCCGGGGATATTAGAGGCTTCTTAAAGACTGCATGGCTATTATAGTCGACTTCTCTTCTTCACTTGTTGTTTACTCAATAAATACCAAATTTCAGACAACGTAAGCTGTCTTTCAGCCCTAAACCTTAATGCTGCCTCTTCTTTGCTTAACAGTTGGTATTAAATGATCTTTATTCAGAGCTGTACCCTTGTTCCACGTCAATAATTTGTATCTTTTTACTTCGAAATCCAGAGTTTACTTTCATTAGAGAAATTTACTTTGTTCCAAAAGTCTGGCAGTTTGGAAATTACACTTATGTTATCATCGCTTCAACATCAGTAGATTAGCGGCAAACCTTGGTTTTAACTTGTCCAAGTGCACAACCTTCTCTTGTAAATACCCAGAACGTGGCTTCCACAAGATGAAACCCGATGAAACATAGTTTGTTATTACTTGTTGTGGCTTCATTGCTATTAAAAACGGAAGTGGTCCGCCAATCTTTATTCTTCTTCTATGATACTTATTGCCATCCACATGAAATATGCTTGATTGCGCATATCGCTTATGTCATATGTCATTAGTGCATATCGATTACAATTAATTATCAATATTCATCATTACTCTTTGAACTGATGAGTGAGCGCTGCTCTGATAGAGTGTAAATCTGAAAGTGTAAATAGCAAAAGAATAGGTTAAAATTACGGCAGGCGAAACAAAAAAAACCTATTAGAATGGATGCCAAAGCGACTTAAGAAGGTGCGAGACTTCCCTCATATTACTAGAAGACATTCATTAGTTATTTAATTTTATTGCGGATGTCTATTTTAAGGTAGTTTTAATAACATGCAAACTTGGTAGAATTTGAGTTTACAATGAGCAGTTTTCAAAAAGGAAATTGATTTCTGTATACAATACAGAAAAAAGGAAATTGCTATAAATCGCCTATAACTTGAAATATATGAAATCAATGTTGCATTTTCTAATTTTTTTTGCAACGTACACACAAATACGCGGGGAAGTGTAGGTTAAATTTTCTCGTGCATCTCTTTGTGGTTGGGCATAGCGATGTCAATGTATTTTTCACCTATCGATATTAACCTTAAGAGATGCTTCCTGCAGTTTGAGTCGCTTTTTCTAGAGTCCTTCAAATTCTCTTGTCTCAATGAAGTCTTTATATGGCTTTTTACTTATTCATCCAAAACTTTTTAAAACACTATCGGATTTCTAAAATCTCATCTTTCAATAAATACAGAAAACACAAAAAAGTTTGCAACTTTTGGTAAGCCTTTTCTTAAAAAAAAGAAAGAGTCGTTGGTATAAATCACATGACACACTTATTGGAAAATGAATTTGTGAAAGTCGGAAAAGTTGATACCCAAAAAAAATTACCACACAAATCACCAGCTCGTAACTGTGCAAATTAAAAGATAAGAACCACAGGCAGAACTTGGCCCAAGGGCCCAAAAGAAGCAAAACCACCAGCCGCAGCAGCCACTGACTAACGGACTATATAACTCTGGCACACGCATTACTCGATGCCTTCAACTATGCCACACGCTGTGGCAATGTTGCAAAAAGTTGCTGCAGCCAAATGCGAAAACGAGTTTTTCCTTTAGCAGCCAATGGCAACCACTTATAAAAAATGGCATAATTTTTGCTCCAGACAGAGTTTAGAGCAAGAGGGCATGGAGTCTGCAAACAGCTGGTCATTCACACGGTCGAAATCCGAAGAGCGAGGGCAGTGGGTTAAATTGCAAAATTGGTACGTACGGGGTCCACCAGTTTGGTACAATCGAAGTATTTGCATTATGTGGCAAGTTTTTTTGGAATAACTTTTATTGGAATACTTTTATGGCTTTTATGAGTGTTATTTCGTTTATAGCGCTGTGCGTAATTGGTTGACTTCATCTGCTAGTTTTGTTGTCTGTTATTGTGTGCAGATAGAAACCGTTTAACGGTTTTGTGGGTGAACTATATAATCTTTACTTGACTCCACTATGAACTGAGTTGAATTGAACGGAATATCGTGGACTCAATCAGGCATGAGCAACGTTTCATTAAAGTTGTACAAACAACAAAGCAAACTACAGTGGCGACAGCTGTGGAGGTTTTACTTTTACCTATTATCTCGTAAACGTTTTGATCAAGTTTGTCAGCTTTTGTCTACATTCTTCTTCTTAACTGGCCATAACAACCCGTTATCGGGTTAGGGCCTGATTTCATTGGAACCCTACGCACAATCCTTTTAAGGCCTTGGGTGGCTCTACTGGTCTCGAAAAGAACCCAGTGTCATAGTTAGTCGCCTCGTACGACAAGCTTTGACCTGCTGAGGTGGTATTCTCTAAACCGCTCACGACTATATTATAATGTTATAATTGGTATATTATAATGCTTCTATGAAGTAAATAATAATGCATCATGGTCTCCAAAAAAAAGCTTTCTTTTAATTGGAGTCAATCGTTTTTATACCCTGTACACAAAGTGTAAAAGGGTATTGTAGATTTGTGCAACGTATGTAACAGGCAGAAGGAGGCGTGACCGGGTATTCTTCTGTCGGGCACCGTCCCGTCTGTCTGCATCAAATTTTTATATGATACACAGGGCCCAAGATTCTAAACAGTTTGATCATTTTCAAAGTTTTGTTATAGACTAGCTAGAGAGTATAAAGCATTCGCTGCCTTAATACTATAATTTCTTTTTCAATGACAAAAATTTGCGTAGCTTCAATCAGCAGACAAATTAATTAACATCCTTGGAAGTCGACAAACTGCCATAATGCTCAAATGGCAAAATGCGGCAAATAAGCCTCTTTGTGTCATATCTACTCTTAGGGGTCGCTGACCCTCTTAGCTTCGTTGACTTCTAAGTGAGCTCATTGTTTTGAGCCACAAAAATTAGCAGCAGACACAAAGAATTGGTATGCTACTTGTTATGCGCTTGCTTTTTTTCACTTTCAAAAGGACAATTGAGACGGACGCGAATCCGGCTAAGTGGTTCGGGAAAAGATTAACCTATTAAATTCAGCTAGTCCCAATTTCCGTTCAAACTCATCCACCAAATAAACTTTTACTTAATTGTCAAAAAACATGTACTAAAATTAAGTTTAAGTCAGTCGCAAATAAATAGCCGCACTGCGAAGTGGCCAAACACTAGTCCTGTTTTAATTAGAAGACAACTAAGTGGCAACATTTACTAATTATATTATATTGTTTTGTATATTTTGTATTGCAAATTATGGGACTTAATAGGTATAAAACTATCCATCTGGATAGTGGCCAGTGTTGCACTTCATGCATACACAGTTGGAGTTGTTTTTGTGAGTAACTGACATAATGTTAAGTCTCGTAAAACCTAAATTCATAATTAGACTTTCTGTGGCAGGAACTGTCATTACATTTCTAACAATCACCAGCAAAGTTATATTAGTATGTCTTGCGGTCTAATATAGTCTCCACCAAACTCATTTTTCATGTGCTTTTTAATAGACCGACTTTAACACAAGAAATATAATAATAATACTCTTTTAATGATAAAAAGCGAAACATACAAACTATCGAGCTAATTTTTGTCTATTCAAAACAATATACGGTCCTTTTTGCATAAGGTTTATTATACCAGGACGTTAATGATTGAGGCTCGAACTTAATGCGTGATATTTTGAAAATTGTCGACACAAGACCAATATTCCAACAGTGTTATTACCCTGAAACCATCAAACAAATCTTTCTTAAGCCCTGTACGCAGATAAGCGAAATTTTTATTTCACTGTCAAATGTAACTACCGCGCTATTTACAAAATACGCAGCCTGCTTAGTTGAAAGTTGACACTTCTTACTTGAGAGGTGTCATATTGTCATTAATTGTTTATCTGTGTATGAATAGCTGATATTTCGCGAAAATTATATATTTTGTACTTTAAAATCTTTGAGAATGGAGCGTAAATATAAAAAAGTGTAGCTACTATATAAAGCATTTTAACAATAATCTCCTCCTTGTGTGAATAATCACACAAATTAATTTTTAATTTAAATTTTTTCAACTTTTTTTTAAAGCTATCTTTATGAAACTTCTTGACAATTCCTAAAATATCAATTTAACGCATAAAAAGTTCTATTTAATATAATTTTATTTTTCGATATCGAGATATTCCAAAATTTACGTTGGCTTCCCTCATGTGTGACTTTTCACACATATGGAATATCTCTCCATTTTGTACTAGAAACATTATTTTTTATATGAACATATGTTTATTTTTAAATAAGAAGTGTGCACGTACAATGATACATACACATATATATAGTATTTGTTATACCCGATTATCAAAAATACCGTTACGAACATGATGCGGTTGTGGTTCTAACTTATCCACAATCATGATCAGGCATTCGTGAGTAGAGGAAACCACATAAGTTACGAGTATACTAACGGTCATGAATATACGCACTCTTACAGGTTTCTGGTATATGTTGGTTGTGACTAAATCATAGATTGATGCCGTGGAATAATTGACAAATAGTTGCTATAGTTGGTTGATTATTTAATCAATCCAAATGCTTTACCATTTTTTTATTACTTTAAATTTCATACGTAGGGATTGGGACCCACCATGTAAAGTCCCAATTCCAATGAAAGAAATACATCAGGCCAATTCCAATTCCAATGAAAGAATGTATTTATATCAGGTCGTAACCCGATAACGGGTAGTTATGGCCAGTTAAGAAGAAGAAGAAGTGCTGTTGCAAATTGTTCCATCACTATTTAATGACGCAACACATCAAATTTCTGCAGACAACACTTAAATCGTATCTCTAATTATACTGATCATTTGTAAGCTGCAACAAAAGTTGGTATATATTTTAACACTAAAAGGAAGACAGCAGCAGCAGAAGAAGTTCTTAATAACAATAATACAAATCTAGAGGCAAAAAGACTGAAAACTATATTAAACAATTAAAAATTGTAAGCCAATGTAATAAAATTCGAATTCAAACAGCGATTGTATCGATGTTTTGCTTTAAAAACCTCGAAAACATCGATGGTTTTCCAGCTCTACTATTGCTCAATCTATACGTCACTAAAACAAAGGCAACACAGAATCCAGACACTCTGTCAGACAGTTCGTCTCCTCAACGTTTCCAACATAATCGCATTGCACTTTACAAGCTGTTATGCTTCCATGGTTGTCGTTCCCTGCGAATTGATGTTTGTTGGTTCTACTAGCCTCATTTCCTTTGGGTGCATTAGAAGTCAAGTGAATAGCCAAACAACAACTACAAGAACATCCACACAGAACAAGCTGGAACCGTTGCTTCTGGTTCGCATGTTGTTTGACTTTCTGCTCTTGGCCATAAAAGAAAACCAAGTCAACTTGTTGCGCAACAAACGCAAACTGAATGAATGAATGCTGATGGTGAAGAGGGAATGTTGCAAGGAGCATAGAATGCGTTGAACTAAGAGATAGGCAGCAGCAAAAAGCTGTTTATGCGAATACAAGTTTATTTTTAGGTTGTTTATCTATTGATTATCTATAACTTTTTGCGAAAATAAAGCATGCGATATTTTTACGATTGTGACTTTCTTATGCAAAATTGTCCTGAAAGACATAGATAGGACGTCTTTGATAAAGAATAATATAATTTGAGTTATTTGACTGAAATCTTGGGTTTCAAGCAGAACAAAGAAAAGTAAGTAATGTAGATATCATACTGGAGCCGCTAAAGCTCAGCCGCCAGTCGCTAAAACAGCCGCTACCAAAAATCAAGCGAATGAATGGGTAACTCCACGGTTATCAATGGTTATCGGCTGTTTTCGCCAATGTGGCAATACTATTCACACGTAAAGCAGCTTATTATTGGGGCGCGATTTTTTCATAATTTATAATAGAAGAACGGTGGAGTACCAGACCTTGTAATGGCATTAATCACAAGCGTCTTATACAAGAGCTCAACAATTCAGAAACGTAAAAAAATATAAAAATTGCTGAAGGGAAAACAATTTGATACTTGTTTCGAACCTAGGTTCAAAAAGGATTCATTGCTATCTCCATTTAACATTAACCAAGCCTCAAAAATGCTAGACAATCATGTTTAATAAGGAAAAAAAACAGAGTTGAACAATTTGATATGTATATTTTAAGTTTTTCCGATAGTATCAAATCTTTCTCTGAAACTATCGAAAATGTCGAATGGCGCCACTACCGATAGTTTTGTACATGAAATAACAACTAATAATTAATAGAGTGAAAACGATAAGCTTGGATGCAGCATAATATGGATTGTTTCAGAAGAGTTCAATATCTCTATACACATTTGTGTTGCAAAATTTGTTGACATTTTATTTAATGTACGTATGTATGTGACATTAGCAGCTTTTGCTTACCAGTTTTTATAAGAGCTAGGACCTCAACTATAAGATTCCAGTAAGGTTATTTAAAAAAAAGGTGCGTTAAGATGTTGCTATGTTGTTGCCAGTCAGCTGTTAATGTTGCTTGTTTGTTGTGGTTTGTTGCCGGTTTCGCATTGCCTGCTGCACTTGTTCTCATTGCCCAATGCTGACAGCTGCAACAATAACAGCAACAATAATGGATTCAGTAGTAATGGAAGGTATGAAAGTTTCATCAAGTTAGAAGGTTGCGACTTTATCTGCCTGAGAACCTCTTCGCGCCTCATGGTGGTCTGCCGCGTCATTCACTTCATTCCCATACAATTATTCGTATCATATAAATCTTATTCATGGTTTTTTTTTGGTTTTTTTTATATTGTGCAATTTTGCAACAATTCTGCTAATAATGTTTTTTTGTTATTTAAAAGCTGTTGAAATTTTTAAAGACTTTTGATAAGATGATTGGAGGCTAGCGTACAAACTTTTACAAGATAAAAGTCATACTAAGGGAACGATTCATTGAACAATGAGCACAATAGGAATTTACTTTGTCAAATCGAAACAACTAAAGTTTTTTTTAGCAATTTGTTTGAAGATCATTTCAAAGCTTGAGGAACTAACAACAAGGACAAAATCTTAACTAATTCACAGATATGATTTTAGCCAAAAACGAATACAGATTTCCCGCTGTGCGACGCGTTGATTGATAAAAATATTTTTTTTGTCGTGCAAATTTCCCCCAACTGGCAAGCGCCAAACAAGAGTAAACAAAGGAATACTTTCAAACCACTTTTAAAAATATAAAAGGAGTTTGTTGTAAATACAACACACACACTCACATTGGTCCTAATACCACTCTAACCCGTAGCATCAATATTGTGGCTGCTGATTTCCATTAACTACCGACTATTCGAGGTTTTCTCTTACCTCTGATTTTCAGTTAAACCCACACGTAAGTGAATACCCCTAACGAATCCTTTTCGAGGCTAAGACATGAAAACATTAGGGAGCGACTCGAATAATATGTAACAAAATTGTTACTTGATGCTCGTAAAATAAAAGGCGAAAGTGCAATCACAGTCAAGTTTTTGTGTCCTTGAAATGTGCCCAACATATCGAAGTGCCACACATATCGAAGTGCCACAAACATTCCATTTTTCACTCACACTCAAGTGACTTGCCACATAGATGCTGATATAGGAATTGGTAAAT
This sequence comes from Chymomyza caudatula, assembly GCA_035041775.1. Classification (NCBI taxonomy): domain Eukaryota; kingdom Metazoa; phylum Arthropoda; class Insecta; order Diptera; family Drosophilidae; genus Chymomyza; species Chymomyza caudatula. The sequence continues at coordinate 3,067,715 of JAWNKW010000209.1, forward strand.
TCTGCAGAGGCTGTGACTGGGATTATATGTCCTTGGCATGACTAACGATTGGGCGTGTTTCTATATAAAGGTATACAGGAACATGTCGAATAAACGAGGAAATCAAACAGCTGTGACAAATACATAGCCATCCGATAGTTACACAGGAATTTCCGTTCCATATTTTGCTCAGCATGTGTTCTCTGTGTGTGGATAACTTAAATGAAATAACTTGTTCCCCCGGTTTTTAATCTAGCTTGTAACGGCATGTAATGGTCAGCTCTGCGTTATTAATGATAATGTTGGAAGCTGTAAAACCGTACTATCTAATTATCCTTTCTTAATCCCTACTAGGGATATATGCTTAAAGTGAGGATCATTCAGATGCTGATATGAAATCCGCTGTCAGTTTGGTGCTTATTTTTGACAGCTCTGATAGGCTGCCTACAAAATACTAGTATCGTCGCAACAGCGACTGAAGTGCTCTGCCGTTTCTTCCTCCACTTCGTCTTCCTCCTTCTGTAGAGGTCATTGTAGGGATCAAGAAACCTAGCTGCATGGACAGCAACTAGCCAGCGTCCATAAGTGGCTCTACAAAGAGAGCAGAGTGCAGCTGTTCCTTTGATATTTTACTCTGCCCAAGTTTTTCGATGCTCTTCATGTAGTTCAGCTTGCGGGTCGCCATAGGGTTGATTATTCCCTCTCACTCTCAGGAAGGATATGAGCAGTAGTACCTTGTCTGGTGAGCTCATCTGTATTGTTATTGCTCTCTATTTCCGGTGTCCCGGAACCAATATCAGCCTAAGACCGAACTGCTTAGCCATCTCGTGCAGAGATGTGTGGCAGCTTCTTACCGATATCGAATTTGATGATATTGAGGATAAGGATTTGATACCTGCTTGGCTTTCACTATAGATGTTAAAGTTGCTTGTAACGTAGTTTGAGCCTTTAAGGCATGATAGGGCTTCTTTTATGGCCGATTTCTGCCTGGAACAAGATGCAGTGCTCGGGGCTCTTTTTATATTGAGCTGCTCTGCCTACTCAAATTCGGTTGTTCAGCTTTGAGCCATCCTTGAAGAAGGTGGTGTCGTTGGTAAGCCCTGACTGACCGACGGACCTTTCATTGTTGTCCGAAATAGGCGTATTGAAAGGAGTGCAGAGGTACTCTACTGGTTTCGGTTCAACAATCATATGGCGGATCCTGGTGTGAAATGCTAAATATAGAATCGGTGCGAGGGGCACCCGAGGTGCATAGTTTATTTAGTGAGGATTTTCTTCTCAATACTGGCCACCTAACCAATACTTCATATAGGAGGACTAGTCTTATTATAGCCGTAGTACAATGTTCGGGTTTATTCCCCATTTAAGGCCTATGGTCTTTTTGCATGAGTAGAGGGCCATTAAGAATTTCTTCATTCTTTCTAGAATCTTTTGGGTCCAGTTCAAATTCCTATGCAGTGCTATCCCCAAATGATTTGCACTGTCGCAAAACGAAAGAACGGTACTATTTAGTTTGAGGGGATAAGCCTTGTGTTTTTATATCTCCTTGAGAAGAGAACAAGATCTGACTTGTCAGGTTTCGCCTTCAACACACTCTCAGCTGTCCAATCGGACAGTCGTTTTAATTTTCCTGTCATTAAGTCACAGAGAGTTTGGCGAAGTTGACCAGAGAAACTAATTTACAACATCACAGGCATAGGCAACTACTCGCAGCCAACTCCTCCTATGTCGCATAATAGACTATTTACATCTATTTTCCATAGAATAGTACCCGTCCTTGGAGAATACAACTACTATAAAAACTGGAACAGCTCGTAAGAGGGTAATAAATAAGTTTAATAATTATACGTTTAATATATTTAAAAATATAACAAAAAATCTTTTTTATATTATCTTAATCATTTGTATAAATAGTTCTTACATAACATATATAAAGACATTTTCTCAATATATTTAAGAGAGGGTGAGGGAAAGAAAGAAATATAAAAGCCCATTCACAGGCGTCTCCCATGCCATGTGGCAATCAGAAAGGATGGAAATCCCTCCTCCATAGTGTAGTGCGTTTTGATGAGAGCACATAGTTAGCTCCAAGTAGGGGCTATTATTTGCTATTTGTGTTGCGTATACGCCACGTTGCTCATGCTGAGCTATGCTGCGATGCGCGTCCAAGTTTTTCTTAAACACATAAGGTAGAACAAGTTCGTAGTACATACAAATTGAGTTTATTTTATTCCTTCTCAGTTCAAGCATTTCTAGTCTATCGAACAGAAATTAATGACACGATGCCACAAAATTGCAAATAAGAAGTAGTTATGTTATTTTTTTTTTTTTTTAATCAGTAAATAACATCGACCGAGTTTTTAAAACCACCCATGTACTTTGCTACGGCATACACAATTGTTATTGATAGTGAACGATTTGCGGAGTTTCATACAAGCCTTCATATTTGCTCTTTGTTTAATGTTAATTTTTCGACAGTTGCTAAAAGGTATTGTCACTTTAACTGCGATATCTTAATTTATATGTATCCAAGTGTTGTTAAATTTTGACAGGTTGGCGGTGAAAGAACGCTTTCCATGTTCAACAAGAAGTGACGTCACTTTCACATTTATAACTCAAATGGTTGCGTATGCAGTATATATCTTCTTTTGTCATTTTGATATTATTTTGATGTTCATCTTTTAATATTTTCATGCCCAAACGGTTGCATTGTCATTGTTGATTTGTAGTCTTTCTTTGCAGGAGCAATGAACTTGCCATTCAGAAGCTTTTCAAGAGAAGAACTGCTTCAATGAACCCACCTTTTTTTATTCAATGCATTCATTCAGCCAGTCAGTGGCAAAGGCAGCTCCTGAGGGCTGCCATTGTCCTGCCAAACTTTTGTTTCGCAGGGCATCGGACAGAAAAATAAGTATAAAGAAATGCACTTACCATTGGCTTGAATATCAAAAAAGCAAAATGAAATTGAAAAAAAAATTAAAAACCATGCTTACTTTTTGGTAACTTTGCTAACTCTCAAAACAATGACACTGACGCTCACAGGATGCGGTCTCAATAGCTTTTTCTATTCACTATTTATGGTGTTTTCTTTTCTCCCTCAATATGCTCTCAATGGATTTGCATGCTGATTGTCTTTGCACTTGCGTTGCTGGTTAACAATAACTTTGCCCGCTGCCGAAAACCAATAAAACTTTTGCAAGGATGCGAAATCTCTCCATGAAGACAAGTTTCAAAAGTAAATTGGTTTTAGTTTTATTCATGTCTCTATGTAAGCTCTTAGAGCAAACAAATGTTGTGCAATTTATTAGAGAAGCTCAAATGAATAACAGCTGATGAGATAAAAGAGAGAAGACAGTATGTCCGAAAAACTATTTATTAAAGATACACAGTGATGGCTTAAGACCGATAAAATGTAAAGATATATCTAATATCAAAATCGACATACAAAAAGACTAATAAGTAAGAAAGTTCAGCTATTTTTAGAATCTTTGTTGTTGGCGGGAAAAAGTCGGGAGTTATAGGGGATTTGCGTCTGGGTGTAGAGTAAAACTACTTGGTGCGCGAGTCAATCGCCTGGCAGCCAGGCTACAGCTATTACGGAGACATGCATGGCAAAAAATAAATAAGTTTCTAAAGGAGACAAAAGACGGTTTAATTGATTGATTGAGAAGAGATCAGATGTAGATTCATCACTAGACACCCGAAACCAGACTGAGTCTCGTGTAGAAAGAAGTTGACGAGCTAAAACCAAAGAAAAAACTTTATTTGTGCAATCCGTTAGTAAATTTACAGTAACGAACCTTTTAAGATATCAAGCAGTTATTTTTGCTTTAAAAAGCAACTCAAAAGGAAAAAGTTGACAACAATTCTCGCCTGCAAACTACTCGACCTACTTAGAGTGTTCCTATGAGATGTTTTTGGACATTTGCCTTACTGAACTAGGGACAAGTAACTATCTCCTGTTTACTGTTTTGTGAAGATGTTACACAGATGATTATAATTTGAAGCAAGAAATCGAAATAGGGACCTGGGTATTGGTGGACCAGGGCGATATATTCTGATCGCTATAACTTGGTAATAGCTAAACTGATACCGTCTCTGCCTTAACCAGTGAGTTAATGTACGAATCGAAGATACAGCAGGCTATAAGGATTATGCGTAGATAAAAATGGTTAACCGATATGGAGGCAGAGTGGTATGATGGTGGATTGAAAATCTTTTACCAAGATACAAAATATATGTTATCAGACAAGACGATTATATAGAAAAATTATATAAGTTTCGAGGCCAGCACCTCAGAGATAATAGAACCAAACTGAATCTCATTAATTTTAAAACAATTTTCAGGGCTGGATCAAAGCTCCAAATGAAAGCAGCTACAGGCCTATGCATAAACGACGTCATCAAGACTTTTCAGATTTTTAGCCTCCCCTATCCCCCTTTATGGGATATCACAAATCGTACAACCAAACGAAAACCAGTTTTGGGTATTCCTAGCAACTTTTAAAAGAGTATCAACCAGGGACCGTAAATATTCATTATTTGTCAATTTTGAACCTAAAAAAACACTTGTGAAAAAGAAATGGTACATGTAAAAGGAGCATACCTAACGGACTAACTGTTGTTCCGTAAGCTATGCGAAACTACCTTAATTTGTATTTTCCAAGTTATTCATAAAAAATATTAAATAAAACTTATTTTTGAGTTTTATTTTTTTGCTCAGAAAATATAAATTTACTTTGTAAAAATTTTCTGAAAACAACTATTATTTGTTTTATGTGTTTATTAATTTAAGATTTAATTTAACAAAAATGAGTTTATGGATGGAGTCACTTAATAAATTGCAAGTCTCTTAATATTAATTTCAATGCTGAAAATTCTCTCTCTACACTGACTTGTGTTGCGGGCACGCTATGTAAAACTTTTGCCAATTGATTTAAATATAGGTACGCGAATTTTTAATCTTCCCAAAACTTCATTATATTTACGATGGTGTCTGTGGCTTCGGATTATAACTATTTATTTCGCTTCACGATCATTGGATTCTTCTTCGTCTGAAGTCATTTAAATTGAGTTTAAAAATGTTTTTAACAATTTTTTTTTTTTTTAAATGATCATAAGTTAGTCATGAATCACCTATAGTTTTTGCAAATAGATCAGCCATGAATCACCTCTGATTTTCAACCCTGAATCAGCCCTTCAATTGAAACACCCATTGTTTGGCTATGCAGTCAGTAGAACCCGTACAGCAGCCAACATACTAGAAGAGAATTAAGTAATTATGTCAGCTAGGTTAACTAGCTTCCATTTTGATCTCACTGTTGTATTGGATTCCGCATGCCTTAAGCTGCAACATTAGCCAAATTGCGACACACTTGTCATTTCGGTTCACTTCTCAATAGAATCGCCTGTTTAGAAAATTAAAAACATCGGGTTCGCCTGCTCACTATCTAATATATTATATTTACATGAACTAAACAAATATACATCGGCCCCCGCGGCACAGAAATCAATAAAATACAAATCTAAACTACGTATAAGTGATTTGGTTTTATTAAAATTATTAAGCAAACATATACGAAAGCTATAGGAAACGGTCAATAGCTAAACACCCAACAATAGAAATGCCTGTTTCAGGCGTGTTTCATGCCTTCGGTGTACTGAAGACCTCAGACTCTCATACATGCACACATATATATATACTAGCGGAATCCGCTGCCCATTGATAAAGCCGTTAATAAATTCATTATACAAATTAATTCTTCCCGTTCCTCTTCCTTCTCTTTCTCGCTCTCTTCTTCATACTAAGTCAAGCTGCGGATATTGGTACCAATATATATATCTTTATATCTTCTACCTCTACCTGTCTGTACCTGTACCTGTACCTGTACCTGTACCTGTACCTGTACCTGTACCTGTACCTGTACCTGTACCTGTACCTGTACCTGTACCTGTACCTGTACCTGTACCTGTACCTGTACCTGTACCTGTACCTGTACCTGTACCTGTACCTGTACCTGTACCTGTACCTGTACCTGTACCTGTACCTGTACCTGTACCTGTACCTGTACCTGTACCTGTACCTGTACCTGTACCTGTACCTGTACCTGTACCTGTACCTGTACCTGTACCTGTACCTGTACCTGTACCTGTACCTGTACCTGTACCTGTACCTGTACCTGTACCTGTACCTGTACCTGTACCTGTACCTGTACCTGTACCTGTACCTGTACCTGTACCTGTACCTGTACCTGTACCTGTACCTGTACCTGTACCTGTACCTGTACCTGTACCTGTACCTGTACCTGTACCTGTACCTGTACCTGTACCTGTACCTGTACCTGTACCTGTACCTGTACCTGTACCTGTACCTGTACCTGTACCTGTACCTGTACCTGTACCTGTACCTGTACCTGTACCTGTACCTGTACCTGTACCTGTACCTGTACCTGTACCTGTACCTGTACCTGTACCTGTACCTGTACCTGTACCTGTACCTGTACCTGTACCTGTACCTGTACCTCTTCCTTCTTCTCCGGAACCCCTAAATCGATTTTGTTCAAACTTTGATAAGAACACTCTCCAACATAATGGATAACTATCCTCAAAATGTCATCAAAATCTGTCCAGTAGTTTTTGAGGAGAAGAGCCACAAATTGCCACAAAGAAATAGATGCTAAACCCAGTACTGACACCATTTAGTGGTGTTCCAAACCAACAGCTGACAGCAACAGTTTCAATCGCAGTCACAGCAACAACAAAAACTGCAACAAAAAGCAGGCCGCAATAAATCATAAAATGGTTTCAGGGCATTTGGCAGCAATGCAATGCAATTGTGTTTGCTTTTGTTGTTGTTATTTGGGTCTCCATTTTGTGATTCGCAAGTTATTAGTTTATTTGTTTCTCTTCTTCTCTCTCTATCCTGCTCTGCGCTCTTTGCTTGGCTTGTGTTGTAACTGAGCTAAAACTGTACCATCAAACAGCCCCGCCCACTCATCGCCTTTGTCAACAAGTCCTGTCATGCACATTGTGCCGCCCCTTTTATCTGAATGCGATATTGTGTCAGATATTTATTTTATTATATTGAGCCGTGTCCGTTGCTCTATTATTATTTATATTTACATTTTCTTTGTATTATGGCACTTTGTGCCTTTCGCTGTTTATCGAAAAGAAACAACCATTTATTACATTTTAAAATATGAATATAAAGTTTTAGGCTAATTGACTTTTTATCTTTCCCTTTCAACTCAAGTTTGTCTGTTATTTATGTAGAGTTGGATGGTGGCATTATGGCAGCGGTTGGCAGCACCATTATCGGCAGTAAGAAAGGAGACAACAGCAGCAGTGGAGAGTTCGTCCCGCGCATGGTTGCAGCGGAGAGATCGTTCTGGGCAGTCGAGTCGAGAGTCTGTTACCTATAAAAGTTGTAAAGTTGATAAAGTTGTACTGTAATGTTGATCGAGTTGAACAATTGAACTGAAAATTTGTTAAGTTGCCAGCCGGTGTATATTTAAAACTATCTAAGCTAGTTAATCTAAACTATTATATAATCTTTAACTATAAGTATAATAAACTATGAATTACTCAATAAGTCTACATTTATATAAACTTATGCTTGTATTATTTTCAGACGCCGTCAAGTGCAAACAGGATAATTCATTTGTAAGTAGCTTCCGTTATTTACTCTATATTTCTTTAGTTAATTTTCTTTTCGACATTCAAACTTGATTTATGTGCAGCAAAATATGCTGTCAAATGCAAGGCGGCGGATTAAATTGTTTTGCGCACTTCCCCAACGAGGCGTATGATTGATATTGGAGTCTAATAATAAGTTGCACGTGTGGCTCGCTGTTTGTTGGGGACATGCCTCATGTACTCGATTTTGCCTTGCATTGTCTCTCAGCTATGCTTACTCTTAATTAGTTTGTGTTCTCTAATTACGCTCTATTGTTGTCAGAGAATGCAGAGGACAACAGAAGTCAGAGTTTGTAAACAAATGGAACGCAGATAAAAGGTTTATATTTGGTCACAGTCATTGAAAAAAATTTGATGCAGTGGAACACCCTGTACCCTTTTTTCCCATAAGCACTAAATCCAGCATACGGTAAAATGGAAACAAAAGTATTTTCTATTAAGTCTCTTTATAAAAGTTCGATATGACTGTAAGCTTTTTCCTATGGAGAAGTTCAAATTCACAAGTTTTCTAATTGGGAAGTTGGTTATTATGGGGGCAAAAATTACTTTTATGTCCATAAGTCCAGTATTTTTAGGTCAATGTCGATGAGTTTTGTAACATAGATCAAAAAAAAGGTGGATACAGTTTTAAAGATTAGGGTTACACGAGTCTTCACATCAAATTTTGTAACTCTAGCTCACATGTATCGGTATCTAGACGTAGTGGAATTTTGGCTCAGTTCAGGGGGGGGGGGGGGGTGAAATTAGCATATTTTTGACTATAACTTTTGATGTATCTATCCGATTTCGATTATTTTGAAAAAAAGATGCACATAAACACGACGCACATCTCACGTCGACACGGACAGACGGACATATCTATATTGACTCCAATATTGCTTCTGCCCATTTTTTCCCATTGAACATATGGTCTGCCACGCCTCCTTCTGCCTATTACATACATTGAACAAACATATTTTACACTTTGTGTACAGGGTATAAAGAGTACACTTATTCCACACTTTTCACTATAGATTGTTGGACATCCTTGTTTCTACAAGTTATGGTGAATGTTTTGGTCTCCCCAAAACTTCAACTTTTATTGTTATCTTATTTTATTGAACCTTATCATTGGTTCCTCGTCACAGTATATTGCTTAATTAAACACACAGATATACTTCCGCTGCTTGGCTTTTGCTGTTATTTGCATAACAATTTTCCTTGATTTTCTTCGCTTCGGCATAATTTATCAATCATACGCCACGTAGTGTACAGTTTACCATGCAGTTGTTGGTAGTTGGGGTTAATTGAGTGTATTTAAAACTGCACATATTTACCTTTATCCTTTTTCTTAATGCTTAATGCTCTTATTAACGATATATAACTGGCTTATACGATTTAAATTTGAAATTTGTTACATTCGACAATTTCAGCAAATCATAAATTAGCTTTTTCTGATTTATTCATTACTTACATACAAGTGTGCAAAGTTGTAAAACCAACAAACAGAGACATAAAGACGGCCGCAGGTAGGGAAAAAGATAACAACATCGACTTATCGGTCTGAAACTTTAATCATAATGAAGTTATCAGCTGCCCCAAACAGGGCGGAACACACACACAACAATTTTTACCACTGTCTATATTTGCAATTATAACTGCCCCTTAAGCACAGTAGTTCTCACACCTACTACTACTTCAATAATCAAATCTCACATACAAACAGATCCAAATATGGAAAATGGAATTATGTAGTGTTGCAGGTAGAAAGCCAATATGGCTCAAAAGTAATTCGAATACCAGGAAATTTTGTTTTTTTTTTCGTATATTTGCGTTGGAAACTAAAATTCAATTTAAGCTCAAATGGGCAAAGTTTTCAATTTTCACTCACTCAACACAAGTTTTATGCCCTCCATGTCAGCATCAGTAGCTATTTAAAAGCAACAAAAAGTGAGAAGGACAGCGAAAGGTAACACCAAAGTGCACAGGCAGATTAAATGGCGGAAGCAAAAAATGTCACGTCCACCCGGGCAAAATGCGGTCTATTTCCGCAAAATGTTTCCAAAGGTTTGGTGAAAAATACGTTTCTAAATGTGACAGCGACCGAAGTGGAATTGTCCTGTGCATAGTTCTTGAAATCTGATGGCCTTAGGAGAGGCATGTTGCAGCCGCAGGTAAAACTTACGAAGGACGAGAGCAATCACATACACTGATACATAATCAGTTACGAAGTGTTGCTGGATAAAAATCCTGACAGAATGAAGCAGATTGGCCAATCCACACATCTCTTGCCACAAGTTTCAGCTTCTCGAGCCCCGGACTAAGAGAAAAAGCGAGAGTTTGAGAGAAGGACATCTAGTCTGGAGCCCATTTCGGAACGCTTGCATCTATAAACGTGTTGATTTTTATTTGTTTCCGTGCTGCTCTTGATGTTCCTTTGTTGCTTCTGCTGCCGTTATATTTGTTAGTTATTCTTATATTTTCATGGCTTTAGATCTGCTTGGTGACTTTGCATACTGTTTGTTGGCAAACCTAAGCACACAAGTGCAAACACACACATGCCCAGCTTCCGTCTCCGTTTCGCCAACACATGAAGATAAAGTTTTCCATTTCCCTTGTGTGCATTTGGAAAAGGTCGTTTGTGAAAATGCGTAATTATGTGTGGTGTTTATTTTTAGCATTTTGATTATTTTTGGCCGCTATTTTGCTGGCTAAGTTGACAATGTTATTGCCACCATTCATTTCATTTGGACAAAACTCGAAGGTCACTGAAGTTTAGTTTCATTGGAATTGTATTATTTTAGAAAAACATTCAAATAATGGCATAAGTATTGTAATGCATCCCCAGTTTTATTGTCATTTAAAGGTTGGATAGGAAATGTGAAAGTATTCTCGCCTAATCGCTCACTCGCCTTTGGTACATAAAATGTGTTAGATTACATTCGGTTAAACATCGTATAGGAAAAATAAAGCCCACTTTCGAACTTGGGGATATACTTGAGCTATAAAACTTTGACGAATGAAGATAGAAAGGAAGAAATCACTAACAAAGCTTTGTATACACTTCTTCTCCTTAACTGGCCATAACAATCCGTTACCGGGTCATGGCTTGATGTAGAGTACTCTTCTAGGCGCCTTCTTTTATTGTTGACTTCTAATATTCTTCCTTGCTAAATCAGCTTCAGATACAAAACCTTCCTCACTTCATATAAAGTTTTGCGTGCTCTTTGGGCCAATTTTATGCATTTTCTAAGCATGTTTGGCTGTTGGCTCGTTTTTTTACTTGTCAAATGCTAAAATTACTTGACCATAATAAAGTGCGAAAATTGTGCTAGGAAAATGCTAATTTAGCAGATGAAAGTATACGAAAAGTAGGTATATACTATTCACTTAATCAGTTGAAAGCTTAGCAGTGTTTGGCATATCAAGTATACGCCGTTTATTATTGGCAACAATTTGATTATTGTGATAAAGCAGAATAAATTGTTTATTGTTGACAGAGCTATTTCTAAGTGAACTACAAATTTGTATAAACTTACCTATGATACGGAAGTATTATTGATAGTTTGCATGCTTTCATTCCAGCTTAGTTTTTTATGAGTGGGTTCTACTTTTATAATGCTCGATTTATGAAATGTAAAAGACACTTGGATCTGTTACTTTAAGCTACTGTTATTAAAAGCTACTCTTTATCAAAATCCTATTTTGGAATATTTTCAGATTAATGTATATTGTAAAAGTTAGTTAAAACCTCATTATTAACCAGAGATTCAGATCGAAACCTATTTCGGATATGGTTGCGATTAGGGTAGAACCGGTACTCCCGATCCGATAAATGGTTTTATTTCAGTATTCTTTTTTCAATAATATCGGTTTCGATTCGATTTACCGCTATTTGTTTCGGTTTACAAGTTATACCGGTTCCTATACACAACCAAAGAGTATGAAAGTATTAGATTGGAATCCTGGACCTTAAGATAGTTCAAAATTTATACTGAAAAGCGACGTACGTGTGGTGCTGCTTGTGTTTCTGTGTCTGTAAGACCGACTCGCTCGTAGCCAAAATTGAGAAAAAGAAAAAAAGCACATGTATGCACTATTTTGGGAATGGTCGCTTTTCAGCAAGTCGACTCAATGAAACAGTTCCAAGAGAGAAGTAAAAAAAAGAAAGAAGTGGGACCGAGAAACAGATCTTGTTGTCTGGTGTTTCACTTTTTAAGGCACCAGCAGAAGTACCTGCTGCATTTTTGCTATGCAGTGTATCGCAGAAGCTTAAGAATTTCTATGTTACATGCATTTTAAAATTTGAAAATATATTTACACCTTCAAAAGTTATGAATGTTGCCGATTAGAATTCAGATGGCCCCACTGTGCAACAAAGATGATAATGCTTGACAGAATAACGTCATGTAAAACACAACATGAAGAAATATGTAAGCTTGTAAAGAAAGAAAAAAACAGAAACCAACTGGTAAAAACATATCGGTTTCAATTCGGTTATTTCGAAAAAACTATAACGGTTAACGGCTATCGTTATTTCTAAAAAAAATTATTTCTGTTTTGATACGATTACGGTTTCAAAATTCAATCGGTTTTTTTGGATAACGATTACGGTTACTGTTACAGGTTGGCGCCTTTTCGAATCGCTGATATCAATGATAACAAGCGTAGTTGGTACGCTCTCTACCTGGTGTTTCCAACGGAAACATGGCCTGCTCCTGCGACGCCTTCCTTCAACAGCCGCCTTGAAGACCCTTCTTCTAGTAGATTAATCCATACGCATAATATGAACAAGTCAGCGCAATTCTTAATTGGCTTGATTACGTTATTACCGTCATAGAGCTCATAGATTTCGACGTTTCATGGAATGCAAAAGTCGCGTTGGCAAAGACTTAAGGGGCAAAGATCTTAGGGAGTACTTTCCGCCCTACAATAGACTACGTCATCACCGAAGAATTATCGTTTTGAAAAGTGATTATACGCTTAATTTCCATGCTGAGATTGTTCTTCATTGTGACGGTGGTGCCAAGATAGATGAAATCCTGAATAATATAATGTTCGAACCGATCCTTTCATAACTTAACGGAGCTGCGTGTATTGCAAAGTTGGTGCGTGGCTACTGAACTTATAGAGTGCAGCATATAAATTATATTTTCCAGTAGTTGGCGTTGTGTAATTATCTGGTCAATGGTGTACTTATCTGGCCTAAAGCTCATAGTTCTTGTGGGAACGGCTTTAGCATCTCACACAGCTGGCTCGATAGGGCCTCATATGCGATAGAGTGGAGACTGATACCACGCAGTCAGCCTTCTTTAGAGAAAGATGTTTTTATGATATTCAAAAACGCAATTCGAGTCTTATGTTCATACGTATATATGTTCATATGTGTACGTATATAAAAGGAATCTACTCTAATTAATTGAAATGACTGCGTAGATACCCTTTGGTCTTGAGTGCTGTTACAAACAAATTCAACGAACTGCTTACTTCAAAATTTCATCTACAAAATTTCACCAACTTTTCCACAGCTTGTGTATTGTTTACGTTTAAATTTGTAGCCATTTAGCGGCAATTGCAGACATTTTAAAATCGAAATGTGGCCATGTACAAGCCAAGTCAACACAAAGGAGTGGCCAAAAAGGCTAGGCAGCAGGTGCAATATATTGTTGTCCAGCTGTGCAGTGCATACGGAATGAGTGCCTATTCGCTCGGCTCTCAGTACGGGCATCTATACTAAATCCTTGCGCCCTGGGTTAACTCCTAAAAACTGCTGTATAGGGTGATTGCCTGATTGAATTTGAATGTGTGGGCTAAAGCTGCGGGAGTTGCCCTTGGCATTTTGTATTGCGATCACGTCGACATTTTTATCAATTTGTTAGGATATATCCATAACTGTCAATGTACACGATTTTGAGATTGAGATACATAAAAATATGCAGGCTGAGGACAAAGCGGGCAGCTTAGTGGTCCAACGAAGCTATGACATATGTGCTGCATTCAACTCGTTCCTTAGACATTGGCTATCTTAAACTATCTTTCAAAACTATTGGCCATTTCGTTACATTTAACTCATTAGGCCCACCCTTTGAGTTGTGATTACGTCGGCAGGCGCTTGATTTCATTAACTGTACTTAGGCTTAACGAGCTGCAGGAGCAACCTTAAAGTAACTGTAAAGGCACTGCCAACTTGTGTCAAAGCACAATGTCACCAAAATGCACATTCAAAGACAACAAAAGCAACTACAATAACAATGGTCTTAAAAGCTACAATATTGACTTTACTTGACCCACTTTTTTTTTCTTTAAGCATTGCAATGTTGGCTTTAATGTTGCATAGCCAATATTTTGAGGCGAACTCGCTCATAATTCTTGGTAAAATATGTTGAAAGTGCTTGCAAATTGAGTTTCTCGTCACGTAATGCTGCATCCTGGCAGAGACTTTAAGCTGTTGCTGCTGCTGGCAGCAGGTGGAACGTTTTGCTCAATGCAAACAAGAGTTGGACTCTTTGTCGACTTTACAGCTTTGGAACCTACTAAGACCGTAAACTATTATACGGCCGTGCTTACGCTTGGCTGCCATCTTGGGCTGTTGATTTTGCTGTTTGTTTAGATGTTCGTCGTTTCATGGTGCGTGAGTTTGTATGTGGTTACATTTGCGTACCTGAGTGTTTGCCTAACAGCCTTGATGTGAGTGGGTAGAATAAAGAGTAACTCAACTAGAAAATTACGATATATGGTATGTGGAACGGAAACCGTGATACTTTGATTAGTTGAAAACTTTTTTTTAAAGTAAAACCTGTATATGCCTGAAACGAATAACTTAGCCCATATTAACCTTGAGAAAGTCACTGCTTGGAGTGTCCCCGATTTTCTTATTCGGATTGCGCTTGAACATCGCCAAACACTGCTTTGTTGTGCTATTATTGTCAAGTTTTATGTCTAAATATTCTTGTAGAGAGCATTGCGCTCATTTTCATTATCCGATCGTCAAATATCATTCCATGGATTCTTATCGATGTTTTCAGGCGTGAAGATTTTTTCGGGCGACCTGAACGTCAGAACGCAGAAGAGAAGCCTTCTGCTGCCACAACAAGAACGAAATTATCTAAGTTATTTCTTAGCTATTGAAATCGATGGTGCAAGGTTCCCATAGTATTGATGGATTCGTTAACAAAAAATGTTTGATGAACTTACGGAATTCCAGAAGTTGTCTGCTTTTAATGACTACCAAGCACAAACTTAATGACGTACTACTTCAAAATTTTTTGTTTCATAAAACCAAAAAATTATAAAATGCTTTCAATTTATGCTAAAAATAGTTTAATGTCAACTTTATTGCATTTGCATACTTGACGAATTTAAAATTGTATCAAAAATTCTGCACTGTTCGGAGAGCAAATATTTTTGCAACTACGCTGCAAGGCTTTCACTATACAAAATTCAACATCTTACGTCGAAATTTTTCCTCCAGTAGCCTTGAAACCTTGACCCAACAAGCCAAGGAGCCGCAGAGCTGCGGTCAGTTGGCGTTATTACCATAGTACACTTGCTCTCCTCTGCTGTTCTCTTGCTCCTGTTGTTTCAAGGTAGAACATGGACATTGTGCATATATTAGGACACAGATGAGACCACAGAGTGAGACAGAAACCGCTGCAGTGCTTCCGAAGATGTGAAAGTGCCTGCTTTAATGTCTTCGTCGTAACTCAGCAACGAGACAGAGAGTGTTAATTAATTATGTTAATAAGTTGCTGTTTGCTTTTAGGCCCAGCACTTGCGCAGTACTCAGTCTCGGCCACTCCAATTTACTGCCACTTTACGGCGGAGACTTTTCGTGTGTCCGCAGAGGGATTTATGTTATAAACGCTATTTTTACGCAGTTTTTATTGGCTCATAAAGCTTTCTACTTGCTGCAACTGGGCATAGAAGCAGCCGGACAAAGAGCGTATGTAAATAACTGTAACTCACACGCACACATGACCACGAGGTTATTACACGGACAAGCGCGGTTTTTCAAAAGGACATTTTTAGTAGTTGGTTCAGTTCGGTTTTTTTGTGTACTTGACCACCAAATACATTTAAGGACAATGGAAAGGTTTTAATTTTATGAGCTTTAATTTTCTCTCTCTCTCTCTCTGTCTGTCATTCCATTTTGTGGACGGTTGTTCGCCTGCTCGTTCACTTTCCCTCTCTGTCCTGCTCTCGGTGTTATATGAATGTGTACATAAATGCGCAAATGTGTTTATTCTTAATTAAATACCAAATTTTTTATTTTTACAAATTACAAATACGCATCCGCATTGCTTGGCTGCCACATAAAAACTGCGTTTGCCAATTACACTATGCAACACAATTTAGAATCAACTAAAAGGCTATAGCTAAAACATACCTTTTCCGATCATTTTTGGTTCGCTGATTTTGAAACCGAAAATCATTTCGGATTTTCTAACATCATTTTCACTATTCTATAAAAATTTGAGATTTCGAGAGTTGTGAAGTCAGCAGAATAATAATTGAAATTTCCAAAATATTTTTTTAATTACCATGTAACTCGAAATCGAATCCAGGTACACCAAAACTATCTGAAGTGGATTTAATCAATAGTTAATTACCTTCAATACCAATTATAGCTTATCTCAATCGGTAGTAAGGTTCCCGAGATATGTGAGATTAGCTGAATTTGCAACTATCGAAATAGCTATAATTCGAAAACGGTGCTAGAAAGTCCACAATGTTTTAGACCAGCCTCATCACTCTCACCGTCGACACGTCAAAAGACACCAACCCTATGGATCTATTGTGCTCCTTTCCTAGCTTCTGGCTTCCCCCCCCCCCCCCCCCCTTGCCATATCTCTGACGTAAATCTTATCTGTAATGGCTCTTAAGTAAGCTTGTTCACAAAACCTACAGCTGTTGAACCTGGTGATGTCAAGCTTATTAAAGTGTCCAGTAAGTGGGCCCGTGAGTATTTTAAAGTTGTTCTTGCTCAGTTGCACAATTTTCTTGAGGAGATTAGGAGCTGTTTAGCCGCATTGAAGCCTGATGCATCGTCTAGTCTGCGGTTCGGCTTAAACTTTCCTCCTCACTTAGTAGCTGCTTGACCGTGTGTCTTCCAATGCTACAGAATTGCTCTGGTCCCATCAGCGGATCGGTGACACCATTTCTTGCTAGTTTGTCAGCAAGTTAATTTCCGTTAATGTTGGTGTGCTCGTTGGTACCCAGCGAAGTGTTAGTTTGTTTCTTTTTTTTAGAAGATCCAATTTTCAACCACTTTTGTTTTTTGTTTTCTAACTGAGATCAAAAGCCTATGGATAATTTTCACCTTGATGCATTTGTTGATCACGTTTTCAACATTGATGCAATATTTGAGTTTACAATTAAATGTGACCCCTAGGTATTTAACTTCCCTACTTGCATGGAAGTTTGTATCTCCTAGTGAATGGAACTACTACTGTTTTAGCAGGGTTTATGTTGAAGGAAGTTCGCCTTCCCTGCAACAGTCGTAGGTAATGTTTAGTCTTGTCTATATTCTGTCACAGAGAGCATCTTCTTTCTTCTTTTTCCCAATGCATTGAGGACAATGTAGTCAGCATAACCCTGGCATTGCATCCCCTTATCTTAAGGTCTCTTCAAAGATCGTCTGCAAGGGGGCTCTATAGTAGTGAAGATAGGACTCCTCCTTATGGGCAGCCACGATAATGTTGTTTCCTGCTTCCGGCGCTAATCCTAAACAATTGTTAAAATTGAAGGTTATTGCATGATATGACATGATATAACAATACTAACAAAGTTTTTGAAGCCAGGACTTTAGGTTTCGTCCCACTTGCAGCACTAAACTGTGAGTACCTCACACAACACTGTATCGCAATATACAGTACTAAACTCGCACGAAAATGGAACGTGCGAAACAACTTACACTCAATCTTCGCGCGTCCTCACACGATGCGAGAGAAAAGTCACACTTTCTCGCTTGGTAATCGAGCATCGTATAATGAGCGCGTTAAAAATTTATGTATCGGTTATGGTTCCGGTTCTGGTAATTGGTCAACTTCGATGAACGGTTCTGGTATAACTGCATGAATTTAATATATCACTTCATCAATTGAATCTTTTACAATTACGAGGTATTATTTGCCTTTCCCATTCCTCACATGTTGATAAAAAAAACATGAAGTCATCCACACTTTAAGTCTATTACGCTTTCCAGTTTTTATTTTCCACTCAATCCTTTTGCTTTGTAATTGAATAGGATTTTCGCAATCACTTTTAAACCGCCTAAGGTTACTCTTGACAAAACCATTTTTGTTTGACTCTACGGCCAAAGTATCCGTTAACAGAGCAACAGCTTGTGAAATTAAAAGCTACAATTCAACTCAGCAAGACCATTAAATTCAGAACGATTTGCCGGCCGCTCCATTTACCATTGTGCAAAGGCTCGGGAATTTATTTCGAAAATTCCACTCTGCCAACTTTTGTTGGCCGAACGTGACTCTTATAAGCCATTTCACACGCAAATTTACTACGAAAGACTACCTGATGGTACAAAACTTTATTATTAAATATTTACTCAATCAATAACACACGAATATAAGAGTATTTTTGGGTGCTGGCAAACAACGCGACTTTGGCTTCCTTCTTCCAAATGCTCCTCATAACACGTGTCTTGCAGGACTTTAAGACAGCTGCCAGGATAACACACGTGCAGGCATTGTTTGACTTGCCATATGAGAAGTCTGAAAAACGAACTTGGCTTAAACTTGGCTTTACCCTCTATACTTCTTTGGCTTTTGATATGGGGCTATGTGCCTTTTCATGCTTACGCGCCTTTGTGTATGCAACAGTTTCTTGTGCCGATGCTTTCCCTTATCATATTTCCTCCCGTTTTCCGACTGCCCTTGGATAAGAATATTTTAACGAATACGAGGTGAATTTTGAATAATTTATATGTTCTGGCTGAAATTTTTCCTTTCACTGATTTTGTTGGCCATTGCGCCATTGTGTGTACATATATTAGGCAAGTGAGTGAGTGTGTGTGTTTCCGGGTCATTCTGTTTGTTTGCCTTTGATATTATGCGTGAGTAGCTAAACTGGATTTGATTTCATTTTTGGTTCCAATTTAGCCTTTTCCTCTTGTATATCCATTGTGTCAGCAATATTTTGAATCTAAAAGAATAGAAAACTTTCTCAAAACAAACTGTTCGGCGAACACTTTAGGCAGGAACAAAAAACAACAATTTGCTAAATTATATAAAAAATGATGTATTTTAAGTCCTTGTTTCATTTATTTTGTCTTTCTACTATCCTCGATTCTTATACGTGGAACCTAAGCGCTGTAGCAGTAAAGGGAAAAACGACTGGCACACTAAATGCGAAAAGCCGAATTTTAATTCGGTCAGATTAAGTAAAGCATCTATAGCTTAGGTCCGTTAGTTTAGTTAGGTTAGTGTTGGTCCGAAAAAGACCTCCCCTCCGGCGGACTTGCCTGGAAACGAATATAAGAAAGGGTTTAAAAGAAAAATATAGTATCTTTTCATTGTTGTCGTTACTTTACAAAATTACACACAAATTGTACAACTCAAGAATCGCCTGTAATACACGAGCAATGATTTTCAATGTCGCACCCAAATTTTCTTTTCCACAATATCATGGTCATGTGCACCTCTATAGTTCGAGCTTGCAAGAAAGTCTATAGGAGTTATTCCCTATTTGTGTAGTTTACTGACATATATGGCCTTAAAACAGCAATCATTCCAGTAACACAAACACGAAACATTAAAATATTTATCGAAGCACTCAGGTAAGTTCCTTTCGCCTTAAGGAATTGTGTATAGTATAGGGCTTCTTTCATGGTCAAAGGCGTAAGGCAAGACCCATTCCTAAATTTTGCTAAGAGTCTACATCAATCCATGTCACATCTTTTATATCTTAGTGTAGAAAACTAGGACATCTTCCTTCTGCTACATTTATCATTGACCTCTCTCAGGTTATCTCGTCTTTTCGCGTGCTTATGTATGTGGATGATGTAAAGCATTGTATGTAATTTTCTGATAATAACATGTTTTTACAATTTTACAGAATGATTTAGGTGCAATTGTAATCAGCTGTTTCTTAACAATACCAAATATAAGATTATGAGATTGTATCATCAAATGGTTAGTTACTCAATAGGGTCCACTATCTTTCAACATGTTTAATCTGTCTCTGATCTTGTTGTTTGGTTTGATCATAGGCTAATATGTGATAAACATATTGGCAAGATTGTTAATGGAGTTTCCAATAAAGACATTATCAAGACATCAAATAGTTAGAAATCACTTCTTTTTGCTTAAATTGGCTCGTTAATTTAGAGTTCGGGTGTTATTTGTGGATATCTTTCATAAACAAACAAATAAGAACTAAATCTGAGTGTTCCCTATACTGTTTTTTCAACTCTTTTACCTGTTTTTTTTTTTCAAATATACAACTCGCAAGCGGTAAAAGTTTTATTTTGAATGCAATGCATTCTATTTATTCAGATTTCAGAATATTCATACTCTGAATTACAATTACCGTTACTTCGGCTGTTTGGATGGTCAGGTAGTTGTTCTTCATTGGGTGCTCACTAAGAGCTTGAAGTCAGCCATGGTGACCGACTGTGCAATAGTTAGTTGTAACATAACCCAATTGAGTTAAACATAATGTCTGACTGTCGTAGAATTCCCGCAGACAAACATTCGACAGTTTTTTGTGTGTACTTCTTCCATTCTCCAGTTTGCAAAACATTTGGAGGGGTTCTTAGAAGAATCCTTGGTTTAAACAAAGACGATGCTAGCAACCTTTGCTACCTTCAAATAGTCGCCCTCACTGACCATACTCTTTACTGACGTCTTACAATTACTGAAACGAAGCGGAGGCAGCTCCACATTTTGCAGATTGCTGCCACATGAGTCACAGTCAACCTCCGTACTTGCCAGTTTATTCTCAGGTCCACTGATGACTCCGATTCCAATCAAACAATTTTGAGCCTTCCAATGTCTCTAAGATCCCTTCCACCACCAACACAAAACTAGTGTTGAGTATAAGAGCCTCCCGATGGTCACCTCGGAACGGCAGCTCGTAAGACACGCAAAGTCAATCTTAGCCCAGCTGCATTCGTGCTACTTCAACGAGGCAGTTAGGTTCATCGATCTCAATCAGAGAACTCCCAAACTATAGAACTCGTCTAATTTCTTTTTATACTCTTTATCCTTACATCCATGTGTAATGGCTCATACATGTATTTTCCTTCCCTCCGGTTATAAGAACAACCACACCAATGGCGGCAGCAAAAGGCGCAACTGATTGCCTTCCCATTGTTCAACTGCTCTCAAACTGTAAACGCCTCTTAAAGCCACATTGATTGGCCATCCAATACTCATCCACTTCTCTAAGACTCCATTTCTCTTCACAAATGCCAGTCAGCAATACATATGAGCTGACAATAAGCTCACAGTCATTTAACTTTGACATCCTTGCGCTTCATTAAACGCACATAATGCCACCCCAAAGGCCGAGTATATTCACAGAGATACATTGGCGCCATGACAGTATTACAGTGAGGGGGAGGATGTCGGAGATCTGGAAGTCAAAACACGCAGCTATTTAATTAATGCATGCCATTAAGTGAGTTAATGACGACGTCACTGTTTTCTTACAACTGTTTTAGATGATAGTAATTTCATTAAAATTTAACAATAGCTTTGTGATTATTTCATGAATATTACATAAATATAAAATATAAACAACTATACAATTATTAATTAGCTATGCCATTGCGGGTCCATCTTCTAAGTGCTTTTCGTACTTTGAGTGGAAGTTAGGGAACTCCTCGAAATTCAAAGGAACACATACTTAAGGGACAATTTGGAAGTCACTGGGATTAATAATACTGGTCTGAAAGGAAGTCCTATCCGACCTAAACTAAGAGGATACTTTTCAACGAATAATTTGGCTTTGTAATATGTTTACCCGTGTGGTGAGCGGGTTAGAGAATTCCCCCTCAGCCGGTCAGACCTTATCGTATGAGGTGACTTATAATGACACTGGATTCTTTAGAGACCAGTAGAGTCACCCCACGCCTTAAAAGGTTATGCGTAGGGGTTGGGACCAACCAAGTAAAAACACAACTCCAATGAGAGAAATTAATCAGGCCGTAACCCGGAAACGGGTTGCTATGGCTAGTTAAGAAGAAAATCAATATGTTTACTAGCGAAAATTATCCGATTTTACAGCATATCCTCAAAACATATCGTCGGATTACGCTCAGTTTCCTCATACTAGCTTAACTTATTCCTTTTATTTGGGATGCTAATCTAGATAGATGCTTTAATTGCTTTATATCCGTTACTTCCGTAATATGTTATTCCCGGAACCAGCCCTTGGACTATCAAGAAGCAAAGTATCTTTCTGTATAAGTTCATTATACCCTGTTTACAAAGTGTAAAAGGGTATTATACATTTGTGCAATGTATGTAAAAGTTAGACACGTGGCAGACCATATGTTCCATGGGCGAAAATGATAAGAAGCAATAGTCGCGTCGATATGGTCATGTCCGCCTGTCTGTCTGTCCGTGTTGTAACGTGTTTCTCACAGACTATTAGAGGTAGAGCAAATAAAAATTACCAAAAGATGCGCATTTTCCTGGAAAACAGCAAGTTTATCGATTCATGTCGATATCTAACCCCCTTCCCCCGAAACAGACTTTCTTATCAACTCGCAACTCGCCAGAGTTTTGCGTCGTATTTATGGGCATTTATGTTATAAAAATGATCGAAAACGGACAAATACATCAAAAGTTATAGTCAAAAATATGTTGATTTGACCCCCTTCGCCGATAAACTGCTCCAAAATTCCACTACCTGTTTATGTGGATACATGTGAGCTTCATCTTCTTAACTGGCCATGACAACCCGTTAACGGGTTACGGCCTTATGTAAATGCATTCTTTCATTGGAATTGGGGTTTTACGTGGTGGGTCCCAAACCCTACGCACAACCCTTTTAAGGCCTGGGGTGGCTCTACTAGTACCGAAAGAGAGTCGTGTGGAGACTCGTGTAAGCCAAGTCATTAAAACTGTATTCGCCTTTTTTCCATAGAAGCCGCCTTTCCCCGCTATGGATTTATCTTATTTAATGCCGCAGCCCGCAACATATTGATTTGAAAATTAACACACATATTTTTAAACGTGTTTTTGATATATGTTTCAAAGTTCAACTACATTGGCCCAAGAATACTGGACTTATGAGCATAAAAGCATTTTTTGCCCCATAATAACCAACTACCCAATAGGAAAACTTGTCAATTTGAGTGTTTACACTCATATCGATCTTATGAAAAGAGACATAAAAGTCGATACTTCAGTTCCCATTTTACCGTATTTAGTGTTTATAAAGGAGAAGGGTACAGGGTATTCCACTGTCGGACACGGTCCGCATAAAATTTTTAAGGCTAAGAAAAATAAACTACCTTTTAAAAGTGTTGAAGAGCGTGACATTCTCTACAAATGTTGTTGGCGACAATATTTTCATCTATTAACACATCTTAAGAAGGATCGCATAGATTCGAAAGCTCTTTGCCTTCTATCATTGCTATATACATCTTAAGGCTTCTATATTTTATTAGCACTACCTTTTACAGTTCATTTTAATAGAACCGCACCGGATGTTAAAGACATCAGTCCTTTCACTTGCTATTTAGATATTTTTCACACTTTTTCATCTGCTTGGTACAATAATAGCTCCAAAGTAATTACATATTTAATGACTTAGAAGTTACAACATGTTTTGGCATATTGCCACGTCATTAGCACATAGCTGAATATTCACCTGAAACAACTCCTAAGCTATTCCCTCGTCTCTTTACGGATTCGACTACTCAACTTGGTGTACAGCAAACAACAACATCAGCTTACAAAAGGTGCTTGGGAACACATTGACGAGTTAAATTGAATACGTGAAATAAGCTGGTTTCATGACAGTCCCTACTCTGCTCCTTCTCACGATAACACCTTTTGCTAATCCATCTATTCTGAGGAGGCATCCTAAATAGACCTGGAGACTATAAGGATAGTTTCGCATGATGCGTTACGTTGTAAAGTTTTATCGGTAAAACATGATTCGCAAATCAATTTTCATTATTATTATTTTATCGCCGCTTGTATAAGCTGCTTGCCAAAAAGGGTTATGTGTTAAATCTAAACAAAACCTTCTCAGAAAGGACAAGCACAGCATAGTGAGCGCAGTAGAATAAGGCGGCTTTAAATGCACTTAGGCATAATATATTGTATAATCTTGCTACAAGATACTTCAAGAACTGGCAGAACAATAGTCATTAAGCCAAGTTAACAATGCACAAATCATTATCAGTAATGACGCATTGTTCGCTCGATCTTCGGTTTATGACAATGCAACAAGACTGAGCCTGGACATGAAGCAATGCCAATCCTTAGTGCTCATCCCTGGAGATTGATTTCTTAGCCAACTGCATCTTTAGTTGGCCTTCAACCGGCCAAGTTTATGATGTGATTTTTCTGCTTATTTCATGCGCTTTGCCCAAACATCTCCAATTAAAACGGTTACTAATCGCTAAAGTAATTTCCTGTAACTTGCTCAACTTGTTTGAGAGAAATAAAAACAGAGAGAGACAGAGAAAGCCCAAGCGACAGATCTAGTTAGATATGGTACTACAAATAATGTTGGCAATTTCCAAATTAACAGATAACAAACTTAGCAGGCCATAAATCAGTCAGTTCTGTTGCAACTCGCCAAGTCAATGATTTGGTTTGCGTATTGGTTAAAGACGTGCAACTCCTTACTTGTCTGTTAATGAAGTTGCTTGCAAGCTGCACGGGTTGATCCAAGAGTTTCAAGTCTATACAAATCAAATTTCTTCACAGCAATAATCTTTTCGTAGATCCAGTTGCTGGTAGCTGCAGCCCAGCTGATAAGGTTCTCGCTGGCAAACGTGAGTTGTGTGCTCTGCAGCATCAAAGCCATGGACCAGAAATCTTCATGGATGCTGCTGGTCAATGAGTTTGCCGGGTTCGTGTTGCGTAACATACAAGTATGAAAAAATTCAAACATCATGGGAAACATTGTCCGAAGTTTACTTTTTTGTTACTTAGAATAACAAATTGATTTTGAAGTTTTGCCGGATGCGCCTAATGAAGATGTGTATTTGCCAGAAACTCAATTGGGGGTGTGTCAGAAATCACCTGACGGTGTTGTCCCTGACAAATAATGTCAGGAAAACCGACGATTTGATATTGGATTGAAATTCGATTACAAAAAAGAGATTTCTGCCACACCCCTAAATATGTCTTATTCAAGCGATATTCACATTTCAAAATTCCCGCTTAATTTTAAACATAATATATCTTTATTTAACGTTTGGTCCCGTAGAGTCCCAAACTCTACGCACAATCCTTTTTAAGCCTGGGGTGGCTTCGCTGCGGACTTTAGCTCACTACCCAAACAAAATTGGAGCAGATAACTAGAGGATGCCACGTGGGGATTGTGCGTCAAATTGGTAAAGGCAGAGCAGGTATCACCCTGGCTATTACCAGGGTAAAAGCGATAACAAGCTTTTTTTTTTTGCTTTTTGCTCCACCAAAAACCAGATCTCCAAGGCCCTGTTGCTTGCACACGCAGATGATATCGATATCATTGGTCGAGCTGTTACTGGATCCTTTGGGATTTCTTATGCAAGAAAAACTTTGAGGGTGGCAAGGATTTCGGCAACCTTTGTTGAAAAACGATGTCAGAATGGAGCTCAAGCGGGGAACCCATATTGCCAATAGATGTTGTTTTGGTCTTATTAGGAAAATTAGTAGCAGAGATACCTGTCGCTAGACCCTCTAAGGCGCTAATCCTTCTCATTTGTTTTTATGACGCTTACGCATGGACGATGACATATTATTATGAAAATGTATTTGGCCCGTTACGCGTTGGCAACGACTAACGCTTTCGATGGAATGACGAACTCTTGATGAGTTCTACGACGACATTCACATAGTCATGCGAATTAGCATCCAGAAGCTACTGCAGCCATCAATGCGGCTATTGAGGGAAAGCAAAGAAGGAGCACACTAACCGTTGGTATCACTGATCGGAGAAGGCGCGCAAAAAGTAGAGGGGGCTATAAACCATTAACTGATTGTTATGGCCAATTAAGAAAAATAATATATTTATATTTATCTTATAGTTAAGTAAAGTCTGTCGATTCATTCTTGTGGCCTCTTCACACAATAGCTCAGTTTATGCTTCAACGAATAATATGTCTTTTTCTGGTGGTTAATCTTTCTCAGAATGTACGGGGTCTTCTTTCTAAACTAAGTAGTCGTTCCGCGAATAGTATTACCTTCAATGCTAATATTATTGCTTTTATCGAAACGTGGCTAAACTTTACCATAAAATTCACAGGAATTTTCTTTAATTCTTTTATATCCTGTGGATTAGGTCGTACCTCTGGACGTTGAGGCGGCATTCTGATTCCTGTCATAGTCAACAGCTTACTTTCAATATCCTTTTAGTATCGAGTTTATTACAATAAAAAAGTGCATTTGAACAACTTTAGTATATTTACTGTCTTCCGATAGTAGCGTTTCCAATATTTATGTGCCAATCAGGAAATTATCGATTATATTGGTCACCTTTCAGTATTAGATTACTTTAATCTTCCATCTTAATCCTGGTCTGCACCTGCTTCTTTCGTTCATGGCTTAATGGATACCTTTTTATTTAAAGTCAATTGCATTTATTAATTCTTCCCATAAAATGATTGACTTTGTCTTATTAAAAAAAACTTATTTCTTCCTGAGATCGGTACCATCTTACCACCCAAATTTTTTCCTAAGTAAAGTCTCCCATTCTTTCATACTTCTTACAAAAGGTGCATTCAAGAGCTAACTCTTCTCATCTTAATTTTTTTGGTCTGATGGTAATTGTTGCAACTAAATCTTCTTATTTGACATTTAATTCTGCACTTTTCATTTTTATTCCTTGGACATCTTCAAATAAACCTCTTTGTTTCACATGTAGACTTTTATTTTAAAAATCAAAAAGTGTGTTCTCTAAAAATATAAAAGAAATTTTACCATAACCTTAAGAATTCACTTCTTTTTTTTTCAAGTAGCCGATTTTTATATTACCTTTTTTCAATACACTACCATGCTCACTCCTTAAATTCAACTTATGTGTATATTTTCTCATGTTATGAAAAAAAGAAAAGAAACTTTTTTACGGGAACTCCTTCTGATTTTAATAACCATTAACCATAAGCTCCTATTGTTGAAACTCATTCATTTTTTTATTGTCTCTTCATAACTGTCAAATCGTGAGTAGAAACTTCCTTTTAAAGAAGTCTCTAAATTAAATATTTTTAGAGACAAACACACACTTACCTAGAACAGTTACTGGCTTGTAAAATAGCCCAGTAGGAAATTTGGCACTGCTGGCGCGGGTCTTAACTATTAAATTAGTTTGCTCCCAGCTCTTAGGATTATACGATATTACTACTTTGGCTTTGTAGGGCCAAATACGAGATTGTAAACGCCGCCACCCGTGTGGGTGTGGGTTAGAGAATACCACCTCAGCAGGTCAAAGCTTCTCGTATGAGACGACTAACAATGACACTGGGTTCTTTCGAGACCTGTAGAGCCACCCAGGCCTTAAAAGGCTTGTGCGTAGGGCTTGGGACCCACCACGTAAAACCACAATTCCAATGAAAGAATGTATTTACATCAGGCCGTAACCCGATAACGGGTTGTTTGGCCAGTTACGAAGAAGAAGATACACGCCAATTACGCACCATACTTTGTTTTTTCATTGTAACTCTCTAAAAATCAGTATCGCTTACAATATAAAAGAAATTCATAAAGTTAGCACAACTTCTCTTACAAACCTCGCTCTTATGCATTTCAAATATATCTTTCTTGGCATCGACATTTGGCATTGGGTCATAAATTTAATAGCGTTCTTTTCTTTGTGGTCATTAGGCGGTTCTGCCGTTTGTCTGTTTTGCAGTTTAACTTCGTTTTCAGCAGTAGCAAAAACAGGCAAATGCATCTAGAATATGTATCTGCGCAAATTTTAATGAAGTTTTACCAAGAGTTCTGACACCGTGCCATTATGAGTTATGTTTCAACAATGCAATCTCCCAATTCTGCAAAGTCCGCGGTTTCTCTGTTTCTCTTCTCTCCTGCAGCTTAGACTGTCCTCTCACTGTACTGTGTGTCTGCATTTTTGAAAAATCTAACCTTATTCGGTTACCGTAGCGAACATATTAATTGAAATTTTTCAGTTTTTTTCAACTCTGAAAGTCCAATGATTCGAGATTTTCAAAGTTCAAAACTGAGTTATTGTTACTCTGCGACCAAAATTCAAGTATGTTACAATTTGTGGCGCAATTACTAATAGCAATTACTCTTTATAACTTTGCTGCCGAACGTTAAGTAAATTATATAGGTAGCTTAAGGTTCAAACCTAATTATAAGCTTGAAGCGACTGAAGTTGCTATTAGCTTTGAAGTTATAAAGTTCACGCTTATTTTTATTAAGTTTACATTTATAATAAAGTGCTACTTCTGTGAGTTACTTTTCATTTTAGTTTTTACTTTGCTTAAGTAATGGGTTTATGTGTAAAAGTAAGTAAGTAAGTAAAAAAAAAGACTTCCCCTTCTTCTTGATTAATAATAACTAGTTGCCGGTTAACGACCTGATGAAGAGCACTTCTCCAGGAGCCTTTGCTTCGATCGCGCCTTCTTCTATCGGTAATACCAAACGTAGTTAGTGTGCTCCCTACGTGATCCTGGATGGATGTGGTGGTGCTAGATAATTATTTGCTTGACTATGTCATTGTCTTCGTAGAGTTAATAGATTTCGTTGTTCCATCGAATGCGTTAGTCGTTGCACATCAAAATTCGATATGTGCAATTCATTCTGTTAAAAAAATCTATTTCAGAAGCTATTGACAATCACAACTACTTCAGCACACATACTTATTAATAGCTACAACTTCACCATCTAAAAGATACAAACTGTAATAAACTTATTTTTTTATCATTTCGATATATTCCCAACCTCAGATACTTTCGCGTTTCAAATGACTAAATTATGTTTCTAGAATAAACTCATTTCTCTGTAAAACCGTCTTGTGGTGCAAAAATGGTGTCAACGCCAGTTAAAACTATGATTAAACCCAGAAACAAGATTCAGAATTTAACCCCACAGATGCAGCAAAAAAAATTCGCCTGAGAGAAAAACTTTTTATATAATAATATAATGTAAATTTTACTAAAAAAAAAAAGGTATTCAAAAAAAAATTAACATTTTCACAGACAGAGCCAAGAAAACGGACTTGGATGCCCTACCGCTATAACTTTTTGCTCGGCTTTCCAATTCGTTGGGCGTTGCAATGTCGTTGTCAGGCGTCCTTGCCCTGTGGGGGATGGTTTGTTGCTGAAGACTTGCTCTGCTTCCCCGGATGGTGGTATATCATAGGGTGCAACAGCAGCCGCATTTGTGTGGCAGTTTTGCATCGTCTTAAATCATTCGCCGCATTTATGACGCTTTTGACTTAAATGTAAACTCTACCATTGATGTTGCCGCTTTGTCGAGTTAAAAGAGCAACCTTTAATAAGCATATCATATTTCGCACTTGTTTTCCTCGTGCAACATATATGTCGTTGCCGGTTTTAGGTATAATTTGAAATTATTTTGAGAGCACTTGCTTTATAGTAGTTCAAGTGGGCTAATGTTTGGTTATAAGATAGCATGGAACTTGAAATGTTTGGTAGTTTAGGAGGAGTTAAACTAACTACTATGATGCACTGTAAAATTTCGAAAGTGATGAATTGAGCAACTTTGATGGAATTTTAAATTTACTTACTTAAGTTAACTGGCCAGAACAACCCGTTACCGGATTACGGCCTGATGTAAAGCTCTCCTCCACGCGTCTCTGCTTTGCGCGAGCCTTTTCCAATTGGTAATATCAAAGGTAGTTAGCGTACTCTCTACCTGGTCCTTCCAACGGAATTAGAAACTATAAAGCGTCACGAAGAAAAACTTGATTGCTGATATATCTGTGATCATATGGAAGAGAAGCTTAAGACATAAGAAAAAGGTAAAGCTATTGAGTTCTAGAGCTTTATAGGAGTCAGTATAAGACC
The DNA here is from genome assembly GCA_035041775.1 of Chymomyza caudatula. NCBI lineage: Eukaryota > Metazoa > Arthropoda > Insecta > Diptera > Drosophilidae > Chymomyza > Chymomyza caudatula. The sequence goes on from JAWNKW010000209.1 coordinate 3,097,548, forward strand.
CAATTCTTTTCTTAAAACTTGTACTTTTCTTCTCTTATAAACTTAAAAAGTAATGGTGACTTGTAATGGACTCAGTATCTCAACATTATTTTATGACACAGATATATATTGTATCGGGACCGTGTTTGACAGCGGGATTTAAAGTGGGGGTGTGGTTATGCTAGCCTTTTTTTTGGCAAAAGGTAAGCAAGCATTCATTATTATATTAGGCTTACAAAAGTCTATACAGCAACTTTGTTGGCTTTAACTTATAAACTATTAAGATATATGCAAAAAAAAGGAATTGGGTTGCAGTTTTTAGGAGGAGGGTTCTAAAATTGTTCTCTTATTGCTTATATTTTTTGAAGTTTTAATTCGATCTTGATACCACAAATGCACAGTATCAAAAGAGTCAATACTAATCAGTTTTGTTAATGGAACTTATGTTCCGTCATGCCTCCTTCTGATTGTTAAATACATTGCACAAATATTTAATGCCCTGTTACACTATGTGTATAGGGTATAATACACGAAAAAAATGCAAGTGAGTGCGAAACCGACAGAAAACAGTATAACACTGTTTGAAATTAGTGGCATTTGTTATATACAGTAAACACAACTAAGCCAATGAATTGCAATTGCATTTGTGGGGAAATCGTAAGAAGTTATTATTATGTAATGTACTTTTTCATACTATACGTTGCGATGATTTATTTATTTATCTCCTTTCAAAATGAAATGCTATTGTGCTCTTATAGAGATCATATATAGAAAAATAAAAATATCCTCTTTGCATACTTTGATGATCTGTAATAAATTTGCAACTTAACGTTTTCACGAGCTCCATTAGAAATGGCAGAAAGAAAACATCTTTCGAATGCAAATCAATGAAAGATACACAACGGCAAGAGCATAGTGCAATCTTAACGGCAACTTCTATTGCTGCCTTCCGGCAACTCGATGACATCAACAAAAATAAACACCCACAAGAAGCTAGCTGGAAGTTGTGCATTTCGACCTGGCCAAATCGTGCGAATTTATTGCTTAATCATGGGTATTTCATTGATTTTTATTTTTTAACTGTTAAGTTGGGCAGCTGAAAGGTAAATAAAATTCAAATGGAAATTGTTTTGGGGCAGCAGGAAATGCAGCAAACACATCAACTTCTTGGCTGACTAGCTGAGTGTGCGCCTAACTGGATTCTGGCCGCTGAGAACTTTGGTAGGCGTCTAAGCCCTGGCCCTGAGTGGGTCGTAGGTAGTAGCAGAGGTGCGGCAGCTGAACAGTTGTTGCAACTAAAAGTTGTATTGGCGGCGTGGGTGGCAAGTAAACATTGCAATTAATAACACATGCAACAGCTTGCCAGCCCACTCATACAATCAAACTAAGTCGGAGAGCAACAAAAGAGAGCGTCAGCTCTGAAAAAATAGTGCGACAGCTGCAACATGTTCGCTTCAAACATGTTCGCTTGGCGCAAATTGAGCTTTGCTGCCGGCCAGCTTCATCCAGCCAGGTTAGCCAAGTCATAACAAAAACGAGTTTCGTCGCGTGCGGTTTATGTCCAGCGCTTGGTCGAGTTGCTAACGCCGCTTTGAAAATAACAAAAGCAACAACAACAAACATCTTAGCTAGTGATTTACTGTAAATAAACGTCTTGTTAGTTTGTTAATTTAGGCTCAGTGTGTGAGCGATTAAGCAATTGGTAACGGTAACCAGTGTTGCATTATGTTAATTTTTGTGTCATAAGTGAAGTGCAACTCCTTAAATCTTTATAGCACAGTTTAAATGCAAAACATCGCCTTGGTTTGTGTCTTGGCTAACGTGCTCGCTTCAATGCATCGCAGTTTCAATAAAATCAAAAATAATATTTGATTATTTTGTTTATGTAAATTGTGTTAATGCTAAAAGAAAGTTTAAATGCAAGCCAAACGGCTAGTTAGTGCTCTATTGAGTTTATAGAACGTACTTAGCGGTACTTACAACAACAATAACAACAACCACTACAATACCAACAACAACAGTTAAGCAAAGTAGCACAACAACAGCTGCTTGAGACAAGCTTAATTAAGATGCATCTATTCTTAAGCTGATGAAGCTGCAAATTAATATTTAATATTGTGAGTGATAAGTTTTCATATGTGCTTAAGCTTATCATTAAGAGCAATTCGAGAGCTAAGAAACTGACCATTAGGAGTTGTCAACAACTGTCAGATTAAACTCTCGATTTGTCACTTCGAGTGCGGATTATGAACTGTTAGTTTACAGTTCAATTAGCAGGCATTGAATTTATATAAATGGCTACCTATAAACATGTGCCATAATTTTCTAAGACCGAATAAATTATTTAAGAAATTGTTTTAAGGCTGCAAAAGCTCACTGCAATAGCTAATAAAGCCATTACACTGGCCAGATACTTTATTAGCTGCTTAGACCAAGCCGTTTATTTGAGAAACAGCAGGAGTTGGCCGCTTTTTCTTAAGCGTTTTGATTAAAGAAGATAAATACTTTGGGGTTAAAAAAAAAAAAAATCAAATTTTATAATTTTTTGCTCTGCATTAGATAGATGCTGCTAAACTGGATTTTCCAGCTGAGTTACGTCTTTTACTGTGAAATTCTATTGAAGCGGCAGTTTCTGCCTTATCTTTGATTGCGGAAACGACGAAAGTTTATAGTTATGGCTAGCTTTCCGGTTCTAAAGTTGTTTGTTTCTATATACAACATCACATTAAACCATATATGATGTCATTTAGCAGTTTATTTTCCAGCATTTTCTTTCTATCAAACAATAATCTGGCAAGTTGCCTAGTGGAGATGTTTAAGAATGATATTATTTAATGCTTTTTTTTCTAATTTCTCTTGATTATTATTGTAAAGTTTTAAAAACTTAAATTTATTTGTTTGTTGTAAAATTTTTTTACGACTATGTTTCGCAAGTTTGCTATAAAGTGTGTGAACAATCCAAAGAAAGAGCTCTTAGCTATTTTTTATAAGTGAATACAAGCTTATTTGTCAGAGCAAATTAAGAAATAGAGAAAGGATGGAAAATAAACTCCCATTTCAATTATTGTAGCAGTGTATTCTTTTTATTTGCCTCATGTTTTTATATTTTTGGAATTCAATATCTTAATCATGACTTAAGTTAAAATATCTTTTACCACATTTTCAGTTTCTTGTTACAAAGACAATTTTTCATTCTATCCTGAAAACTTTCGACATTAGTAGCAGCTGTTGTTGCAGCTTAGTTACTAATGAAAAGCTGGCCAACTTGTTAACAACCTTTATACCAGGCAGTAGTTTATCAATTGTTAACCGAAAGTTGGAGACACACGCAACCCAAAAGCCTAAAGAGTAAGATTGTGTTACAGAGCCAGCATGCAAAGATGGGCGCGCCAGAAAAGCCACAGGGGACAGCAGACTAAAAGCCAACTTAGGGCAACTGTGGTGAAGGTAGACCAAGAAACTGTTAGACATGTCTGCTGCGGTGTTTGTGAATAAGGCTGCAATTAGAAAGACCCATTGGTTGCCTATTTTGGAGTAGTTCAAGTTGTCAATACGTAAGTACATACCACTGGCCACTTTGGACTAAACTGGTCTAAGGGCTATGTAGAAGTCACAGCACACACTATGACCATACAGAAACCCAATAATGTATTCAACTTCAGTACCATAAACACACTAACATAATATGAATCTCTTGTAAATCAATAATTGATACTTTAAAAAATAGCTTCCTAACAGTTAGGAAGCTGTCAACTTAAAATTACGTATACGTAGTAAGCTGCAACTCAATGACTTTCGCTTCCGCATACATTTCTGTCTGTCTTCCTCACGTATTGTTTTTCATTTTCAATTTTCTTCTATCAAATGTCAGCTACTTTAATAACATTGTCTTCACACAATGGGCTTAAAATTTGTGATAGTCTGCCTTCAATATCAATTGTCTATTAGTAATTGCGGCGCTTTGAGTGGCGACAATTTCAATTAAGGCCAACGTGAATCTTTGAGCTCTCCCAAATTGCTTGGTTTTAGTTTTGCATGAAAGAAAGCGTGCGGTGAAATTTTTTGCAATTTTTAGAATTTTGAGACTAGCAAAACTCTATACACAGTAAAAACTACTACGTTACGAAAGAGTGTTCAGTTCTGGTGTAGAATGTTGATGTAAGCCATGTTATTCTTGCTACTTTTGACGACGGTTTTACATGAAAATATAATTAGGTATTTTTCTTGCCTATTCGTATGAGTGACGCATATGACTTGCGAAGTATCCTGTTTATATGCCAAATACATGAGTAACAATGATATAATTTGAAGGACTGAAAATGAAAGCCGTTAAAATTGCTTTAAAAGTTTTGGAAAACGTAATAAAAAAAGATATAAATATACCATAAAATATATATTTAAAGTTTTAACATTTCCATCGTTGCAAATAATAATAAATTTCACATATTGTGCACAAAATAAGCCTTAAGTAATTAACCCTTTGACATCAGTCAGCACAATAACTCAGCTTATAAATTGCATCTAATTGTGATAGGTCCAAAATTAACTGAGGAATCTGTGAAACCGTAACCTTAGGAATAACAAAACAGTCTCAAGAGAATATTAATAGAGTCAGGCATGTGCACACCTTTAGTGCTTTGCGAAAAGTATCTGCTAGATGCAAGAAAACAAAGCTTTTACTTTTATATAGATTTCATTTGGACGACAAACAAACTGCTGGTCGGGCCTACCCTCCCATGATTTGCTAAACCTGCTGCTGTTTTAATACTTTTCAATCCATTTGAATTGTTACACACTAGAGCGCAGTTGAACAGAAGATAACAGCGGGTTAGGAACAGCGTCAAAGACAAGGAAAGTTAATCGGAGTATCTTATAGGGGGTATATTAAAAACCAGTGTTGAAAGGTTAAAACAAGCAAGAAGTGCAAAATAGCGGCAACCTTATTTAACTAAAATTTATTTCGTTCCTTTGTCTGGACTGAGGGCAACAAATGAAACGCATTTTCAAGCCATTTTGAGTCAAAATGTGGGCGTAGAACTTTGTAGAGTAAACAATAAACAAATAAATGAATATTAAAGTGTTTTGCACACGCAGTGTATGCGCAATATTCGCTACAAATAAAATGCCTTCATTGGCGTATCTTTGTAATTTTTATGAATTTCACCAGGACTTTGGCTCACAGGCCATCCTCATTGATAAGCTATAAATAATGGTTAAGTTGTGGCAGCTGAAGCAACAGTTACCGCAGCATAAGAAGCATCTCATACCTTGTCTTTATGGCACAATCTGCCGGGCTCAATTCGCAACTAAAGTAAAAAGCCAAACAATTCACTCGAACCTTTCACAGAAAGAAAATGTAAGAAAAAAATAAGAAAAAATTCGTTAAATTTTTGTAACGCTTCATTATTTTAATTTGGCTGACAGCTTTTGGGCAAATGAAGGTCCCAGACAACCTTATGCTAATATGTGGCTTGAATTCTGCATTTGCATGTACTACCTTTTTAATACTAATAAAATGTATCTTTATATCTTTGCTACGACTGCTGCCTTTGCCAGACAAACACTTAGCTCAAAGTCGTGATGCTCATCTTCAACTATTCATATTTAATTCTATTGCCCTTGTGTAGGAGCAGCTGGAGCTTCAACACATTCCGAACTTTTGCTGAATGTTAGCCCAAAATAGAATTAGAATGTGCATGCTGGAAGCTTTAAACAACTGCAACTACATCGTGAAGTTTTGTAACTACATACGTTCAAATTACTTGCCTTATGGCCAAAATCAATATGTGCTAAGCAATATTGTCCCAAGACAAACAGCTTCTTAGTAATTAAGCTAGTTGGCCTAAGAATTTGAACATGTTTAAGGCAGCTGAAGGCTGAACGGTGTAATGTGCTATGCTTTTAAAGGTACCTGTACGATTTTCTAATAAAAGCAATTTCCAATTTAGTTTTGGATGTAGTTTTTATTTTTTCCCCAATATAAACAGTAATTAAATGATAATAAAGTTTATTTCTAGTTAAAGAAAAAGAAAAAGTCAAAGTTTAACTTGAGTTTATTACGCAAAATGGAATTGGAAAAGGAGAAAAGAAATCTTGGCAATCAGCAACGTGAAAGCAAATTTGTGAAACGAGACACTTTTATATTATCCGTACTGCAATAGTTCAAAGTTTTGAAAACCTAGTTGCTTCAGGCGAAACAGTTCAAAAGGTCTTTTGAGAATTTAAAAACTTAGAATTTTTCAATATATCTTGTAACTAAGAGCTTGGTTGATGCTACATTGGTAAAACATATGTACCTGCTTTGTTAAAAAAAAAACCAATGAGCCTTGCCAGATGTAGGACAATCAAACGCTAGAGATGTGCGTAGGATACTTGTTTAGTACCAATACACACTGCCACTCTGTGAGATAACTTCCTGTTCCAATGAATCGTTGTGCCCTTTAACCATTTAGCCTATTGGCTACCAAATATGTCTCCTAAAACATTTGCTGAGTAGTCAAAATTTAAGCTAAGCTTTAATGCTGCACTTAGGTTGCAGTTCAAAGAGCTTAATGCTTCCGAAGGCATTGTTTTTCGTGTTGCTCGTTGAGAACTGCAAAACAATTACACATACAAACAACAGCTACCAAACATGAAATGGCCAAGAATCTTTCTCTTAGCCCTGAGATACTTACGTACAAAAAAGTGCACTGGTGTCGTGTCATTCCTGCAGCTTGGGCCATGGGCCATAGGAGTGTTCCATGGGCCTTTGCCTAGGCCTGTGTTTGTATCTATTCTAGCGGAACTTTGTGTTGCATTATGCCATGTTTGCTGTTCTCTGTTGTCGTGGCTACATGCTGGCAACAATTGTTTTACTGTTGCTTTTGTCGTTGTTGTACTGCACGTGCATAGATACAAAAGTATCTATACATGTGCAGGCAGTCATAGGGGCAAATCGGGGCAAAATGCATTCACCGCTTCGAACTGCACACACTAATTGAGCTTGGTATCGCTTGGCTGACACTGCTTGCAACACTCTCTGTCTCTTTCTCCCCTATCTCTCTCTCTCTCTCTCACTCCCTCTCTATCAATGTTTCATATGCAAACAACAAAACGGTGCTAGTTAGTGTAGTTCATTAGTATTTTGGTGATCAATAAATTGTATTTCTGGTTTATATTTCAATGTTTTGGTGCGGAGTGTACGTTTCTAAAACAAATGGGCAGTTTAAATGGATTACGCATATAACCTAAAATTCATACCTAATTTACTTAAGTATTTCATCGGGTTTTTGGTTACATGAGTGAATTTCAAGCGGCTGTGTGTATATTTTAAGTATTTATGAGTTGAAAATAACTTTTGATGTTGTTTTCGTCAACTATAACATAATCTAAAAGTTTGTAAATTGAAATAGTTCGAGATTGTGCGGTTGCCAAGCTCGCATTGAAAAATCAACATCCACTCGAAGAGGAAATTCTAATGAATAGGTAGCTATTTAGGAACATTTGTTAAATGGAGCACGTATACAAGCAAATGTGACTGTAGGAGCTGTGAATTTAGTTATTAAGGAATAAAGTTGAACATTCTTGATGTGGTTTACGTCTTCTAAGGAAAAAAATTAAGTATGTTGTACACAAAATGTTGAATTTTTTTAACTAAAAATATTTTTAGGGTTTTATTTCAACATAAGTATTTAAGCTTGCCACTTTTTCCAGTAAAGTATCTACAATGTCAATCGAAACGCCATACAATTTTAGCTACCTTCATTGATAACTCACACTGGTCCTATGGACACGGTGAAAAACCAATAACATTATGGGCCACTTGGCATGTCCGATAAGATCTCAATGTTCAGTTAAATGCTACGGAAAAATGCTGAAAGTAAATGCTATGTAATGTACTGTGAGAGAACGCAATATGAAATAAATTCAAGTGACAGTTTGTGGGAGGTCGGAAAACATTACGCTGACAGCTACTTCAAGCGGCGCATAAAAACCGGGCCAGCTATTTGGGTTAATCAAATTTAGTTGCCGCCGTCATAAAAACTCATGGCATGAGTCTGGATGAGGCCCTTCCGCGACATATTAAGCACCTGTGCTCACGCCATGACAAGCTCTGCTCGAACGCGTGACGAAATGACTAACTGACTGACTGAGTGAGTGACTGTAGCACACGAATGAGCCAAATTTGGATGTACTTTGTTGTATCTTGTAGATACTTTTTACATGTGTCGCGCGTAATGCTCATTATCAACGCAACGTTTGCTTTTGTTGCCGTCTGCATGAATTCCTAATTTTATCTTTGTATGCATAGTGGTATCTGTGACTTACATGCCACAAAACGCATTTCATGTTAATTACACGTCATTATGGTAGTAAGGCTTTGTAATTATTTTGACAGCGAATTTGAAAATAAACAAAATTACTGTTACTTTATATTAGATTTGGCAGCTGTGCTCAGATAAATGCAAATTGTATTTTGCGTATTGACGCGTTGTAGCCCTCTCTGACTGTACGTCTGACTGTCGGGCATCTGTTAGACGATTCATTTAATGAGCTTTTTACGAGCTCTGCAATCAGCTTCGACAACTGTGTTACATGACGAAAACAGTTTGAGCTACTGCTAAGCCGTACTTACAGATAAAGATACATTGTTTGCCGCGTGTCAATCAAACAATTGAATTGCTTTTTGAGGTTACCCGCCGTTATTCGCTTCTCAGCTTCGTGTTACACTTGGCCTTCCCATGGCTCTGTCCGACTTTGCTAGGCGGTATGACGTAAGAACCGTGCATTTGAGTGACATCCATGCAGAGTAAAGAACTTGGCAAAAAAAAGAGTGCGAATGTATTTAGTAGCTGCTACTGAGGAAGACGTTTAAGTTGTTGCTTTAACTGATACTGACGGTTTTGATTGACTTAAAACTAACTTAACGCGCACTAGTTGCATTCGGCCAAGTACCCCTCGTATCTTCATCTAAAACTAATACTTCAATTGACAGATGTAGCGCTTTACGCTTTAAGTCAAGCTCAACGCCAAAGCTTGGCATCAGATCTCAATGTTGGCTCTGCATAAATACATAATAGAAGACGTCGCATATTTGTAAACGATTTGCATTAGCAAAACTACGTTACAACAGCAGGCAGTTCTTTATGACACTATTTACATTCTTACTTCTACTTATTCATATGTATCTGTAAGATATCTTGCTGTTTTAATGCCTGCGTTTTTAGAAGCATAACGTTGCTATTGTGTATCTGTGCCGCATAGATGTATAGGTTTTTTTGTGTCCTCGTTGTTGTCACATTGAAATTGTTGTAGTTGAAGTTGATGTTGCAATTGGCTTGCTATTTGATATATGCTATCAAAGCCAAAAGAAGCAGCATCAGCGCAGCATTGCACTGTAAATTTAACATCTATATTTTAGTCTTAACATCATCTAGCCGACTGTAGTCTATGTGCAAAGTCAAAGCTAAAGTACTTACCCATGCAATTCGTATTAGATTTGAAAGCGTTAAAGTTCCATAGTTCTGTCCCCCTGAAAACACTCCAACTAAATCACTTCACAAACCAACCTCGGCTAGCCACTTCCCGCTTCAATCAACACATTCCACTGTTGCACGCTCCTTTACACATAATGCCTTTGCATTAAATATGAAAAATCAATTTCCAATGCTCTATAACAAAACCGCAGGAGCGACACACTCGCCGCCACACATGTACCGCCACTTACACATTGACATGGCCGTAAGCACTATTGCACTTAAAGTGCACTGTACCCCTGGATGCATAACAGTTTATATCGTTCATGCATTGCCACTGGTAGCATCTAATAGAAATAGTTGGACTCGAGTGGGAGGAACTTTGTACGGTGGCCATGTCCGTGTCTCTATTAATGCTTAGGTATGATTTTCGATGTGCTTCCTCTTTTCTTCACCACATTTGCATAAAATGCTGTTCGTTTTGTATGACTTTTTTCTGGCGTTGCACGACTTAATATTTATATGCAAAACTCTTTCGAAAATTTCATAATAGTATTCATTGCAAGTAGGAGTACCATACAATGGGCTATTTCTCTTCTACACCGCTCCCCAGAACGCAAAGCCAGCGCTGAAACTTTGTAATTAATGAAGTTTTTCAGTTTTTACAAACTTTGCTCTCAGCAATGCATTAGCATATGACGTCTGTCGTATATATCTGTTTGGATAGCTCTCTTAAGTCAACATATTTTTGTAGTTGTCTTACTCGTGACTACCTCGTGTTTCATAGTTCTGCCTAACAGCAGCAGTATCAATATATTTTCTGCGCTTTCAACTGAACAGATTTGACCCAGTTATTATACCCAGATCACGACTGACGTGACTGATTTCAACTGCGCTCAGCTTTTGGGATATTAGTTGCTTTCACACCACACTTTTTTCTTTTGCTTATTTTAGTTCGCTTTAATTGCTGTTTCTGGTGGTTTTTTTAATTTTGCCTCTGTTTTAACTTTTTTTTTTTGGAAGGCTTAAACAGCTGCTGGCTGTGTCTTGTGGCGCCAAGAGTGAATGGGCGAACACAATTAAGTCAAAGTGCAAAACAATTGTAAAATACTCTCTACTTTTTAAGATTTCGAAGGAGTCGCTGGTTTCGTAATTACTATTTGAAAAAAATTAAGATTTCGTCAGTTGTTAGCTTAATAGATCCTAAGAATCATTGTATTAAAACAAAACCAAATTTCTTGTGGTATATACTGTAGGACTCCTACGGCACTGAGCCTCATATATTTGTGCTCATTAGATAGCTATTTTAACGTAGATACATGCGAAAAGTGGAAGAGGCGGAAAAAAATGGAGGTGTGGCCCAAGCAGGAAAGGGGGCTTGGCCGATGGGGTTGTGCTGAAGGGGGAAGAGATGACATGAGATGCGAAATGATATATGGGTGGCCTCCTCCTGCGAGTTGGCGAGCGAAGCGAGCAGGGGGCGGAACCTCTTACAACAATGTTATTATTTCTCCGAATCAAAGCAATAGCCGAATCCGTAACTTCTTTTGACAACCCTAATTGGTTATAAACGTTACCTAAAGCTTAAGTGGGATTCCCCGCTTTTTTTTTTGCTATAACAATTTGGGAAATTTGTCACAGCAGGGGAAGGGGGGTGGACTATATATGACAATGGGAGGCGAGAGGTGTAAAATTGCAAGAATCTCGGTGATGCCATTTATGAACCGCTCATTGACAATTTTTTGATTTTCCCTTCCAGCTACGTGCATTCAGTCATGAATGGGCATTGATTAGTGATTCATAGCTTCAATTGAAAGGCTGATTCATAGGACTAAAAATCATTGGTGCTTATTTCTTTGCAAAAATCCTAGGTAATTCAGGGCTGATTTATTGGTCAAAATTATAGGTTATTCGGGTCTGATTTCTTATCAACAAAAACAATGTTGTTTCAAAATATTTATTTTATTTAATTCTTCCTTTCATTTTAATTCCACTTAATTCCATTCCAATCCATAAACTTAGCTGCTTTTTAACTTTTATTGAAATGTGCATTACGTGCCTTTTGCCTTTAAGTAATATTGTTTATCGGACAATACAGAGCTATTGGATTAAATTTTGACTAAAATTAAAACATTTTGCAAGTTATATTTAAGTTCAATTACATAATACAACTTAATATAAATGCTTATACATTTCTTACTAATTATTACTTTTACTCTTTTATCATTATAATACAATTTTTATTGTCACATATTAACAAAACATTTTTTTATGAAACATTTTTATGCAAAAATATAAAAATACTTACGTTGCGTTTCAAATAAATTTAAATTTTATTGGGCTTATATATGTAAATATATGTACATATAATAATAATGCACGACTCAAAAAATAGAGAGGCAAAAAGTAAAAATTGGGCCAATAGAAACTGAGAAATCGTTCGTGAGCACATGGATGCCAATGTCCTCAACACATTGACAAATTTGTATCCTTTTTCTTTATCAAAACTAAATCCACCATACGGTAAAATGGGAACGGAAGTATCCACTTTTATGTAAACATTTTCCTATTGGGAAGATCCCATTGACAAGTTTTCCTATTGAGAAGTTGGTTATTATGGGGAAAAAAATTACTTTTATGCTCTTAGCTCCAGTATTTTTGAGGTAATGTCGTTGAATTTCGAAAAGTAGATAGAAAAACACACGTGCGGCATTAATTAAGGTAAATCGATTGCGGGGAAGGGGGGCTTCCATTGAAAAAAGGTGAATACAGTTTTAATGATTTAGCTCAAACGAGTCTCTAAAATTTGGTAACTCTACCTCACATGTATCCATATATACATGTAGTGGAATTTTAGAGTAGTTTATAGACGAAAGCGGGTGAAATCAGGATACTTTTGACTATAACTTTGGATGTTTTTATCCTATTTCGATCATTTTTAAAACAAAGATGCACATTAACATAACGCAAATCTCTGGCGAGTTTCGATTTGATAGATTCGGCTGTAAACCGCGAAAATCTGTCACGGGGGAAGGGGGTAAGATATCGACTTGATTCGACGAACTCCCTCAGCATTGAGAAAATGTGCATATTTTAGTAAAATTGTTTGCTCTAACTCTCATAGTGTTGAAGAGAACTGAACCAACACGGACAGACAGGCATGTCTTTATCGACTCGACTATTCCTCCTGATAATTTTTGCCCATTGAACATAAGGTCTGCCACGCCTACTTCTGCCTGTTACATACATTGCACAAATACACTTTGCCTACATGGTATGATAACACCATAATAATTGCGTGGTTTTTGTTCTGGGTTGTGTTCTTCTTGACCGGAAAATCAGCCGAATAATGTGAAAATCGTGATAATCCAAAATGGCCTAGTATACTAAAATAGGCATGCTTTTACATACATATGCTATAGTTACGTTTTGCATGGTTAACTCATGATGAGCCTTTCAACAGTGAGTTAAATTAAGAAATGTTTTACAAAAGTTGGCCACAAAACAATCACAGCAATCAAGTACACTTCAGCTACAGAATGTTATTTCTTTTATTTCTTATTACTTTCATTTTATCCGATTAAATTAGAAACTCGAATACACTTAAGCCTAAATACCATTTACTTTCCTCTAAACTATTCCAAGACAACTTTTCACATTATTTCAACTCTATCTGCATTTTGTTCCTTGTCCATACCAACTCTTCTTCTCGTCAATTGGTACAGTTGAGCTCATTAATTGCTGCTTGCTTTTTGCCAAAGTTTGCCTTCTCTTCAAGCTACAAATAACTAATGGCTGCAACAGTTGGCAGAAGTTGCAGCATGTCGAGCTTACATCAAATATGAACTTTTTTACCGTATCAGCCAAGTGGCCAAGCCAACAGAAACCTACAACAAACACAAAAACAAAATCTGTGAAACAAAATTTGGGGAAATGTAAAAGTAACTCACGCAGCTGCAAACTGGCGAAATACAAATTTAAAAAAAAAGCCGCTCATCAATTGCTGCCTGCAACGAACTTGAAACTTGCAATTGGAGCTTCAAAGTTGAACATTTTTTATACCAGCAACAACAATACTCGAAAAACAGCAAACGCAACTACAACAACAGAAATTGTTTAATCAAGTGTGAAATCTTTAATCAAGTTACCCGTCACCGGGTTCCAGCTGCTGACTCTGCCGGAGGCTTTTTTTAGTCAATGGAAACCAGCTGTATGAATGATTTCTATACTCTTTATTAGGATACAAATTTCACATATAGCATGGTGTATAGTAAAGGTTATGGATCCCAGAATCTAGTTGCGAACATTTTTGACTCAGCGAAAAGAAACTGTTATTCATTTCATAAATTTGTATATAAATGGCGGTTTATCGGGAATTCAGCGGTGTGCCAGTTATCAGTAGTCCTAGAACAAGCTGACAATATGCCAGTTATGACTTTTCGCCAAATTGGAATATACAGGTAATCCGTCTCAAACATTTCAAAAAAGAAAAACGAGTGAGCGGGGTCCTTGGGTTCATAGGCCATGAGACTACGTAATGTAAGAGCATTCAAACTTCGTGCAGTTTCATTTTCTTTCATTCTCGCTGGTGTGTTTTCATTTTTGTGTTGCCATTTAGCTTGGCTTTTAGTCTTTACCTGGCCGACCTTTTTCAGTGCCCATCACCTAGTCCCTGACCTCCCACGCTTTTGCTGAGCCTGTCAATTAAGCGGAAAAAAATGGGTGAAACAAAACCTACGTTAAGCCTTGCTTGGGCCTTCAATTGCACGATTTGCTGTTGCTATTGGAGGAATACTTTTCATTTGGCTCTTTTTGAGTGCGAATTAAATGAATTAGCTGTAAATGGCATTGGAAATTTACGGTTAAAATGGTTTTGGTTGTCTGGCAACAGAAGAAAGTCAACGAGGCGAAAGTTTAACCCCCAAAAATGATTACAGTTGAGATAATATTTAATTACTAACATTTATCTTTATTTCTTTGCAGTTGATGAAATTGCTACATCTATCTGTGAGAGGTATGTTGAAGCAGAATTTAATTTTGAGTTGCCCCCATAAATAAAAGCTACTGCTCTGCATCCATTATAAGTGTTGGGCCCCCCAAGTGCGCCTCAATTCAATCTTAATATAGTATATATAACAAGTTTAATATTGTTGTTGAAAACTATTCGCTGCTGCTGCTTCTAAAATTATGCTCAGAACATATTGTCATGGCCGCCAAGGGCCCTTAAGTGGAAGCCAAAAAGACAAGCAACAACAGCCTGCCATTCGCTATATCCCCCTCTACGTCACAAGCCACACCAACAGCGAGACCAACTCATCGCATCAAAGATATTCTCTTAGGATTTGTAGCACCATAAAAGCCAGGCGCAGTTAGAGCTGCGCTTACCTTCTAGGCCGGAACGCCTAAACATATGCTGTGCTTTTTTTATACCCTGTACACATATTGTACGAGGGTATTATAGATTTGTGCAATGTATAAAACAGGCAGAAGGAGGCGTGGAAGTCCATATGTTCCCTGGACAAGAATGTTCAGGAGCAATAGTCGAGTCGATATAGACATGTCCGTCTGTCCCTGTTGTCGCACCGACTATAAAAGCTAGAGCAAAAAATTTGTAACCAAAAGATGCGCATTATACCTATTCAGTGCAAGTTTGTCGAATTTTGTCGATATCTCACCCTTTTCCCCCGTGACAGATTTTCGCGATTTTAACCCACACCATAAAAGCTATCCAATTAAAAATTGACACATTTATGCAGACTATTACTGTGCATGTGTAGTGTAAAAATGATTCATATCGGATAAGAACTTTAGAATATATTGCTAATAATGTGCCCATTTTAGGCCCCCTCTCCTATGAACTGCAACAGAATTTCACTTTTATCAGAAATGTTAAAGTTAACATTTATGTTAACCAAATGTGGAACGTTAGGCTTAAAAATCAAACAATGTTGACATTTATTTTCATATTTAATGTGGGTAAAGTGGCACAAATATCGATAAATATAGCGTTGCAGCGATAACATATCTGCTGCCAGATGATTCAAAGTCAAACAATTGTTTGTTTGTAATGTAAATAACAAATTTTATAAATAATTTATGGTTTAGGACCAAGAGTAGGAACTCCAAATAGGTGTAAATGTCCGTTTCAAGTATGTATGCACCTAAATACTTGGTTATGTCGCTTCAAAAAGTACCAAGCTGCCGGTCGAAGCAAAGAAGGCAGCAGTGCGCAAAGATTCGCTTTTTGCTTTTGGAGCTCTGCAAGGATTCCACTGGCAAGGAAAAAACATTCAACAACGCATCTTCTTCTTGCCTAGGCACAACCAAAAAACATTGGCTATGGTTTTGATAGCAATTTAAATTTCAAATTCCACAAACAAATTCAAATAACAACTACGCGGGCAAACATAAACCAGCTGTTGTTGCAAATGTTATCATATCAACAGTAAAACAAAGCCGTTATGTTTTGAAGTGACACGGAAACTAGAACACCAATGCGCGGAATGGCTTCGAACGTTCGGAATTTTCCGATTTGGAAACTAGAACAGACCTGAATTGCTTTTATTTGGAGCCCTATGAAGTGGTACAGATCCATTAAAACTTCCAATGCCGCTGTAGGAAAGGTTGTCATTGCATCTGTCATACATTCAGAGGCTACCCTTTGTGTTCGATTTTAACTGATGCTACATTCACTCTTGTGTTATCGGTCTTTGTACTATCAGGTACGATTATCTTATGATTTTGCGCGAGGTTCTCCATGACTTTACCGATATTGTTCTGCACGTTGATAATGCTTTAATCCATTTATTGATCACGTTTGTTACATGTGAGCCAAATTTTTGCTGCTGTCGAATGTCACAATCATCTTTAAAGTTCATCTACCAGGACACTCCATAGATAGTAGAGACAAACTCCTCGTTGGTGGAAGACACTGCTTGTAGTAAAAGTTATGGAGCTGTCCTCCGCTTCTGCTGCGACTTGCCAAGCAGAGAGTGAAAAAGAAACATAGGGAGAGAAAATAGTGGAAGCTGTGTCATTTCTGCAACCATATGTGGCCACAACCCACAGTCGACAGCTTACGGTTGGGCTTGTTCGCTTATTGGGTGGCAACCTTGGACAGCTGACGACCTTGCCACAAGCTGTTTCAGCATTGCATAACTAAAGGCACTGTATTTTGGGGCACGTACAAATGCGGAGCAAAGCAGAGTTTGTTGCTTGTATATGCTTCAAAGCAATTGGCTAACGCAGACTATTTGATTTTGATGTTCACATGCTTTGAATCGAGTTGACTGAGAGAAAGATATAACTTCTAAAATGGATTACCAATTGAAGTTGCTGGAAATTCACTTGAGTAACGCAACGGTATTGACTACTTCGTCTACTTAACTTACCACGCTGCGTATACGCAACGCATTAAACGTTTCAACTGTTCACACCTAAAGTAACTTAGTGAGCTTTCATTTTTTATGTAAATATTTGTGCTTCGAGTAATACATAAATAATTTTCAAAATACTTGAGTTTTCTGGTCTGTTTGTGTTGTCAGCTATATGAATTGCTTGCTGGAAGTGTCGTAAGCATTAGACGCCTTAATGACTGACAAATTTAGTGCAATGTATACACTATATGATAATAAGTAATTACAGTTATTTACATGTAAAAATACCACCCGCGCACGAGCCTTAATATCCACACACTCCCTAAAAGCCGATGGCGTCCAATCGTTAGCCGAAATGAAAGCCAATTTTGAACTCTCCACTCATAACAATTTCCAAAGTTGAACCACAAAATCAATACGAACAAGCGACAATACGTGCTGCAAATTGATATAAAGATACCAAACTGTTGGCCACAATGTTGGCCAGGCCAACAAATGAAGACACGTCGAAAGAGTCATTACATCTGACAGCATGTTGAAAGCCCGTTTTAAATTATGTAAAGGCAAAGCATTAAAGATATGCATAATTAATACCGAATAGTAAATCGAACGTATAAATAATTCCCAACAATTATTTCGAGATTTTTGCTTTATTAGTGGCATTTTTCAAAGTTCGATAAAGATTTGTTTAAAATGCAGGCCATTTTTATGGATTTAGATTAGATTTGTGGTGGGTGCGTGAAACGTGCCATACCCTACAGAGCAAGTTAGGGGAGAGAAAGCAATACGAGAAAGGAAGAAGTTGAAGGCAGCGTAGGCTTGCTAAACAGGCTCCCTATTGTCCCAATCTTCCCGACTCCCGTAGGAAGTCGAGAAGACTCTGTAAGGGGAAAGTAAACACCTCGCTCACATTGAATGTTTCACTTCCTAAAGTGCGCATCCGAGTTCTTGCAAAGGCCGGACAGTGACACAGAAAGTGCTCCGTGGAGTCGGCTTCCTCAAGACAGGCTGCGCAGGTTGGGTCGTCAGCGACGCCCATATTGGCCAGGTATTGGACAAATTTATTGTGACCCGTGATTAATCCAACCAGTGCTCGCAGACCTGTTTTCTGACGAAGAAGATATCTGGAGCCCTTGGATTGGGTTCTTTCACGAATTGCTTTGTTACGCGGCATCCATTTTTATGGATAATCCGTTAAATTTTGGTTGGAGTTTTGAAGGACTCATATCTATATATCAGTTTGTGTATAACATAACTGTTTATATACATAGTTTGATTTCGCTTATTCCGATTTGCATGCGTATAGCCAATAAGTATGGGCACCACATTGAAAATTTCCTTACATTTTTTTATTAAGGCGGACACTATTTTATATCATGTCCCTAAACCTTACGACCTTGTCCGCAACCCTACCACCTAGCTACAATGACAAGATTCAGAACTTGAACTTTTCATCGATTTTTTTAATAATCCCTTAAAATAAGTAAACCAAGCGATGGTTTCTTCATCATTTCATCTATAGCCATGCCTTGGGGTTAAAACCTGTATGTTAATTAATCGTCACACTAATATGGTGAGATTTGGGCTGTATGATTCGGCTGCTGTCATTCGGGGGCTGATTTGTGTGCAGCGAAAAGGTAGCACAGCACAAAGACAACAGGATGTCTAATTGTATGTTTTTAGACGATTTAAGCACTCTGACAACTTTTTCGGCGATTTGGAGATGTTTTTGTGTCCGTGCTTTGTCGTTGTCGATTTAGTATGTTAGTCAAATAACTTTAGGAATTTCGACTTTAGCAAGCTTAATGTTTTTCTATCGTGTTAGGCATGTCTTCAAAGGGTTACCCATTGAATTTGAGCAATCTAGTCGATATAGTTGGGTCGCCAGAAGAATAATAAGAGTAAATAATTTATGAAATTTTGTTGTTGTTATATTTCTCCTAGCTAATTTCGGTTGTTTTGATAAACGTGTGGAAAAGCCTGAGTTGGTTACCAACTGTTTATTGATACTCGAGTATAAAAAATACATATGAGTACGTATCACTTTTGTGTAAAAATATTCACATGTACATTAAAAAAATTAGATTTCTAGTGCAAAAAGCATAGAAATCCCATATGTGTGAAAAGTCACAAACGAGTTAAGGCAACGTGGTTTTTTTTGAGGAGAAGTTGAAGGTTTAATGTTTTCACTCTAATTTTAATTTGAAACATATACCATCATCATTGGGATAAAACTGACTCATACGTGGCGTACATGCCGTGATGGTATCACATAAATGATCTTGTGCATCAGCACCTAGAAGCACTCTTGATGGCACCAAATTATGACAAGTCATGACTCAACTAGGAGAGGTGACGAAATGTGCATGTCCGATATTCATTATTTCTCCGAACGTGTTACAAAATGAGTGAGCGTGACGACAGTGATCCACATTTGATGCAGCCATTGTACACTTCTTCTTAACTGGCCAAAACATTCTTTCATTGGAATTGTCGTTTTACGTGGTGGGTCCCAAACCCTAAGCACAACCCTTTTAAGGCTAACTGGTCGCGAAAAAACCCATTGTCTTTGTTAGTCGCCTCATACGACAAGCTTTGACCTGCTGAGGTGGTATTCTCTAGCCCGCTCACCACACGGGGGGGCCATTGTACACATTTTCCTATAATTAGAATAGTAGCTATATGATATTGTGGACTAATGAGAATCAAACTAACAAAAATTTGGGCTGCGATATTCAAAGACTAACTAAAAATTTGTTTCAATAACCATCAATTTCGATGTTTTATTTTTATTAATTTAGACATTGTTTTTCGTTAACCTATATAAAAATTGGTCGAGAGTCATAACTTCAAAAGTTTAACTTTAAAGTCAATCCTCGGCTTGTCTTTCGCCTCCAGTGTCAAACACATATCGCCGACAAGTCTAGTGTTTCTTGCAGTGTACTAGTATGTGCGTGTGCGTAACCAATACTGAGTCAGCGTCACGTCACGTCATGCTGTTGCTGCGTCTTTGTGTCTGTGCTGTGTGGCATATGCGTTGGTTGTTGTGGATTTTGGTTTTGCTTTTTCGCCTCATAAATCACAAAATTTTGCGCGCGTAAAATATAAAAGAAGTACACTTAAAACCAAATATGTCAAAAAAAAGTTTTAATTTTGAATTTTTTTTTATACACACATACAGCAAGTAACTGTCTGGCTCAGCGGAAACGGAAGCGTGTAATACCATACTTGCAGCAGCACCTTAGGCAACAACGACCACAACAACAGTTGCGGTTATTGTTGTGGTTTTTACCAAGGTGCGAACACTTTTTTGATAAATTGCAGACACGAAGTTACGGCAACAACACTTTTTTGTATAATGAAGCAAAAGACAACAACAATTCTAGCCCTTACCCTATTCAACCCAAAATAAATCTAAGTAGCCGCAAAACGACAAAAGGATTCCTCTTTTATGTGGCCTTTTTATCTTCTTAATCATGAATGATAACAATAAACAAGCCCCGAATGGATTTTTTTTTTGGTAGCTTTTCTTCTTTTGTGTTAATGCTTATGCTTACTAATTAGTGTGGCAACAAAACTATGTTTAAAACGCCTAGTTAATTAATAGCCGCAACTAAACTGACGTCATTTTTAAAAGTAATTGTTGCCGTTGCTTCATATGTGAAAGTATCTGAACACTTTGTTGCAGTTGCCAAAATATGCGAAAATTAGAGCTAGAGCTAGAGGTAGACTGGAATAAATGCGACACCTTTTCGACTCCCAAATAAAAAAAAAACAACCACAATGTCAAGAAGAATTGGAAACGTTTTCAACCAACGAATCAGGCATACTGTTAAAACTTTCTAATTCTGTTAAATATTTTGGCGTAATACTAGACAAATTTCTTAATTTGAAGCTTTGAAGTAGGATAAGAATCATATCTGCTATGCATTTAATTCTTCTATGATAGTTAAATTTAATTTAATTAAATTATCTCTAAGTTGTGCTTTGCTAGAAAAAGATTTTTTAAAAGTGCATCTAATACTTGCACAACTTTTTAAATCAAAACCAATGAAAAGTGAGCTTTGCAATAATTTTCGCTTTTTTCCGTAAAGTTCTTTGATTTTTTCATGGTGGATATTAAATTTCTATAAAACTCCTTTCGACGTTTCTCATTTGCCGTGCTCTTTTTCACGCTGTTCTATCAAATTTAGCTTTATTGTAATGTTGTCTCGTGCTTTTTTATTAATTTGGCCAATTTGAAAAAGGAAATGAAAAAGTGTCAGAAATTTATTTAATTCCAAACTAACACACACATAACTGCCAATAGAGCTTTCCCACAGAGCATAAAAAATCCACGCACCCACAGTGGAAGCTAAAATTTTTCCCACACTTGGTATCATCCGTAGAGTGTTGAATCTGCCGCCATTGTGGCTGCTGCGACGGCTACTGCGATTGCTGCCAAATTGTTTATGGCCAAGACAGGAAGCCATTAACCACAGTCATAGCGTAAAGTAACAGAGAGCAACCAAAACAGCTCAGACATGGTTTTGTTTTTGGTGTTTTTGTTGCGGATTTTTTTATAGTGACTGCTAAAATACAAATAAGCATTTCAAATGTTAGCCAGTCTTTGACCATATCAAAGGTTCAACACTTGATTAGACGCATAATTAAGTTGATGTTGGAGGCTGGGCTCTTAAAAACGTGCGAAATATATCATGTTGCTAGTCATTAAATTGTTTCAAGATCAGTGCGGAAATTTAATAAACAGAATCTATTTACCAACTGCCTTCACTATGCCATAAACAGTTTGGCATTGTTTGTGCTACAAAATTAAACTCATATAAAATATATTAAAAATTTGATGCAGACAGTCGGGACGGTGCCCGACCGTGGAATACCCTGTAGCCAATTTTTCCAAGAAAATCTAATTTCAGTGTAAATTTCTGTATCGACGCGTTGAGGGGTATGTGCGTAATAACGGTAACTGTTCTACGGGGGGAGGGGGGACGGTGCGGAAAAAGGTCAAAATTGTTTGGTTTATAAGCCTAACGTTCCACATTTGGTTAACTTTAACATTTATGTAAAAAGTGAAATTTTGTTGCAGTTCGTAGGAGAGGGGGCCTAAACTTGGCACATTATTAGCTATATCTTCTAAAGATTTTATTGGATATAATTCATTTTTACTCTAAAAATGCAAAGTAGTAGTGTGTAGAACTGCGCCAAGTTTCAATTGGAGAGCTTTTATTGTTTGGATTAAAACTTCGAAAATCTGTCACGGGGGAAGGGGTGAGATATCGACATATTTCGATAAACTAGGTAATCTGCGCAAAAAAAGTTTGCTCTAGCTCTTATAGTCTACGAGAACGGTGCGACAACACGGACATACGGACATGTCCATATCGACTCGACTATTGCTAGTGACCATTTTTGCCCATGGAACATATAGTCTGCCACGCCTCCTTCTGCCTGTTACATACATTTTACAAATCTATAATACCCTTTTACACTTTGTGTGCAGGGTATAAAAACCAGAGGCAGAGCCACTCAATGCTGGTCACGCCCGGCTGCGTGCCATTGTCACCCCGGCAAAGGCATCGCAGCCAGCAGATACGTCGGCATTGGCAGAACATTTTAAAAAAAATTGACACGCATGTTGGTTTTGGGCTTTATTTTTGAAATTGAATTGGCTTTGGCACTGTTTAAACTGTATAAAACAGTTTGCTGTTAGCCTAGAGACTCGAATGTCAGGTGGTGGTATCTGCCAGAAAACAGAAATTGTTTTGGTCAGGGCACAAGAGTGAGTGGGAGTAAGATTTGGAGATTGAAATGTGGCTTTGGCAGCAATTTCATCTAATATGCCATTAAATGAAAATATTGCAAGCAGGCAGCAAAAGTCGTGAGATTGCTTAACCCGTTGACGCCCAGCTAGTTAACCCAAATGCAGGGAAAGAACTCACAGACTAACCGAAAACAAGCCTGTGGATCAGCTTCTTTCACTGCTGCAAGACACAAAATAGATTATTATGTTAATTACAGTTACGTCACGTCTCAGCATGGTTCAATTTTTAGCTCCTCCGCTTTCCCCATCCCAACCACAACACATTACAGCATCATTGTTCGACATTTCTTTTGGTGCTGTGGACCAGACTTGAAGAGTCTCTTGTTGCTACATTAACGCTCTTTCAACGGCAAATTAGCACACTCAAAATACAAGCGTGAAACGCAGCTGGATGCAGTCAGCCACGCCAAACCGACTGCACCACAGCGCGTATACGCAATGTGTTTAGTTTGTGAGTATTCCGCATAATATATTCCAAATTACAATGGAATGTACAATGGCAGTTAAGCATTTGAATTGGAACTGCTGTGAACATACATAACAAAATGATGGGATCCGACTATGGGTAAATCTTTGGCGTAAAGCTATGGCACGTCTATGTATTAATAAAATATCTTGAAATAATATAGTGCATTATGATGTACTGCAGCTTCACTAACCGTGCTATAAATTGTGCTTTAACGTAATATTTTGAAGCAAATACGGATGAGTTCAGGTACCATTTAGAATTTGAAACAAACCGTTTTGTATTTTATGTCAAGATATACTTTCCATTGTAGAAATGTATCAAAACTGTCATTTATCAAAAGTCAATCCCATTCAAACCATTAAGTGAAAATAAGATTTATGCATGTTCATATCAAGTTTATACTTAATGATATAGGCCAATATTAAAGCTGAGGAAAACTGGGTATCAGCTTTTCGGTCACAAACAAGAAATATTTTAACAGACATTTTTAATTTTTCTCCTTAATGCTTTATCGATTTTTTATGGTTTTCTCTTCGACAGTTATATATATCTTCGTATAGTATAAGATCATTTTCCATTGCATGGAAACAAAAGTAATTCTTATTGTTAACACTTTAATTCAAACTCTTTATTAATGAAGCAGAATACAAAGGTAGACTGACCGAAAACAGTTAAGAGTTAGTTTTAGCAATGCTTCTAGTCCATGAACAAGAGGCAAAGCCGGTTCTCGGGCGTTGAGTTGGCGGCACCAAATCATTGAGGTACGCGAGGTCAGACTGACTATCTGACTGACAGACTGAGAGATTGACGTGCGGACGTTGCTGAACCAAACAAGGCACATATAACAATAATCATAATAAACATAATAATCATCGTATAAAATTATGCATAAGAATTATGTTAATAGCGAACGCTGGCCATAAATGGTGGCTCGCAGTTGTTTTTGTTGTTGTTAGTAGGAAAGTTAAGAAGTAGTAACTTGCGTAACATTGCATCTCAAAGTGAAACCAAATTGGTAACAGAGAAATACAATATAACGCTACTCAACACTAGTTTATGTTCAATAAGTCTGATATTTGATCTTGTTTAAAGTACCTTCCCTCAATTTCGCTTCGTACTTGGTATTTCAGGTCGCTCGCAGTTTTTCAGAAATTCGCGAATATCGTTAAAAAAAAAAAGAAGAAAATCCAAAAACTTAACTGTATTTTTTAACCGTTTCAAAAATTTTAAAAGTTCAGTGAAATCGGTTTTAATTCGACACACTTGTTTCGAACACTTTGGTTCAATGTATGTAAATTTGGTTTGTGGCATTATGCATCGGTTGGCAGCACCATTGCTGGCAGTAAGAGAAAGGAGACAACAGCAGCAGTGGAGAGTTCGTCCCGCGCTGAGTAGCAGCGGAAAGATCGATCTGAGCAGTCGAGTTGCACAAGTTGAAGTAGTGAGTCGTTTATAAGCAGCAAAGTTAAGATTCTATACTAAAGTCGTAAAGTTGTAAAGCCGATTCTAAAGTTGTAAAGTTGAGACTAAAGTTGTAGTGTAACTTCGAAATAAACGTAGAAATTGTGAGATCGTCATGCCGTTGATATTCTTTAAACCATTGTTTCTAAACTTATTTATCTAAACTATTATATAATCTAAATAAACTATGAATTAAAACTTAAAGATTTTCAAAGTTCCGTGGTTTTTGGTTGATTTGATTGATTTCATCTCTCCGGAACGTTTCAAAACAATTTGGTGACCCTTAAGAAAGCAATCTATTACTTGCGGAAAAGTTATCAATTTGTACTAGGGGAATTGACTAAAAAAAAATACCAAATGAGTGTACAATTTATAAATTAGGCAAGGACCAAACTGCACAGTGACAAAAGTGCAATATTATATGAAATTTATTTCGTTTCTTGTAAAATTTCCAATTCAGATAGGTGACGACCTCTCCTATCTAAACAGTGTCCAGATTAGACAGTTTTTACTGTATTTTTACTATATTACATGACCCTTGTCATATACTTGATATAAATTTCATGTTTTTATGTCCATTACGCAGTACGCAGTGGCGCCCTCTAGCGACTCTTCCCACATTTTCGGTGTATCCGGTTGCTCTCTCTTTCCACAGTGAACTTCCGCTGCCGAAAATGACACTTTTTGCAGCACACTTTTATCTGCAAATAGAAATTAAAGACTTCTTCTTTAGTTAGCGAAAATGTCAACGAAATGCAACTGGCCTCGACAGCTGCAAAGTTTTGCATGATATTAGACGGTTTCTTTATGGTCGGTACAACTTGGAAAACTATTTTGACAGCCAAACGACATACCGCTGAGTGTCACAACATCTGCCAAAATAAGTAAAATGGCGGCTTAGAGTAAAAGACAGAAAATAAGGAAAAGTTCTATAAACGGAAACCAAGAAAGTTAGCTTGGTAAAGGAATATTGTTAAGGATAACTTGAGTTTGACTCAACAATCAAGTACAAGCTATGATAGATATGGACTATGTAATTTAGTCTTCTTCGACATGTTTACCTCTTTTTAAGACCTTTATTTCGAACAATTTCAGCCTGGAAGCTATCAGATTTCCAGCCTAAATATTGTACATAATTTACCATGTATGTATAAGGTAGCATGCGTTTTGCTTTGGATCAACTTTTGATAACCTACTCTTCATATGTAGGCAAAATGACAAACACAAAAGCGACAGCAACATACAATAGAAGCGACAGTGACATCGACTGCGACAGCGACAAGCGGAACTACGCGTCTGTGAAGCAGCCGACAAAGCGCTGAAAATGAGCACAGCTCTCGCAACAGTTGAGTACTTAGTTGGAACAGTTGAGTGTTGGGGACCCACGCAAACCAGAGCACAGAGCAACACTGAGTGCTTGAATTGAAGAGGCGGAAATGGGCATGGCTGTTACCATAAAGAGGCGCTTACGTAAAGTGCATTACATATGAGCTTGCTGAAAATGGGCAAAGCCATCAACAACGTAAATTTTGAGCGCAGAAATAATTTGCTAATTGCAATTGCAATATGGCCAAAAGATGGCACATAATATTCCCAATGCTACTGACCGTTTCAGTTGGTCAATTGAGGCTAAGCAGCTTATGGGTCAGTTTGCTTTACGTTTTGGAGTAGTTGAGCTCTTGCGTAACGTAACCACCCACGATTTGGGCAATTTCGGCATTTTCACTTCATAATTTTTTTGTGATTATATTTGTAGTTATTGCAATGGATAATTTGAATAATTTTGTATTTGCTTTTGTACTTGATTAATTTCAATGAATGGCGCTCATATATGTACCAATAACAACAGCAACACCAAAGCTATAAAAAAAAATACACGAACAATCAAAAAACAAATAGTTATGAATTAACTTTGCTTGATTTTAATAAGTAGCACAAATTTTGCTTGCTTGTTTTGAAAAGTGTTGAAAGTGTACCTTGGCTTTGTTGCTTGTTATATTTGTTATAATTTTTATTGTTGGCGTTTTAATAAAAGGAAACTCCCACACGCACACAACTTTGGGCCATATGATAACTTCCTGCTGTTGATAATGGGCACAGTTGCAGGATTACTTAACCTACGGTCAGACGGGCCAATTATAGGCGCAACAATCTGCACGCTGACGTCTGCAGAGACGAATCATCTGAGGCGATTTGCGGATTGTCGGCAGGCTTAATATGAAATGCAAGGCTGTCCTAATGGGCAGCAAGGAGTGGACTAGTTATTGTGCTTTTCACGAGAAAGTATGAAATTCCTCTACTTACGCCAAGCTAAATGATTCGACAGTAACAGTACAAAACATTTGGGGATAGTATTAGACAGAAAATTGGACTGGAACCTTAAAACACTCGAACGCACTAAAAAGGCAGCAATGGCACTATATTCCTGCAAGAAAACCATAGACCTAAAATGGGGCATATCTCTCAAAACAAGTTTATGGGCTTATTCGGCAATAATAAGGCCCATCCTCCTAAAATCACTTCTAGTACGGTGGTCAGCTCTACAAAGACAAACCACTCTAAGGCAACCTTTGAATCTCGCAGGAGAGGAATCTGCTTAATTGTAAGCAATACGTTTAAGAGACTCAAGCTGCTGTGAAAAATATAGCTTTGGTCACTCTTTTGTACTAACAAAACATAATTTCGTCCCACTCAAAACTGACTACTGTCTATCGGTAGAATTTTCCCGTACACCTTTCAACACTCTCATTCCATGTAGGGAAGAATGGTCCCTTGGTCCTCCATCTAAGTCAAATTATCGGCTTGGAGGTGGAGTCGTCTTTTCAAAGGAACGCCATATAAGGCATAGTTTTGGACTTCCGAATCACTGCAGTGTGTTCCAGGCGGAAGTTCTTGCAATAAACAGAGCACTAATGTATCTCACGAACTCAGGAAGTATTTCGTGCAATATAAATGTCTAAAGTGACAGCCAAGCGGCCATCAAATCAATAAGCTCAATGTCGTTAAATTCGATATCTGTAACAAACTGTCGCAGATCTCGTTATAAGCCTGATATGAATACCAGGACAACGGGGCTATCGAGGGTAACTTCAATTACTACCGTTCACTTTCTCCTGGAAGGAAATGGGACAAGTATACCTATTGCCACTTTTGAGCTTCATATTAAGAATGGCTTTGATTATAATCCACACAAAAATGGAAAATCGTGGCAAATTGCCGTATAGCCAAACAGTTATGGCCTAAAATTAACAAAAAATGTACAGCGGAGCTGTGCTTCCTGAACAGGAAGAGATGTTCTGTAGTTATACGCGCCATCACAGTATATCGGCTGATTGGCGCTTATGCGGCCCGGCTTTGGGCCCTTTTCAATGATTTTTGCATTACCCAGATTACTCAATCTTTGTAATCGTTATCGGCGTTTTTTTCTGCGTTTTTTAATCTGCCAGCAGCCAAGAACTGATTATCTGACTCGACATGTCTGCAATTCCACAATCTCAGTAACAGCTTTTGGGTGGCTACATTTTGTACTATACAACATAGTACACTTTGTGAACATACTTATCCCAATAAATATCAAATTTATGGATGGAAAATCAAGTAAATGCGTGCTCTTCCCTTTATACAAAATACAGATAAAACAACTGTTTTATGGTTCGCTGTGGGGCGGTTCTGTGTCAGATGAGAGAAGAGGAAAAAACAGTTCGGTATATAGCGGTGCAATGGATAGGTTTATCAATAATGTTTGTTTAAATTTGATCGCTTTTTTTGGTTGTCTTAAACTGTATTTGTTGTTGTTTTTTTATGCGGTGTGTCTTATTGTGTAGCTAAGCAATCAATTATTTTAGTATAGTTATTCCATTTTGCTTCCTAATCAGCTGTCACAACTTCTCTCGCTCAAATCAACACATTGTTTGACTGTCTGTCCTTCAGTCGAAATTATCCAAAATCCCTCAACCTATTGACATACATATTTTTGGCAAACTATAGTTAGCAAAGTCCGCAACTTAGTTGAAATTTTTCAATTACTAAACTTTTCGTTACATTAGAAACCTTTGGTCAGCCGCTTGTCTTGGTAAAGAAGAAGCATTGGCATAAATCGTAAAAAAAACTTGTGAAAGTCGGATAGGTTGCAAACTCTCAGCGCAACAGAATCGCTACACAAATCGCCAATTTGCAGCTGTGCAAAGTAAAAGATAAAAACCGCAGGCATATGTCTCAAAGACCTAAAAAAAAAAACAGCTACATCATCAGGAGTAGCCGAAATAGCAGCTTACTAACTCTGCAACTTGGGAGAACGCACTACTCCATGCCTCCAACTATGCCACACGCTGTGGCAGTGTTGCCAAAAGTTGCTGCAGTGAAATGCGAAAACGAGTTTTTTTTTCCTACAGCAGCAAAACAACGGCAACCACGTACAAAAAATGGCATAATTATCGCACCAGGGAAAATATGGAGCAGCGGGAAGGCAGGGATCAGCCACGCGGGGTCTGTAATCAGTTGGCCATTCACACGGCCAAAATCCAAAGAGCGAGGGCAGTGGGTTAAGTTGCAAAATTGGTACGTGCGGGGTCTAGGTGAGACCCAATTTGGAAGCATTTGCATTTTGAGCCGAGTTTAATTCGCATAACTTTTATTACAATACTTTTACAGCTTTTTTAATTTTATTTGGTTTCTTGCTGTGTGCGCAATTGGTGACTTTTTAGCTGCAAGTTTTGGTATTGTTTATTGTTGTGTGCTGAGAAAAACCGGTTAACGGGCTCCCACTTTTGTGGGTGAACAATATGATAGCTGCTCTGCTTCAATCCACGCTGAAGTGAGTAAGCCGACTCCGGCTTGATTATGCAATGATTCGTGGTGCCGCTTAAAGTTGTGCAAACAACAAAACCAACTGAAGTTGCGCTGGTTGCTGGGTTTGCTTTTTTTGGGGTTCCAAGAAGAAGATTGAATACTAACAATGTTATGAAGTTATTTGTTACCAGAAACCTTCGTTTTTAATTAGTTATTTAATTTTTTCGCTAAGATGCATAATGACGAAACTATTTTTATCAATGTCAATGCAAAACGGAAATGATCAAACTATTTTAACCCTAGCATGGGCAATACGGTCTGACCAGACCACGTTTGACTTTGTCGTCCAAAAACTCTTTTTCCAGCTAACATAAAACTTATCATTTGGCGTGTAAGTATTGCGTTATGGCACAATATGGGTTTGCAAGTGTATCGAATGAATTCTTTAAGTGACGATATTAACTTAATTAATTTAGTCGTTTACCCCGGGTGGTGAGCGGGCTAGAGAATACCACCACAGCAGGTCAAAGCTTGTCGTAGGCCTTAAAAGGGTTGTGTGTAGGGTTTGGGACCCACCACGTAAAACCACAATTCCAATAAAAGAATGTATTTACATCAGGCCGTAACCCGATAACACGGGTTGTTATGGGCAGTTAAGAAGAAGAAGAATTTAGTCGTTGTGGATATGGTGATTTAAAAGCCGTTTCAATGCCTAACATCTGCTCAAAAAAAACCTCGGCTAAAGAAATAGTGCTTTAGAAATAGAGTATTCCGGATTAAAGCATTTAAGTACTTCACATCCTTAATCTTAAATTTTTAAGGTGATTCAATTCCATGATTTTTCGACTTCTCTTAATTAGTATGATAATGATTGTACGAACAATATTTCTTATAATCAACATTATTATTATTGAGTCAATCGTTGTAAAATAAAACAATATTTCTGTGACTTACTAAACTGAATAAATGGTTGACTAGTTAAAAAGGGTCTAATATGTATTCTACCATAAGGCAATTATTGCTGAAACCTTTTATTTTTGACGATGTTATTAGGGCGTTGCCCCAGTCAGTACTTCGAGCTCTCTAATCAACAAATAGGTTGACATAGTGAGAACGCGACAAAATGGCATAATGATCTAGTAGCCAAATGCCAAATTCACCAACTGACAAAACGGCATGGCGAATAAGCCGCTTTGGATTGAAAGTATTTGTTCTGAGCTACCGTTACCCCCTTAGAACCTACTTAACTGTTGCTTTGTTGACCGCCAACAAGCCAACAAGCTTATCAGCCAACAAGCCTATCAGCCAACCAGCCTACTTTTCTGTGTAACACAAAAGAAAGGCAAAAACAATTATTGGCAGCAGAAACAAAGACTTGTTTTGTTAGCCATAAGTTTTTGATCTCTTGAGCTTTTTCGACGCTTTTGTCAGGTGCACAAATTTGCAATTCCAAACAGAGGGAACCAAAAAAAAACACTTGTATTGAAAACAAATGAAATTCTATCTCCTAGCAAATAACAAAATGTTTGAGTTAAGACATCAAATCTTATTTTTGCGAGCAGCACCCTAAAGTGGCGTCTATCGAAGTTTTCTCTAGCTTCTAGTTATATGACCTCTTCTTCTTATTAACTGGCCATACCAATTAGGGCTACGATATACTCGAAATAAATCTATGTATATTCTTCTCTTGCTCTCCTTTATAATCAGAAATAGCCTAGCAGATTTGCTTTCAATAGCCGAAAAGGCTCCGTTAACTGGACACTTCCGTTGCGCTGAACTACTGGCTCTTCGCAACATACTCTCCATCACAAAGTTAAACAAGTTGCAAGATAGGGCACCCTTTCTGAAGCCTCGATTTTTATCAAAAGGTTCGGAGAAGCTCTTTCCTGCCTTGACGAACCTGAACGTGTAACTCAACTTCATTATCCATGGTCGCACAAACTTGAAGGAATACCGAACCCTGGTCGATGATGGACTTACCAGGCCTAAAGCCATGGTATGATGCGGTCCACTCAGTTCTTTCGGCTTGGGTCAATAAGATCGATGGAACCTTATATGCGGTAGAAAGAAGACTGATACCACGATAGATATCACACAGCTGGGCAGAGGCCACAAAGGTTCCAATCATACGGAATGCTCTCATCTATGCATATTCTTCAACAGTTCTAGTTCTTTTAGTTCATGCGCCCTACCAACTGCAGGCAGGTCATCTGCGCCAGCAGCTTTGTTGTTTTTGAGACGCTTGATTGGTTATAAGGGTGGTCGCAAAGTTAACTGCGAAGGCCAGAACAGTATTCCCTCCACAACCTCAGTGCCCGCAAAAGGTTTCATGGTAGAGACTGCACAAAAAACCATATATAAGTCTCTTTATAAAATGTTGCAAATGTTTCTAAGACATTTCTTGCCTACTTACGACAAGTCAAAGCAGCTTAGCTTCAACTTGAATCTCGCACAAGTACTCCGCATACATATTTGTGTATACCCGCAAAGACATGGCCTATACTCAAGCAATGCCTCTTCGAGGTAAAGGCAACAGCTAAGTGTAGTTCAGCCAGTTGGTCGCCTCTCTGGGCCCAATGCACTTTTGACTTTGCCTCTATCATCCGCCGCTGCTGCTCTATATAAGCACTTATGCTTCCGCTCTTGTCTGCAACCTGTAGTTTGGTGGCACTAGTAGCCTCATTTCCTTTGAGTACATCATAAACCAACAAACAACAACAGCAACACACAACACACAACAAACAACGAGCTGGAACCGTTGCTTCTGGTTCGCATGTTGTTTGACTTTTTGCTCTTGGCCTTAAAGTAAAACCAAGTCAACTTGTTGCGCAACAAACGCAAACTGAATGAACACGTTGAGGGTGAGGAGGGAAGGGTGCAAGACGCATAGAAAGCGTTGAACCAAGACGCAACGGCAGCTCAGACAGCAGCAAAAAGCAGTTTATGAAATGCAACAAGTTTATTTTTAGGTTGTTGCGTTGCTCTTGGTTATTATACACTTACTCATAAAAATATCGTCACTGTTGGAAAACAACGTAGGCATGTGATATTTTTGATAATTATGGCTTTTTTGTGAAAATTTGTTGTTAAATGAAGTGTGTTGAAGTATCCCAATATATATCGTACGGTACTACAGTAGGTCGAAAAAAACGTTCCTAAAAATCGCACCTAAATTCAAAAAAAAAAAGTGATATAGAGCACTCCACCAGGTGCCTGTAACATTTTTTTTGGGGGGAGGGGTGTTTTACGCGTTAGGCCCCAAACCCTACGCACAACCCTGTTAAAGTCCGGGGGAAACTTTGCCGTGCACATTAGCTCACTGCCCTAACACCGGGTGGTGATAAGAGCAGCTCACCAGGGGCACAACTTGGAGGTTGAGCGACAACTTGCTTAAGGTAGACACAGTGATCAGGGAGCTACAGCGGACACGAAATACCAAAGTAAAAGACCAAAAAAAAAAATCATTTTGGCGGTGGACGAAAAGAGTTTGTTGATTGCTTTGAGCTCTTGTGTTAAAATGACACTTGTTTTCTCAACTTTTTTTTTGTTATATTTTCTTTGAATGGAACGGAATTAATTGGAATAATCTTTTGGTTATTAAAAAGTAGTGCCAACAAATGGCGGGGACGGAGCAGAACTAACATGTGTATTTTCTATGCTGCCGCTGCCGACCACTGCATCTAAGTTAATTCGTGTTTTTATACCTGTAATTGACGAAGCATCAAAACGTAATGTATTTTAAATATATTTATTACCTATGCTCAAGAATTTGTGATAAGTTAGGGTATTAGAACTGAGGTGCGTCAAGATAGTTTTTCTTAGTGGTTTTTTACTTTGTTGTCGCCAGTCAGCTGTTAATGTTGTCTTGTTTGTTGTTGTTTGTTGCCGGTTTCGCATTGCCTGTTGCACATGTTCTCATTCTTGTTGTTTACTTGATAAAATATTGTTGCTTACTTTTTCATCAGGGTTTTGATGATCAATTATAAGGCACTTAAAAAACTTCTTTTTTTTACCATGCTGTTGACTACAAAGTTTGTGCAAAGTTGAATGAACTGCCAAACTGGTGGCACCACAACGATGCTGACAGCTGCACTAACGGCTTCAACAGTAGTGGAAGGCCTGAACGGCCCTTCAACTTGATAGGTTGCGACTTGATCTGCCTGAGAACATCGTTGCATGTCATGTGGGTCTGCCTTGTCATTTCATCGTTTTGAGCCACACGATTATTTCCATATAATTATCATATCGTAACAATCTTACACCCAGAAAAAAATTACCTCAAATGGTCTAAAATTGCCTAAAATTTTATGAAATTTTAACTAAATTTGTAGCTAAGAAAAATTTGACTTAATATTAGGACCTTCATTGGCAATATTCGTCCTAAAAATTAGTCCATTAGGTACTAAATATTTATGAGAAGCTGCATCATAGCTGGAAAGCATTAACCCAAGCCAGTCCCTCGCGCCGAACGGCAGTAGACCAGAGGTTTGCTGTTTATACCCTGTACACAGAGTGTACAAGCGTATTATAGATTTGTGCAATGTATGTAACAGGCAGATGGAGGCGTGGCAAACCATAAGTTCCTTGGGAAAAAAAGTTTTATCATTGACTCGGGTAGCGATTACACCATGTCCGTCCGTCTCTCCGTCTGTCTGTTTAAGTTTATAGATCTCCGAGACCATACGAGCTAGAGGCATAAAATTTTACCAAAAAGATGCGCGTAATACCATGTAAGATTAAGTATGTCGAATTGAGTTGATATATGCCTCCGTTTCCCCCTGCAGACTTTCGCGGTTACAACCGCACCGTTTAATCCGTTAAACCGTTAATTTAAAACTTGGCAAAGTTTTGAGTCGTGGTTATGTGCATCCAATTTCAAAAATTCGACTACATATAGAGTTACAAAATTTGGTGTGGAGACTCGTGTAACCCTAATCGTTAAAACTGTATTCACTTTTTCACCCCCTTTCCCCGCAATCGTTTTACCTTAATTACTGCCGCACCCCATAACAAATTGATTTGAAAATTGACACAGATATTTATAAATGTATTCTTGTTCTATATTTCAAATTTCAACGATATTGACTTAAGAATACTGAAGTTATGGGTATAAAAGTAATTTTTGCCACGATAATAATCAACTTCACAATAGGAAAACTTTTCAATTGGAACTTCCCAATAGGAAATTTCTCAAAGTCATATCGAACTTGTGAAAAGAGAGATAAAAGTAGATATTTTCGTTCCCATTTTACCGTATACTGGATTAAGTTTTTATGGAGATAAAAAGAGTACATGGTATTCCACTGTCGGGCAGCGTCCCGACTCTCTGCATCAAATTTATTTTAGAGCTTCTGTTTTTTTGGCCTTTTCATTTTATTTGTCTTATAACATTGAGATTTGTATGGTTTTGATAAGATTTTTTTTGTTTTTTTTACAAACTTTTGCTCTCTCTTGTACTAAGTATTTCGAAATCTGTCCAATATTTATTGTTTGTTTTGTACCATTTCCCACTTGCAGGCGTCAAAAAAGAGCAATCAAAAGAAAACTCCCAAACCAAGCACATTTAATAAATATGAAATGAGCTTGCCACACATACACATACTACCAACCATACCCCTCTAAACCAAAATACCCTTCTATCAATCTATAAATAGTATCAAGGTTGTGGCTGCTGCTTGCCTTCGCTTAAATCGAATATTCTTTTACCTTAAGCCACAAAACAGCACTCAATGAGAGTTAAGCAAATAAACCATTAACCCTTACCCACACTTTTCTAGGCCAAGTCTAAAAATCGTTTGGAGGACCACAAATAATAAGTAACAAAATTGTTATTAAATGTTCGTAAAATAAAGGGGAGAGAGTCCGAAGCAGGGCGAACACAGTATAAATCGATGTACCACACACACACCCTAACTCACGTTCAATCTCACACTCGAGTGGCTTGCCATATTGTTGCCATATATGTCCTTGACATTCCTCAAGTGTGGGCGTGTTTCTACGTATACATGTGTATATCTATGTTTTTGTTTGTCCTTGACAAACAGGAGCTTGTTGAATAAATGCGGAAATGAAACAGAAGTGACAAGTCCACAGCGATCAGATTGTTGCACAGCAATTTCTGTGAATCATTTTTATCAGCCTGTTCTGTCTCTGTGAGGATAGATTGCCAAAATAATCTTGTTAGCTCTGTTGTTAATGTGGCTTGTAATGGCATGTAATGGTCGGCTTAACGTTACTGATAAGGCTGTTAAGAGCTTTAGAAATGCCAGTGGAAAGTGGCACAGCTTGAAAGAGGCTAACAAATAGCTGCGATTATAATGCCAATGACTATCAAAACATAAAAGGAAAACATTACCAGATTATCTTACATATTTATACAACTACACAGTTCTTATGCAGGACTTTCAAAGAGCAAAAGAAGGGAAAACGAAGCTTCAAGAATTTTCCAAAGCCCTATGTTTCTCACGGATTCTAAGCTTATTTACTATCCTTGTTTTATTTTTTAAGACCACCAGCGGAGGTGCTGAATACGATCGGCACATTTTCAAATATTACAGACGTGTCATCCTTGGATACTATTCCAAAAATTGTCTGTTTATATTAGATAACTAGCCAGAAAGCACTCTTAAAAGCAGGAATTCAAACCGAAACTTATTTCGGATACGGTTACAATTACGTTAGTACCGGTACTCCTGATCCGGTAAACGGTTTTATTTCGGTTTTATTTTTTCAATAATATTGATTTCGATACGATTCACCGATATTCTTCCTGTTTACCGGTTATACCGGTTCCTATACAAAAACCAAAGAGTTAAATTCTGCACCGTCGAAAAATTTACAAATTTTTGCTGAAAAGCGAACATTTTCAAGAAAGTGAACTTGGGATGCTCCTTGTGTTGCTGTGTCTGTTAGACCGACTTGATCGTAGTTAAAATTAAGAAAAAGCAAAAACTGGGCACATCTATGCACTGTCTTGGGGATGGTCGTTTTACAGCAAGTCGGCTCAATGAAACACCCAAAGATCCCACTCTATTCCTTTCATGCTCTTTGACAAAACCTGCCGAAAGAGTACTATACAAACAAAAGTGGGAGCGAGAAACAGATTGTGTTGTCTAGTGTTACACTTTGTATGGCACCAGCAGCGTAATTATTGTGCGTTTTATACACACAGCAATCGAAGTGTGTTGCAGAAGCTTAAGAAATTCTATGCTACATGGATTTTAAATTATGAGAATATCTTTACTCCTTTTAAAGTTGTGAATTTGCCGACAAGAAGTCAGATGGACGGAATTTAAGGCACAACATGAAAAAATATTTAAGCTTGCAAAGGAAAAAATCGGAAGAATTCCGGTATAAACATATCGGTTTCATTTCAGTTATTTCAGAAAAATTATAACGGTTTTTCGGTTTTGGCACGGTTACGGTTTCAAAATTCAATCTTTTCTTTTGGGTAACGTTTACATTTTACGATTACGGTTTGAATCACTTGTTAAGAGACTCATGTGCCAACAGAGCATCCTTCAAAACATAGACCGTTTTACTGAGTGCATAGAGCAATTCTTGTTTGCCCAAATATATTGTGTATACAATACGTTGTACATACTTTGCTATGCTGCGCTTCTTAACAATATAACAAAAAGTGTGTGCTTTTATGGAAAATGTATTTCTTATTGTTGCATATATGCAATTTTTGCATTGATTTTGTTTATAATTTAATATTTTCACTGTCAGGCAGTTGCCTTGTCATTTACTTTGTGTTGCAGCAATTATGACCTTGCCATTCATCCGCTCATCAACAGGAAGACTGACTCGATGCCTAAATAAAGGAAAATGCAGCGCCATTCATTCAGCCAGTCAGCGGCAAAAGGCTAGTCTTTTGTTCGAAGTGCAGCTATCATAGATGCAAAATGTCACTAACAAAAGTCAAAAGCGCTGCATACTTTTAGGGCACTTTGCTAGCTCTTGACGCTGAGTGAATTTGGTCTCAATCAGGAGCGTGCCAAAAACCTCCAGACGATTTAGATTAAATTTTTATTTAAATTCTGTTTGAGTATGGTATAGGGTTATTTAGCTGCACACCAACTATGGCAACATGGGCTTTCCAAAATACCTAAGAACAGATAATGGTAGGCCGTTTGAAAGTTGTGCTCAGGCTAATAAATCTTTTGTCAATCGGTTAAAAAAAGCCTACGTGATTAAAAAAATTAAAAAAAAGTAATTCAATCCTTTATGATCATGTATAATATGCAACTAATGGCATGGTTCAATCGGGTGATCCGAGACAAAATTACCGGTATTCAAAATTTGCTTGGGGAACTCACCGATTCAGCTGAAAGAGACAGGGAATTGCTTCAGCAAACACAAAGGAGAAGAAGTAGCTGACAAAAAGATAGGGGTTGTCGTTTTTTAAAGAATGTAGTTTTTCCTAATTTTGACACCACTGAATAGGTGTCAAGGGAAGGTAGAGTTC
Organism: Chymomyza caudatula; assembly: GCA_035041775.1. NCBI lineage: Eukaryota > Metazoa > Arthropoda > Insecta > Diptera > Drosophilidae > Chymomyza > Chymomyza caudatula. The sequence continues at coordinate 3,135,367 of JAWNKW010000209.1, forward strand.
TAACAATAATTATGGTTTACTTGAAAAAAAATCCAGACGTTTCACCAGCACCAACCATTAAGGATGCCCATACTACTAAAAAAGCTAAGTTCCCAATGCTAAGGATCACAAAGTAGTCAAACACAGGATAAATGGTATCCAGCCGTAGGGCATAAGTTGAGACTCAAACTGGTAAACAAAGAAGGGAATTGGGAACGAAGGTCAAATAACAGCGAAAGAAGGAGCATCGATGCCAGCGAGAGGAATGCGCGACTAATCGCAATTTGGCTGAAATTTGGTTGAAAGAGATTTCTGGCACATCCCTGAGTATCCTCTATACACTATTTATTATTGTTTCTACAACCTACGCAGTGTCCTTTCAATGGATTTGAAAGTTGATTGTCATTGCACTTGCTTAAAAGGATGACACAACTTTGTCAGAAACCGAAAACTCGTACAACTTTTATGAAGAATCAAAAACTAGCTTCAAAAAAAATTGCTTTAATTTTATATATATATGCTTGGAGCGTACAAATCTTGTGCAATTTGTTATAAATAGGTATCCGCAATGCAATCTTAAAATATAAATTTACAATCTCTCAAATTGAAATAGACCAATAAAAGCTAAATTTTGTGAAAAATTCAATTATTTTTAAATTGGTCAAAGTCAAGAACTATTCCATTTAACGCACTAAAAAAAACAATAGCAATAAAGCTTATGTCAAGCAAAAAGCCAAAATAGATTAATTAAACAGATGATATTCTCTTATGGAACATAGTTGAGTAAAATAATTCAGTTTTCTGCGCAAATGGTAGGAGTTCACAATGTTAACGCTGTTTTATATAGAAAAACGAACGTACACCGGACTTTGACGCCCACTGTACTCAACCATCATAAGGTGATTGTGCGGTAAATCTCTCGGTTGCTTCTCAGGCACGCCTTTGCATATACAGTGCAGTCGCGATACAGTGAACTAATTAAAACCAAGGGTGTTCACAATACCAAATTTGTTCACTCTATCGATTTGAACATTTTATGATGTGTTTAAATAAGATTATGCACAAATCTTGTCGGGATATCCTTTTACCTATTTTAAAAAAAAAAAAAATAATAATAATTTGTAATTTTAACATAAAACAGCCACATATAATCGCATAAGTTAACTAATTTAGTACATAATATTAATTTTGATTGAAAAGCAGAACATAAAATTCAATAAATGAAAAAGATAATGAATTATGTTTACAGTTTTTTAAAGAATGCTGAGATTTTGGTCTGTTTTGGTTAAAAAATAGGTTTTTAGACTCTTTAGAGCAGACAATGTAAAAAATAATTTGTTCACTCTTACGAGTGTTCACATAATCGAGTGTTCATTCTATCGCGACTCCACTGTATGTACATACATATGTCGGCAATGAATCAAATGCGTACGTACAATCAAATAAGTTTTGAAAGTCCAGGACTCAAACCATTTAGTGAAGTTGCAAACCAGCAGTACACAACAGCAGTCAAAACTGCAGCAAAGAGCAAGCCGCAATTAATCACAATATCGTGTTTCCTGTTGTTGTTATTTGCATATTCTCTTTAATATCTCTCTTTGTGATTGTCTGTCTCTTCGTTAGCGCCCTCTAGTGGGCATTGTTACGACAGCTGATTTACATGCCGTCAGCTGTTAGTTGGAGGGTATACTCCCCCTCAACTCAATTTGTCAACAAATCCTATCATGCAAATCATGCTGTGACTTTTGTCTGTTTGCAATAGCGTGTCACATATATATTTTATTGCATTGACTTCTTTCTTTCAGATTACTCTTATTTGTACTTATTTAGTATTATTCTATATATAAATGCGCTAAGAAAAAATTCAGTGGGGTACCGATTTGCAATTACGCAACTTGTTCAGGTGAAACCTATACCACTCGAAAGATAAAATGCTTGCGGTTTGCAGAATATAAATATTATCCGGATGCATTGCATTTTAGCCAGGAAAAAATTGATTTTAAGTAAAATATACAGTTGGTAACCAAATCAACTTTTATACGACGGAAGTGGAACGGATATAAGTGAAATATTTAGTTACAAAGGGGAGATAGAAAAATTGGGAGAAAAAATATTTTATTTTACGACTTACATACGACTTAATTCGAAGGCGAATGCTAGTTTTACATGAAATCAGAGTTAAAGTATGCTTCTTATTAAAGACAAATTTACAAACAGCGCAAATGGTTTTATTGACCATTTGAACATCTTCAGATTTTTCGACGAAACTAAATTTTTATAGTTTTTACATGTAATCTTTTGCTTGGTTTATTTTCAGTAGGCTCAAAACGCAAACAGGATTATCCAATTGTAAGTAGATCCCCTTTCTTTCATTTCTACTTTCTATTTAAGTTTGCTTTTATTAACATATTACACTTTGATTAATATATTGTGCATATAAATCTACATATATAATATATTTTTGAGGCTATCCACGAATCCAACCAATTTTTGGCATCTCCCAAGGAAGTGAAGCGCTGCTCAGACAGGTCACGATAATACGATGTATAATACCTTTTCGATTTTGCCGTTGAAGCAGCAGTTCACACATGACAAAATGCCTTTCAGTGTCTCTTGGCTTCAATTTATAAGGCACATAATATCCAGCGTTTGGATCATTCCCATGTTCTCCAAGTGATTACGAATAGTTCATTGTGTTACTTTCAACAATTCTTTATATTTTTCTTGCGTTCTACACGGATCATCTTTGAATCCTCGGCTTCAAAATTTTTTGACTGTCCGGAACGCTGTTTATCTTCGGTGTCAATATTACGTCGAAACCAGTATTCACATGTTAAAAACGATGGAGCATCGCTGTCATAAGCTCCACAAAGCATTCGATGACCTTCAGCCGCCTTTTTCTTCAAATTAAACTTCTCGCAAATGCGATTAACTCGGTACAAATTCAGACATTTTCAACGCACTGAAAATATTATTGTTCTCATTTCGACGAAATAACACATACTGAAAAGTGAAGCCCGTCAGTGAGGCTTCAACATGAAGTTGCTTACAAATATAACCTATGCTAATTAATACACAGTTATACCATCTGTTGTAAATCCTTTAAAACTAATTTATAGACATGCTTTCAAATGCAAAGCAGTCGTTTTGTGCGCTTGTCCAACGAGACGTATAATTGATATTGGAATGTTATAACGAACTGCAGCTACATATATCTATATACATTCAAACTTATACGCTTCTGGTCAGCCACTACCTACTCTAAAATGTAACCAGCTACCAAACAATTTGTCCCATTGGAAGAGATCTTAATGAAGCATCCGGCACAGTTATATTTATTACAGTTTTGGAGCCACGAGCTTGCTCTTGTAGTTCTAGTAGCTTCTACAAAGCTGCTCATTATGCTGTTAGAATTATGTAATCTAGCCTTGAGCATTGTCTCTTGGCTAGACAAAAACTTAATTATTTTTATGTACTCTATATTTGCTCTTTTGTGGATAGAGCCTGCAAAGGATAACAGCACTGAAAGGGTTTAAGCCTTAATAGAATCTGATGAAGCCCTAAAAAGAAATGTGCATTTGTGGCTAAGCATGTTTGGTTAAACAATCATCGCAAAACAGTGAAATTGACATGAAAGTATTAATGCCAAAATGCAGATTTTCTGTGTGTTTAAGGCTGTTATAAGGAGTTTTATATATTTGCATCAGAAAAAGTGAGTAAGCCCTGTTGTAACATTATTAGATACTTCCAATTTGGAAGTAACTGATTCGTCCGGGTTTTACTAGTTAAATTGTCGAAAAAATGACGGTAAAAATTTCAACTGAAACATGGAATTTGGATGCGTTACAAAAATTTGAAATACCTTCTGTTAAGTTCTACTAGACAAGACTTAGCTATCATTTCAAAAACGGAAAATAAAGAAAAACAGCAAGTTAAATGTAACATTTTTATGTCACATTTTAAACCATTTATTGTTTTATCAATTCTAAGTGTTGCTTAATTAATAGTAGCTTTAGATTTTAAAACCGCCAAACTCACATTTAATTACCTTCAAACGGTAACTTTCATTTCACTTTATTTTCATTCTCTCCCAAGTGTGAACTTTAATTTTGTTATTGAACTACTTCTATGCATAGATTTCCAAGCGGTTGTATAATTTCGGGTGGTAAATGAGTTACGTTCCCCTGGCAATGGTTGTCGTTGTTTAAAATTGCATATTATTAATATTTACCTTTATCTAGTTAATCTCCCCTGCCACCTGGTAACAACGTCATTTCGTTAAACTTGATGGCAACACTGAACAGGACATGCAGCAATAAGTGTAGGTAATAGTTGTTGCCAATAACAATAATTTTATCTTGCACATAATTACAAGTCGCAATCAATAGGACATGAAGACATTTTGAAAAACTGTAAACGTTTCCTTTGAGTTTTTGCATGTTGAATTAGTAGTTAAAATTCAATTTATGCCTAAACAATTGTTTTAAAGTCCTCCTCTCCATCCTACATGTATAAAGCTTTCAATTTTCACAAAACCAACAAACTCTTAGTTTATTATGTAGCTTCCAAGGCCTCGTAAGCCTCGAGCAATCGTAAGTACCGTTGGCGATTTAAATATTTATATGGCCAGGTAGAGCTAGCAAGTCGGAAAAAAGTGAAACCGAAACGGAGAGGGAGAAGGAGAAGGAAAAGCGAAACGACAAAGTGTACAGTCAGATAAAATGCCGGCAGAAACTTATTTCACGCCTGCTCGGCAAAACGCGTTCTATTTCCGCAAGATGTTGCTAAACGTAAGGTGAAAAATACATTTTTAAAAAGTGACCCCGGCGGCACTGTCCCATGTGTACGGGGGTTTTAAGGTCCTTCTTGGCTGTGTACTTGTTGATTTCTCACGGCCTGTGCGAGGCCTCTCGCAGCCTTCATGAAAGGTAAAACGTGCGAAGGACGAGAATAAACACCAACCGACACATATTCATACGAAGCGTTGCTGAATAAAAATCCTGACAAAATGTGACAGATTGGCCGTAGTCAAGGCCGGATAGAGTTTCTCTTTCTATAAGTTTGAGCTGCTCGAGCCCTGAGGCTGAGTTAGAGAGAGATAGATGAAGAGCTAGTGTGAGGCTCATTGCGACACGCTTGCATATTTAATCGTGTTGATTTTTATTTGTTTCCGAGCTGCTTTTTATGATGCTCTGTTTTTCCCGCTCTCGCTCTTCTGCTGCTGCTACTGTCAGACGATTTTCCATGCTCTTTGTTCCCTTGCATTACCACAAAAGTTCATACATAACGGCATAACTGCCGCCTCCGTTTTTCCGACACACGCACATACAGTTTTCCATGTGCTCTGTATTCGTTGGTCGAAGGTCGCTTAAGTAGCCATGATGCTGTGTGTGTGAAAAGACGTATGTGTGAGTATTTTAAAATTTTTGATTATTTTTGGCTGCTGTTTAGTTTTGGCCAAGCTGACAATTTTGTTGCCACACGACGAATAATTTGGACGGCTTTCATTACGTCACAGCTCAAAGGTCACTGTTATATCGACTGTTCTGAAAGTGAAATAAAAATAATGGTATTTAGGGTAACAACCATCAATAGTACTAACGAGGAATCGAACTTTTGCCTTTCTTTTTTGTCTCATTGACGATGTATTTTTCTCTCTTGCTAGTTTAAAAACGCGCTAAGCGGCTAAGTTGAGGAAGGTAGGAAGCATACAGTAAGTGAAAAGCTAAGGTAATACGCTCAAAGTCGTTTCTTAAATTTTTTTGAGAACCAATAGGAGCCACGTTGAGAGACGCGCATATCACTCTCATACTCACTCACGCACAATTCTTTCTATTGGCAGTGCACACAAGCACGAATATATTTATACACACTCATATACAACTGTAAACATCAAGCAATAGATACACGTGATCAGGAAACTATATTCATGCGTTGCCTGACAAACTAATAACATGCGCGAAACAACCTTCCTTATTAACTTCCGCAGTAGAATGCAAATTAAGATACCATTGCGAGAGATTTCGAATGCGTTACCTTACCTTCCAATATTTTACTATGGTACGGTGCAACGTATACTTATAAAGGTACTGTCACCGCTGCGACGTCAGCAACTTTTCATTCATGCGAATTTCAATAAGTTTTTTTCAGCAACGAGAGTAACTTGTGCCCCTCTCTTTCGCTATTTCAGACACTCACAAAATTTTAAGAATGGTCGCTCAAGATAGTGTATAAGAACTAAAAAAAATTGATATATAAACGAAACTTTTGTTGATAGAAAAAGAAAAATGAGCCCACTCCAGGCAATATTTCTCGAGGACGTTCAAATGCTCTGTTAAATCAGTTTTTCACAGTCTTGAAAAACGAATATATTTGATATGCTGTCACATTGAAAATATTGTTCATTTTGAAAGCCAAGTCTCTTGGTTTTTGTGCATCGTTTCGTACCTCTCATTTATACCATTCAGAGAGCTAGCTTAGGCAATGTTAGCAAACAAGATTCAATTCCACAATACTTTTTTTTCAGATCTAAAGTTTTTACCCTAACCACTTAATCCACAGCTGTCCATAGTTTGTCTCATTTCAAATCAAATTGTTTAAGAATGCAATGTATATCCCATAAAAAGTGCTCAATTCATCATGATCAAAAGCGTAAAAAACATACTTGGTAAGTGCCGAAACGATTTGCCCTTGTTTGAATTTAGTTAATAGGACCGAATCAGGTAGATTGAATTAAGACGTGAATTTGCTGGTATATGAAACACTCATCAATCAATGAATCAATCAGTCAATGCCTTGACTCTTATAGGATGTATGTAGCGTAAAGTTCATTGATTTTTTTCCAGGCGAGTTGATAGCAGTGTTAGTACACAAAAATGTGCTGGACTGCCCTCCACTCAACGTGGATACTAAAAGGCTTAAAGAGTCCAGTAAAATATTAGCAATTACTTGGCCAAGACTCGCTTCAATAACGCAATTTTTGCTTGCTTAATCCGCTTAAAATACAAAAAAAAAAGACTTACCACTTCACTTTTGTTGGTTAGATCTGTGCAATTTAACGCTCTTTCTTTTATATCTTTGGCACTTGTTTTTTTGGCTCGTTTCTTCTCTTTGTCAAATTCCAAGACAACTTGACCACAATAAAGTGCTGAAAGTGTGCTAGATAAATGCTCAGCAATTTGTATACTCTCTTGTTATATTTAAGCAGACGAAAGTGTAAGAAAACTGTGTGTATAATTTACACTTCAACATTTGAAAGCGTAGCAAGTGCATTATTGTGAACCAACCATGAAAAATTCTTTAGTTTTGTTAAAAGTTCATTTATAAATGACTATAGCATCATTAACTCTACACTGGTAGAAAAACACGTTGCTAAAATAAAGTATTTTAACATAGAAACTCCACATTTTCTGACTTGCAAACTCTTTTTTTGAGAGTGGTGTTATTCTATTCATACAAAGTGAGGCTTAGCCAATGGGGAATGCAAAAGTGACCATCGGTAATGGATTCACTTTATCTGACAACCCATTAAACAGCTAATAGTTTTTGTTTTTTTGGTTTGACATTTCATTATGGATAGACTTACACCAAAGCAACTCTTGCAAATTGTTGAATTTTTTATCAAAACAATGGTTCCGATCGTCAAACTTGTCGTGCAATTCGTCCATTTTATGGCGTGCATAGTCGTCCTTCGGAGGGGCTAATTGGAATACGTTTTTTACGTTTACTTTTAATGATAATGTGCATTCCGCGAGACGCCGAACACTGCGCTCTGAAGAAGCTGTAGCTTCATTGAAGAAGATCCAAATCAATCACTTCGTCGCCGTTCCCAGTAAATCGGGTTGTGGCCTTCCACTTTATGGAAGATTTTACGAATGGTCCTTGTCTTAAAAGCTTCCAAGGTTCAACTTGTGAGGAATTCAATTCGCCACCAATTCGTCGAATGGGCTGAAGCACAAATTAATTTTAATATGTATTGAATATCAATACCTCAATTAGCTGGCATTAATATTGCTGACATGTGGTTCCAACAAGATGTAGCCCCATACATTTACTCAAAGAAACCAAGATCGTGTGATTTAACCCCATTGGAGCTATGCAAAATCACTTTTTTCGTCGATAAACCAGAGACAATTGAATACCTGGAAATCAACATTCGAAGAGCTATTGGCGAAATACGGCCGCAACTGATGCGGAAATTTGTAAAAATTAGATTTCGAGATTGCGCCTTGTACGCGCCAGACATGGCTGCCACATGGCCCAAATCATACTTTTCATTAAACTTATAAAATTTTCTATCGAATAAAGCCCGTCTCATTGATATTAAAAATATATTTCTTTATTTTTTATACCCTGTACACAAAGTGTAAAAGAATATTATAGATTTGTGCAATGTACAATGTAACAGGCAGAAGTAGGCGTGGCAGACCATATGACCATGCACAAATATGTTCAGGGGCAATAGTCGATTCGATATAGACATGTCCGTCTGCCTATCCTTCTGTTTGTCCGTGTTGTCGCATCGTTTTCGGAGATTGTAACAAATAGAGCAAACATTTTTTTTACCAAACGATGCATATTTTCTCTAGGTAGATCTAGTTTGAATTATGTCAGTATCGTACCCCCTTCCCCCGTGCCAGATTTACACGCACACCCTAAAAGCTATCCAATCGAAACTTGGCAGAGTTATGCAAACCGCATAAACAAGGCATGAATGTAGTGAAAAACATTAAGATCGGTTGGAAACTTTAAAAGATGTAGCTAATAATATGCCAATTTTAGACCCAGAGTCTGCAACAGAGTTTCCCTTTTTATAGAAATGTTAAGCTTAACATTTATGTTAGCCAAATGTGAAATGTAGACTCATGATAGGCTTACAAACCAAACAATATTGACCTTTTTCCGAATCATCCCCACTGCCCCCGTAGCACAATTGATGTTATTAAGTCCATGCCTCTCAACGCGTCGATATAAAAATTTTCACAGAAATTTGATTTTATGGAAAAAATGGGTACAGGAAATCCCACTGTCGGGCACCGTACCGACTTCTTCTTCTTCTTAACTGGCCATAACAACCCGTGTTATCGGTTTACGGCCTGATGTCAATAAATTCTTTCATTGGAATTGTGGTTTTACGTGGTAGGTCCCAAACCCTACGCACAACCCTTTTAAGGTCTGGGGTGGGTCTACTGGTCGCGAAAGAACCCAGTGTCATTGTTAGTCGCCTCATACGACAAGCTTTGACCTGCTGAGGTGATATTCTCTAACCCGCTCACCATACGGGCACCGTACCGACTGTCTGCATCAAATATTTATGATTTTAACTTGAGTAACTCTAAAAACCCCCGTTACATGAGTTTTGATATCGATTGCTGTCATGGATGTTTTATGCTGCATTTTTGCTTCCTTCGTGCAAGTGTCTTCCCCATTTTAGGCGATCCAAAGGGTTGCTTCTGCGTTCTTCTTGATTTAAGCACGAAATGTTCGATTTTTTTCTCTGAGTGTATATGATATCTATTGCAACCCATAATACTGATCCTCCTTATTTACTGACAAGGTATTTTTGTTATATAATAAAGCAACGTGGAACGTTCTTAAAAAATGTTCATTAATAACTTATCTAGGTTTTCGATTGGGAATCAAATACTTAAACTGTCAATTCGAAATTTTCAACAATAAAATTTTACCAACTTTTCCACAATTGCTGTAGAGCCCAATTTATTGAATAAGCATATTACGCATACGCCACATAGAACCAGTTACCTAGTACGATTTCTTCAAAATTAAATTAACTTTTATAAGCTGTATATTTTATTGTGCATAGTTAACAGTGTTTTATCGAACTAGTTGATACATATATGGCCAATAAATGGTACTATGCGTAACTTAGTTATCCAATCCAGCTTTGGCATGTGTTCCGAATCCAGCTCTTAGACATATGGTTACCCAAACTATCTTGCGACTGTTTGTCCTTCAATTCATTACCCTAAATGCCAGAACGATGGTAATAAATTGGTCAAACCAAAGTTAATTACTGGGCCAGTTTTTTCCTCAGAATTTTGATTATTGTTCGTCATTAACTTGGCTTTTATTGCGTAGTCATATAAAGGAGCAGCAAAAGTAGCATTCTTAAACAACTTTATAGCATTAACTGTCAACTCTCCTCAATTAAGTTGTCTCTTACAGCATTAAGTCAAATGTCACCATAATGGACATGAACAGACAGCAAGAGCAATGACCATAACAATGACTGTAACAACAACAATTACGGGTTTAGTTGCATCCGTAATTGTTTCCTTAGAGCAGTGTCACGTGCAACATACTGCAATGTTTGCATAATTCTTTGTATAATTTGTTCAAGGTATTTGCAAGTTGAGCTTCTGCTCACGTAATGATGCATCCTGGCAAAGGCTTAAAGTTGTTGTTGCAGAATTTGTGTTCAGTGCAAACTACCGTTAGATGTGGCACGTTTTGTCGGCTGCCATAAACGTCTAACTTATGTGCGATTGGCTGCCATCTTGGATTGTTGTTTGTTAAGTTGATCATCGATGCATGTCTATGCGTGTATGCACACGTGCGACACTATTTGCAGAAGTGAGTGAAAACTCAAATATGATATGAAAATAAAAGCTTTGGAAATTTGATTACCTTAAAACCTTTGCTTTTAAAAAAATGTGATGCAGAAAGTCGGGACGGTACCCGACAGTGGAATACCCTGTACCCTTTTTCTTTATAAACACTAAATATGGTAAAATGGGCTCGGAAGTATCCACTTTTATATCTCTTTTCATAAGATCGATATGACTGTAAACATTTTCCTATTGGGAAGTTCCAATTCACATGTTTTCCTATTAGGAATTTGGTTATTATGGTGGTTATTATATTACTTTTATGCCTATAACTCCAGCATTCTTGACCCAACGTCTTTGAATTTTGAAATATAGATCAAAAACACTTTTATAAATATATGTGGCAAATCAATATGTTGCGCGGTACGGCAGTACTTAATGTAAATCGATTTTGGCGGAAGGGGGGCTTCTATTGAAAAAAGGTGAAAACAGTTTTAATGATTTGGCTCACACGAGTCTCCACTCTAAATTTTGTAACTCTAGCTCACATATATCCATATATACATGCTGTGGAATTTTGGAGCAGTTTATGCGCAGGTGGGTAAAATCAGCACATTTTCGACTATAGCATTATTTTGGTATTTGAAACATAAACACGACGGTGCGGCTGTAAACCTCGAAAATCTCTTACGGCGGAAGGGGGCAAGATATCGGCATGATTCGACAAACTTCATCTTATGGTAAAATTGTTGTGCCTCTACCTTTTATGGTGTCTGATATCTCGACGTTTATACGGAAGGACAGACAGACGGACATTGCTGAATCCACTCGACTATTACTATATGGTCTGCCACGCCTCCTTCTGCCTGTTACATACATTGCACTAACCTATAATACCCTTTTACACTTTGCGTAGAGGGTATAATTATTCCGGCAATATAGCTGTCAACAAAGTTAATCACGTTCAAAATATCTGTCAAATTTCACTTATCATTAATTTTAAAGGCTGAAAATGCAATTTGCAAGAATCATTTGTATATCTGCAAAATGAAACAAAAAATTGTGCTCTAGCATGTGTATCATATGTCAAATAAGCAGCTGTCATTCTTGACCTTGAAATAGCGAAAACTTAGTTTAAAAATTAACAAAGGTCGTAGTTCATTTTCCTTTATCAAGCAGCAGGACATTCATTCAGAGAGCAAATATTTTTGCAAAAATACACTGCAAGGCTTTGACTCTGCAAAATTCAACATTTTACGAGGAATCAAGGAAACACCAATCTGCGGTCAGTTTACATTATGGCCATCTACGTCATAGCCTCTTCTACTGTCTCGCTCTTGCTCTTCCCCCTTAATGGCGTGCCTTGGGCAATTTTCATGGGTAATGTGCATATAGAGGAGACATCGGTACTTCTCAACATTTGAAAGTGCGTGTTTTAATGACTTCTTCACATCACAGAAAGTAAAGAGAGGGAGAGGGAGTGTGTGTGTGTTAATTAATTATATTGCTGTCTGCTTTTAGATGAAGTACTTAAGCAGTACTCAGTCTCTGCCACTCGAATTTACTGCCACTCTATGGCGTAGACTTTGCGTGTATCCGCAGAGGTATTGATGATGAAACGTGATTTTAACACAGTTCTTACTGGCTTATAAACATTTCTTCACGCTGCATCAGGTCAAAAAAGCCGATGGTCAAAGTGCGTATGTAAATAACTGTCACTCACACGCACACATGAGCGCGATAAGGTAATTACACGAACACGCGCGGAGTGCCACGCCTACTTTGAGTCACCGGATAAAGGACACTTTTTATGAGCTGGTTCGGAATGTTGCTTTTCCTTGACCACCAAATCCATTTAAACACAATGTTAATGTAGTGAAAAATTAAGCTTATGAGCTTTAACTCACACTCTTTCGCTCCGCTGTATGTCTGACCTGTTTTTCACCTGCTTTTTCAATTTCATTCCCTTTCTGGAAAACTGTGTTTCTTATTTAATGCATATGGGAAAGAACAGAACTACGCTCTTGTTTTGGAATCTGCCACTAAACTACAAGGAATTGTTCTCGCGACATCTAACCAGCTAACATTGCCGTCCTGTCGGAGTCCTTCGTGAGATTGCGTTATAAGCGAAGGGGCATTCACTCCAAAAACTTCACGCTGCTAACTTTTGTTTGTCGAACGTGTTTGTAATAAGCCATTTCACACGCAAATTTGCTCTAAAAAGGCAACCGTCTGGCGTCGGTGCAGAGCTTGATTAAATATTTACACAATCAATAACACAAAAATATGTACAAAAGTACATTTTTTTGTGTTGCCAAATAAAGCGACTTAGGCTTCCGCCTGGCAAATGTTACTCATAACACGCGTCCGGCAGGACAATAAGACGCCTGCCAGGATAACACACACTTGCAGGTAAGCTAAACATGTCTTGCCTTGTTTGACTTGGAATTTATATTAAGGCAGCTCTGCTTAGTCTTGTTTATACCTTCCATACTTCTTTGAATATGGATATAGGGATGTATGTCTTTTCCGTCCTAAGCACCTTTGTGTATGCAACAGTTTTTCATGCCAATCCTTTCGCTCATCATATTTCCTTCCGTTATTCCCAAGGTCTTCAAAACGAATACTTAACTGACTAAAAGCTGGATTCCGAATAATTTATTTGATCTTGCTGAAACTTTTTAATTTACTTATTTTGTATGAAAAGGTATTATGAGTGCGACTTTTGCTTGTTTGCCGTTAAAATTATGCGTGAGCAACGAAATTTTATTTGATTTAACTTCTAACTTCTAGCCACTTTACACTTTCCTTAATGCACATGCATAACGTCAGCAATATTTTGAATAAAATTGACTTTTACACGAAAATATAATTTATACATATACGGCTGAAGTTATTACTTATAACATTTTTGTAAAAATATCAAAGACTTTTGGTAGACCATGAAAAATTGCTCCTGATCATATTTTCCCGTGGAACGTATGGTCTGCCACTCATCCTAATGCCTGTTACGTATATTGCACAAATCTATAATACCCTTTTACACATTGTGTACAGTATATAAATATTTTTATTATTTTATATAGAAACTGGTAACCAAATGACCAACTAATAGTTATTAACGTATTTATCCGATATTTGCATCATTTATGATCGCGTACAGTTTCTATAACCGTTATTACTGTCATTATATTATTATCACCCTGATGGCTAATACACCGATTTGGCTTCACTTTAATCGACTCGGCAATCTGCTATTTACTTTTCTTTTTTATGAGGTTGCACGTTGTGTTTATACGAGAGCTGCACCAGAAGTACACTAAGTCGCATTTCCACGGGAGTCGTCTAAGAGTTGCAAGCGAAGAAGCACTGTGGCCAGCCGCTAAAACACAATGAAGTCACAGTTTGGTTCAATACCAAAAATCAGGCGAAAAGATGGATAACTCTACAGCAATGGTCGGTAAAGTGTTCAGAGAAGTTGCCACTGGCAACTGCCAAAATTTTCGTATTCATGAATGAAACATATTAACAGCTATTCTCTGCTGACTCAAAAATACTACTGGATTACAAACATACGAATGTTGGTAACACATTGACAACTTTTCTTTGCTGAAACACAAATACCACTGCAATGACTGAAATTTGACAGACATCTCTGCTAACTTTGCCGATCCTTGCTCTACAGTTATCGGTGGTCAGCGTCTGTTTTCATCGATGTGGCAATATGGTGTTTACGCAAAACAGCTAATTTGTTGCTCTAGTGTAATGCAACAAAAGGATTAGTGATGGAGCCGGAAATTAAAACATGTTCATTATATTGAATACAAATTTTCATTTGCGTACTTTGCGGACATTTGGCATTTCACTATTCAGTGCATAAATTTTTGTTATCAAACCAAAAACAATTATACGGCCGCTTCAACATGGAAACGATTTTGCAGCAGCGCTTAGCACCTCCAGCGTGAATGTGACACGATCAGATGTTGAGGTGACGATAAAAATATTAATAAGTAGTATTTCTGAAAAGCGACAACCCTTAATGTTATTATTTTAACCCTAAACCCGTTTTCTGGGTCAGATCGACCCAACCAATAATTTGTAGGCATGTTAAAAAAAAAAAAACTTGGAATTGCTAATATGGTTTTGTAGCTTGAACCTTTAGCTTCCAAAGTATCATAGCACAAATCTCACATATGCGCGATACATGTGACTTAAACATACATGTGCTCTGTGCGTGTTCTCGGGTCAGATCGACCCAACTATTTTCTACGTACATTTTATATGGAAAACCGGCTTGTAACGTACTTTTTTCCTTCATTTATTGCTCTCCTTCGTTACTCTGTTCAATTTTTGCAAATATATATCTGTGGATATAAAATTTTCCAAGATTTTTGTTATAAATATAACTTTTGATAAGGGATATTTCTGTTTTACTGGCATCTTTCTGCGATTAAAGGGTCAAAAGTTATAGAGCACATTTCTTAAAATTTTTGGAAATTGCGTATGATTTTTTCGCTCTCCTGTAAAATTTTTATTTTCGACATAAGTGGTTTTGTCAAATGTCCACAGATATATATTGTAAGTTATTATAATATAGAAATGATTGTGTTCGAAACAAAAAAAATTGTTTGTTTGGTGTCCTGCAATGTCATGCAACCGAAGAATTGAAAGAAGAAACCGGCAAGCCAGTCATAATTTAGGACTGTAATGCTTATAAGGGTGGCGTAGACACGTTTTACCATAAATTGAACAAGTAGGAGAGACGACAAGTATTTTTGAAAGAGCTATCCATGAGTTTCATTGATCATGCAGTGATCATTCAGATCATTCATTGATCATTGTTTGAAACCTATCTGTCCACTGCATTTCGTTCGTTCGTGTGAAATGTGCTACTTTAAAAACTACAAAGACCGATACTCATATTGTGACAGTGAAGAAGAAGACGAAGATGGCAATGTTGACAAAGAACTAACAGGACCATCAACATGTAATACACCAACCGCACCAATACCAAACACATCAAGCAATAGTTCAGCAAAACGTCGCCCTATGTCGGTCATAAATAGTTGAATTTATTAAAAAAATCGATAGCGGGGGAAGGGGGGGTTCCATTGAAAAAAAAATGGATGCATTATTGACTTGGGTGACACGAGTCTCCACAAAATTTTGTAACTCTAGCTCACACGTATCCATATCTACATGCAGTCCATTTTTGGCACAGTTTATAGGCGTGGGTGGGGGAGTGAAATTTGCATATTTTTGACTATAACTTCTGATGTTTTTATCCGAATTCGAAAATTTTTTGAACGTAGATGCACATAAACTCGACACACCTCTGTCAAGTTTTGAGATGATAAATTGAACGGAGCGGCTTTAAACCGCAAAAATATGTCACAGGGGAAGGGGGCAAGATATCGGCATGATTCGACAAATCATGATCATTTTTGCCCATGGAACATATGGTCTGCCACGCCTTCTTCTGCCTGTTACATACATTGCACAAACCTATAATACCCTTTTACACTTTGTGTACAGGGTATAATTATGTTGTGAGATACTTCTGGGACAACCCTCGTATGCTAACTTATGGTACGGCAAGGTACTTCCAACATATATATAGTAAGTGTGCCATTTTATTGTTTCTATCTTTTTTTCCGCGTGTGCATAATTTAATTGAAAATAGCAAAAATTGTTTGATGTTATGGTTGTTGTTGTTGGTGTTGCTGCTGAATATTGTCGACTATAAAGATTTAATTAAAATGCTATCAAAAGCAGCTGAAACATGCAAACCACATACATCAGACAGCCGCTTCAACAGCATAAAGACGCAACAGTTTGCTAAGAAATTGTTCAACTGCTCTCAAACTGTAAGCACCACTTGAAGCCAGATTGATTGGCATCTCAGTAACGACTTCTCTAGGACTTTATATCATTTCACAAAGGCCAGCCATCAGCCCAAATGAACAGGCAATAAACTCACAGTCTTTTAACTTTGAAATTCGGATAGAGACAGTTGTAGAGTTGATTGGAGTATGCCAACCCTTTAAATACGAAGGACATTAATGAGATTAACGTAATCTAGTAGTTGAGTGCCTAAAAATTGTATTGGTTATTGGTAGATATAACGGGTCTGAAAACCTGGCTTCTCAATTTGAGTGAGTTTTTATACCTACATAAAAGTTGTAGAGCTACAGTTTAGAGTCATACATTTACAACACTTAAACTGTAGTCAATTCAAGCACCATTCCGAGCACTTAATTAAGGAATGGCATCATGTGTTTTTAGACGACAATCAGCAACACACATTGCAAGTCAAAGAGAGACAAATAGACAGACCGACAGGCAATAAATTGAAGGCTGCCAACTTACGGGCCAGCGCCATGCTCAATGATTCTCAAACCCATCCTGCACCGGACTGTCCTTCATGCAACACCACTAAAAGCTAATAAGCACGTGTGCGTCTCTTTAAGAACTATGTGCTCATTATTTTTCCCAAGCATCTACGTTAAATATGTTTACCCAAACAAAGTGCTTTGCAGAGCCAACCAGGCAGACAAATCGACAAATCGACAAACATTTCCCAGCCCATGTCGATAAGCGTCGCGATGTCCAGGCAATTCCCATAATTAAAGATGATGAATGAGTAGCGAATTATGTCAGCGGTTGCTGTTGCATGCTTCATTCCCTGCTCAGGAATTTGCAGCAATTTTCATTTGATGCGCAAGCAATGCCAAAGCTGCGCCACATGCAACAGACCCTCACTCCATGACTCAGATGTTCTCTCAAGTTCTCTAGTTGGTTGTGGTTTGTGGTGTTCTTTGAGCCGCAACAAAGCATTCGCAGGTTTGAGAATAGTTTTGAATTGCGTGATCATTTCATTTTTCAGCTGTGCTTCTCTCTTGTCATTATTGTAGCTAAAAATTTCTAAAATTTTAAAACTCTTGAAACGGAAGTTGTGTGTGTTTCTCTTCCACTGTAGCATAACTTATATAGCATCCTGCTAACTTAGAAGTCAATTGCATTTATCAATTATCTTCTCTTTTCTCTATCTTGCTCGGGAATTTCACAAATTAAAGTTGAAAGTTGTTCTATAAAACAATGTTCACAATTCTGTTGATAGTTTACTTCTTTCCTTCTTAAGGTAGTAGTTGTTGTTGGCATTGTTGTGTTTGGCGTGCTTGAGATTGCTTGGCATTGTGTGTTGTTTGTTGTGTGCAAGAATTTCGGTTACCGGGATAGTTTTAAAACTGTTGCAAATACGCAAAAGAAAGCATAAAATCAAGTTTTTTGTAAGCAATTTTTTGATCTGAAATGCTATAGCCGCCGCGTGGGGACACTCACACGGTGTGATTTGGGTGGCGTGGTTCGGCTGGTATATTCGGGTGGTGCAACAACCACAGCAGAGAGCAGAATAGCGAGAAAATCGGTTTTTGCATTGAATAATTGCTTGCATCCGCTGCCACTTCTTGGTATTGATTAAAAAAGTCTGATATCTGGCAAGCTTTGAGGTCTAATTGTACGTCCTACAAACTTTTCACAACTTTTCCGAAATGCTGCTTATGTTTTAAATCAATTGTTTCAATACATATGTTCAAAACCCTTTAAAAATGTGCTTTCAAATTGCATTATCAATCAAAAATAGTGCGCTATACGTCCCATAAATTATATCGTATAAATTATGATTTGCATACAAGTACTAACCATTTCATCTTATGTTTTTGACATCGAATATGTTTTTTTTTTTCTTTCTTTTGTTAATCTACCATAGAAAATGCCACTGTTTGTTGTTGCAGTGATTAACTGTATGAACAGTAAGCTCAACTGCAAACATTTTAGCTATTCTTAGTCGTGGCTCAGTGGTTAAGGGTCGAACTCCCAAAACACTGGGCGCGATTCAATTGCTGTATGGTTTTCTACCCTTTCACTTCTTTTCATTTCATTGCTTTTTGTCTTTTCCTCTTTCGATGGAACCAAAGGTTCGCAGCTTTCAACTTTGTAAATCCAACTGCAAATTTGTAACAGTAGAAATAGCGAGTTACTGTAAGATACAGTAAACGCATTATACTCACAGCAAGAATAGCTAGATACATGCAACTACAGTAACTGTTACAGAGCACACAGTAAGAAGAGACAGTTGCAGTAAACATCCATAAATGTTACACTATTTGTGGATCGGAGCATTTCTGAACGACAATTTTCATCCAGATTCTATCTTCAAATATAAAATATTTCGTGCAGGGTAAGCGTTAATAAAATTCGAGAACCACTGAACCAAATGACTTCATATTTGGACCATATATTCGTTTAGTCTGCAGGATTTCTTTCCAGTTTGTGTCCGGTAGGTGAACAGGATCAGCAAAATTCTTAAGTGGCATAATAAATTCATATTATTTATACTTATATAGTAGGCTGGCATTTTAATGTGATTACAATTCACAACTTTGGTTAGGTAAACAATTCACTCTGAAATTTGATAGGGAGACGGTCCAGAAGAACGAAGTACTCAAGCCGCTCAAAGAGATAGTGGTCGGAGAAAATTCAAGAAGAATAACTGAGAGACAACGCATTACAGATGCGAATAGATTATCCAATCAAGAATGAGTGACTCGATCAATTCACTTCAACGAAATATGAACTAATTCATCACTAATGTATATCCGAAAATTGGTCGAAACTTTCGTAGCTACGATTGGTTGAGCGCATTATTGTCAATTCCAGGATAATTGCGTTCGTACAAATCGTTCGATCGCGTGGAAAACTAAGACAAAGTCGTCAATTACCCAGTAATATTCTTAACTTTTTTGGATTTGCCTAACATGCCATCTCATCATTTACGTCTTAAAGTTGGATCTGCCATCATTATGCTACGAAATTTGCATGTCCCAAAACTGTGCAATGGAACCCGACAGATTGTGACGAAGCTTATGAACAATTTGATAGTGGCAAGGGTTTTAAAAGGGCCGTTCAAGGGAGAAAAAATGCCTAATTCCACGAATTCCCTTGACTTCAACCGAATTGGTTTTCCAGTTCAAACCATATATAATGGACGGAAAAGCTTTTCGTATAAATATAGGATATGTTTCATTC